>JASFYC010000529.1:0-1200000 GCA_030412335.1 Botrylloides violaceus | reverse complement strand
AAGCTCCCTAAGAATACAGCAGACCTCAAAATCAACATAATTTCAAAATGTATATGAATAACCTAATTACTGATTACAAGGGTGATATCGTGGTAAACTGCCAAATTTGGTATAACACTATACCCTCATCCCTACTTAACTATATTTTCCTCAGTGTTGTGGCAGGTTTCAGCTGTTTATAGATCGCAAAGAACTCAATGGTGTCTGACTGTGGCAGTATGAGAAAGGAGTTACGAGATCTGCGTAGAGCTGTGATCGAATGTAATCTACCAACATAGTAAGTGTACAGCAATATCGACCATGTTGCCAGGATGCTTATTGACCAACAGCGACTGAGTAATACTTGGAATCACTGCCACTGTATGGTTGGGACGGGACATGGCCTAAAAATGAAGACGACCGGACTTCGATTACATCACAGAATCCACACACAAGCACAGGCGAGTTTCACTAAAAGCTCTCAGCGACTCGTGCATAGGCAATATGCATATTACATACCGTATGCTACCGCTTCAGCACACAAAATCGATTACCTGTTTGCGATTTCTGGGTACTTGATTGGAAGCCTGTGCCGTCAAAAATATCACTGACTGCTGACGAGGTTGTGTAAACCTTGGCTCCCCAGCTAGTACTTCCTTCAGCACCATCAAATTCCCACGTCCACGTCACTGTGTCGCCAACTTCGACATTCAAAACGAGTTTATCCCATGCAAACCCGTGGCCAAGAGCTGCAACAAAAACCCACACTTTCATTACCACAAGACTAAGTCTAAGTGTACGAGCAGATCGAAGATCTAGTTTGATTTGGGCTTAGATCAGTTCTGAAATGGAGCATTGCATTTCAGTATTTAAAATAAGCAGTAGGGCCAAAGCGGTTTTCGTTGACTGGTAAAACACATACACACAGTATGGCGTCTGAATTGACTCATAACAGTGGTGGTGGTGGTTGGCATGGTTCAGGTACCCTCACAATGGGGGTCTCACACCCAGTGTGGCAAGCGAATGTGGTGTAGACGAGTAAACCGCAGACCATGTAATCCATCTCTGTAAAAGATAACAACCACCCAAAGGAGAGACTGGTCTAAGGAAACTCGATCAGGCAAGCAGAGGCTGCCCTGAAGTCTAGCCAGAAGAAATCCATTCAAAAGAAAACAGTATCGCTTACTCTGATGCCATCCACCGTTTGTAACCTGATGTACAGTTGTAGTTCGCCCAGAGATGCAAACCATTTCACTATCTGTCATCGTATCGATCATACATGGAAAGTCTCCGATTTTAACCTTCGTAACAACATGAAAAATACGGTCACAACACAATCAAAACACTCAATGATGGCATGCTACCATTGTCTCGCCTTCGACAAAACCTGAACCAGTCAACGTGATTTTATTCCCGCCATGTCTGGATGCGGTATCCGGTGAAACTGCATCAACTTCAAGTAGATAGTTGATAGGTGCCGATCTAAAGGAGTCGAAAAAATACGTTCGCACCAAATTCAACCAATGAATTATTCCAATAAAGATCTAGGCTACTGGACAGAATGACTTCACAGTTTTTGTGGAGATACTTGAGACTGTTAGGATAGGACTACATGACATGGGATACTTTGTGTCTATTTCAAGGCAGACCACGTAAGTGTCAAAAATCGATCCAACGAGCAGAAACGGTATTACACAACAAGACTCCTTCTCTGTAGGTCCTTCGAAAATTGTATTTACTTCATCAGAATAGTCAAAACACAACTCATACGGCATCCAGGCACTTAACAGCGTTAGGAGAAAAGCTCATTCACCCTACAAAACGGCTATATTTCCCCAAATATTTAAGGTAGGTATCCATCCAATGTTTACACCAACGCTGCATAATTATTAAACGAGAAACTGTGTCAATTTTCACTCTTTTGCATTGGATAATTTGGGACAAACACATAGGAAACAACAAATACCATTTAGTATAATAATAATGAAGGTACATTGGCAAAAAGTTACTACTTCCCTTTCGGGAAGTCTCATAAGTCATAACGGTGACGGGCTGATAGCGCAGACATCGATACTATGCCCTCAACACTGGAAGGGACGTAGCCTAACAGACAACTGACTCAGTTAAAAAGGACTTTGCTCTCAACAGACGTCCATTCTCATCTCATATAAAACAAGCAAGCGAATTAACAACCCATGGATGAGCAAAAGTGAAAGCTCGTTTACGATAAGCTTCAAGGTTCAGGAATAAATTGTCCTACCCAGTGGCATATCCCTTGTCTTTAACTACAACGTCGACAAGATGAACGCCGGCTGCAGCAGGAGGCAGTTTGCATACAATCTGGTCAGCCGAAGACTCGGCAGTAAGTATTTCACACACTTCGCTGCCAATGTAAACAACAGCATTGGCTTGACCGATATTTATTCCATCAATAGTTAGGTGGGCCCCTCCTGCAAAACAATAAACACTCTCGAACTGAACGTTCAGTTCATGGAGTACGGCTCTCATAAAGCTCGGAGACTCATTAGTCTCCTAAATGATCTTCTGTAAACTGACTGAAGCTACGAGTGCTACAAACGAAAACTCACCGATCACAGTGGCAGTATCAGGATTAATGGAATTAATCGCTGCATCAGCCACAGTGTATGTGAAAGTCGCTGTTCCAATGTTTGTGACATCATCAGATGCAGTGACTGAAATAAATACATAGCAATAATTTGAAGGCGAATAAGGCAAATATTTTTATAATCCAGATGATTCGGCCACACACATTTCCAAGAGTACCTATAGCAGAATGAATGGATGGCGTGGTTTTTCTCCAAACAGTGTTTTTTCCGCAAGCCTACCACCATTTTGTCTCGAGGCACGGGATACTCAATGGACATATGGTTATTTCTGCCAATGACCATTGACCAGGACCATACACCAGCACACCATGGCTTACACAAATGGTATGAGGATATTATGTAGATGAAGACTGAGCAAGGACCTGTTATACTAAAACTTAGGCGCGTATTCACGAACGGAATTCAAACATCTTTGAATGCAGGCCGGAGTTACGTTGCGCCACCTTTCGCAGTATCACTGTATAGCATAAGCATCACATGATGAAAGAGCGAAGCTCAGAAAGCTTGTAAATTTCATTCCAAAAAACTGGACTGGACGTTAAATCTGTGGTCAATTGTAATATCTAATACTAGGGAATTTGTGGTTACCCATTTTCACATTTCAGTTTGGAGTTAATTTTAGCTACAACGAGCTCCACAACCAATGAGTCTACCTGTCACAGCGCCCTCAGTTGCGTGCGATGGTACACTGCATTGTACAGCAGTGGCTGAGAAACTGACAACAGAACAGTCTTGGCCGTCAAATGAAACCAATGTGTTTTCAGAAAATCCGTATCCCGCAAGTGTCACCAAAGCACCACCTAAATCAGAATTTCTTGTCGATCTCTTAAATTCCAAACAAAGTTGAATGTGTAACAGCACCTGTTATGAATCCAGAATCAGGAACGATTGATGTGACAGAGCCAGTAATGGTAAACTCCAGTGAAACAGCGTCAGACTTCGCAAAACCCTTGCCGCCAACGTTGAGCAGTAGATTGTATGTTCCAAGACGGCCGTCTAAAAGCTAATACAAAGATGGATTGTAGGGCGTTGGCCTACAGGTTGCTAATTTTCAGAAGCTTTACTAAAATACCTCACAGACGATGCTTGTTTCCGTATTGGTGGTCACTACGCAATTGCTATCTCCTATGTTGACGGTAGAGGTCATTGAATTGACTGCGTTGAGATTTCCTCCAGTGATCGTGATGAGAGTACCATCAGCAGGAGAGCCTACGATCGCCATAATACAAAAGGTGAGATCGATACAATTAGTAGTTGAAAACGCCATAAATTCAAAAACAACAACAACGATACAATTGTGAATAATTCAGAAAATATTATTAGGGTCAGAAATTACAGTATATATTTTAGCATTCATAATCATTATATTAAAAACGCAACACAATTTAGCCGTACTTGGTGAGTAACAAGGATCAAATGTTCTTTATTTTGCAATCTCCTAATTGCATAACCATCTTGCCCCTACACTGCTCAACGAGATATATTGTTGCTAGAGTGGGAATATGCAGATATAAAATGCCAATATTAACATTTAAAGTAGTCTGATAACTTTTTTTCCGATACTGTGACAAACATCACATACACAACAACATTTTTCAAAAGGTTCTTACCCTGTCTTGGTGATATGTCAGTAATCACAGGGGTTGCATTATCTGTATTTTTAAACTGACAATTTCCAACACATCTTGAAGGATATCCATTGACGAAAACTTCAACCTGAAATATTTCATTACGATGCCAAATAGCTTTCAAGTTTTATTTCTCTCTCGCAAGTCAAAAATGTGACATGCACAGAAACAATATGAGAGGCAAGTAGCAACGATAGGAATCTAAATATTGTGTATTGCTATGCAAGCACACACAAAATGAAAATGAAGTAGGGCACACACATAGTCACACAAACAGAATAAACTTTATGTTACCTGAGGTTCGTCATAAGCCTGTCGCAACATATCACCTGTGATAGGATTATGAACTATACCACCATCTTGAATGGTGACAACTCTCATGGTCAAATCAGATGCTCCACTGATATTGCCGGTATCAACCTGTAGTACAGTGACACAGCATAGTACCAGAAAGTTACTGCTATATCACCACAGTGTTGTGACCAATTAGGTAGATTACGAGTCACAAGTCAAGTCAAGTCATCAAGACCAAATGTACACATCGTATCCGAGAAACACGTGACTCGATTCATCACAAGAATGACTCACAGGACTGAAATACTACACAAGTCACAATGTAGATCAGTCTTCCAAACATTAAAAGTCAGTTTATAAAAGGAGAATAAACTGTCTAGTTAGTGCCATATCTTACACATAAAGGTACACATGGATGGTAAGACAAGATAGTCGGGAGGTAGAGTGTCTTCTGCAGGTGGGTGGGTTTGAATTCCTGCTGTGTTCTATCGAAGACGGGAAGTTAAGACTCACTTGTATTTCTGGCTTGTCTCCCCCATTAGACGCAAATTCGATATAGTATTCTCTTGCATAGCATCGTCCACCCAAAGTGACTTTTGCTTCACCGAAACCAGGAACCTGAGACTCTAGTAAATTTTCAAAGTCTTCTCCAAGAATATCGACAGGGATGTCTAAAGATAAGGGGTCGATAGCATTTGGGAAAGCCATGTAGATTCATAAGTTAATTCACAGATGCCGGTCTAAGCTGGCCTGTCTGTGCCTACTGTCTAGTCCAGTGGTTCTCAACCTTTTCACTATGACAGATCGGTCAATTCATGCATGCAAGTCCACGCCGACCGGCACTAAAACACATTATTTCAAAAATTAGCCACCACTTAGGGGTAGGCCTGTTGCCTATCGTTTTTACGTCCCTATGAATACGGCACAATAAACGCTGCTTCAATGACACATCGCTATATTCACGCAAAAGCAAACTGGAACATATTTACAGGTTCAAGAAATGGATAATTAATCGATCACGCTCCATGGCTCGCTCAATTATTCAGGTTGAAGGACCGGTGGTTGAGAACCACTGGTCTAGTTAGGCAATTACCGGTAGTCACGAATTAAGGTTACATATAACATGCAATAAAGTACATGGACCACACCCAACATTGGCCAGCAATATCAAAACATGATGTTTGGTCTTGGCTCACTGCGCTTTGTAATGAGACGCCACATGCAACTCTAACTCATTAATTATAAATTCATCATGGTTTTGACCTTGCACATCATAGCTGTCACCATCCAGTTGCACAGTAAGATTAAATGATCCAGTCATCGGTGGACTACCAGCAACAAGTCTTTCTACATGAACATCAGAAGCGCCAACCATCTAAAATATCATAACATTATACACTTGATACTTGAAGCCACAGTCATTATTTTGTAATCCTGAACTCACTGTTATCAATGGCAATAGATGGCCGCATTCATACGTCTCAACTTTTACCGTAAACAGACCATTATCGGCTGCTGTCACGACCACGCGTTCAATTGGAAGTCCATTTGCAAGAGCGGGTGGAGTGCGCATACCTACGACAACTGAACAGAAAAAAGCACGGGCGACATTGCAACCACGCCATTACTTGACGGTAAAACAAGCAACATGAACATTACCATCAGTATTTTCTATTACTTTAACACTGCCAATCGTCAACGCATCAATGTAATAGTTGTGGTATTTGTCTTTCCTTGGCATTCGAAGGGCACTCAATACAACTTCAGTTACATCAGCAAAATCATCGTGCAAGCGTACCACCTGACAATATACGAATAATATGTTGACCCTTGATTCTGTATATTTACTGTAGATCTGAATGTCCAGGATCTGCTGTACTACTTGATATGGGCTGTAGGCCGTGGCGCAAGGCATAGAAGTCTTTTTTGTGACATCTCAAATCGACAGAATCAATCGGCGCCACTCCCAGGCGGTGTTACAGTAGAATCCCTAGCCGACATAATATTAGTAACCTACTAAGTTTAGGCAAACTGAAAGAATTTGTCTATTGCATAAACGTTTCCCAATTCAAAACCCAGTTCTGATTTTCATACTTGTATTATTATAATAATTCAATACCTCGTCGATCAAATCAATGCACGAGTATCTCCACTCATTTTCCGAAGTCTGCAACGGGTTTTTAAAGACAACTGTACCGGCACGCGAAGTGGAAGCGGTTGCGAAAGTCCCTTCTAAGTAGAAATCTTCATGCATTAATCCTCGGTGCGCGAGACAAAGCTGAAATCCAAAACAAACTGTCAGCTATAACTAGTGCATTGGCACTATGTTACATGATATATCCGGGCCACATCGGCAGCTTGCACACTAGCAAGGAGCGTCGTCATGGGAAAGCAGAGGGAACGAATTTCACAATAACTCATCTTCAACAGTACCGTACACGTACAATCACATACCCATCTATTTTCAATTGCATTAAATTGTCCATGCCGCTCAAATTCATTATCTGCAGTTCGTCCGGCAAAATAGATGTAGTCCGGGTTAATCCTTGATATCTTCCCACAGAATGCTTGAATGTCCTAAATGAAAGTGATCCAGAAATTCACAACTTTATTATTTATATATCTAAAGTACAAAACAGGAATACAGTACAAATGCAAAGTAAGGGGATGTCAGTCATACGTAATTGTCACTGAACTAAAATCTCTGCCCATGGTCGATAGACTGGGTAGGACTGATCCTTTTTCACCTTGCCTTATGTCGCAAAGCATAAAAAGAGAGCAGGTCTACCATAACATGAAAAATCAATTTTTTCTGAAGCAAAGGTAAGTTACGTAGGCTACTTTATGGTTCACCAAGACTTTTGACATATGAGCAGGCTCCGAAAGTTTTTGAATGATATAATTCTCAATAAACCAAGGCTGGATGTTACATCTGTGGGGTTATCTAAAAAGTTTGATGAAACACGAACCCTACTTGACAATCAATATCAAGCTTACCGTTGCATCGACCGAGTACCAATAGTTAAACCGTTCCTCATAGTCCATAGTTGTTACAACGGTGGCTGAAAGGCGGTTAGGAAGAAGAAATTCAGGACAATGCGCATTTCTGGTAGCATCCAAGGCAGCATGGAGATCGTCTTCATTAAAGGTTGAAGGGATGGGGGATGTCGCTCTGCAATGGCACATAAATCGATGTTGAACATGAATTTACCCGTATGCTGTTACACTGTTTGCCGCTGCACAGTACAGCCTATTTGTGAGGATGGACTTTTGTAAGAAACAATATTATACACAGTGATAGGCTTGTCCTGTGTAGCCAATATTGATGAAACAACACATACCTTCCACCAAGTCGCAATTTGAAAGTGTCTTGCTCAGAAACTCCTTCAGTGGTTTTTTCTATAGTAATAGTCATATTTTGGACATCTGCAGGGTACTTCTCATATGTCAGAAGCGAGTAAATCCCTGCGAGGAATTAAGTTAAGTTTTATCCATAAAAATGCCACTAGTTAATCATAAGGTAGGATTTACTGTACTCACCTCTCTTCATTCCAAACTCAATTGTGTAAGTCATTCGTCCTGACGATTGCACTCCCGTCACAGAAATGCCCTCGTCGCTCAATTCTAAAATATTTTCCAAAGCATGCTCAACAACTGGTCCCGGTGCCTGGAAGAGATGAATTAATCCTCCCATAATTCATAGCATACCAAGGGACAATGCTTAAATAAGAGTGAAGCAAATGTGTTGCGGTCGGCAGCAGACGTGGTTCCGCACCAATGTGTATCTACATGTTACCGCATTTATCTTTCTTTGATAAAGGTGACTTACATCAGCTGGAATGAAAGTGGTCATGACTCCTTCATAGCCGAGGCGGAATCCAAATGCACAGTTTCCAGTGTCAATGCAAGGAATTTCCACGACAACTGTTTGCACTTCCGCCTGTCCAGCCTGACCTGACCGTTCGGTGAAGTTCAGTACCTAAATAACGAATGCAGTTTCTTATTCAGTGGAACCAAGCATATTAAATCAAAGCCATGTAGTAATATATTTATCCAAGGTTAAAAAAGCTATTTGAATTACTTGGGTTTCATCCTTGTAGTCAGCATTGAAGTCGATGACCTGTTTCTCATTCTTAGCATCAGACGACTGTGCTGCTGTAAATGACGTATTTGCCCGGTACACTGCAACATGTAGGTATCCAGATCCACTTTGTTCGATCAACATAGCCTCGAGATAGCATTCTTGTCCTAAACAATGTAATATTTATAGAGCCTGCTGCCCTATACTCCAATTTTGAAATAGTTTTCAAATCCCGTTACATCAATTGTATAGTTGATAAGCAAAGGATCAGGGTACACACATGTATATGCAGAACAGGGAATTATGCAACATACCTGCTTCGAGAGGTATCAGACTAGATACTTGATTATCGGAATTGAATGTCCGGCTGGGAGAATCTGAGTAGACGACTTTTACCTTGATGAGCGCGAATATGTTAGATGTTTTTAACAAGACATATGACAAAGAAAAAGTGTACCAATGCAGTATGTATTCCACTACACTTGATGTAGAGAGCCACATCATCGTCACCAGCTATCATGAACTTGTATTGATTAGTTTCAGGAGCCACGAAAACAGCTGTATAAATGTGCAGCAAATTCATAGCCTATGACCTTCAGCATCTTGACAGTGCAATTAATGAATTACATTCTGAATCCCATGATATTCCAGGGATTTAATATGTTCACGCTAAAAATCTCCGGTAAAAACACAAAATGCATAGTTCCATATAAGAGAAATGGTGGATTCAGAACAGAGTGTAGGCTACTCAGGTGACTTCAGATGCAAGTGTATGAAATTACGTTTCCATTTTTGAAAATTTTGTAGAAACGCAATCATTGAATCAGAGTAGATGATACTATCTTTCGAATTTTGACATTTACTTGAGACATGGTCTGGCATTGGGGATAGTAACATAAAGTACTTTATAGTCCCTACAAGCTAGTAACAAAGACTATTTAGTACCGGTAGGCCTACCTGTGTACTTTGCAACAAAGTTGTCGTCGTCATCATCCCATTCAAACATGGTCGAATCAATTACAATCTGTCCAATGTAAGTCGCGCGAGAGGAATTGAAGCTGCGTGCTTCATTGATATCGGTTGCAGTTTCATTCCATGTTTCGACAAATACTCCTCGGGAGCCTGGAGAGGTATAACGTTATAAATATAACGATACAGTATTAATGGAGCTGATGACATAGAAAGTGTATAGAACAGATAATCACGATCGATTAAGGATGGAAATTTAGATAACATTTTGAATTTTGGAAATCCCCATTTTCTTCCAATTGATGAATGTACTGTAGGTGGTGTGATGTGAATGCATACAGAAGATAGTTAGAGTTACAAGTTCAATTTGGTAATTAAAAATTATAACTGATGAGATTGAAATCAGAACCTGGATAATAATCTTTCTCCTCTGGCGGATCTCCGGCGATGCATTCCACTGTATCATCTGTCAGTGTCCCGAGAATGACGTCACACGTTACTCCACCAATCAATACTGTTATGGGTTCATCGGTATTATCAAAAAACCTTCCTGTCACGATAATCCTGGTTCCTCCTTGCATGCTGCCCTCGTTGGGAGATACTCCTGTGATTTCTAAAACAACAAGCAAAAATATATTTCAATCTAACAATAAACCGTTACAATGCGTTACAGATCACTGTTGTCCGTCTGTACAACTTCTCTGGGTCAACCGATGATGATGATAAATGCCTTTTATGGTGGGAAACATCGGTGGTCTTTTACACCATTCATGTATATTGTAAAACAAGGATTGTCTGCCGGTAACTTTAGGTAGAGTGTGAGTAACCGGCAGCTGCGGAGCTTCACCTGATCATTTTAAATCCTCAAACTCAACATAGCGACATAGCAAATTAACATCTCAAAGAAAACCCGACATCACACAGTAATATCGATCGTTTTTCAGTTATTGCCAAAGGCCTGTTGCAATTTCACCTGTCTGTTCCTGCGGGCATGCAAGAAGGGTCAGCCTAATCTGTGCCGTCACAGAACTTTGTATATAGCCTCAAAATGCCCCATAAAGTAAATCCGTCGTGGTTGTGTTGTATTGTCTTCGTTCCACTGCAGTTGTTTTAATCTGCTTGTAGTAACCTGTGCCTATGCCATTGATTAGGAATACTTGAAATTGCATGTGGTGGCTCATCGTCTGTTAGTAGTAATTTTTATGGTGGACAACATCGGTGGTCTTTCACACCATTCACGTAATTTGTAAAACAATGATTGACTGCTGATAGCTTACTACTACTGGTAGTAGGTCATGGGTGTGGCTCTTAAATATTATCTATATATTTGGTGTGACTTTCGTTCATAAGAAAAAGTGTAACATACATGATATATACCGGTAATTTAAACAGTAGCATACCTGCAAATGTCTGGAAATTGTAGACCTTGTTTTTCCCATTAATGTAAGTGATATTAGATGCTATTTCTGCTGCCCCATAATCTTCAGCTAGTATGAAACTGATGTTTTGTGCCCCTTGAAAAATACGAATCAAGTGATGTTGCCGTTTGTGTCAATGAACAAAAAACCCATTACCGATATATTTAGCTGTTGGCAAGCAAGTGAATATACCCCTATCTGAATCGGTCATGCGCAAGTTATAAAACACATCAGGTTCTGAGAGTAATTCACATGTATGTCCTTCCAAGTAGATCCTGCAAAATGGTTTTTAAGACACGGCTCTTCAACACAGTAGGCCTACGCTGTAAGCCTGCATGACTTGCCCAGCTTGTGTCTCTCTCGTAATAATAAACAATTGGAGACCAAAATGTTTTGTTCCAACTTGGATTACTTGACTTACCCGATAACCTATATGACTGAGGCAAGGTATGTATGAACAATGCAGGCCTACTGCATATTTATATGCTTAATATATGTTGACTTTATTTGTTATTGTCTAGATAGTCTTGAGTCAGCACCATACTTGAAAAATACGATCTAGATTGTCTTACAGAAAGGGGCTTTACCTTCGTATGGAGACTGTTCTGCCATTCTCATTGATTTGATCATTACTTCCAAAAATTTGGGTCAAAATTTTCCCTCCAAGTGTGAGCAGACCGCCTGGTACAAATGCAGTTTGTTTAGGGTATTGGAGACCATTTTCCTCTACATAGCCGAATGAAATTTCTGGAGTTTTCCAACTTCGGGGCTGAAAATATGACATATACATCTATTAGTACGACACAACAAAGTATAGGTGAAACAATTCCGGATTGACTTGATACAGGCAAAAGGCAGCCAAGAATTATTTAGTCATTGAGCCCCCACAACCACAAGGCAGCAGTAGAGTAGACTCCCATAGTCACATCAGAGAGGCATGTGAAACACTGAGCATCCACATTATAGAGAAAGTGGGTTATAAAAGCTTATAACTGCTAGTAACCAATACTTACAGTGTAACTGCACACCCATGCCCTGGGGTTATTGTTGCAGTTTTGGTCAAAAGGCACTTCTAACCCATCAACAAAGACTTTGATAAAATACGTTTGATCAATCTTCATTCGCCTGAAGATGCATATCAAGTTACATTTGCAATATTGTGTATAATTTGAGCCAGTTGGCCGTTTCTCCAAAGATAGAATAGCCACTCACTCGCAATCACGTCGACACACAAAATGGTTTCCGATTACGTCTGAACTCACTACCAGGTTGGCACGATTATTGTTCTCTTTCTTATTAGTCATTCAACACTCCTGGCCTATTTGTAGGGTTATGCAACATTGAGGTTCCTCTCACATCTTCAGACAGAATGGATGGGGCATTCACCATCCGAGCATTGGAGCTAAACGGCTGGACTTCCACATAGTCGATCGTGCTTCATGCTTCTGGTGCTTCACTGCTACCACGCACTTCGTCGCTTTTGTAATGTGCAGTAGCCTTAGCCTACGTATATCTCTACAAAATGTGCCTACTTTTCGCTGCACAATGTATCAGAAGTCTGTTTGCCTGTCCGTCCTCCCCCACTTTATAACGCTCCAAAAGGTAGGCCTAAACAATTTCCGCGAACAGCGGGAAAGCTCCAAAAATGTTGATTTGCAAGCGTCAAATCGCTACAGCTATCACGGTCGGAAAACTAGATAAATTATAAAGTGTAAAATTGTTCCCCCTATGCTACGAACACATATCCATTCCATCTTGCCCCTCTCCCACGCCCTACTCTATGACTACCTTAATACTAGCCTACATTATTCACGCAGTATACATAAACACAACCATGGCCAACTAAATTGAATACTAAAATGAATTTAGTAGGCCATGACACAACATTAACGTAAGCGGCCATTAATTTTTCAATGTCGATATTCGAATCGGTCCCACCACATGAGTAATGGCTGTAGGCCCTATCGATTGGTCGATGGCAGTTACCGACAATTGCTAAAATACGAATATCAAACTCGATGAACGGCTGACCTCTAAGCCTGCACGAAACTTTAATAGAAATGTGTGCCTACTACCTACTTAATAGGCCTACGAAGGTCGACCCACCTTGTGTAGCAAACAATCATCGTTTCATGACTTGCATCATTCTCAACGTCACAAATCACACTTTCCGAGTCGCTGAGAAGATACGCCTTGTTTCCCAAATTATCAGCTTCACCAGCAACTCCGAGATTGCCACTTGACGAAAATCCTTCGCAAACGTTTAGTTTTAGTAGCAGATTCTGTGCACTTGCACTAAACTGATTTCCTCACCTGTCCCAAGAATGTACAATCGCGTGTCACCCGCCACGCTGCCATAATGCGGATTAATGCTGCTCACTCGCGGAACATCGGCACGAACAGCTGTGCTAATTAAGATCGTTACCGCAATCTGCGCCCAACAACCTTGTAAGTTATTTTTCTTCATAGTTGATAAAATTTCAGCCGAAAGTAAGAAGACCAACTCAACCAGCTCGTCCTACGAGCAGTTGAAAGGAATGTGAAGAAAGTTAGGGCAAGAATATTTTGATATATGTTAGGTGCAAAGACAATACCGCTAATCAGGTAGACTAGGCCTACGTGATACAACGCGTGTGAAATCAAAAGCGGCATTGTATGACAATATTCAACACAAAAACCTGTTACATAATATTCAACTTTGTTACATATTGTGACAATAGTTCTTCAAAGAGTTCAATCTGCCACTGATTATCATATTTCAATTTTACTTTCTATTTTAAGCACGTGCTCTTATGAAATAAGGCAAAGGTAATTAATTTATCGCAGCTTTTGTTTTCTATTTCACTCTGGCCATAGCCTGTCCGTCAACAGCCTATATTTTTACAAAGAACTGAAGTCAAAGAAGTGCCCTCAGCATGACTAGTAGCTCTCAGAGGGAACTCTTAGTCTTTGACTGCGGACGCATTCCATAAATTTCTTATATAATATGATACAAACTATAGAGACTTGCAACTAGGGTTGTGTTTATCAAGTTACAACAAACCGCAACCGCTAAACCGAGGCCTGATAAACCATGGTTTTTTCGGTTTATGGTTTATTAAAAGTAGGGACTCCATAGTGGAGACCAAGTTGTACGCGTAGAGAACGTTCACCTTCTCCCAGATTCGCCGCTTGGAGAATTGACGGCAACCTCCAGTTGCATCATGCCCACTTTAGAGTAGGCCATGGTTGCATTGTGGAAAGCTTATTGTACAGTAGGCAATCTTGTAAACCGAAGCCACGTTTTGGTCCAAACCAGTCACAAGTCAGCCTACAGGGTGGCCATCAACACACGAGGGGTCAAAAAGAAATTTGCTCCTCCGACATTCCTGTGTCACGTGATCAAGAGCTTTTACGACTTGCATGCAGTACATTACAGTTACTGAGTTAACTTAGCGAGCATTATTTCACGATGTTTGGAAATGATGATGATAAATATGTGACGTCATAAACCGTCAATAACATGTGACGTCACATCATGTGAGGATATGACGTCATTGTGCCCTCCGAAATAAAAGTATTTGCGGCCTTGTTTTCCTTTGAGGATACTCTATCTATATCCATCGGAAAGAAATTATACTTCTAAAACTGAAACTCATTGAAGCATATCAATGGTCATCGACAGGAACAGCTCTGTGGGTTATCAAGATTGCATCTGCTGGGCACCCCACATTTTCTACACAAATTTCTGCCTCTGATATTAACATCACTTCTGGTATCTTCAGGAAGCTGGCGATATAGTATGGTAGGCAAAAATGAAAAAAAAAAAAATAAAAACCGAAAAAACCAGGTGTTTGATAAATATCAAGAGCAAAAACCGGTTTAAACCATCTGGTTTTAATCAGGCTGATTAAAACCACAACCCCTACTTGCAACATCTCAGAGAATTGAGTCTTATTATCTCGATGCTTTTATAGGCCTAAACATTTCTTCGCTCCCTGTCACGTGACCGCACATTCCTGTTGGTTGATGAAATTTGTCGGAACAAAAACTTTATCGAATCCGATCCCAGAATTGTTCCATATGTACTTCGTTCGTGTGATATTGAGGCAGACATTGCCCGAGACATAAATAAACTTCCACAAATTTCAGTGAACCAGAATTGTTTCGACCGGGAAAATGTCCTGGCACTTCCGTTTCCCCTTAACCTGTGCTGTTTTCCGATAGAAATAGAAACAGATAAAAAATGCCACGTTGTTTCCCGATGGTTAAATTTTAACCGCGGGGGATTTTCTGGATCAGATAGATATTCTCTATTTTCGCCCAAGCCAAGCAGTCCTAGGAGAATTATACCAATTATACTCTCAAAGAAGTAAGATTGCGATTTTTGGCAACGATTTATCCGTTTTGTACTCACTGAGTTGAACGTAACGCTCTGAAGGAGTTTGGCGAAAGGTAAAGAACGAATTCCGCATTGTAGTAAAAGTCAATCACAACAACTGCTATAGCTGCAAAATGTCTCCATTCGGCACTGGCGTCAGCTTTGTTTACAACATTTACATTTATAATCATTGCAGCTCAATTCGTAGGTTGCGTAACGGGTTAATATATCTGCGATAAATGGTATAATTCAAACAGGGATATGACAAAATTGCAGCAGTAAACGTTTGTTTATAATGTTTATCGAAGTAAAACCTCAAGAATACCGGTATATATCTTATGATTTATATTTTTTCAGTTATTGACGTAAAGATGTTTCTTTCTTTACAAACAAACTTATGTGAAATATCAATAATAATGTCGTACGATAATAGAATTGCAACGTAGCCTATATAGCGTATGAGGTCGTTCGACGAAAGAGAAAATTAGACGTCGCGACGAGTATAAAGCGAATGTTATTAAAATATGGTGCAAGGTTAGTTTCATAACTTTCTTCAAGATTCTGGAAATCAATGCTTTCGTATTTAGTAGTGAGCATGGTGGTAGTAAAGATGTTATTCGTACAGCAAACCCCAGGTTAACAAATGATAACAAATGGTCAAATCCGTGGTGTAGCACTTAATAACCACATCACAATCACCCGGTAAATTTTGAAAATGGGATTGCCGAGACATGCCGAAAGTTCCAATGATTAATAGATGTTATTCTCAGCAAAACTGATGATCATCGATATTAAATGTGCCTATAAAAATAACAAGGCCTTATTGATTTTGGGTGTTTTCAATAATGATGTCATCATCAACGAACAATTAGAGCATTTTGGGATGGTTTTGGTTTCAGCAATGCCATGCTTCTCAACCCGATAGCCATTGATTTTTTTGGGTTAGGGAGGAATTTATGACGCTTTTCACCTGTTAAGGTCATTTACGTCAGGTCCATGGCCTACTCTAGGTAAACCAAAGTAGGTCGATGCTCACGGTATACGTGTCAATACTTCCGGCTTATAGCACGGATCACTATAGGCCTACAATCAATGCTCTCTGCACTTCTCCGATACCGACTGCCACGCAGGAAAGGAACGGATACCAATTTTAAAGTCTTAGATTTGACTCGGTCGGGAATCGAACCCGCAACCCCCCAATCAGAATGCGGACAGTCTAACCCACTCGGCCAACTGAACGATGAACTGAACGATGAACTGAACTGAACGATGAAAGATGAAAGTGATCAAGGTGTCATTCTTGGCATCACACTATTCGTTCTCTCCCGCCAAATTGCAGTATGCAGTATGACTAACGCGATCGCCTCGATTAAGATTGCTTTTGAGTATGATGCACAGTGACACACCTGCACAGTCATAAAAGGATATTACGTTGTACGCTGATAAGAGTACTTTTGGACGCATTTCGCTTGCTATGTAGTGTAGCGTAGTGTAGCCATAATGACAGTCCGAGATACATGTATCCTGTATCCAGTTTTAGCATGAATGTAATGGAAGTAGAACTGACATTTCTCACGTTTAACATCATTCGGTTTGAAATGACATCGTATAGTTCAAGCGTCTACCGTCTGCTCTGCAACGCTGCAGCATATGACTCGGGACATATGACGTTGGGTGCTACGATTAAATAAACAGACCTATATAAATATAGGCTAGTAAATATGAATCCGCAGAAGTAGGCTTAATCAGTGTTTTGGGACTGGCGTATATCGAGGCTAAACGTTTGGGAAAAAGACTAAACCAGAAACGGCAAAAGTTTTGTAACTTAGATTGGAGCCTCTACATAGGAACAAATACCTACGCCTTATGTTTAGAGCGATCCGAGTCAAGATAGACCTAGTTTTATTAATATATCATAATTGTCGGAAAGACTATTTCAGCAGCCACTTGATAATAAGATATGCTGTATTGGATTATTATTTTATTTTCGTTACCAGGCCTGTGTTTGGATATGGTGCCGCGACGATTATAAATATATATGAAAAATTGGGTCACTGCATGTAAAACTACTACCATTGAAGCCTCTCTCAGCATATCGAGCTGGCCTAGGCCATTCTTTCAATGATAGGATAACTAAACTCACCTACCCATTAATTCGAATTGACATTACGACCCTATCATTACGCTCAATTTCTATGGCTTGTGCAGTCCCGTTGGTTGATACTGTAGCTGCAGGCCTATTATTCTCTTTATTTTCTTCTGTGATCGACGTCGTAAATTGTTCAAAATTAATCCGGGTGACTTATGTATTATTCGGAAGCCGCTAGTTTTAATAGGTTATTTATGAATACCGTCTGTATGTCATATTTAGTCGAATATATTATGGTCTGTTGCGGACAAGAATAAAGTATTGAGTTCCTTATGAAAGGTTATGAACATAGCAACGGGTCTTTGTTAGGGATAATCAATACAAATTCTAGTGAGGATAGAAGAAATTCTTGCCTATAGAAGGATTACTATATAAAATAGTGTCACACCAAGTTGCGGCATCGCACATGGCCCACAATGTCAAGCGGTAGCCTACTCGAAGCGACGGTGCAGCAGGCTATTCTAGGACAGAGTTAGATATTGTTTTACATATATTTATTAGATATCCGTTTCCGCTCATCCGTTTCTCCACAGTTATCTTTCTCGAATATCACCTGGACGTTACATCGACGAAATGGTGTGTGAGATAGAGAAAACGATTGTGTCCAATTAGTAAATGTCTAGCGCGTGATACAAACACATTTATAATTTGTAGGCGGTGTAATTTTTGAGCACTCTTACTTCCGAAACGTTCATCATTCGCTGTCCGGGTTTGATTGTCCATTGTAGGCCTTCGTTCATTCATGCTTTAATTATTGCGTAAAATTACAGGTAAACCAAACGTAACAATCGTGAAATAAGAGGGTTGATCGTTAATTTCGCGACGGCTTTCGATTATTATTGCTTTCGCAACTAAAAACTCACCACTGAAAGGTTTGATCGAGTCAACAGCTACAAACCAACACGTTGCGGAGATAGGGAGAAGCGACTCTGCGGGTAGGCCTACTGTAAACCATTTTGGTGGTATGGGTAGCGTTTTTACTGCTAATGATGAAGGCACCGGTACTAGTCCTGTGCGCTCATGCAATAAATCAGTTCCACTGAGTTATTTTGCAAGTACAGTAGTAGCGTACGCCTTGTTGAATGACGTCAGAATGCTACGCTGATGAACGTCGCCCAACTAGCGAGACGCCCTGACGCTGAGACCGTGCAAAGTGCAAACGCAAACTGTGAGAAGTGTGGTCTAGTGCTAGTCTTAATTCGTTACTTATGCATAGTAGAACCCAACGTTCCAGGTTTTAGGCTGGCGGGGTTTTAAGGTGGGCTTGGACAAATTGAGACCTTCGAAGACTAGTTACAGCATGCTTACGGTACTCAGGCCTAACTATGTACGATCGATGGCGAACTGTGTTCCAAGCTCCAATCAGTGGCCAGCAACATAGAGCAGTAAACCATAGTTAAAATACCATCATGACATGGTAAGTAGTCACGGTCAGAACTCTCGACGTAACATGGAAGTATTCCCTCAGTTTAAATGGTGAGTCTGCACGCAGACTCCGCGAACGTCCGTCGAAGATCGAACGTAGATTGGCAGGTTGTAGGCTAAAAAACCCGTCCCGGAAGCATTCAAGTGGAGGCAGGAAGCTGCCGTACTTCGGCCGTTTGGCGTCGGTAGCCGCTTCGCTACTGTAGCTAGCCGCCGAAGCATGGTTGCTTGATCTCATGCCTGTAGGAGTGTGTAGGACCTTTCTTTGTTACCATCTTACGTGACAGGCCAGGCCCACTGGTGATGTTTATAGATTGCAGCGCATTGACACGAGAGATCATACCGTAGTCCGCAATACGTAATGTTGATGATGATGATATGCATACTATTTCGGTTGCAGGTTGAATTTAAAATAAAATTTTAGTTCAATTTACATACCTGCAGGTAGGCTACCAGTGATCTGTACACGAAGAAAGTTGGCTCAAGCTCGCGCGGGTTGTGTGCCCAATCAACTGCAAGACTTGCGATGGCTATGAACAATCTTTTAGTAATCGGTATATTACTTGCAAAGCTAGTTACCGTAAGCTTGGGAAAACCTGAAGTAACTAGCATCAATCCACACGAATGCAGCTACGAGGGAGCGACTCGACTGTACATTCACGGAAATGGTAGGCTATTCAAGACTTTAAAGTAACTGCGAAGCTTTGTAACTGACAGCTTTATTATGTCGACTGATTTGCAGACTTCTCATCGAGCGCCAACTTTGGTATCGCGGGCCAAAATCCTGAGTTGGGGAACAAGGTATTTTTGGTTAGCGACCTCGAAAAAGTCCCATGCGATGTGGAAAACGACGCTAGCCACGAAACGATGATAGTTTGTTATACCAGGTAAACTCGATAAGCCTAAATAGTGTAAGTAACTAAGTATAACGATGGTGATTGAGACCACGAGTAAGGGAGTAATCCTTCGAATATGGACCGAATTCTATCCAAGGTGAAGTTCTGTCGACAAATTTGCCTGCCCCTGTGTAGCACGAGATTCTTGCGCTGTAACTAGATGTACTGTATGTATGACCGTGGATTTCCAGTGAAGTCGAGACATTCGTTAATGCATATAAGCATGGCCTACTTTAGTTCTAGAGTAGACTAGAGTAGGCCATGATATAAAGATGATTAACCAATTTTTGCGATCCACCCACTCACTGTTAAGTGCAAGAGCGCTTTAAATCTGGTTTTATAGCTGGCGAGCAAAGCGTACCCCGTTCATGTGACTTGGCGTACACAGAAATTTCGATATAACTAGTCCAATGTCTTATCGCATGAAGAGTGCAGTCCGAAATATGTATTCAACTTGTTGTAGCCAGCAAACATTTCCGTGAGTTTTAATCGCCGCGCTTTGCTTTTCGTAGGCGACCGCGAATGCAATGCAAAAATGAGGTCCCTTACCTTTAGCGAATCACCGCATTCAGTGTCCGTGTTCTCTGAAAGTCGACCGCATTCCAAAAAACTCACAATGGGTAGTGGACGCGCCGCCATTTTGTCGGCGGCCATTCACCATTCCAGGTGTATTTTATTGTGTTTGAGCGAGACAATCGCAAAATAGATACCTCCTATTTCGTTCGTGTAATATATCCTTATCCAAAGATCCTTTTGTATTTTACTGCTATTTATAGAATATGTTCTCCCGAATCACTGCACAAACACAGCAAAAGAATGACTTGTACTCAAGGAGTAATATAAACGTTATTATACCAACCATTGGATTGACGTATTCTTCAGTTTTGCCCGCCAAAGTGAAACATTCATAAATATTTTCTAGTCTTTCAAAGAGTTGCAACTCAAATATTTAGATTAGGTGTGAAGTTGTATAAACAACCAGCTATTGTCACCGTTCTTATCGTTATGCAGGCAACGGCTAATTTATCGTGCTGGTCGCTTGGAATTTCCAGTTATAAAACTACCTGCACCTCGCTCAGTGGCAATATAGCGGTGAGAAGTGTACTGCACCACAACATGCGTCGAGAGCTAATGTTATACATTAGTATCTTTCTATGTTGTGGTGAAGCACAATTCTCACTGGCTATAGCCACTGATTCCTGCTGTCCAAGAAAATCATCGGTGATCACGATCAGGAATAGGCACTTAATAACATGATTCATATAGGACTGACTTTAGGTAGGTGCGCGAATATGGTGACGATACGGTCGTTTCACAACTTTTACGACTGAAAATTTGTGGGTCGCAGGTGGCTGATCAAAGGGATAGTCGGTGGTCATTTTGCTTTATTGTAGCGACAAAGACGAAAAGCTTTTCCGCAATTCCTGCAGCATGGCAGGTTAACACAGCTTTCCATCCTGGCGTAACTATCCAGGTTTATCAAAGCTTGGATCTCGGAATCGTAACCGGACGTCGCTGCGACTTGGCGCGCTATGTGGGACTGGAACCCGGAACTCTCCCGTGCTTAAGTTTTCAACGCATCGTCATGGGTCCCTCAAGATATTGTTCCAAATGAGAATTATGGAAACTCAACGCCCAACGTCACATAATCAATACACAGAAATAGGCATTTTGATCAATCGAATTGGAATAGACTAGACTCACCAGAGGAACACTTCATGACGTTAAATCCGAATCAAAAACACTTAATTCCGTTTTTGTTAAAGAATATCCTATCTTGACACAAAAGGGTTCATATATTTGCGCCAGTCTTATGTCATTTAAAATGTTGAGGTCACTGAGTGGGTGTGGGTACTGTATTTAATGCCAAATATAACATAAAGCCGTAAACATTGCGTGACTGAAGCATTTCTATTTAAACATTGCAATGGTCCAGTCATAGTTTGTTTTTTCTCCGTTTTCAGAACAATAACATGTTTATTTTTATGGCCTTTTGCGCGCGGTATCGCTATATTTATGATGGCGATTGAATATATCCGCGGGTCGAGTAATATGACCGGGATTCAGAGATATTTCCGAGTTCGCCCGCTTATGCCAGAGAAAATAGCAATGTCATCGTAATATTATTAGACGTCCGAGAGCAAACAACACCCAAGCAGTCCCCGGCGCCGCTGGCATTGCATAATTGCGCTCACATAAAGTGGCTCTAAGTTACAGTATCAACATCGCTGAGCGATTTAGTGTAGCGAAAAATAGTGGAGCCGGTGGCGGACGATCGAAAAAATAACACAATAATTTACCACAGACTTAACGTTCAGTTCAGTGTATTAAATTCCAGCAAACTGGACTGGACGTTTAATCTATGGTTAAGTATTATATCTAATGTAATCTAAATCACTGTCTATCTCTGTAGTATGCTGACTGCAAAAATATTCGTCGTTTCGTTGAGCGATGCATAGTTTGGCCTACACAAATCATAGATGCACCGATGTAAGGGTACAAACGTCGCCATGTACCGCAATGGCAATTTTACATACAGTAGTCCAAAATGGACGATGTATAGATTCATTGGGTACGATATGGTGCATCTTTACTTCGTTCTGTAGCATGAAAAGAACGCCTGATCGATTTCATTGTCTCCCATAAATTTCATTGCATAACAACAATTTTTTTCAAGTCACCGAGCTCACTAATTCGCATCTTTGAATAGCGGGATTAAAACTACGCCACGCTAACTACAGTGATAATAACAGAGAAGCCATTGACAACTAGTAATAGAATTAATGACCCACAGAAGATAATCCCCCAACAAAATTCTAAGTAAACTGTTCAGAGGAATTGTCCAAAATGACCGAAGCATTTACATCCACCCTTAGATACTGTGCCTGTTAAAAATGGCCAGGACATTATCTTATCCTCTTTCGCAACGATTCGCGCACGCCCGCTATTCAAGATCGGCAAACTCAGTTGCTTTTTTCGCGCCTTTCAAAATCCATCGAGCTTGAGCGGCAACATAGCTTGAATGCGATCGTTCTGATGATTAGCGTTTGTAATGCTTTATTTTCTGAGATGCGTTGACGTCATTTTCACCTCCTAAGGCTTACCTAAGAAAGCGTCGATTTGCGGGAAATCCATGCGTTACTCGATTACGTTACGGGATTACAATGTTCAGGAGAACGTTACTTTTGAGATTACACTTAAAATGTAGTGGCATTCTATATCTCTTCTCAAATTCGGTCAAGACTCTTCCCCGTTTACTAATTAATGTAGATCAGTAGGTTTTAGGCCTATAGGCCTATATCCCAGAGTAGTTCATGTACTGTAAGTCTACGCGTGGTCGTGTCTATATTTTCGGTTTATAGCCCGACCCTCTCGTGCTGACGATTGTAATCGAAATGTAGCCTAAACAGGTTACTGATCAGATGAGCTCATGAAATAAACACTGTAATCGAAACGGCGGCTGGCTCCTTGCCAGGTGCACTGAATGGACCAGGTGAGACCAGACACTGGAGTGGCCATCTTGCGCAGTCCGTGACGTCAGAAGTCGCGTCATAGTTTGTCCCACTATACCGCTGTAGGCCTACTAGATACGGTTTACGGCGATTTTGTAATGTTATACCATTTTAAAGCAAGTTTTGTGTGATTATATGACTTGCTATATAGGAAGTATATATGCCTTTTAGATTATTCTAGTGTATTTTCCCTATGATGTTAGTAAATGTCTTGTGCTAAGTTTACGTATGGCCTGCCACCACAGTGCATATCTTGCATCATGTGCCAAAAGCAAATCCAACCTGCTACTGCGCGCCAATAACCTAACATTCATTTAAACTCCCGAGGTATTCGTTGGCTCTCTTTAGAGTTAGAGAATTATGTTCAGTTGATATCAAGAAATCAATATTTTATGTGCTTGGAGTTCATCGCATTGCTCTGTTGGCAATGGCAGGGACTTCTCTAGTTTTTAAAGTTTGGCTCCTGAGTCACAGGCTCATTCGAATAGGCACTGCCAGTGCAAGTTCTGTGCTATACTTGGTATGTTAATCAGGAAATGTACTATGACTATTATACACTGTCTTGTATAAACTTTGCAGGCCCATGCGAAAGGACCATCATTATTATGTCAAGGTTTATGTTGATGGAGTTGAAGTGCCATTCGGTGAGAATTGTAACAGACGACCGAGAGATTGGAGATGCAGGATTATAGTGAGTATAAGTACTGTTTTACTGCAGTACTTTATCGTTCAGTCTAGTAAAGTATAAAAGTGAATAACACAAAAGCAGGCTGCTAAGTCATTGAAAAGTTATGTTCTAACAAGCATGAAAAATATGTGAATTTTCCGGGTTGGCCTACGTGATATGTGCATAAATTTGCATCCATTTTGGTGGCTGAGTCTCACTTCCACTTTTGAGTTATATAGTCAGGTTGCCACAGCGTATCAATCTCCTCTGTAATTCTGTGACCTAGTGTTGAGCGCTGGTATTGTTTGCGATCCGCAACGCGATTGGCAGCTGTTCCTAAATGGAATCCAGGCCCTCCTACTGCAACCCTACATCGCTTTCCATGTATCCGGGCTTGGAACCAGCACCAGTTAACGATGGGTTTTGTGCCCCACAGCAAAGTTAGGAGTGGCAAACCAGTCATGTTTATTCATATTCAAATGTAGGTAGTCAAATTTTCCGCTCTTTTGATTACCTATAAATTCCAGCAAAGCTATTATGCTTGCTCTCTTTCTCCAGCCTCGTTGGTGGAAAACAGGGTATCTTCACACAGCAACTGTCGACGAAGAAGGGCTTCAGCATCCACGACAAACAGCATTTCCACCTGGACAACTTGTATCAGTCAAAGGTCGCATTTACACACACATCTTTGGCAGTAATAATCAGACTAACGACAATGGAAAAACCGTGTCTATTCGAAGGTGGGTAGTCGATAAAACCTGGTTAAATGAAAGAATATTGGTTTTCCTTACCCAATCAGAAAATATATGAAAATCTACTGCGTCGGCATGCGGTAATTGGGGTATTTCAGATTGGTTAATGGATACAAACAGCAAAAATAGGCTGGGAAATGATGCCGGATGTTGACTTTGTGGTGACACTATACTCTAGTCAACCATATGATGGTAGGCCTACTACTTGTTACCCATGGTATAACATGCTTGGTAGGCATTGGCTGTTACTGAAAAAATTATTTCATTCTGTCGTTAGGTTGGTGTCTATTCTACAGGGTCTACATGGGTGGCAGGACTTGTGCCTTGTTGTCTGAACCAGATGTGTTCTATGGTTTGTATTTGACAAGCGGGGACGAAGGTGGATTGAAGTGCAAACCCACTTCTACATTTGTCGGTAAAGTCCGCCTCTTACATGCTGTCAAGTGTCAACCAGAAATTTGGAATTGGGTTACATTTTAGGGGCACAGAACTTCAGTGTAATTTTGACTGAGGATTACGGGAGGGCATCTTTAGACACTAAGGTGATGAAAGTCAATGGTAAAAGTGTAGTGTACAATTTCCAAACTTATGCTGGTATGTTAATTTTGTTTTTACCATAGTATGACTGTAGGCTATGCTGGACACAATTTATGCGCGTTTCTTCAAGGCTATGTACGTATGTTGTTATTTTGAAATAAGGTTTTATCAGTTGGCATACTCCATAGATATGGATCCAGGTCATCTCTTGCATTTGAAATTACTGTGGAAATACTAAAGCTTATTGTAAATTTATAGTGGCATGACTTGAGCCTTCATGTTGTTTTTCTGGAATTGGCAACGTCACGCATATTGTTTTTCTTCCTCACTGAGTGCGGAGGTGGAGCAGACCCACCGTTCATTTTATCCTGGCAGCTTGAAAAATGAGAAGCTGCCATGAGCAATCAGCTCTTGCTCTTTTCCATTTATTAGCGAAACCTGTCCATTCTGAAATCAATTTTTTCTAAACCACCGCGGTTGGAACCAGTATTACAGACTTTGTACAAGCTGTTAGATTTAGATATACTGATACACTAAATTTTAAAAATTCAGCTACGTTCCTGTTTGTTGAAGTATCTGCCATTTGCACTCTCAAGTAGGCCTATTGTGTTACTTTGTTATTATTTTCTTCTACTTTGCTCTCTAGAAATCACAAAAGTGTCTCCTGACGTAGGCAGTTTGCAAGGAGGCACCAGAGTTCTCATTGAAGGAAGGAATTTTGATGACACAAATGCACCCATCGAAGTGTACATTGGAGGGGTGGCTTGTAAGGTAATTCCAGGGACACTGGAAGACACAAGTGTGGAGTGCATTGCTGGCGATCCACCTGCAGAGAAAAGTTATTATCCAGGTTAGAAATTGAACCGCATGGAGGGGGAGAGAGTGAAGTTTGCCTTCAGTCAACCCGAAGAAATGATGCGGAGCATAAAAAAACTAATCAACTAATCTTAACATGCATTGGTTATGAAGTGGTGGCCTGCTGGCCTGCTGTAATAATATAGTCTACTCTACTAGTCTCTAAGCCAACGGCACCCAGGATATTATGAGTAATTTAATTCTATGGTATTTGTACTATAGGCCTATAGGGTTAAATTCCTTAACCAAATAGGAGTATGAGAGAACCAAACAAAATATGAATATACAATGAAGCTGACCTCATAAAAATTGTAGATCTAGGAGAGGTATAGAGATAGAAGTAATGAATACAAAGAAAATTATAAATGTAAAAATACATTAGAAACATTTGAAAAAAGTTGAATGAACTTATGAAAAATTAATCGGTCCGCTTTATTATTCACAGTAGAATAAGATACCGCTTGGATGCTTCTACACTTTCAGTAATAAGACCGCAATTGGGCATCTCACCCGTTACTTTGTGCTTCTCTCCCACGCTTACTGGGCATGTGAGACCTGCGCACCGAGCATTCACATCACCACTCATCCTTTTGAAATCTTGCAATATAATTCTAACAACGTAACTAATAGACCAACTCTGGAATGTATTACTTACAGGGGCTATTGTCAGTATTCTGGGTGTTTCAGGTTCAAGAGGAGTAACTGTTCATAAATGGAATGAAGAAGCAGGAAACGTTGATGACGTCATGAGTTTTGAGTTATCTCGACCAAGTTACAACGGAACAAAACAAATCGATTCAGCTGCATACAAATGGAATGATGAAGACAATCGATTTTCAGCAAGATTTACGGGTAAAAAGTTATTTCCTTTATATATGCCATATGCATCGGAAGTTGGCGGTGTTACGTTTTTTTGCGCCTTACGTTACTCTTTCTAACTATAAAGCCTGTGAGTATATTGATCTTGAAATTGATGCTTGTATGGTCTAATTAGTGTCAACTTTCAACATATATACGGGCTAGTACAGTAATATGCACCGTAGTCCTAATGTTTGTTATAGGAACCTGTCGATTGTTCTTATGTATTAATTTTGAATGAATGATATGCCAGATTGTTTGTAATTTTTGATACAGGCATATTTGTGGCACCTCACAATGATTCGTATATGTTCCTGATAGCGGGTGATGATCGGGGATCACTCTTTGTGAATTGCGAAGGACAAAAAGAAAATTTGGTAAACAATGTTGTGGCTCATTGGACTTATCCTGTATTTACTATTTTGACTCCATATTCCTAAAACGCAGACCAAAGTTGCATTCATGAATAGCCACACATCGTCATTCACTCATTTCACTTCACAAAGATCAGACTGGATGCAGCTTGAAACGGGTGAGTGATCTTGACGTTATACATCGGGTTTAATCATTGGTGAACCAATAACCTGCAAGATCCTGCACCTGGTGGTTGTGCCGAAACTATGGTGATCTTGAATATAACATGAAAGTATGGTAAACATACAGGCATCGGTTCTATTTTTCTAAACGTGGTGGAACTCTCGTTGTGGCCGCTTGAAAGTTAACGGTGGCATCCATGGTCAAAGGGACTTGAGATGGAGTTTAAACATTGCAATACAAAAGACAATCAATGTTAAATAATAAGTCTGTGGCTTACTCAAATTTATCACTGACTCAATGTATGATCTGAATGACCTCGGTGACTAGTCAGTTTAGATGGACTAGTTAGTCTTCATTTTGATAGTAGAAATCTAAGGTTAGTCATTATCCACGGATTGATAAATATGCTATAAAATATTATTGTCGAATAGAGGGGCACTCTGAATAACCTTTTGACTTCCTTCAAGGCCAAGAATGCTATTTTTTGGCATCCGTGGTCGAAGGAACTGGAGCTGCAGATTTATATGTTGGAATACAATGGGCCACGACAACTCTAACTTCCGCTCAATCGTATGATGCTAAAAATGAGATGCAAGTGGTTGACTTCGATGCCAAATATGAAGATGAGACTCAGGTAGGTACAGTTTTCTTATCCAATCTGTAGCTTGGCTATATGTTTCAATTGTAGCGTCTTCTGTAGGTTTGTAAATTTCTGAATCCTGTACTGCCCTGGATGTTCGAGATTTTTATCAAATTGGTGATGAATCCGGTGTTATAAATACCAGTACGTGTATTTGTGGTATATTAAATCACCATTTCAGACTCTCAATTTCACTGGGTGGAAGAGTCAAGTTGGAGTAATCGAAAAACAGGAGGTTACTGTTATGCATTCATGCATAGGTGCTGGTTCATGTCTTGATATCGTCTACCGCTTCATGTATGAAGGAGTTACGACTATCCTACTCCAGGCAGATGTAAGTTATCATTATGGTTATCGTTAGGCTGTCATGGTATCTCAGTGCTCGCAAATCTTATGACGGTTTCTGAATAAACTGAATCTGGACGTTAAATTAGTTGTGACATTACAATTTTGTCTATATCTGATCCAACACCGGCTTTACTGTTTATATGATGCAAAAAGGTTATGCCGTAGAAGAGATTTTAAATTTGAGGATATGGTATCGCTATTTGCTTATTTTGCACAATATCTTAGTGGAATGTGGTGTGATAAGATATTGCTCTAATAAGCACTTCCTTGTCCAAGCCCACTTGCTCATTCTGCTGCAATTCCGCCTGCTCTTACACTATATTGTAAATATATTACATAGTGTTAGTAATATTATGTAAATTGCCATTCTGTATGTGAAACACAACAATTTCTTTTGTAGGCTTCAAAGTCGACAGTACAGAATGCCTTGAAAGATATTTCAGAACTGAAAGACGAGGGTATTTTAGTGACAGCGGACGAGTCCCCAGGAAAAATGGTGTATACAATACAGTTCCAAAAGAAAAGAGGTATGTTGGTGAAGAATCCAGCCATCAGCGTCAGCATGATATGAATATGTTACAGGCGATTATGCTCTTTTGAGTCATTCTGTGCATCCTGGTGTTCAAGGATTGAGTATTTCTATACGGGAAATCACTAAGGGTGTTTCAGAGAAGAAAACGTTCAAATTGAGACTTGGTGGAAGGTACTGTTTAAATGGATTGATATCTCACGATATAAGAACACGATACCATGTTTTATAGGAAGGATAGACTGTGCCAACAGCTGCCCCTGACATAATGGCTAATTAAGTAAAACTCATTCTTCAAAATGACAGGTTGCAATACGGTGCTAACAGCTTAGCACCTTTGTTCAATCATACTCTATTTAGCCATACAATAGGTACCGGTGGTCCTAAGCACCGAGTACCTCCCAAGTTCTTGATGCCTCTAAAATCTACAATGTCGCGACACGTTTTTTTATGTTTATGTACAACAATTTCTGTTTGATTCAGGTTATATCGACCAGTAATGGCCCAGTCTTTATGATAAGCACAGACTTTGGCACTTGAAATTTGCATAATGTAACAACATCAACCATTAATGACCCACTCTGTACGATAACCACCGACTCCATCACTTGCGATTTGCATTGTTGATATACTGTAGGCTAGGCCACCTACCTATCGAAATAGATATTTTAGATTCTATATGTGGATGTTTTTCTACTTAGAGCAACACCCCCAATTTCTCAAACTTTTAATGAGGAAGAACTGTCAACCGCTTTGGACGCAACAAGGTATGCTTTTTGTCCGGATTTTTTGCTTCCTGATCGACGGAAAAGCACAGTCGTTACTGTAAAGGATTTTGAAGGATCAAAATATTTCTCTGAATATGGATATAGAAAGAAGGTGAATAGATTTTGTTTCCACTAGCTACCTGTTTGAGTTGGTCATTAAAGCTTCCCAGCTTCGCTATGTTTTCTACCCATGGATACAAGAACTTTCCCAGGATCTCATGCCCCAAATAGCATGTGAAGAATCTTAGCATTTGATGTACAGTACCATACAAGACTGGATGAGCATGGTGTTGTAATAACCGGCCTAGTGGTATCAGCCTATTGTAATTCACCTGTCAGTACTGGGTAATCAATTTTAAATCACCGAATACTTATGTTTAATAAGTGTTAGTTCATTTTGATTCTAACGTGAGTTCTTTACAGGATGTGGAGTGTTTCTGTGGAGAGCAGTGTAGCATGGACAATAGCTATATTTACTATGCTGGAAGAACTGCCGATAATGAAGACGAAAGACATCAAGCTTTCAATGCAGCAATCAATAAATGGGTCTGTGTACAATTGTACATACATTGTTTAAATTTTTTGACACTAGTGGTATGCCTACCAATAGCTTTGAAGGATTCTATTTTTGTCTTGTCCTTGATACGAAAAATAGTGTAGCTGATGACGGACGATCCAAATAGTAATAGATTAGTACTTCGCACAGTTGTGAATTATATTCCAATAAACTGTACGAGATATCAAATCTGTGGTGACTTACTGTCTTGTCCGTGTGATTTACTTTGCTAATATTATTTGTTCTTATCATTTCAGCTCTGTCTTGCTCATCGCGGTCTCTTTAGTGAACACATCTATTTGTCTGGAACCTACAAGTCGTCCACAAAAACTTGGTCTGCCGGTGTATATTTCACGAATCCGCTTGTGACTGACAAAGATAAATGGAGATACTCTTGCATTGATCTAATGCAGGTGAATTTTGGTGTAAAGCAGTCTAGGCCTGAAGTGCTACCTACAGTGTATCCACTCTTACATTGTACGTACATTTAGAATGCACATAATTTTACACTACTGGTAGTCTGCTAGCATGTAGAAATTGTCATTTGACCTTCTTATACCTTAATCTAATGTTGTTGATTTCTGAAATTCTTCCATAGTTTGTCTCGGGGATGTTAGCTGTAATGTGCACGCCATACACAAGCTATTTCATATGGCATTGCCTTGTCCAATTTCCACAAGATAGAAAGGCAGAAAAATCATATTTTATTGAAATATTGAACCAATAAAATATCCAATAAAATATCATTGCGTGATAATCCAGTCAAAATTAAGGCTATGTCAAAATTTCTCAAAATCAATTGATTCCAGGACAACATTTGCCATATTTTACGGGATAACAACATTCGATAGTTATCCTTAACTCATTGTTCCAGGTTATCAACTCGCATCCTAGTTATGCTGATGTTTATGAATGTACACTGAGCATAATTTACTTCTCGAGGAAGGATAAATACCACAGCTACTACATCGATGCAATGACTATCGGCAGTGAAAAAATTACAGATGATACCAACGGTAAATGTTTTGTTTGTTTTCGTAGAGAGAAGTTTTAAATAATTTTCTTTCCTCGTCAAAAGGAGTTGTTGGGATACGGACGCCGCCTGCTTTAGCAAATGGTCATCCGATCAAAAAGGTCACTGTTACAAAACAAGAAACCGATGCTTATTCTGTGAAGATCGATACTTACCTATGTGGTGATCAACTTCCATTGATAACGGTGAAGAATAACGAGATTCGATGTAACATCATTACAGCTGTCTAATTTACCACTCTCATACTTCTTTCAGATGCCTGCCGCAAATGGGGTTGTAACTAAAAGAACTGTTTCTGGTACAAAACCAATGAGTGGTTACTTTGACCTCACAGTTAGACTCAATGACGAGGAGTACAATGTGACGGGTTAGCATTCGATCTTACCATCCTTGTGCTATTAAGATTCATTTTATCTTCACCTGATGGAGCAGATCCCTGAATGCTTGTGAATGTTATAATTCTCAATATTCTATGCTGGGTGTTAATTCTGTGGTGAATCTTTCTTACGACAACCTGTATTGTTAATAAATGGGCTCGATTACATTATTTACAACACATGGTATGCCTCCTTTAAATCAATCAATGTAATAGTCTACAGCCTGTTTAGTAAATGATATAATGGATTTTGTGAATTTAGATATCCCGGTTGATATATTGAATGAAGATTTTGAAGAAAGGCTAGAAACTGAAATTCCTGGTTTTGGAGAAGCACAAGTACGAATGGTTTCGGGATGCCATGCGAGAGAATATAGGATCGAATGGATATCGAACGGAGGAAACAAACCACAAATGGATGTAAGAGATTACTATGCTATCATAGATATAATAAGTCACAACAGACTTGACATCCAGTCCGGTTTATTAGATTATAATTCACAAGCTTTCGGATCTCCGCTCCTTCATTTGGTGGAGGAAGATATTAATGTGAATTATATTCCAATAAACTGGACTGGACATTAAATCTGTGGTGACTTATTATATCTGTTACTATTGGGATTTTCCACCATTGTCTCCACTATTTTTCGTATTCTATGATAGTATCATATAATCATACATATTAATCAATATGGGGGCATGTATGAAATACGAGTGTAGGCAGCCATTCAAATTCAAGATTTTGCCATTGGGCTAAGATGTGTCGTTAAGGATTTAGCAAGATTTAATAATCCAATCTTTGAATTGTTTGGATTTTGATCATATATTTTGGTGTTGGTCTTTAGGTTATATACTCACTGTAGAAAGAAATTCAACTGCTCTCTTCTGTCTATGACAGGTTCGTTATCATAATGTCGTAGGAGCGTCTGATTTAAAAGCCAAAGTTACCACTTCAGCGAATGGCGGCGTACAGATTTCCATGTCTGGAGATATGCTGCGATTGCCTTATGATGAACCACAGGTACTTGAGACAACAAAGAGAACGCATTTGTTAATATTATGTGAATGTGTCTCATTACCAATTCATTCATTTTAGGTTGAAGTATTTGTTAACGGATACGCTTCAAAGTGCGATGGATCTTGTAAGTTTACAACTGCTGAAAGTGCGACACCCATCATCTCCGGCATTTCACCAGGATCGGGTAACGAACTTAAATTGATGATTTTTCTGATTTAATAATATTATGCTAAGTGATAAAAAATTATAGCTGCAAAATCTACACTCAAATCAACGCTATTGCTTGAAACCTGCTTATAGCTTGCCAACGATATCAGGCTAGTTAAAACATGACTCAGTCAACGTAAAATAACTTCTTAGATCTTTGCAATTAATTGTATTCAAGGATGCGTTCCTGGCGAAACTCGGTGCTTGCCTCTCCCTAAATGCTAGACCTAATATTGTCGCAGAGGGGGTTCTTGGATGTCTTATGCGATTGGTGTGGTAAAAGATTTCTAATCTCAAAGTCTTCTTCCCTCACTATGAACCTTGTACTTGAAGACACTTTGAGTCACATTCATCTTGTTGAAAGGCAAAAGTTACATTCCCAAACGAACTATACTTATTTCAACAACACAGGCTCTCCTTCAACTGCTACCTCTATCACCATCGCTGGGAGCAACCTTGCCGCTGTTGGTTCAACTTTGTCGACTGTGAAGATAGGAGAGAGTGATTGCTCTATCACTAAACACACTGCAACAGAAATTATCTGTGATGTGGGTTGCACGTACAGAAATTTTTGTAATATTGCATACCGGTACCGTATATTGTAATCTATTTATATTCATAGCTGTTTGATGGTCCGGTTGGTTCTTATGAGTTATCACTCAATGTCGGTGGGAAAGGATTAGCAAGGAAAGAGTCTGATTCTGTATCGCTCACATTTATAATTACTGGCAGTGTTACATCCATCACACCAAGTTCAGGATTCAAATCGGGTACGTAGAGCCCTTGCTCAAGTAGAACTACCATCTGTATGTTCTTTATGCTCTTATCTAGGAGGTACCATCGTGACAATAGCGGGATATGGATTTTCTGAAAATACCGAGTTTAAATTTGGATCTTCGCAATGTGAAGTTATTAGTGTTGCTGCCACTAGTGTGAAATGTCGTACACCAGAGCACAAGACCGCGGATTCTGTGACTGGTAAGAGGACTATGTTTACCAACTACTGTACCTTTTTGTATAAATATTTAAATACACAAACAGGTTTGTTCAAAGGTTTTGCGAATACTGTGATTGAAATGTAATGCCATCATTAAATCGTTTGATGTGAAAACCTAGTGTCTAACTTGAACCCAGTGCCTAACCTTATGTCTTGCTTGAAAACCCAGTGTCTTGCTTGAAGGGGCTTAAACCCATGTTTACCATAATGTCTTGCTTGAAAACCGGGTGTCTAACTCAATGTCTAGCTTGTAAACCCAGTGTATAGCTTGAAGCCTGCTTCTAACTCAATGTCTTGCTTCAAAAGCCCTCTGTCTAACCTAGTGTGTGGCTTGAAAACCTAGTATCTAACTTGACCCAATGTCTTGCTTAAAAACCTAGTGACTATATAATTTATTTATTTATTTATCCACCGTTAAATGCATCTTAGTAACTGTGGAAGACAACTCGAACATTCTTGGAACAAAGACATTTACTTACACCGCGACGAATGCTGAGGTCAAATCGATCACCCCTTCAACGTCTACTCTGAATGGTAATTTATATTTCCTACTTGATACATTTTTGTATGCCATTACTCGTCGTCTGCTGTGTCGTCAGATTCTAATATGGCAGATTCACTGTGACAAGAAATTGTGCAACAAAATTAGTTATTCTATTAGTCGACCGACATGTTCTTAGTTGGATTCCGTGTGTTGCAGTGAGGTTGTCGGGCACAAAATCAGTTGGTCTCATTCTCAATGCCAATCGCGTCATACCACTCACGCAATCTCGCTAGATGTCCAATAAGAATCATGTGGATAGGATGTCTACTATGTACAGTAGAAGGGGTAGTGAATATGCATGTATTCCTGCTCTCTTTCAAATCTAGTGCAGATCTATTTAAGGGATTGCTAGGTCGTTGATTTATGTTGGTCATTTTTCAGGTGGAGGTGACCTTACTGTGAAGGGGTCCAATTTGGATCAGACTGGCGCCGTTGTTTATATAGGCAATACAAAATGTGAAACGCTGGAGTCCTCAGAAAGCCAAATAAGATGCAAACTGCCATCACTTGACCCAGGACAGTATAATGTGAAAGTCGCCTTTGACGACAAAGGATATGCAGATGGGTGAGTCAAATCAATATTAACAAAAGGAATTTGATAATTGTGAATAGCATTTAACCCTTTTGAACTGGCACGGGATAGCAATTGAACCATAGAATAATTTGTCTTTGCTTGTTGCAACCAATCATGACCAATAACGCCTCAAGGACGGTGGTAAGGGTGAAAAGTGAGCGATTTCCCGCGACAAAAACGTGATTATAATTTCGAAAGGGTTAATGATGTTGGTATTGACACCAGTGACGCCTTAACAGGAATGCAGCTCTCTAGACTTTACTGCCAGTGTATTGGACATTACATTTCCCACACAGTGTAAAAGTTGAAGTGGTTTTACGCAACTGTTTTGCAATGCAGCTCACGCAAGATTAATTACGTGCTACAAGTGGATAATGTCCAACCTCAGACATCATCTAGGAATGGCGGGACCGTGATAACAATCCTTGGCACAGGATTCACTGAGGGGGAAACATTGGTACTCTGCTGCTGATTGTACTGTTCCATATGTCCTTGATTTATTTCGATTTATCTGATAGGTGAAAATCGGAGCCGTTCCGTGTTCTATTACGTCTATCACAGATTCAAAAATTGAATGCTCCTCTGGTCGTTCCACAAAAGTCTACCATGTCACTAACGGTGGAAGACATGCTAGTAAGATGTTGTCTATTGTTGGTTGTCTAATGCTGTGTTTGTTTATGTATGTAGCAGATATGTGTGGGAAATTCATGTTGTCTTGTCAGTTTCACATTGAATTGATGTAGATGGGGTCACTGCCGTATCAGTTTTGAAAAACATGTATCAGTCAATTTCTGTCACTGCTATATCTAGAAATTCCTAATCCTAAGTTAATGAAACCATGGAGATCGCATTTCTAACTGCTTAATCCCTGCCTGCTTAATTTATGAACCATGCCTACTTCAAGCTAATTTAAATTTCAAATCAGGAGTGCTGATGCCAGTGATGCGTTAACTTTGAGAGCCATATTTAATTTCTCATAGTAACCATTTTCACTTTTCAGCTCAAGGAAGTGGGTTTGCATGGGATTCGCTTGGGCTAGATATTGAAACTGGCGATACCGTCGTATGGACGTGGAAATTTGATGGCGCAGATGGTGGTTGGGATTACGGCGGGCGCGTATTTACCACAGCTAGTTCTGATAGCGATGAATACGATGGACTTGGATTTCAATCAAGCCCGGATAAATCAGAAGAAGGTGATAATTGAATCTTAGTCAGTTTGCACTGAAATGTTGATGCCGTCTATCCCTCTATGAACTAAAGGAGCCCTCATGCAAGGATATGGAAGCAGTTACCCCTCAAATCGCTTCCATTTTCACGCCTTTTGCTTCTGGCAAAAAGGTTTGGCAATTGCTACGCCTTGCGTCTCCGACTAGCATACCTGCATATCATAGGTACCGAGTGTCACTTTGGCATTTTGTACTGATTGCATTTGGCGAGGATCAGACTACGTACACTTTGCATTAAAAGGAAAGTCGTACACCACCAGCCTTGCTCATTTCACGAGAATTTATAGGTGTATGGTCTGCTGTGTTTGGAAACCGCTTCCATGAAAAAAAGGACCCCTTCCAATTACACACCCTCATGTGTTGAAAATATAATGATACAGTGGAAGGAATGATTCCTGTTGCTTTAGTAAGTATCGGAGAGCATTGTGTTGAATTTGGTAACTTTTCTCGCAGGGACTTTTGGCTACACTTTCAACAATGAAGGAACCTTTTACATATCAAGTGGCAAAGTAGACCATCCTGATTGGGGATCTATTGTCATGAAACAATACATCAAAGTACATCCGGCCACAATAAAATCTAACACAGTTAGTGTAACTGTAGCGGGGCGTGAGGCAGAGTACAACCAAGGTAAATCCTCATTGCTTAACTTCTCCTAAACCCACCAATTGGTATGATTAGTGTGCATGACACATCTGATCACTGTTGCCTTTTATGTCAGCCAAATTCGAAAATTGTTAGGTAGATCAGGGGTAGGAGTCGGCAAACTTTTCTGCCAGGCCGATTATATTCACAAAAACGTTTCGTTGACCAGTCTTCAATTTTAGACCTGGTATGTACTAAGCACAACGTATTTGCATATTATTATGTTTGTCGATATTGCAGGATCACACATTATACATATATATATATATATATATATAAATGTAGGCCCTACATCTTGGTGAACATAAACGTACCTGCTTTCTAACATGAGGTTTAATTGGAGAAGCCCACGGACCAGTAATGAAGGTCTCGTGGACCAGTGGTAGAGGACTTTATTAAGTCAACGAAATAAGCAAATTGCCAGCGGTGGTATGAAGAGCAAGCAATGTTTACTTGTTACACCGTAGTCTTTGTTGAAATGCAGGGGGAGCTGGAAGACGAAAGAGAAGCAAATGTGCCACAATTTCTATCATACCCGGTTGTTCAACTGAACCGGTTGAAACCAATGGTGAAGGATTTTCAATAACTACCAGTGACTGTTACACCCCCAAAATAACAGAGATATCCTTGCATGAAGGCTACAAGGACACCAAGCTCATAATTACTGGTAGGTTTATGCCATATATGACAAATTATAAATGAATTAAAACTATTCATTTAATGGTCTTGCACCTCACTTTCAGCCAGGATAAAGGCTCACACATTTTTGCTGTTGCAGGTGTGGGATTTGCTTCCGATAACTGTGCCAACAAAGTCCTCATTGGCAAGGACCAAGTCGGAGAGTACAGTTGTGTTGTTACATCATCTTCCCCTACGGAAATATTATGCGACATTGCACCTGAGAATGACACTCCACTGTATAGCTTGTATGAAGTAAGTTAATAAAACGCTTTCACACTGCCTGATGTAAGGGATTGGTTGATCGTAGGGTTACATGGTTGTGACATGCCTACCTACATAGTCGAACACATTCAGGTTTTGAGGTACACTGTACTGTACTGTACTACATGTGCCAGTGATTTTCTCCTGAAGGGTGTTGGAACCGAAAAGCTTTGAGAATAAATTAGTGTTGACACAAAATGCATTGTGTTACTGCATGTGATGTACAGTACTGTACTGTTACTGTACAGATGTGTTACTGTCTGTAGTCACGGCAACAAATATACATTTTTGAGTATATCGTGAATTAACTGGACATAATCCTGCTGTTGTTTGAGGCATCTTCCGACCTTGCTGATATCTCTCTTAATGCGACATGCAGAGTACTTGATCGTAATTTGTTGGGTTTTGCATTTTTGGAAATTTTGTACTTTCTAGGTGACAGTTCAGGTGGCTGATCTCGGAGATTCCAGCTTTATGATCGCGTCAGATAAGAATCGTCGGTTTGCTCTTCTTCCGAGTATTTCATCTGTCACTCCAATAAAAGGGTCTCTCTCTGGCGGAACTGTGCTGACAGTTGCCGGTGAGTTTAGTTAGCAGTCTTGAACGTATAGGCCTCTGTTGCTAGCTTGACCTGAAGAAAGGGTCTCCTGTACCCTCCAAAATCGTATGTGATGCACCATCTTATGCGGTTTTACTCGTTAATGAGTTATATTTTAATTTTGGCAGGTGCCGGATTTATATCTGATCCAACGGTACGAATTGGGGGCTATCCTTGCATCATAGAAAGTACCAGCTACTTTGAAATTATTTGCCGAACTCCGATAGCAGTTTCTGAAGGAACTGTTGCTGCTACTGTTACTGTTGGGTAAGCAAATAATTCCACTGACCTGACCTACATTTATTTTTTGGGGATTGGGGAGGGGGAGAGGCTAAGGGGAATAGATATTTTCGATAATTGTTTGACATTGTCTTTTTATGTTAAACACCTTGTCTTAATATTGCTGGGATTTTTGCAGAGGAAGCGAAGTTGCATGCAATGGGGCTTGTGATTTTACATATGAAACTGCTTCGACTCCACAGATCACAAGTATCACCCAAAGTAGCATTTTAGGAGAAAATACTGCTATTACGTTGTCTGGAACTTCATTAACTGGTGACGCAGTCGTTACCTTCGGTAATATATTTCTTGCATTACAATGCCGTTTTCTACCATCTTGCGCTATATTTTAGTGTCACAACATGCATACTGTCATTGATCCTGCCCGTATTTATATATATTATTGTCACCTAGATCAGTGGTTTTAAACATTTTTATATAAATAACATAAATGCCACCTACTAACTTTTAAATAGCTCACGATCCCTGTAAATGAACTTCAACAGAAAAATTCAGGTCGTCCTTTCACAAGTGGGGTCTTGCACCCAGTGTGGCAGACAAGCAGACCATGTCATTCATTTATGTGGAATGTATAAGCCACCCAATGGAGTGACTGGTCTGAAGAACCTGGACGAGGCCACCAAGCTGTGCGGCTGCTGTGACGTCTAGTCTGAATAGCCGAAGGAAAGTAGAAGAACATAACAAATATATGGCTCTTTTGTTGTATCCTTGTGGCAGGCACACTCGTTGCTGTATGGGTATTAATAGTTCAGTTATGCTTGGTTCCGATTTCAACAACGTATTGTGAATTACGTGTGTCTTTGAACTTCTGTAGTTTGTAATATGTAGTTTTTTTCTTTCAATAGGCTCAAAGCCTTGCAGTATCTCAGAATCAAGTTCTACGTCGATTACCTGCACTATTCAAGAACTTCCTGCCGGAGGTCATGCAGTTCAAGTGTTTATTCCCGGTGTAGGAAATGCTCAACTTGAATCTGCAGCGGCCTACGTTAACAGGTATGTGAGTTACACATTGTGTATAATCACCAGAGGTAACCTGCAGTTGAAATTTGATAAGCTTACAATCCTTTCATGTGTGTTTCATATCGGTTTGTTCTTTTTGGCCTTAGTGCTCCGGTGATTTCATCAATGTCTCCGGTCAATGGTAGTAAGGAAGGCGGAACTGTCATTGAGTTCACTGGGAATGGATTTACTTGTGATGGATTAACTGTGAAGCTTTCAAACAAAGACTGTGTCATTGCAAGCGATACTCTGACTAACTTCAAGGTGACTAGTTCTGCATCCATGTTAAACGACTGGAAATGATCTTGAGAAATTTGTTTAAAAGAGATTCGAATTTGCAAATTGTGTGTAATGTGTATGTTTGATAGATTATTTGTGGTTCATTTTATTGTCTGTTGTATGGTTTTGCTTCATATTTTTAGATGGAGTGTGTCACAGTTGCACAGAGTGGCAATTACAGGACGGTCGATATGAAATGCGGAAATGGGCAGATATTTACAGCGCCGTCTCAATTCCGTCACCATTCATCGGTAACACCCGAGATCCATTCTATTTCCCCTGCCATGGGTAAGTAACTTACAGTATATACCGCAAAGTACAGTTTCCAAATTTCCTACAAAAATTAAAGATTGCCTACGAAGGATGTAAATTTGTTGTACAAATAGGACTATTGATTTTGCGCTATACTGCTTTTATATCACAGGTGAGGCAGGCACAACTGTTACCATTATTGGTGAACTTTTTGATGATTCCAATATGAAGGTGATAGTCGGAGATGCAGAGTGTCAAAGTGTTACAGGCAACAGCACTCTGGTACGTAGAATATCTCCCCACATTAACTACCGTATATACTGTTAGTTCCTCTGGATAACTGTGGGATGATATAAATGATATGGGCTAAAAATATTTTAGTAGTAGTATGTATATTTCATAAAATATTGATAGGCCTGCTTGTTCTGTAACTGTCTAAAGTTACCATTGAGTTGAGATTAAGATACACCTCTTGATCCGATGCTGCCAGTAAACTTTCGTGTGACTTTTCTCAATTGGCAGCCAGTGAAGTCCAAGTCAATACTATGATCACCTCACTAATTGTTACATTCTAGATTACGTGCACTCTGGCCGAACATGCTGGCGGTGAGTATCCTGTGACTGCAGTTGTGACACCGTATGGTAATGCTCAGTCGGAAGTCAGCTTCACCTACTCCTACACCATCACAAATGTGAATCCAACTAGAGGTGAGCCGTTGCTGTTCTTTATGATGTATCATGAATAAACTCTGTATTAACCTGGTCTTCACACCATGGCTACATATGCCGTCGTGGGTTTTTTCCTCACCCTTTGCAGACTTCATCTATTCACATGCATTGTTGTTGTACGTTAGGTCAATCCTTCTTGCTTATGTCAAGGGATATTGATATTTCTGGTCTATAGCCCAGATAACTATGACAACCGCAGCCCCCCGCAAGTTGTCATATGTATTTGCCTTTGCATATATTCAGTTATCTGATCTGTTGCAGGGAGTTTTGCTGGAGGCAATTTGCTCGCAATAGATGGGACTGGATTTAACAGTCAATCAGTTGTTCACGTGTGTGGCAGCATATGTCAGCATGGAGATAACATGAACGACACAGAAACCAGCTACAATAAAATTGTCTGCAAAATACCTCGTAAGTAATGATTTATGCTATCTTGTGATATCTAATATGGTGTCCTCTGCAGATGCATCATCACTTGGTTTAGATCAGTGGTTTTTACTCGGGGTGCCTTTACTGTTGCTACACTCCATATTTCCCAGTCTTGGGATCGTCCAGTCCGCGACTGAATATTTTCTGATAAAAATCATATTCTTCAATGTATAGTATACGCCCACCACATTTGCACATACTGCAATATTGCATATGGTGTGGCAGTGTAGACTGAAGGACCGAGTACACTCGAGCCATCCACATTGCTCTGACTACCTAGCGCAGAAACTGTGGAATACCATTTTCAATATCTTTGGTATGATACGGTTAATTTCCGATTCTCCGACCTACCATTATAGTCATAGCCATTGCTACTTCTGCTCGTACTCTGAATGCGAACTCTAGAATAATGGAATATTGTCATAAAACTATAACCTATTTCACTATTCTTTCTGCCTAGCATACACTGGAGATAGCTCTATCGATAAAGTATGCAATGTCACAATCACCATCAACGGTCAGTCGATAATACAACAAGATTCGTACACTTTTGCAACCGATCAAACACCCAAAGTCTCGTCAATATCGCCTGAACGAGGCGGAACGCAAGGTGGTACTGCAGTAACTATCAAAGGAACTTTGTTCGATGCTGATTCAAACAATGTAATGACTCATCTATCTAATGACATTATTCGACAAAATTGACAGCTTTTGTAATGCGTAGGTAAAAGTTGAAATTGGAGGTGTCGAATGTAACGTGACTGCATCAACCGTGACAACAATCTCATGCACTACGAATGCAAGAGGACGTAGTCTGTTGGCTGATATTGTAGTGACAATTACTGGAAAAGGTCAAGCACTCTCTGATGTTAAGTTTTATTATATTGGTGAGTGTAGCGTGAAGTTTGAAAAATGTCTGGGAACAGCATTCTTCATCAAAAACTTGAGGTTTGGCCAACTCAGTCTATTTATATGTTACAACGTCTTTCAGATGTCTGGTCTTCCAATTATACATGGGGCGGTCTATCGCCACCTGGAGAGGGATTTTTCGTTGTGGTTCCAATGTCTCAAACGTTGCTCATCGATCAAGACACTCCCGTCTTGAAAATGTTACTGATTCAAGGTGGAACGGTTATTTTTGATGAAAAGGACATCCATCTACAGACAGAGAATATTCTGATTACCGATGGAGGAAGTCTTCAGGTTACTGACCTATATTTGATCCTCAGTTGCGGTGTACTCTTATCGAATAGTTCAAATTACTTATCCCATACGGATACATATCCCACGTTTTTGCACAGCCTATATAATGCGTCTAGGGGACGAGCATGTGCAAAATAGACAGCCAGACTAAGTTTTATATCCTCGTTACAATCTCTTATTATAATAAGTGTAGTAAATGATTGTTCTTATAACAGATTGGGACGGAGGACGCTCCATTTGAGCATAAGGCTATGATTACACTTCATGGTCATTTAAGATCAAAGGAGCTTCCGATTTATGGTACAAAAACCATAGGAGTGAGAAACGGAACATTAGATTTGCATGGAAAGTATGTATCATGATGTCAAGACTTGAGAATTGATTCTGATTTTATTGTATTATTCCAAGGCATATCCCAATTACTTGGACTCACCTGGCTCAAACAGCTGATGCTGGTACAAGTGTTGTCACTTTGAAACATGCAGTGACTTGGAATGTTGGGGATGAAATTGTTCTTGCCAGTACAGGTAAATAGGTAGCACTTCATCGTAATTGTCTACAGAGGACAGAAACAGAGAATTACATCAGTAACACTCAATAATGAATGACAATACTCCGTTTTCGAAATTTTTCATTGCCGATGTTCATGGATCTAACACACTGTGATAATCCTCAGGTGAACGCCATAGCCAAAAAGAGAATGAGCAACGAACAATCATGGCGATATCAAATGACAAAATGGTGTTGACTTTAAACGAACCATTAACCTACACTCACCAATCCCATAGTGAAACGGTTGCAGGTACTGTGGTGATTGTCATTTGTAGTCAGTTACAAATACTTCATACGTCCGATGTCTTGTTCGCCAGGCGTCGAAATAGAAACGCGTGGTGAAGTCGGACTGCTGACGAGAAATATTGTGATACAAGGTTCCACCCATATGGAATGGAGTAAAGAAAAAATACCAGCGTGTCCAGCCGGATTCAACACTGGAGAATTTGTCACGCAAACCTGCTTTCAAGTTAGTAATTTCTATTTTGTGCACTCGCTGGATTCTAATATGGATGTCAAAATGATGGCAATTCGTAGCACACAAAATGAGCTACGTTGGGTCTAATGGTCACAAAATGATGGCCATGCTTTACTCCAATTCGATCTACTTCTTTCGATTCAGCATTTTGTAAAATGGTACAGAAGTAGCTGTAACAAAGGAGAAATGAATAAAACCAAATTAAAGAATAGAAGAGTTAGACATTATCTCGCTTCGTGACATAACGTAAAGACTTTATTTATTGTATTCAGGGCAGATTCGGAGATGAAGAAGGCTCCGATCAATTTGGAGGCCAGATAATGATTCATCACAGGTCTCCTGGACTAGACTTGGCTCGTGCCAGAATTGAGTATGTAGAATTGCGAAACATGGGACAAGCATTCCGTCTTGGAAGATATCCAATCCACTTTCATTTACTCGGCGATGTCAACTTCAATAACTACGTTAAAGGATGTGCTATACATAAGACATTTAACAGGTAGCGGTTTCATTTTTGTACATTAATAAAATCATTGATTATTATAAATTATATATATCATTGTATATATCGTTGATTATATATCCGCACTTGGCAAACCGTTGGCCAGGTTACAGTGTGAGCAACATTCTGAGGATGCAGACTGCAGAAATGCTGGAGACTGGATTGGCTGAATTGCTGTTTATTTCATTTTTCAGAGCTATTACAATCCACAATACACACCACCTTTTGATACAGCATAACGTAATATTTGATGTTATGGGCGGAGCAGTTTTCATTGAAGATGGAATCGAACATGGAAACAAAATCGAATACAATCTCGTCGTATTTTGCAAACAAAGCACCTCGCTACAGAACGATGACATCACACCAGCGGCGTTTTGGGTCACCAATCCAAACAATACACTACAACACAATGCGGCTGCAGGTTTGTTCCGATCTATCCTAAACTACTCGGTTCTCTTGTCGATATCAGGCAGAAACAATTTTCTTCTTTTTTCGATACGCTCATTAGGGGTAGTCTAGTCATGACATCACACAAGACTTGGCAGTGAATTTTTATGTAGGTTCCGCATGCACAATGCGACAACTCTGTTCCTCATTTACCTGGTTTTTTAGTCTGATTGCTTCCCCTTTCTCTCTTCACGATGATGCAGAAACAATAATTTTTAATTTCAGGCGGAACACACTTTGGTTTCTGGTATCGTATTCATGACACTCCAGATGGACCGTCAGCCGACTCGAGTATTTGTCAACAACTACATCCCATTGAGAAATTCGCCAACAACACCGTTCACAGCCAAGGATGGTTTGGTTTATGGGTTTTCCAGGTAAGCACAAACGAAACAGGCAGATACCTCACTTGTATAACAAGAGTAGCACTGATGCTTAATTTTGTGACTAGGTTCTATAGACTCTATAAGTCTAAGTGTATAGTGTATAGAAATTCTCGATGTACTTTCAATTTGACAGAAATACACTCCGAAAGGTGACGGGTCGTGCGGTTCTGTCGATCCTACAGTAGTTCGGTATGATTCATTCCTTGCATGGAACTGCGAAAAGGGTGCAGAACTTGTGAATGTTGGAGCAATTCAGGTATGGCATAACTGGACAAATGCGCATAAGAAAAGTATACGATAGTGTAATGAAAATGTGCTACATGTTAAAACATTGGTTTAATCAGACCGGTTTGTCTCAAAGTAGAGGAATATGTAACCTAATGTACATTTGTCCACAATTTTTATTGATTATTACCCCGCCTTGCCGCCTACAACCGTACCTACGTTGATTTGCTGTATTTCTACTCAAGGCTGAGTAGTGAGAACCAATAAACGCACAGTCTTTTTATTTCTAACAGTTCCACAACTTCATCATGTTCCACAATGAAAAAGCTGGGATTGAAACAAAATTAATTGTTGACAAGAACGTGAAATGGGGCCAAGCTGGCACTTATAACTCCATCATTGTCGGACATCCTAGTGGACAGAGTGATGGTACTGAGTTGATAATATATGCAAGTTGCAGGGTGGAATAGTATATTGAAATTTTTTTTGTAGTCGGCTGCACAAAATTAGGAATGATCCTGCCATTTACTGAAGGCTATGAAGTTAACAGTACAACTTTTGCTAACTTTGATCAAAGTGGGTGTGCGGCAATTGGTGTTACTTCCATTGATGGCACTTGCACCGAATTGTGTGGAGGATGGGAAGCCCGCTTCTCTGACATCACATTTGAAAATTCTGCAAACAAAGCTATTTTCAGGTAAGGCCTTTAATTTGTTAATGGCCATCTTTGCAATGTGCTCTGATTGAAGGGGGCATGCGCTTTTGCGGTGAAAATACAATGAGTTGAAGTTGTGTTGAAATTCTTTTGATGGTGCTTAGATAAATTTCACAACACTTATTGAAATCTTCAAGCCGGGAAATAGCAACTCTGTTGGGCCCCTTTGTTTGGTTGGTCTCCAGCCGTAGACTAGTCTTTATACCGTTACTCCATTTGTTTCTGTACAAGACCGAACAATACTGACAAGAACTTCTCAAAAACTCATTCAAGTTTGCTGGGTGGTACTCGATGCTGGGTATTTTACTCGCATATTGATTCTGTGCATGTCACATGTGTAAGCCAATTGTTTTTGCATCGTCTCTTTATCACTGTGATACTTGAAATATTTTCAGATGGGAACATGAGGTGAGTTTGCGTGATATGGACGGCTCGTTGACAGGAACTGCTGGCTCCCTCATCACTCCGTTCAACCCTTCATTGTCATCGAGTTGCCAAGATGTTGAGGGATTCGGCACGGGACAATTTAGAGGTGCATTTTGAACGTTTTGAGGGAATCAAGTGATATTGTAAGGTTGTCTGTTGTAGGTGTCAAGTGTGACAATGTGAAAAAATTTCATCGTGTATCATGGAATAATGCGGTGCCGAGCTCACTCACCGGAAAAGATGTTTCATTTACTACCGCATCTGGAAGTTCTTTCATACCATTCATGTAAGTAGCAAAACGTCTGTTTATGTTGCTCTTGATACTCGGTTATGTGTGAAGAATATAGTGGAGCCGATGGCGGACGATCAATAAATATTGCAATGAATCAAAAGGTTATATACCGTATGGGAAATAGTTGGGTTGTGTGGTGTCTCACAGCCGTCTCATTAGCTATAGTGACGGACAATGGCAAAAAGTAAGGAGGTTTAAAGTTTTAACCCTATTTTTGGAATGGATGCAAAATGAAAGCTACTGAATACCGATACGTAGATTATTGGCATAATATTAAAGTCGTAAATATTTAGTTCTGCGGTTGCTTTTTAGGAAGAAGCGTTTAACCCACTTATTTGGCTGGATGGGAATGATGGCCGACGGAGAAACGTACAAATGGGTTTTTGAGGACGCGCAACAACTCACTAACATCTCGTATGAGGCTGGATTTTACAATTTTAAGGTAATGGGCTATTTATTGTTTGAGAATTTCTTTGTTGTTGCTTACAATTTACCCGTATCCTACAGCAATTGGAGATCTGAGTAAATATGCCAGCTGCTTTTTAAAATATAGGATGCTTAATCAGCGAGTCTTAGAGTTGTGTGATGGTGTACCGGCTTTTTAAATTTCCGAAACACATCTGATGCAAGAACTTTTTTTGCTATTGATATTGACCGTCATACTGTTATTTTGTTTCAAACAATGTGTGATGCGCTCAAAAAAGCAAAATTATCTTGTCTTACTTATGTTAGACTCCATTCATCCTTAAGTCCAAAGTCTTCTCTCTGACAAAGTCATTGTCTGCGCAGGAAGACGATTGCGTGATTGTGTCGCATAACTTGACGCAGAAGCCTGATAAGTTTATTATCGCCGGCGATAACGACGACAAACATGAACAATCTGATATGGTTACTTGTCAAAATCACTATCACGGTGACTATTACTTTGACTCGACAACGTTGAACTTGTACTACATTGGTGAGAGTGCATGTGTTAAGTATTACTTGAAATTGCTAACTTACATGTGTTTTGAATTAGTGTCTGGTAGAGATCGAGTGTTCGGTTCACGTAAGAAACGTGCCATTTCTCGTGGTTCTGCAACATCGGGTGCTGTGAATCGTGAAGTGCATTTCAAGGTTTATAGATGCTTCTATGAGGTATGCTGTCTCCATTTTAATTACTGCAAAACTGTCATGTCACGTCTGAAATAGTGCGATTAAAATATTATTTCTTAATACTGAAATAAAGAAGGAGATATCTTGCTGTGCTTGATGAAGCTATTGTAAGGGTTTCGATTGGTTTCATCTTAGTTTTATCACTTGCAACTGTTCATCCAATTCACAGAAATGTATCCCACCTCCCGACCCTAACAATCAACCACCAGCACGGGTCCGACCCGATATCTACCAAACATGGCATAACTTTGGCTGGAAGCTTGAAAACAACGAATACAAAGCAGTTTTAGAAGAAGATGGAGCAGAGGCCAGATCGGTAATTCTTCCTCCGGAAAACCAGGATATCAGGATCGGAAAAGGTAGGTCTGGATCATTTGGTTTCTGATGCTGTATTTCAAGTTATATTGTCAACTGTGTGTAGGTATTTGGATGGTTGTGAAACAAGACCTGCCAAAAATGAATAAGGTGTGGATCGAAGGCATATTGGAGATTGAATTCAATGATCCTGCATTAACTGTAACACTGAGTGCCTCTCATATCATGATTATAGTGAGTTTAATTTTTTGGTATCCCTACCCTAAAGCCATCATCCAGAATTTTGAATTTAAATTGAAATATGAAATTTGAATTGAACACACATTTTTAAGTAGTGTGTATGGGAGAGAGAGAGAGCGAGAGAATTTTTTAGCTGCGGTGTTTATGCATCCACTACAGAAATACATCACAAAATTTTGAAATTTGTTTGGTATGAATAAGTACAATATGTTGATGGAGATTTGTTGTCGGAGTCACCAAGACAATCATTGTAAACAGGTGTACCGTAGGCAAGTTTGTGACTCAGATACAACCGACTTTCGGCGAATAGAATATTTTAATCACCATAACTAGCATTAAATCTACGCATTCTCTAATGGTATGCCCGGCCTGCCAGACCGTGACCACCCATCAATGCTTTAGGGTTTAGCCGTTTTAATACTTAGGATTTCTCAAGCTAATTCGTGGTGTGTTAAGTGTTGCTGATCTTAATTTTTGTCAGGGTGGCCGACTCATTATAGGATGGGAAGACGCGTCGTTTAGGGGTATTGCAAACATTGTTCTGCGAGGAAATCACAACACTCCGGAACTTGTATTTGACGGTGGAGCTGTCGTCGGTTCTAAAGCAATAGGTATAGTATGACTTGCAAGATTGATTTTTACCACTATTCAGTCAGAGCACTGTGTTTTTGTCACCGTTTCTGACACCTTTGACTGCATTAGGGGTTCTGGGAGGCCTTGACCTGCACGGTAAGAAAAGGAGTCCGTTGAAAACCCATCTAGCCAGTCAGCTATCGAAAGGACAGAACACAATCACTCTTCAAGATGTTCCTACTGACTGGATTCCAGGTGAGTTGTGTGATGTGGGTGGCTGCAGTTTACGTGAATGTGATTTGGTAGCGATTTTTGTTATGCTGAAGGTTCTTCCTGTCACAACCCAACCCGTTTGCCTGGAGTTGTGGCTCGCCTTGGTTAGGGAACTTTCAGTTTTTTCCACCATCATACATCTACAGACAGTACGGTGTTCTAAACGCACAATGTGAGCATGAACATGTTGACTTTGACTTGGAGACACTGAACATCGCCTTTTTGCACCACTCTCTGCATCATTCTATGAGACTTGGACCCTGCCAGGGTAGCCTACTTTTGCGTGTGAGGTTTGATGCAGTTGGTAGGAATTGAACCCCTAATCTCATGGGCGAGAGATAGTCTCCACACAAAATGAGTTAACTTACCCACATTCCAAAAAACTCCATTTTTCTTCCCAGGTGATGAGATTGTGATCGCCACTACAAGTGCTGATCCCTGGGAAACAGAGACGTTCAAAATTGAATCAATCAGCGGGGCCGTTATAACATTGAATGACACAGCAAAATTTGACCATATAGGTAATTTTCAATGTACATTCTCATGCTAACCCCCCCCCCCATGTCTGTGTGCTGTTGGCTATCTTGAGCCTCAGGAAAACTGGCACTGTTTAGTTCGTACGAGATAAATATTCTTAAAACACAGCGGAGACTTTCACCCTTGATGAAGTGACTGCGCCAGATTTGAAATCATATGACATTCGTGCTGAAGTTAGCATATTGACAAGGAACGTGAAAATCATTGGTGAGGACTACGAAGATCTGTTTCGGGAATCATTCGGTGCCCGAATACTTGTCGGAAGATCTGGAAACGCGAGGTTAGTATATTTATTACACGATAGCATTAGAGAAGCTGTTTTTGAAAGTTATTATTGTCACACGTCACAGAGGATACGCTCGAATTTCTAATACGCAATTTTATCATTCTGGACAAGAAGGATGGATTGACAACTTTGATCCAAGATACTCCCTGTCGTTCCTTGATTCAGGTCTGCTTTTATCTGTTTTTGGTCGTCAATCTGTTGCGACCATATCATCACTTGTAGGCTACATGTGGCAGTGCACAATTTACTGTACCATACATTATGCTGGAACGCCCGGAAGAAAGTAGAGTCGATGGCGGACAATCATTAGATATAGTATAATGTATAACGTAAAAGAAGGATGCACCACAGGTTTAACACACCAGCCTTGATTTCTTGAAGATTATAACACTATAACATTCACAAGATTTCAAAATTCCGCCAGTTCATCTTAATGTGATGAGTGTTATAATTCTCAATAAACCAAGGCTGGACGTTCAATCTGTGGTGAATCTTTGTTAGGATAGACATTATACAACGACAGTGGAACACTAAAGTATTCTCTGTGTCGACCTGAAACGCGTTATCTTTTATAATGGTGAAGAGTCATACTTACATGCATTAAGCGGTTTCATGACTCTGTTGTTAAATTACAGGACCATCTGACCTCATCAGACCGTCATCTGTTAAACAAAATACGTTTCACAACGGCTTCAACACTGCAATCGGTGTGTTCGGTGCTGCCAATTTGACAGTGAGCGATAACGTGATTCACCACACCGTTGGACCTGGAATCCGTGTTGAAGGAGAGGATATCAGGTTGGCCTTATTCATTTATTGTCCGTGTCCATAAGTCATTCTTTTTCTCCATTTTGTGGCCGCAGCAGATTAAACCACAAAATGATTTGTCTGTGGTTTTTTCATGTTGAATGTGCTTCTTGACGCAAGCCAGACTATTTGCACTGGCCTAGGTGCCCACTGGCTATGGTTGGAAAATTTGATTTTTGTTGGTGACTTTGCATCGCACTTCGCAGACTGTTAATTTTATGGTGTGTGTAACTATGTATTCACTGACTGAGTGGTGATGTAACAACCCTCCACACTATCCACATTTAGTAAAGGTGCTCATCTGGGAAGGGGAAGGTAGGATACCTGCTGTATTTTACATTTGCTAGGTTTGATGGGGAACAAGGGGATCCCAGCCACAAACCTCATAGAATTTTACGAATCTCCGCTTATTGCCTTTTTCCTTGAATAATGATTCATTTCTTTGCTTTCAAAGTGTTGAAAATAATTTGGTGATGCTCACGAGGACTAGGACCGTATACCAAGATAGAGAAGAAAGTGATCTGTTGCTGTGGAAAGCTTCAATTGAGGTTGGTGGCTTTTTTGATCGTCAGGCACTGATCTTTGATGTTGAATCAATTTCGCTGTGGTTTAATCGTTGGATGCCAATTTCTCTGCTAAAACTGTTATTTTTATGTCACTGATTATTATTATTCTATACTATTTGCTTATGCTCTATTCCTCGATGTCATCACCTGCAGGTGAATTTGGCCACACGTCCAGTGTTGAAGGGTAATGTTGTGGTAGGTTCGGAACGAGCAGGATATCGTATCAAATCACATAACTGCAAGTAAGATAAAAATTTCATGCTACCAAATTGGATGTAATTTGAACAAGTTTAATTTCTCAGCCCTGACGATATTGCGAATGATAATGTGGAATGGGGATTCAATACGGCGAGAGCAACACTTCATGGTGTTTGGATGAATAAAGATGGTATGTACCCTTTCTCGTTGAAGTTTCTTCAATTAATTGTCATGTAACAAATTTGCACTGCAAACTGCATTTCACAAAACTTGACCGGGGTCTGTAGACAAAATATTATCATGGCTTGAATAACAGATAACACTTAAGGCATTATATTTGATACTAGCTAGTTATCCCGGATTCACTCGGGGGGATACAACATAAGACATTGTAGCCCTAAGCAAAAAATGCAAAGTCCATTTAATCGTGGGTGAGACACTTCCCTCTCTTCTCTTGACGAAGGAAAATAGCTCCTCGATTCACTTCTCATATGTGTTATGTAAACCCGTATGAAATATATCTAAGATGCCGAACCGAAGGACAGGACGTTGTAGCCAGGCTACCTTACGCGACCAGAAGTGGTGAAGAAATTGTTCCGCTAGAAAGCAGAAGCGATGTAAAAGATGCATCTGTGATTTCGGCGTATCGAAACGGGGAAATAACAGCATTGGGCGATGTATAACTTATGAAATACACGCTGGAATCACTAAAAAACACCTGGTCGTACACATAACATATCTCAAAGTAGTCTCCTCACAACGTTTAAGTCCATTATACTGCGCTAGACATTTAATTTATTGTGGGGTTGTACTCTAAGATTTTCTAAGGAAAGTATTAGCTGTGGAAACTTTATGGTAAAGGATTGCTTGATGGCTGATCAGTGATCACGACATGAGTTACGTGAAGTGAAATTTGTTCTAACAGTCTACCTGTTATAATAGGTTTTCCTGTTTGCAACTCTATCAGCAAATTTCATATACACAATGCTTACGATGGCGGCATCTATTATCAAGGCTCAGGAAGCTTGAAAATTTCTGATGTACTAGTCACTGACTGTGAATTTGCAATTACTCCAATTGTATACAGGTACACGTATCATTCCATATTTAGATGACCCTGTGAAAAAAAGATAATGACCTGCCAAAATAGGTTCACTTTAATTGTTGGATTAATCTCTACTTAAGAATAGAATTTATGAGAATTTCATATTTGCCTTCGTCATTCTGGCTTCAGTTTTGACTGAAACTTAAGCTGATAATCCTGATATAATATATGACAATCATTAAATCATGGAGATAGAATTGTATTGAATAGTAGATGCATTTAAACAACTCAGGTTCCTATCGTGCAACTCTACCACGTATGATAACATTTGTGAAATTTTGCATTAAATAGTGTTTCTATGCATGCTCACGTCTCTGTACATTCGCTTTTCTAGAAATCACAATCTTTTTTTTACCATGTCAACTATTGTACCTCACAGTTTTCCTAGTTCATTCCCAAGTGATGTATTAGTCAACAATCTATTTTATATAGCCCTCCTGGACTTTCTCATCAATTTCAAGACAAAAGCGTTCGCATCGAATCGTCTGTTATTGTAGCGGTGAGCAAACAAGGTGACTTATAAGAGTAACCTATATTTTGGACAAAATCACAATATCTTTTTAAATCACAGGATACTGTCCGACATTAAATGCAGGAATCGACTATTTGAAAAATTCGGGTCTGGCAAGAGGGTTAATAAGAGACACTGGAAGTGGTACTAAACCGGTCAGAACAGGAATCTTGTGGCCGGTATTTATTTCAAGTCAAAATGCTGCGCCAAGCAAGCCATTCCTTGGGTCCATGTCGTATCCTGCCATTGGTGGTAGAACAGAATTACACGGTTGGTGTTTTCATTTGTGAATTTCTAGTAAGAGGGAAGGCAAGTGTAAAGCTATTTATGGTATTGCTTCAATTACAGACGTTGTCTTCGTGAATTTCGGCGACACGTCGTGCGGGGTCAACAACACTGCGATTTTGACGAATTTGAAGGTGGAGGACTTCTTGCATCCGATACTCACATCACAACTTAAGTTTGTTAATTCTCCGGAGAACTCACGCATCTACTTCCATAGACCTTCCACCGGGTTAGATTCTACTCTTTCAATCACTGATGGAAATGAAAAGCGGAGTCAGAAATCGCTTTTAAGGGACATTGCTCTTGTCTGCGTGAAATTAATATACTACATTTAAACATGTACTTTTCTGGATGCTTTGTTTCTGTGGAATTTTAACACACCCTCGGCACTGATCCAGGGGGGGGTGATATTGATATTACATGGGAAAAATATATGTATTCCGGTTCTGTGCTTACTGCAGAATTACTTTGCCGTCTATTGTTGGCTGAATTGGATTTGCAGTGAAACTAGTTCTAATAAACGCTTTATGTGACAGCGCTATCAACCCTTCTGATTGTGTTGATATGGAATGTGATGGTATGAAGAAAGCTCTTGTGGTTGACAAAGATGGATCAATGGTGGGAGGATCTGGAGGTTCAATCATTCCTCAGGTACGATATTTCTGTAAAAGCTCGGGGGTCAAGAGTTTCTACTTTTAGAGAATTGCTATTTGGTTGTGTGACTTGATCGGGCTTTTAGAAGACTGGTTCCATAATAAAATAGTACTGTTGATCAACATGAAACGGGTAGGTTGCGTCCATCAAATCTTGGCTGCATCACAGTGAAGCGGTATATAAATGGTATTTGCTGCTTCTCCACTAAACGATTGGCGCAACGAAATAGTTTGAAGCAAGCCTGACCTATATTCTCGCAATTATGTTGTAGCTACATGTGAGGGGCGTATGCATTGGCAAGGGTAATTATGTTATTATGTCAGTACCAACCTTGGATGAATCTGCTTGGTGTAGACTCTGTAACAATGTTTGTACGAGACTATATATGTTTCATCCATCAGAAATGCCACCTTGTGATTATCTAGTGTTCTTCCTACCAATTCACCTTTCAATTCTTAGGCTGAATATCAATGGGGTGGGGATCGACGAAGAGGGTTGGGCGACTACAGAATACCAAAAACCCTACTAACAAAGCTTGATGGAAGTATCGATAAAATACCTGAACATAAAGGAATATTGCGGTAATTGTTTGCTTTGTGATATAGTTGTTGCAATACCTTTTGGTTTCTTGACACTGAGGAGTTTTCATCTTGCAGTGCTAACACATCTACTGCTTCATGTGTGTCGCAAGAATATTGGCAAGCTCATAAATGTGTCGGTTACCATCATGGAATATTGGTTATTGAGAGTATGGATGACGACACAGAAACAAGAAGGTTGTCGCCTGTTGCTTTATTGGCAGACGACTACATTGATCTGAACAATGGTACGGAATAGCAAGATGTAGATTTCACGGAATGGCAACAATAGAATATTTGTGCTTTTTACACAGGTCCGCAGGATCATGGATGGTGCGCTGGGTATACTTGTCAAGAACGACTATCAACTTTTTGGACGATTGTCGCGTTCATGCAAACATATGAACTACACTTCTCAGGTATAATAAGGGGATGTGAACATTCTGGTCCAGTCTAGGCACCATGACAGCACTTAGTTAGCAGTCTTCTAATAAATACATATTCAAAATTCTTGTGTTACAGCAACAGTGGCCAACGGCCATTTTTGTGCAATGTTGCAATTTCTGCCTAGTCACCCTAAATTAGCATCCCTGCACTCACTAGGGATGGTAAAAACCGAGGTTAGGTTTGTATTCGGACAAACACTTTTGTCGTGAGTATGTTACCAAACCCCTAATCCGTACTGATGACATCACAAACACTTGTATGAATGCACACGCAATCAGAGTCACTTGCCCTAGCCACAATAAGATTTCCCTTTCACTGTGGGTATTGCCAATTATGATCTAGTCCAAGTCATGAAAGATATGGCGACAACACATTACTCAACCAGCTCATTTATCATAATAATGCTGGTAAGTGACAGCGTACAAAAGACACGAACATTGTGGGGGTTCTTTCCGAATACAAACAGAACAAAATTCACTCCCGAGTCAAACTCGAGCACTGAGTTTTGACCATCCCGAACACTCGTCCCGTCTTTCCATCATTGACATACCACATAGCGGCCTACTAACAATTGTCTTTTGCTGTGAAGGTACGAGTCCTGAGAAACTGCGGTTTAGAATTCTCAATGAAGACTCTAATACTAAGATGGTCATCAAGTTGTTCAGTTCAAGACCACAACGCCGGGATGTTTATACTGATGATGTCTTCACTGGTGCACTCAACTATGAAGCTAAAACAGGTAAATTATTACTATACTAGCTGTCTGCAATAGTATTACTAAGTGTGTGAAAATTTGCCAAGTGCTTATGTGAATTGTATCTACCGTACATGTTCTGCTTTTATATGCCATTTTTTCAAAGACCGATCAATTTACTTGCTTACATTATTTTGACAGATATATTTCTTCGGCCCACTGCAACCAATTCATATCGTCCTACAATCGATAATGACACAGGAGACAATTTTTATGACCGATACACTAGCCTGCTACACATCACGCTAGCGGGCGGGGCGGTGATTGAAGTTCGTGAAGCTCTGACCGTTGTGATCACGTTCAACATGCCAGGTGTCACGCCAGATGAGTTTTTCGATGGTGGAATGCTGGTGCGGAACCTCGCAGCGTTCCTTGATGTATGATGTGTGGGGTCTCTGTTGTTACTATGGTAATTGTTATTAACAGTCGGATCTATCTATTTTATAGATTCCGTCGCATAAAATTCGGGTGGTCAATGTGATTCGGGAAGGTACATCAAGAAGACGGAAAAGGAATACAGAATCTGTAGCGGTGAGTGTTTACAGGATTGTATTATTATCATGCATTAGTGTCATTGGCATAAATAGAAAAACTAAGATTACGATTCACATGCTACGATTTGATAATCCTTTCAACGTATGCTGTTGTTTATTGCTTCAACTGGGCACAAGTACGTAGTGGTGGCTATCCCTTTAATAACTTTGTAACAAGTTGACTCGAGTCCTAGGTAGCTGCCTCTTTAATAAAAATATTTTCAATTTCAAAGGCGATCGTAGAGATTGGAGATTCTCCAGGAGAAGTTGCCAACTCTACGTTGGTGAGTACACGTTGTAAATTTGTCTGCATGTCTGGCATTTCTCGTCAATCTCCAGATATGTGTTAATACTACTGTTAATACTTGAACCCATCTGTGTAGTTGTAATTGGTTAGTAAGTAAGGTTAGTCTACAACTATCCTCCTCCATACCCAGCTCATCTGCTGTACTCTGATCATCTGAGGAAAAGGGTGGGGATATCTCTCTATGCAGATCGGTTAATGCTTCACGAGAGAGAGCTGGTCTTGTTTATGCATTATTGAATGGTAGAAATCGTAGCCCGTTTTATTGGAGATGGTTGTTGGTTGTATCACAAAGTGAGACTAACATGCCCCGTTTCCCTGGCCTTTTCCAAACTGGTATGTGAAAATCACAGCAATATGCCTATGTGATGATCAGGTCATGCCAAAATCAAGCGGTGTGTGTAAATGCTTAAAAAAAAAGTCCACAGTTATTCAATAGGTGGTGCTAGCTTCCGAATATCCCTCTGCAATTTCTGACTTGCACATTTTAACCACGCAACAAGAGCGTTTTGTATTTTCACTTCTGACACATTTCTCTATTGCATCACACCACGTTTTGCTTTCAGGCTGGAAATTCCGCAACTGGAAATAACTCATCAATGTCTTTTGAGGTACTGTTGTTTATTTGTAGTTCAATTACAGTTGTAAGTTGTGACTCTTGATAATGCCATGTGCTTTCATCTCATAATTTCACTGTATTGGCTTGTGGCCTTCTATACGAGATTAGCATGTATTTTTCCTTATCCTACAGGAATTGACAAATGCTACTTCTAAAGTAACGAATGCTCTTCAAGAAAATGATCTGGAGCGAGCTATTGGTGCAAGGGTGTCTTCACTTGATGTTGCCAACGCAAGGGGACCAATAACGGTATTGAAAATGATTGATTACGCATCAATATCATGCACTGTATATTCTAGACTACAAGCAATACCCCTGAATTCAGTCAAAATTTGACCTTTGCTAGGCAACACCAAGGCCCAGGGTACAAGACGCGAGACACAGACCTGTGTCTCGTCACAATCAGGACTGCCAGTGGGCAGGGTGTGTGGATTTACACTGCTGGGCACGTTGTTCTACCTTGCAAAATTGCTTGCAAAAATTTCAGATGTAACAACTCTCTTCAACGTTTGCTGAATATTTGTGGCTAGACCTTGTACTATAGGAAGGTTGTATCATTGGTAGTAGGCCTATAAACAAGTAACAGAAAAAGCCATATGCAATTTATAGTAATTCATGTGTTGTATTTTCACAGAGAAACGCGAATATAACCAACAGCACTGACAGCGAAGATGAATCTGAAGTCTTCTATATTCCAACTTCCATTAGAATTGTTCAACAACCAAGCACGGGTTATGTTGATTCAGTGTTCTCTGATATATTGAAGGTACTGCCTCTTACATACAATTGAGTTGAATATGATACATTTTTTATGAAAGAGTTGGTACTCTTCCAGGCTTTGTTGGAGATGTTTTGTCCTTGCCCAGGCCCAGTGTCCAGCTGTCCACTCAGTCTGAGCATTCACAGATGCAAGCACAATTGAGGTTTGCACATAGTGTCTTGGCCTCAGCCATCTTGCCCCAGCTCTCCACACCATTCCTCTAGCACCGAGACAAGACAAGGATGATGGAACATGATTAGCTGCTTTAGTATGTCTGGTCTGAGGCTCGCTGGGATCGTATCACCAGCCCCACTGTCCAATTTGACGTGCTCCCGAACTGTGCCAAAACGCCAACAAGTCGGTTGATTTTTTTGTCACTCTTTTGTTTTAAAAAAAATATTAGGTAGTAGGTGTTGATGCTGACGGAAATGACATTGCTCTTGGCCATAGCTCTGATCCATGGCAAGCCACTGTGATGATAGCCAGCTCTACTAATTCTGATGCCACTGTATCTGAAGCCATGGCATATTTCAACAATCCAGATAACCATGCTGAGTTTGAAAGTAATTGTCTTGTCCTTCAAACCTTGCAGTGCTTAAGAATGCAGTACTTTTTCTCAGATTTGACACTGTCCCATGGAGGGGAATACATCTTGAGGATACAAGTTACTTATCCAACTTCTCGGTCAGAGTTGATTGTTGACAGTAGCCAGATAACGGTATGTTGACTACAGTATCGATGTCAATGTCTTTTCATTCGTTCTTTTCCTTGACTGGTGTTACTCCGATGACTTGTAATGTTGCGGATGTTTTGGCAGAGCAGTAGTGCTCAACCATGGGTTTGGGAACCCGGTCTGTAAAAAAATTTCTGCTGGTCCGCGTGGCCTCTTGAACAATGGGTGTTCTTTCTGGCTTGAAATCATTAATCAATTTTTCAAAACAAATTGTTATTTCACATACTGACCACAACGTGCATTTTTGCAGGTCACTGCCAACGATGTCGGAGTGAGTCCGGTTGCAGACAACATGATTGCAATTATTGTCGGCGCCACCCTTGGAGGATTGCTTGTGGTCGCTTTGATTGTAGTTTTCTTGGTGAAAGGGCCATTCTTCAGTGAGTAGTCAACGAATGCATATTACTGTATGTAGCATGTAGCACATAGGCCTACAGTTTAATTCGTTCTGCATGCTCACTTTGTTGAAGTAAACTTGACTGGCGTCACTGAGCACAGCACTGGGATTTTCTTGCACTTCACTTTTGTGATGACACTTGCATGTTTAGGAGCAAGCAAAACTTACACGGTCAACATATCTAAATCTTCAGCACCACCAAATACGTACTCTGACATTGGATGCACATCACGTAACAACACTGTAATCGTCAATAACGAAGTGTATGAAGGTGAAAACCGCTGTATTGAATTTACATATATATTGTATAGCAAACGCGTAAGAGTATTCAACTAGTCATATAGCCTACACTATAGCTAACTAATTGCATGCAGTAATTGTGTGTCCGTAGCGAAGATATCATCCAGGGTCCGAGCTATTGTTAAGAAATTTTGTGACTATTGTTATTCCTAGCGGATTCTCACGGTAGCTTGCACTGATGCACTCACGTCGCACATGCGTTAACATATCAATGAGCATGCCATTGACCATTGGGATATATTAGTCCCTGAATTTTGCTTTCATCGGATATGGTGTGTATTGACCGTGGTTGGTTAGTGCTATAGTTTAGCCCGGGGGGTCGGCGATTTAACATGTTGGACCGAAAAATATTCAATATGCCTGATGCAAAAGACACTGTACATGTGTAGGCTACATGTTGCCCACTTTAGGGTTTGCCTGCAACCGTGTCTTCACACCCTTGAAAATGTATTTCTTTTATTTACAGAAACACCACCAAACTCGGTAACCGATCTCAAAGAGACTATGAAATCTTATGACAACCGTGGTATGACACCACTAGACAAGGCTGGAGGCCATCTCTAACATAATTTTCGGCTATTTGATCAGAAATGGGCTACACTGTAGTTTTTACTCTGTTACAAGCACTTACTAAGAGTTCCAGACATTATGCTTTTTTTTTACTGTGCACTGCATTTTAAAATCCAAGAAAAAATTAATTTTAGTAGTCATTGTCAACAATTTCAAGAATAAAATTATATGTACATATTTCTGTTTATGTTCTGCCTTCTCACTAGGGCTAGTTTTTTAATGCTGTGTGTCTGTCTTTCACTTGCTCAGCAGGAAATGGAAACTGTCTTTAATCGAGAAAGCGTCATTTTGTTGCAAAGTGGTATAACATGTGCTATATTTGGCACAAGCGATCTTTCTAATTTGTAATGATGAAATGAGCTCCAGAGATCATTTGATGACTAACAACTGTTGCCTCAACATTGAAGTCTACTAGTACTGTTTCTAGATATATATACGCGACAGTGTAGGTCTGAACACTGTGCCCAAAGCCAGTTTTTATGCATACGATCCAAGTCCAAAATTGTTAGACATCGAACCACTGCCACTGCAGTTGATTACTGGCTCTCTTCAAATGTCTGATATGATTTTATGCGATGCATACACTTAGTATTACCAAAGATTAGGTGAAGGTAAGATTCACAAATCAAGGAGCACATTGTTTATTCCATATTGGTGCAGTGTACAAAAAATGGTGTAAGGAAAGGAACTGTGTCAGGAAGTGAAATGTGGGTTTGGGTGTACGCTGATCAGCTGATGTGTCAGTGGGCAATGCCAGTGTAGCCTATATTACGACCAATGTCACGCTGCCGATACTTCTTCATTGTTCTCATCATTCAGATCAAGTGATGCGTGCAGGAGCGCGTTGGTGTCTAAGCAAAGTTCGGATTGGACACGAAGGTATGTTTCTTCGATTTGTTGTGTGTCTGTGCTTGATGTAACGTTGTTATCTAACCAGTCTATTAGGTCGGTTTTGATTGCTAGTCCATCTTGCAGCACACGACTTAGTGAAAATGTCAACTGCTTGGAACGTCTCCTACAACATGAAGCTTTTAATTAATGTCATTTCACATTGTAAGTCATATATCATGTACAATACAGGGATGACAAGGATTGCATTCATCCCAATATCATTAGCTCAAGGTATGGTACATACTGTACATCCCTGCGAATATAGAATCTCAATGTCGACACCGCGAGATAGAGAAAATGGCAGTACCTTGGACTTGTGTACACCTTTTTTTTGTTTTTTGATCTTTTTCTGTTAACAATTTTATGGCTCTTCTCCGCATTCTCTGCACTTATGTGTTCACCCAAATCTATAACGATAAAATATGAGGCAATCCATTTATATGGACAGACGTTTCGGGGTGAAGATGACAGAATTGGTGGACATCTAGGCATCCACCGTATGCGTTCCAACACTAGACAAGTTTATTACATAAGTTTGGTTTGCTAATGATGGGGTGTCAATGTATGGAGACATGTAATCATTGAAATGCAGAGCCAGGCGCACCTTGTTGCATTGTTTGGTCTTTTTCCTGCTTTTCGATATGATCCATGATCGGAGAATTTGCAACAAATTCACATATTTTTGCAAAACACATCACTAAAATTGCTAGATGCCCATTTCTCTCAAAGTACGTATAGTCTTTACACCAACTGCATGATGGTTTCAATATCATTGGTTTCCCAAAGCATCGTGCACCTTCAAATAAAATGTCCAATAATGTACCATATATTGATAATAAACACAATACAACATATTTGCCAAGTCATTACTTACAAATAAAATGTTGGCACGCAGACTCCGTAGATGACATTGGATCTCTAACAACATTACTGCACACACAACAAGTCAAAGATTGACGAAGCCATGGTAAAAACTTGTACAAGTCAGCGAACGAGCTAGGTTTATCATAGTTGCATGCAAGTAACGTCTGGCTGACTTGGAGATACAGGTTTGTGCTGTTTTCTGCATCCATTGAGCACTGACATAGGCCTGCAAATAACTGCCTACTATTTAAATGACAAAGTTGGTTGGACACTGTGAAGCAAAGCACTGGTGATCTTCAATTTGGAAAACACTGATTAAGAGGTGGGAGTCTTAAATTTGGAAATCATGTGTTGTACTAAAATCGTCAGCGTTAGTGTTCTCCAAAATTAATACCGTTATCTCTGTACCAGTCTTCAGAGAGAAGGCGCCAGGTGAGTTAACTCACCATTTCTGGTGCCGGTGAATTTGGCTATAATTTTGCGGGAGAAAAGGCCATTTCGGCTCGGCTGAGTCTCGTCTGCATCCCGAAGTGCGCATCAGTCGTTTTTGTTGGCCCCAACCACAGATAATTCATTGACTAGATGATGCAGGCACGTATTTCAGTCGAAAAAATGTTACTTCACGACTGCAATGTCCTATTCTCGACGCCCAACCTACCGAAAGGGACTGGATTGGGCACGTCCGCAAAGGGTATTCCTAAAATGCGCGGTGGCAGGGGAGACGGAAGCACAAAACCCCGTTGAACTTTGGAGCCGCCGCGGTTGTCTAAAAATTTTTGAAGAGGGGTTCTTTCGTCAAGAAGTCGGCAAATCTTTTTCTCTCGAGAAGAGAGCTCTGAGGTGAATTACAGTAAACCAGAACTTCACCGTTCATCAGTGATCACATTGATCGTGCGCGTGAGGGCGCAGCACCGCTAGCTAATCATTTTTGCTTGAGGTCATCTGTCATCATCAACCCACAACAGTCGGCCGGCAGCCGACAGCTTCTGCTGAGCCCTGAGCTGCGGCGTCCTGTATGCTCTACCTTCATTTCGTTGAGCCATCGTTCTTCTCTAGCTAGGGCCAAAGAGTTGACGAGGAAGTAGAATCGGTTCTGGTCCCATCGCCATAACGCCATCCACGTCGTAATATATACTTTCTGTAGGTATTTTATCGTAAAATTTTATCTTAATCTTATTGATGCAGCATGGAAACGATTCAAGTGTTTGAAGCTGCAGAGAAAGCATATAGTGCAGGTGATGTGCCGAATGCTACAACAGCTTTGCAAAGCCTATTTGATTCAGATCGCTTATCAATTACTTTGGATTCCTTTACACAGTTATTTTGCAACTGTAGGAGTCGAGGTAATTTGAAGAGCAACAAAAGCTTTGCTGTTTTCACAGCTAGGAAGCTTGCAAGTTGGCTCTCCAACCAATCTTCAAGTTATGAAATCACAGAGCAAACAAAAATAGCGTTGATGCAGGTCATAGCCAATTCCCACTCGACTCTTTCAACCATATTGATCGACGTGTATCAATTGAACAAGGCTCCTAATGAATTTTTGAAGCCATATGTAATAAATTTGATTGCCAAAGATCGTTTGAAGGAGGCGACTTCTTTAACATTCAAGTTAGGTTTACAAGACTTTTTTGCTTTGAACGATTTAGCATTACCCATGCTTGCTCAGAATAAAATGTGCTTGGTGGAAAATTACCTCGAAGGCTCAAAATCACAACAGATGGAAATGATATCTTTGTTGGACACGCTGCTGTTACCTAATTTTGATGTAATCGAGTTCTTTAAAGAAAGACAAATTTTTGAAGTTCAAATCGAAATACTACACTCAAGGTTTTTCCCTAAGCTATTAGTGAGATGGTTGAAAAAATTCTACGATATTCAAAATATTTTCAGTGATGAGTGCCAACAAATGTGTCCGAACTTATTCAAGCGGAAGTCGTTGTCAAATTTGAAGTATATACTTCAAAGGCATTATGTGGAAGAACTATCTAGTGTTGAAGTGACACAAGAATTGATAGTCAAGGCGGTCGCGAATGACACACGCTTACAAGAAGAACTTGTCGATATTCTCGTGACTGTTTATAGTGATATGGCAAGTGCGAAACAATGGGCTGACCTTTACGGTGTCAAACACGATGCGTTGGTGTATTATTTTAACACACGTGCAAATACTGAATCGTTGGAGGAAGAAGAATGGAATTGTGAACCTATAACCAACCAACAGTCATCGGTTGAAAGCCCTCTGCTGCAATTGGATTCTTGGTATGAACTGAATCTGCCTATTGATAAAGTTGTCATTGTGGACTCGGAAGACATATTAAGCAACTGTGTTCAAGCTATAATGGATTCGGAAGTCATCGGGTTGGATGCAGAATGGGTCCCGATTTTTGCAAGAATGGAAGAAACTACATTAGCTCTCCTACAGTTAGCGTCTTTCAGTCATGTTTATCTTATCGATATACAATACATTGTGAGATCTGGACCAAAATGTTTTGATATCTTCTGTGAATTGATGTCAAAAATTCTATTGTCTAACGGCATCTTGAAAATCGGATATGGAATACATGAAGATATGAAGAACCTGACAAAAACGTTTCCAACGTTGGATCCAATTTTGAAAAACGCGGTTAGAGTCATCGACATGTTTTCTTCAGTGAATGTATTAGAGCGACATTTTCCAAACGTATTGGGACTCCATAAAGAAAGTATAAATGGAGCCACCAGTAAGTCTAATACACAACAAATGAAAACAGAGAAAGGTCTTAGCCGACTTGTTCAAAAATGTTTGGGTAAGCCACTCAATAAATCGGAACAAATGTCAGATTGGAGTAGAAGACCGCTAAGGCAGTCGCAAATTGTTTACGCAGCACTCGATGCATATGTACTTCTGGAGTTGTACAATTTCATTCACGGAAAAATGAAGTTGGAAGGCATGGAAGAATCATTGGAAACGATTATGTACATGAAAATGGTTGGAAAAAGTAAAATCGTACCTCGTAACACTCATCAGCGTGCATCTCTGCCTAATTCTTGTGAACCTATTCCGATTAGAAAGCAAATCCGGCCGAATGAATTTAAAGTCGTTTGTGATACAATGTTGCAAGGGCTTGGCAAGCAGTTGAGATGCTGTGGAGTTGACGTGAAGATGTTAACGAACTATGACAGCCATGATGTTGCTGCTAAAATCGCTGTGAAAGAAGAAAGAGTAATCCTTACCTGCGGTGCTCCATATCAGTATTTATCGTCTCAAGTACCGAACGGAGATTGTCTCAATGTACCTTGCTCATTGAAAGCTAAATCACAAGCTGCCTATGTGTTGGAACATTACAACGTGAAAGTCACGCCGTTGGATATATTCAGCAGATGTCAAATATGTAATGGAAACAGATACTTGAAGGTTTCTTCAGAAGATATGAAACAGTGTGTTGATAAAAGAAGACATGATATGTCCGTTACGTTTCCACCAGCCTCCGATTCAAGCTTTGTTTCATTAGATAGGATTCGTTCGTATCCGTTGATTGGCCGTGGAAAGCATGTAGCCAAGGAAAATTTTGAAATGGGGAAAAAGAGTACCGGTGTGTTATCAAGTTCAAGTGTAGGACGTGGACATGCAATGAGAATGGCAAAAGTCCATGCTGGGCAGCATACTCAGATTTCTGCCAAAAAAAGTGTAAAAACACATGGCTCCAGTGAAAGTAATACAGTCTGCTCGCCTGTTCAGGATAACTCGGCTACAGCAGGAGCTCATTCTGCATCTTCCTCAGGCCCTGAGTCAACAAAAAAACTGCCTTACATATATTCCGATAGTGATTCAGACAGCTCGGCTGATGCTTTTGTTTTGTCGGGGTCAGAAGCTGACTCTGTCCAACAGGACGATCTCGACATGAAGACCTTTTCAGCCCGTACCAATTTCCGCCATCCCACCAGTAGCAAAGACGGCACCATACCTTACATTATCAACCCTAATTCGGTTTGCACTCAAGGTTCTGTGGACGTAAAAAACGCCACCATTGTATCACCTCGAGAGGTAACAGAGCAGAGTAGCTCTACAGACCCTGTCGTCACGTTATTGCACTGTGAGCGTATTCCACCGAGTATTTTGTCTAGGGTCAAATTGTTCTATTGCTGTGTTGGCTGTGGCAAAGTGTATTGGGAAGGACGTCACTTTAGCGGTGTCTTGGAAAAGTTTTCAGATATTTTGGATCTCAACGAATCTGCCGACATAGCTGTACCCGAGCAAGAGGCATCTCTTCAAAAAAATGCAGGTTCATCCGAAAGCTTAGTTTAACGTAACTGAGAGCCTCGAATACCGATAACTCATGGTAAATCTCTTTTGTTTACTAATTGCAGCCTAGTCGAGGATAAAACCATCACCACCAAAATGCCTATTACCTCATTGAATTGAAACCCTTGGGCCAATTAGTCCATTTTTTCTCGAATTGAACAATTGGTGGTGATACTTTTGGGATCTATGGACTTGCCATTGACTTTCCTATTAGGCCTGCTGGTAGGCCTACTGCCATTGGTGCTGTGAATTGTTTTTATTACCTTCACATTAAGTCATTTTAGTATAGAACTTGGTCAATGGGTTTCATACATGAAAGTGATCCGCTGTGGCAACCTTTTGTGCTTTCTGTTCAACTCCACACGTGGAGAATAATATTCGCGATGCGAGACTTTGAACTTCCTGTAGCGGCAGCTCCTAGTCTGGCACAAATGCTGCAATTTGTCTTCATTTGTCCCGCAACACTGGGGTCAAGCGACCTAGCGATTGCAGGAAACCCCTTTTGAAGTAAGCAATGTTGACGACGTTACGAAAGTAACTTATTTTTTGCCGACGGAGGGAGGAAATATATAATTCAGTCTCGTCCTAAAATATTGCCGTATTGGAATTGGTGAAGTGGGTCCTCTATTTTGCGTATGTTTACTACAAAAGCTATGGGCCTACGTGAACGACGGAAACTACTAATACCATAGGAGTTACGTAAACCACGTACGTAGCTCACGCCCTGAAAATAAAGTGATGCTATAGCGAGGACACAAGGCACATCATTTCAGTTGCATTTGTTTAATCCTTGACCAATCATCCACAGAACGCGCAGCTTGTTGCTAGCGACCCTCTTATTCCTAACAGTACGGTATCTTGAAGTGTGGCCGCAGCAATTTTTCTTGTGTTTCATATTCGCTTGTGTTTCATTCATACTTCTGCACAATGTCACTTTCTTGATCATTCACGATTCACGATGACAGTCATTTTCGTTTGTTCTCAACGATGTTTGTTATCATTCACCTCATGTTTCGTTATTCATTTTATCATTGCTTGATTCTTGTATTTTGCTATACCCACCTGAATAGTATGGCCATGGAACATGTTTTAGTATTTCTGTGGGATCTTATTTGATTCATACCTTTCCAGTTACTACCCAGCCACAGCTGGCTCCATGCCTGGATAAACGGGCAGGTTGCATTTTCAATGTAAAATCCCTCAACTAAGCATAAAGATTTCAATCCCCTGTGGTGATGCAATAAATAATGAAAGGGAAAAGAAGAATTGGTCTCCACTTGATCGTTCTCCAACTATCGAAGCAATAGATAAGTTTTCGTGGTTTACTGCTTTTCCCATGATTTCCTAATGCATTGCGAGGTTCAGTTACTTGGCAGTTCATGTGTCTCTACCTAACACTGTGTCAAAATATGAAACTGTGTTTCATTTGCCTTTTAGTATTTGGCGATCTATCTAATAACATATAATTTATATAATAAGTTGCCATCAACAGAACTATAGAAATGAAGCAATATTGCCTGAAGCAGGTTCTTATTTTTCTGTTGCTCTTCATTAACGCTCAAGCCAAAGATAGTCAACATAGACAATCAAATGTACCGGTAGGTCGTAACTAAAAATAATATTTTTCTAATTTTATTTTGGACTGGTCTACCGTACTCCATATTACGACTTTGGATAATTCCTACTTTCACAGTAACAAGGAGCCTGAGTAATGGTAATTGTTGAGGTTGTTGCAATATATGTGTCAAAATTTTATCATCTACTTTCGTTTGGCCTCCTGAGGGAGGATGAGGCCAGCAGCGTGATGATGTAGAATTGGCTGACTGTGATCTCTTGCACGTTGAGCTGCAGCATCTTTTTCTTTCCAGAGTCCAAGTTACAATACAGCGGATATTTCAAACAAAATGTTATATAAAGAGATACCATGGCTAAAAAAATCTCGTGTGGAACCTTCTGGAGGTAAGAGTATTACAGTACAGTGCCATTAGTTTATTCAGTCCAACAATCCGTTTCGTAGGCCTACTCCCTAGTTGAGGAATCAATTTGGTTATGCTAGATGAGCTAGGAGATGACGATTACTGGTCACGAAATTCAACCCTGCTAGATATCCAGCAAAGATACCAAATCCAAGGCCGCTCACCGAACTCGAAACGCTTGTTTTTCAGGTATCTCAAAGAATTGTCTCATGCTGCTTGAGATATTCAGTAACTCCACAACTGTTTATCTGCAATGCATCATGTGCAATGCCAGGCCACTGCATTACTGCGAGAACTGTGTCTCTGAATACAGTACAGCACACAATGCATATGTTGATATTTCTATGGTAGGTATCGGCTTAACTTGCTTTTTGTGGATGGATGAATCTGGATAAAAGATGAAAGTGTTACTTCGGTGATAATAATTCTTGTGTTGTCTTCACAGTATGAAGAAAATGGCACACATTGTAAAGACGACTTGGAGAGAGCTGACAATGTGCAGGTGAGGCCATCAATTTCCACAGTGCGCTCGAAATTAAACGTTACAATTAGGGCCTTGTGTTTGCTGGTTATAGGATTCTCGTAAGGCACAAAAGATAGTTGGTAATGCCACAAAACTAATAGCCAAGCAATGGGCTCGCGGCCCATAAAAACCCGAGGATCCCCCCACTTGGAAACACTGTCTGCGGACATTCCACTATTGTTATTAAATTTCTAGGTAGTGAATCTGGTGCACGATTTCATCGAGCACGTGTGGGACAAGTCAGCCTGCCACCACTGTTACAACTCGACTACCAAAAATGGAACTACAACGTACAGCCCAACGGACGAAACCTTGAAAATGCTTGACGTGAGTCACACTTTTCATTTTTTGTGACAGTTCTTCAGACGTTAAGCACTATAACAAATATTGCTGCACTCCTGCACATGCTAGGTACAAACACATATAATGCAATCAGTACTAAAGTGCTTATTACACGTCCTGAACATATCTATAATTATGTAGTCGTAGCTAAAGTCAATCTACAGACTGAAATCACTGGCCTGTTACACCACTCGGATCGAAAGTAAGCACGACCAGATTTAGATTGTGTGGGTATTTGAGTTGAGGGGATACACATACTTGTACCAGGTTGAAGGTAAAGGGTAGACGAGACACTCTAGGTGCCAATTGGATGTTGTAAAAGAAGATATGCCTCAAGTCAGTGTGCAAGAAAAGATATTAGCGTGAGGAGAAATGTCCGGTGTGCAGAATGACTAGAGATAACAAAGGTGAAACGATGTGTACTAGTGTCATGTATATTCTGCTCTTATTCTAAAGAGTCTAAATTTGTCTCCATTGTTTTTCAGAAAATACAACAAGTCCAGTCTTGCTTTCATGATTTCTCCAGCCACAACATCGATAATGTTTCGGTTTGTTATCTCTGTAAAGACTTATACATTGAGGCCAACAATTACTACAATGATCTCGATGAAAAAGATAAACTGTGTAGCGATCTTGAAGACTCGGTAGGTATCCAATCTTCATTAGCGCTCGCATCATAGTTTCCCTGCTTTTGACATGATTTGTTTCGTTTAACCTGTAATGTCGTCTTGTATCCTGGATGTATTTGCTGGAATTTGGAAACTAGTCTAGATCCAAATACTACTGGATCGTAGCTACCAATTAGTAACACCGGGAGCCCTCGGGAGGAATTTTGACGTACTTCTCCCAGGGTGCAAACCTCCACCCCAGAATACCTTTGAGATTTGTTATCTATTTAGGTATCATTTTTTTGAGTCCCCAAACAACATGGGCCCTGAGGAATCACCTAACGTACTCCCTCCCTCTCTGAGACTCCTTGAATAAGACTGTCGACGGTACATTTCTTCACTTTGACATTATCATTTCACTGATCTCCATCGATGCTGAGCTCTTCACCATTTCGTTTTCAGATGAACTATACAAGGAGAATGTGGAGCAAAGAGTTACGTTGTACAAATGCGGTACATCCTGACCTCATGATATACGGTATCGCTATGGCTGTCGGATTTATCCCAATGTTGTTCTATTTTGGTCTTTATGCTCACGGAAGAAGACAGTTGGCAGAATCGCTGAGAAGCCGGAGAAACTCGGAAATTCGAGCATGTAGGTCGGGATTTTGTAGTAGTTTGATAAGTGAGGTTCTATATAACTCTTCTTGACTATTGGACTTGTGCTAGGTGTGGTATTCTGATTTATGCCAAATATCCCTAGTTTTGGACTGGAGAAAGTGGTTTTAATAAGGATTTTGGAATTAGCTTCTTAACCAAACCCATCAGACAATAAAAACAGGGCTGCAGGTCGAATGCCAGCCCACACCATAAAAATCAGTCTTTCAATATACTTAAATCCAAATACAGTGTTGAATATTTTTCCCACCCACGCCATTAATATACAGTAGACGTTGACCGATTATCGAGGCCGATATTTGTATTTTTGCGAATATCGGCATTGGCCGTTAGTCGAGTAAGGAAGTCAGAATTGGATATCGGTCTCAATAATCAGCTAAAAGTCAATAATTGACCGATTATCGAGACCAATCAATATTCATGATTTTTCGATTATCGATATCGGCCATCAATCACGTGGAAGGCCGATTATCATATCGGCCCTGAAAAAACCAATATACTATACACAGCGGGATGAGTGAGCAATCCAGTGGCTACTGTTTCTGTTCGTGGTCGCACAGCGATTCAGATAATCATCTTCATTATGATGCCCCACCCTCCATACAAGCCCGTGAGCGACTCGTGCAGGCGTCTATGATGTATCATGTTATCGGAATTCGATCGTCAAACAAAAGTGTGATGTGCTGTCGTTTTTTGTTTCAGTGAACCAGGACGAGAATGAGGAGCAAGAACAGCCCGAAACTTCTACATCTGGTGCTGTTGATCTGTAGGGTATAAACTATTTGTCCCATTTAGTCGGATGCATTCTCCTACTCACTGTGGAACTTATTTCTATTATACTGCCTTTGCTATCTCTTTACTAATATAAACCCATTTTCGATGATGAAGTTCATGTACTTGTGGACGGAGCACATTTTGGGGGGTGCAAGTAAAACTTGAAATGCATCCGGATGCGGGGCGAGTGCACCATCTGAGTTTAGTAAAAAATAGGCAAACCTATTGCAAAGCTCGAGTCAATTTCATGCACTTGTATCTAATCTACCGTGGAATTAACCAACAGAAATGTACCCTAATTTTGGAGCAATGAGATTCGTGGACCTATGGCCCCTTCTTCTTGCACCCTCCCCTGTAAAGGCCTACCTGTGATTAGAGTTAGGAAACACAAAATTCAGAAAACTAGTGGGAAATTCGTAGTGGCATTTTCTGTGATGTATCGAATAATTGTGGATCTTGGCGTTTGGTCAAGGTGCCGCTACTCTTGGCGTGAGAGAATTTGTCAGAAAAGTGTAAATTTTGTTATTATAACCACGCCGCTAGGTAGCCCTAAAGAGCAATGATTTGGCGAGGTTGGTATTGGCCGAGTGGTATAGACTGTCCGCTTTCTGATCGGGAGGTTGCGGGTTCGATTTCCGACCGAGTCAAATCGAAGACTTTGAAATTGGTATTCGTTCCTTCTTGCCTGGCAGTCGGTATCGGGGAAGTGTGGAGAACCATGATGGTAATAGGGATCCGGGCTATAATCCGGAGGTATTGACACGATTACTGTATTCATGTATCATGCTTCACAATTACTACATCCATATTATCATGTGTCTCGATTGCTGTATTCATGTATCATGTATCACGATTACTATATCCATGTATCTGCTCCAGCCTGTCTTGTTCGTGGTGCAAAACGCCGCCCGGTGATAAGCGCGACTATGATCTTCTATATAATAATAATAACAATAATTGCTAGTTGCTACTAGGTTGGTAAGTAGTGCGTTAGTCCTACTCATTACGTCATAAGTATATAGGGTAGCAGGAAGAGTAACCGCAAACTGTAGAGCCTCCACTCTATATAGGGATATATAGAGTTTCAAAATCCGTGCCACTGGAATATAGCCTACGCCTTAGTAGGTAGAATATGCTACACATGGTTGTTTGGCCTATATGCAAACACCAACCTCCTACACCATGTACCATCTCATGCCTTGGGTTTAGTAGACAATTGTAATCTAGCTGTTATTGACTGATGACAGAGACGTCGAGTGAATGCCCTTCCTATTGTCGAATGAAGTTCCTTCGCAAATGATCTAATTATAATGCATATTTCTTCTGGAAATTAAGGGGAAGTAATTATAAATGTGTATGAATGTATATAATCTATCTTGAGTTTGTATATCATCAGTTGGCTTTGTTTTCGTCGGATCAAACCCGCGGGTGGCTACATATTTTACTACAGGGCTTGTTCCTAGTTATGTAAAGTTGTAGGGTTGTAGACCTCAGTTTGACTGTACTTCTTTGCGCCTGATGCCTATCCTTCGGTCATCTACCCCATTTGCTTGGGCTTGGGCAAGTTGCACATGTTATTTTTTGCAAATTGGGTATGAACGCATTCGTGATTCAATCTTGCGACTTGATAGAGATGACTTCATTGACTGACAGCCTGGCTAGAAGTGATGCTACGAAGCCGGTTAGTTAACGCCGGCAATATTCCCTCGCTTGGTGAAGCTGTTAAGTTGCTAACTAATGCAAAGATCGACAGAACAAACTGTATGTGTGTATGTTATACTTGATGACATGTCACCTATAGAGTTCGTACGTGTGAACGGTAAACGCATATTCACTCCAAGCTACCGATGAGTTTCTCAATTCCCGCTGGGAGCATCGTCGATATAGTCTTTAAGGTGATGAAAGAAGCTTTAATCATACAACCCGAGTGTCCATGGTCAAACTAGTGAGTCTATGAGTATAACCGAACCAAGCATGAACTGCGACTTGCCTATTTTACTACAGCTCTGCAGCTGTATCCTTAAAGATAGCTAGATAGGATCACACCCTACTACTCCCCCATGCGTATTCAAACTAGCCTAATCCCGAAAAATCTTCCCCTATTAAGCAATACATTGCTTCGCGATTAGGCTTCTAGTCAATCCACTTGCGGCAGCTTGTTCATGGTCATGAAATCTCATTTATTGTAAAAGTAGACAAAACAGTCTGATGGTAAAATGGTTAAAGAAAATTGTCTAATACTGCTTGCGTGAATAACCAAGTAATTCCAACCTTGGCGACCAATTATAAAAAGAACGGCGAGCAATAAAATGAAGGTATTGCGAAAATCGGCAATAATCAGGCTGCGCTCAAATACAGGAAGTCTGTTTCAACTGGTTCAAAGTCAAGTCCCAATCAAATCAAAACAGGCTTTCAATTAGTTAGCCATATACACCTTCTTCCATTTGGTGCTTCTGGACATATTCCCAGAGAAATACAGTACTATCTACCACTCATACGTGTGAAACAATTATGATTGACACTGGTCGCGCAGACAACTCTTAACCGTTGTCGGAATCGTACAGAAGACAAGATAATAAAAACTCGGTTGGACTTATGCAGCCTCAAATATCAAGAGAATAATCTGAAATCAACAGTGCGTGACAAAAACATAAGGAAACCACTCGCTAAGAGCACCAGCGTACACAGTTTCGTAGCGACATCCAGTGCCGACTACTCAATCAATTGATCCGCAAGAAATATAGTTTTCATAGCAACATGCGCTTTACATTCTTCATACGGTAACAGTGTTCATATCATTGAAGGCTTTAAGAAAATATTACACTTTACCCCGTCGCATTCATGGCGTAAGACAGAATTTTTACTTCTTCGCGTCTCTTCGGGGGCGTGCTAGTCAGAAGGATCCGCTTCTTAATCGCTTATAATCGAAACGAAAAGGCAAACAACTGCATATTTGCGGTCGTGCTGCGGACGGAGTCGAGTAAGCTCTTTTCCTCATTTCCCCACCGCAAGCGGTGGTTCGCGATATAATGTCCCTCCATACAGTTAAAAGCTGCGTGTCTTTCTCCAGAGATGGCTCGACGGACGTAGGATTGGCGGATTCATCGCTAAATGGCTCGAGTTCACACCGGTAATTGGACACTTTGCGAGGTGGTAGATCCATGCTTTCGGGGGTCCCGGCAGACAAACGGTGTTCTAAACTGTGTCTTAGAATACCCCGTGACATTTCCAGTTGACTGCGATCTTCATCGGATAACAAATCGCATTTCGTGGCAACGGAGACAATCGGAACTCCTGCAAATAAAAATATACCGTGGTCAGATTTCCGTTGTGCGACAAAGGACGTCTTTGCGGAGAAATGCCGATCTCTCATTGCCGCAACTCAATGTCGTAAACAACTCGTGCACTTATCAAAAAGAGAAAAGTATGAAACGAGAGAAGAAAAAAGCGTTTGCTAATTCTTTGTCAACAGGTAGGTAACGTTGGCTAAGAAAAAGCGGCCGGCAGTCACGCTTCTATGACCACAAAACGACAAGAGTGAGCTGAGCGTTCGGAATAACCTGGTATATACACCGCGGGGAATATTCGTCAGAACATAACATTGGGGAGATTTTTCGTGCTGGTTTAGTTCTGCTAAATTTTAACCTATTCAACGCATTTTAAATAAACTTACGATTTACGGAACTATGTTTCGATGTGACGATCGCTTGTTGTACAATTGACATCAACCGCGACGATGGATCTTCGTCAACCGCAGATACAAAAAGGACACAGTCGATTCTTTTATTAGAATCATATCCCCGACGATATCGCTTTTTGATGAGCTCTTTATTCATAAGGAGAACACACGGTATGCATTTTGCTGGAATCCGTCCTTCTAATACGTAACGCAAAATCAGAACAGCATGATCAGCGTCGTGGATATCTTCAAATCCTCTGGTGTCGGCGAAGACAACTCTGCCACCGGAACGATTTTTATGGATGACGCATTCGTCAATGACATGATTGCGACCGGGGCAGTACCTCGCCTTGTCTGACCATTTCTGGTTCAGAGACATACACATTGAGTTTATTAAAGATGTTTTTCCTGCGAGAAAAAAAACAGCGTATAAGCGTACGGTAAATTTACACAATTTAACTTGTATTTACCTGCTCCTCGCTTTCCGATAACTAATACGTTTAGATTCGTGTTGAGGTGCTTCTCAAACATACTGAATATCATCTTTCGCGTTCTTGCGTTGATTTCTTGGTAGCTTCGTCGTCTCGGCTTGTTTTGCTGATTTTCATCCTTCGGTGTCGGCTGTTCTTGCTTAGGTTTAGCTGAAACGTCGTTATGATTGTGATCGAAGGAGTCGACCTCTTCTGTTGAACTTTCGCAGGATATATCTTGAACTGGCTTCAATGAAACTTCATCATCTTTTGTCATTTTTGCGAGCAGCGGTGCAGTACTGCAATTATTTAAAGGTGCCATTTACTTCGTGTGATTAGCAGCAGCGCTCTTCCAAAGCAGTCCCTTTGCAAAAATTGGCTCTCAATCTACCGTTCAGAGCTAAGGCTTTTATTCTTATAAAAGAACCGTCTCGCTTGCATTACTTGTTGCAATGAGCTCGACACGGAGAGAGCCTGACTTTATAATCGAATGAGTGAGCGTCGCCCGAGAAAAACAACCATTGTTCGAATGGGCGACACCAAACAGAGTGAGAGGTGACAAGATATCAGAACAGCTGTAGTACCGTTCTCTCTTGTAACTTGATTTAATATTTGTATGGTTTATAAACCCCTGTATTCACAAATCTTGGTTGCGCCCACTGTTACGAAATAAGTATGAGCGCAGAATCTGTTGAAAAATGCACGCTGCCTGGACGACGTTTGGTGGAAAAAACGGCCTTCGATTTAAGCTCTATGTTGGAGTATAGAGACTTCGGTTGGCGTCTTGATGCCATTTAAATCAATATACACTGCAGACCCGTTATAACGCGGTCGTCGGGATCCACAAAATCGGCCCGCGTTGTAAGTGAATCGCGTTATACCGAAGTTACGCTAACAGCATGGGTTGATCGACGGGTGAACCTCGCTTAGGTCGATTTACGATTCCCATTAGCGGTGGCTGCAATATGCTATCCGTCGCAAATCATTTTCTGGCATTTCTGATCTTCTAAAACAGACCTATTCACTAGTTACGCAATGAAATGGTCACACTGTACAATCGTAATGAAAGTTGTTTATTTGGTTGAAACGCCCTACACTGTAATCTACAACGTCTACACGAAAAACGAATCAAGCGTCAACTGTTTCATTGCTTCTCTTTTCTTTCTTCGAATAGGTCACCAGTCATCCACGCACTTTTGCTGTTACGGTAGTTGAAGGCCCGGTTTTGCACGTTTTTGTGGTGAAAACAACGCGGATTCTTTGACTTTCCGATGCAAAGGGGTTTAACTTAGTGATTTCCAGTCTGATTTACGCAAAACAGTAAGGTCACTCTGTCTTCATCATTTTAAATCCTTTAGCTCTGTTCTCATCTGATTTCATAGCAAGAGTCTGATCAGGGACCATTCGGTAACAAAGCCCAGTTTCGTCACAATTATAAATTTGCTCTGGACAGTAACGACCCTCCTCAATTATGACCTTGAGTTTACTCGGGTAGTCGTCTGCTGCCTGGACATCGGCTGATCTGCTTTCACCTGACACTACTACTTTACGAATGCCATGTCTTTTCTTGAACCGAGAAAGCCACCCGTTACTAGCCTGGAAATCCCCCGTAGTACTTTCGCCAAAACCCTGCTGTTGATCTATCTGATTTTTCATTTTCTGTGCCTGAGCTTTAATTATTTCTCCCGATATAGGAGTTCCATCCGCTCTCTCCTGAGTAAACCACGTTATCATGACTTTGTCTAGCTGGGAATCTTTATAGCCTGCCGTAGTCGCTTTCTTTGCGGACCTTCACTTTCATCAAAGAACGTGGTTGCTTGCCTGATGCTCTCTTCATCTTTTATCCATCCCCGCAGCGTTGATTCCTTCACGCCCAAATCTTTGCAAACACGTGCTTGCGTCTTTCCTGTATGCAACATTTCCAACGCCTCAATCTTATCCCTAACTGACCATGCTTTTCTCTTCTTTTTGATTCCCTCCATGACACAACAACCCTCAGCCCGATGTTAATCACTGTACTGGGCCTACTGGCAGCCGGACACATAATAGTGCACGTGAGTCGGTGGCGCAACATGTATGCCGTAACAGCAGCCAAATGTTATGATTGGCGGACCTTTCCCAAACAACACGCAGCCAAACCAAATGCTAATGCGCAGTTTATATTTGAAACTTAGTCTTCGCCAAAACGCGTCGCAAAAATCAGTGGCAAAATCGGGGTCCATACTCTGACCGCGTTATATCCGATTCCGCGTTATATCGAGTCGCGTTATATCGGGTCTGCAGTGTATTCAGGGCCTTCCGAAGTCTTTATAGTCTTTTACTGATAACTACGAATCGCGCGATTTGCCTTGAATAATACAACGTGCACATCTCTTATGCATCATTTACAATTGAGTAAATAGGAATTTGGAGTAAAATATTCATAAAAAAATTATATTAAAGACGGTCACATACCGAACAAATTATAATCGCTTCTATCGCGGTTATTGCGAAATTGGGGTTGCGCAATCTACAGCTGATGATGAGCGTTGGCGAAAACCAGTCTAAACCGGTTGCGGCCGTATGCCGGTTGCGAAATCGATACGCTGTCGGACTGAGGCCGAGCGCGTCGGCGAAACGATCGATTACCGATAGGTACCTACAAAATCTGATACACGTGGCTTGTTTATGCTATGAATTGATAATTCCTACAAGCACAAGCTGCAGTAATTGCGGGTATCTTGATTTAATGAATTTACAGTGGGTTCCTACCTACAATAGTCGTAACAGATATACAATTGTTTTTGGAAATACTCTAACTCTAAAGTCAAAGTTGTATCGAATCCAAGCCGGTTCGGTTAAGTCGCTAGCGACATGAAATGTTTCTCTTGGATTCTCCAGGCATTTTCCAAGTAACAGTAACCTAGGCAACGCATTTCAATGCAAGCTACTCTGAAATCAAACCAGGTAGGTAGTTTAAGTTTTCAGGCGAATCATTGTCGATGCCTGTTTCGCCAAAGACATTCTTCAAATGTGATTGCTTTATTGCATCAGTCGGTGGGCTTCCACTATCATAGCGGACAGCACCCCACATTAGTGCATTCGATATGCTTGTGCATGTGTGCAATCTTCCGCAATCAAACGTTAGAAACTGCATTTGCCTTATTGCCCAATTTGGTAAAATATTGCCGGCATTAGTGGTGTCTCTGTGTGATTGCATTCCTGCCATATATACATCCAACAGTATTCTCGAAGCGATGATCTTTGGACTTACATGTCACCGCTCTGATGTAAGCGCATCTTGTTAACGTGGGCTTATATGCGGCAGCTCATGTTGAATGCAAGAGCAGCAAGGTATCAGGAAATGGTATCATTGGACGCTTGTTTTCTGCTGCTTGTTGCGTGACCTCCGAGTCATAATATACACTTTAAAATACTATTCATTGGAAACATATGCGAAATGGAAATGCGTTGTGCTCGTGTTCAAATGAGCCCTGCAACTTGCATGGAATGCCGCAGAATAAATCGATCAATTCGAGAATAACAAGTTCGTACTGACAATATTTGCTCTGATATCCAAGAACGCGTAAACTGTACTTGTTTACATACAGTATATATGTTTGCAAGGTCCTTCAGGAACTTATTGCTAAGCCCTTCTTAAAGAAATGATGAGGCAATGCATAATTTATGTAATAGCTAAATTGCTAATGTCAATGCTGGGCGGCTTAGATTCAATTTCCAACCGTAGCCCACTTTGCTTCGATCCCAGATACCTGCGGGAAATGCACCTATAGGCGAGATCATCGTCATCCATCATAGAATATGATAGAACCCCGCATAGTATTATTATATATTATAAAGTGATTTGATTGTATCGACTTCTATTTCATGATTTCTAAAATTTGCTGGTCGGTCACCCGTTGGTAGCTATTGGTGTTTGCTATTTACGTGGCGTGCGTCGTAGTAAATTCCCGTTCGATCCACGCTTTCATAAAACCCAGCAGAAAATTTGCCAATATTATTACTTGGTCAGGCATTGAAATATTGTTTTGTGCCCAAAATGAGGCTGACTGCGAACTACTTCTCATAAGGGATGGTACACTCAAATTTTACATTAGCTGTCGCACACATGTAATACGATGCAGTTGACACAGACGGAAGGTGCACGGGATCGCACAGGCGAATTTCGGGTACGGGCGAACAACGTTTCCGTAAAATTTTCATGCTTGCGCGATATTCCCTACGCGTACGAACTCACGTGTCGGGTTATTCGGAAAAAATGTCGCATATTTTTGGTTATTGGTGTGCTAATTTTAGTATCGGCCTACTAAGGTACTAAGTGATTTTTGATTTCGCTATTACCGGTGACAGATCATATACATGGCCCAGAATTCTGTAGAGCGTGTCTCAATTTCGTGGAATAAAATCGGAAAGCAAAGAGCAAGTATGCAAGCTCGTTAATGCGTTACAATACGATACAGTATTCATATTGTTATGTAGGCCCATAACATAACATCACTATTAAAGCGCTGCTTTATGGTATAGTACGGCGTCGTGACAATGGGGAATATTGCGGTGCCGAGTGCGTACAGTCTAGCCAAGTATTTCATTCTTCATAATCATTAAATGTTGCATTAGCTAATATCATACGAATGGTTTCTTAGTGTACAGCTACTGATGCTACTAATGTACAAGTCTGTGGAGACTACAGTTTTCGCCAACGCAAATGAACCGAGCGTATAGGTTAGCTTTATGCAAGACAAGGTGAAAGAGAAAGGTGCTTGAGTTCATTACATACCGTGTGCTTACAGACGTATGCTCCATTGGTTCTTCACAAGCATGCGTGGGTGTAAAATCCGACATTATTCCCAAACGATGGATATAAACTACTGTACGGTACTTCTAAAATTGTCTAACTGTATCTGTAAATAGTCATTGTGATTATAAAATCATTAACACGCCCTGCTTGCTTGCTCGTATAATAGATTGTAGGGGAGATGTTATTATACCGTCACGATCCGCCGGTTGTTACTTCCGTTGGAATCGCAGGTATGATTACATAATTACGCGTGATTGCGTATAAACCGCCGAGATCGTGCAATTAACAGCTATCATATAATTTGCCGCTTAGGGAGATTTCGTGCCAGGTACCAAACCACTGCCGCTCTTAGAGAAAAACAAAGCATTTACAGCTGACTGCAAAAGAGTAATATTACCATTCGCGTACGTAATCAAGTAATGCCTCGCTAAAAAGCTCATGAACTCAAAACTTGTGTAATCACGGGGTTCAGTACGTAAAACGTTTATGGCTCTTAAAAGCATGGCACCAAATCAAGAGGCTATGAAAGATGCTTGCAAGGCGTCTAGTCATGATAAGCACTAAATAATACATGTTGGCTTGATTAGTGTCTCAGTTTTGAGGCTTCCTTGGGGATTCACCATGAACGCTGATAAAGTATCAATCCGTCAATCACGGGAGGGTTGCCTAAAATGACGACTGCTCAATAGCCTAGTTGTTGCGTAAAAAAGTGTTAATCCAATGATGGCTTAAACGGATGGAAATTGAATCTTCACTGATACTCCAGCTCCTGGTTCAAACCGTCCTCATGGCAGAGTTGATTGATCTATCATTACCTGTGCAGTTCTAAATCTTGATCTGAATTTTAAATGAACTGACAATATTCCCGTAATCCCATCTCAAAAATTAGGATCAAACTTAATTTGTACATCTATGCCAGTGCATCCTTGTTAGACTCTTACTCATTCAACCGTGACCATCATAACACAGTGCGAATCTTCTGCAACTTATTTGCAAAATAATAGGCGACTACACCGATGAAAAATTCTTTTATACTTGGCATTTAATAATTGCTAGTTGTTGAGTGCGCTTGGCAAAGGAAAAGTGCAGCTGATCGATGCATTCCTTTCCTAGAAGCTATTACTATTGCTCGTCTCACGACTGAAGTAGTCTAATAACAGCTCAAGCATGTGAAAGACAAGTCTGGTTTCATTGGAGACATCCTCGAAGAGACAAAAATAGTTTTGAAAATACTAAAATCGCTTGCATTTCACGATGAAGGTTACTACAATAGTCACGACTTGGTATGTTTTGTTTTCGTTGCTCTTATACGCCCATGTTCAAAGTTCAAAAACGGGAAGCATCCAGGCTTGCTACTTCTAAGCTTTCCTAAGTGCTATTGAATGATTTCATGAGTAAAATCTCGTGGAGTATTAGCAAATTCTGCCCATGGAGAGATAATCCATAGCGATATGCGTCCTATAATCTATAACCAGTGCATGCCAATGGCTGCGCTCGGTAACGATCACCAATTTATGAGGCGGACCACAAACGCAAAGCGAAAATGACAAGATATCTGAGTTACATACATGATGTTCCAAAATGTACTCTCATTTTATGCGTTATTGCAACTAATAGTCGTGCATTAAATGGAGATATCGAAATAAAATGCTCTGAAGAAATCAATCTGATAATCTTGCCTGCACATAACCACAATTCATCCTAACGAAATATAACAAGTCCCAAAACTGAACTGTTCTTTTGAACTACAATTGCCACTGCTGGATACTCTTTGAAATGTTTCCATCGTGCCAACACTGAACCTCGGTTTTGTTTGTCACGAGCATCGAAGCATGTGATTGCTTGACGGGTTGGCAATACATATGTGACCCATAGGAGAAAAGTACATGCGTAGGTCGTTCGTTAACTGTTCGTGTGTTTGTCCCTATGTAGGGTTGAATTCAGCTGCCTTGAGATTTCCGTTTACCGCCGCCTTTGTTTCAATCATAATGGAAAATACATCAGCATCAAAATTCTCCCGTTATTTATTACATGACTAATGTACAGTATGTTGATGCAATAGAAAATTCCACCTAGCACGTGCTCAAATATGGCAGTAGTCAACAATGCGAATGTCGAAACATTAAACTTGCATTCTCAAAAATTATGAAATCGTTGAATTTGCATATAGCAGGGGAAATTGTCTCATCAATGCAAATTCTTGGCATTCAGATATTGGTCTCTTAACCTTCGGTGCGTGAAAAACATATGGACTGGTCTTATCGACGCAACGTGGTTGTGAGCTTCCCATGCGTTTTTGCAACTTTCAAGTTCAGACTACGTACTTACTGGTGGTTTCCAGGGCATGTAAATGGACCTAGATATCTGATCCGCTCTTTGTATCGTAATACTACAATCACATGCATTTGACAAAATATGAACATATTGCTCAATGCTGCTTATAATTTGCGATTCTTTCACCAATTCGGTGAACTAATTTTCATACGCGAAACGATAGGTCATAGGTCAAATCGAGTGGTTTTACATTATTTTATATACGCAGGTCCCTTTTTGTCGGTCCTCGGAACGATAAACTGATTTGATTGAAGGGTTTGCGAATTTAATATGAGAAACCGCAACCTTATATAATACAGTATGACATTTTTACCGTAAATCTGACCCAAAGTCGTACTTTCTTGTCACTTGCTCTGTCATCAGTTTGGTGAGATAATGAGGATTAAGGCCGGCGAGGTAATAATTATTTTACTATAAATATAAGAATAGCTGCTCTATTAACCCTGAATTTACATAATCAGGGCTAATCACTCGCACATTTCCATATTTGCTGACGTGTTCTACTCAGTCTCGCTGACTAAATGTGACGGTCGCTTGTCCGCCTTACACTGTAAGCACTCGGATAAAACTCTGGACCGAAACAATAAGAACTATATCAAATACTGGGAAAATAATAATCGACATATTCTCTGATATTTATCATAAATCATATATTCTCTGATATTTATCATAAATATCATAATTTTCCACAGCCTCATCCCGTTTAGAGAGCCCACGACTCTTAAGCGCGTGATACACCAACCTATTATGCTCGTCAAAGTTATAGTTGCTCCTGTTTTTACCTGGTCTTCTTCGCCTATTGTTTACCTCGATTACATATATTTTACCGTGTACATATTTGCAGGGTGATTGCGAAAATATTTAGACGTGAACTTTTTCGAGGTTGTCGAAAGCATTCGTTTTCTGATCTGTTCTCAACAGCCTTCATAGAGCGATCCAAATGGAAAGAGCTGATTTTAAGGTCGGTTGCACTTACACAGTGAACAAATCGATTCATTCCCTGAATATCGTGTTGACATAAACCGTAAAGGTTGCATATTTGCACCTCGTGATTTTCTGACTACAAGAAATTAATGGTATCACTGTTCTGCGGCAAAAACGACCCACGTGAATGCTTGCATCTTTCTATCTGCATGTTCAAACATTTTCACCTTCACACACTCCAAAACTCACGTTCATGTTGGCTTTTTCGCAACCAATATTGACGTCGTTTACGCAATGTAGAAGCTCTTCCTCTTTCGTGATAACCCACAACTGCACCTTTACTTTCCGATGATTAATCAGAGACTGGTTTCTATAAGTTCCTCTATTTGATGGTCAAATTTAGCAACAAAACCCATTCTAACGACGCCACAAATGTAGTCATTTTAACCTACCCCGTTTCAAAATTATCTCTCGGTGTACTTGTATTTAAGCTCCACTACTCATGATAGGTTTAGTTTTGGTTGTTGGAACGTTGTAGACTATATGGAGGCTGTCTAATTTCCCTCTTTTTTACACCAGAAGTGGCTTTGTGTCTTTGTTTTTCATCGCGATGATGCAACTTTATTGATTTCAAATGTGCTTTGAACTCGAAAACCAAGGCTAGCACATTTTTACAGCATCGTGAGCTGACTATTGGCCCAAGACAAACTCAAACATGACGGGGTGCTATGGGTGTCGAGTAATAAGTTGTTGTTCGGTTGTTATAGTTATTTTTTGTGGTATAGAAACCGTATAACGGCTCTGTAAATGCTTGCTTTTGCCGTCTTGATGATTCTACGAAACGTAGGTAATTTCGACTGGGGATAATGAAGGATATACCCGGAACCACCACATACACACACATACCAAAATTATATGCTATGATATATAGTAGTATATACGAGCGTTTATATATGTGGCGCCGTTAATGTCGAAAATTCTGATTCCAGGACACTCGTCGGTTACCCGCAGTGGCCGCAGAGCGAGGTTCGCACGACATGTTTGGAAATCGCTTAATTTTCGATGTTTTGATGTAATACTCATATCGCGATCGTTCATTTTGTCTCCCGCGAGAGTAATTTTCCAACCTCCTATACGTACGTAACCGGCTCGAATTAGCAAAACAAGTAACGAATACTTCGTATCAACGTCTATACGCGATAGCCGGCATCAACACTCGCAGATCAACATACCCCCGTATTGAATAACTCGATAGGTTTTCGATGATAAACACGTTCAAAACACCGCCACGCCGATGTATAATGATCACCCTTATGATATAAAAAAAAGTAGCGGTGATTCACTTTTGATGGAGGATAACTCTTTTGAATGTGCAAGAAACAGCTTGTTTACGAATAGCGTGACTGTCGTTATAAAGAACGATGTAGGCTTATGAAAGGGAAGCAAAATGAGATGTCAATTTGCTAAGCGCGAATAGCATAATTGACGTCATTCGTTGCTCAATTTCACAACAATACACAATGTAATTAGTAAAATGTTGCTTTAGGCACCGGCTGACCAATTCTCAATATACACCGGCCTTTTTATCGCCAGGTGAAACCTATACTGGGGCGAGTTTCCCACAGTATACCCGGTACAATCTGTCTTATGTAACTATGTTGACCAGTCTGTCTTTGCACCATTGAAAATAAGATTTCATGTATCTGTACCAGTCTACACCTTAAAAATTACATCACAGATCAAACTTGTTTTTACGTTGCGACGAATGATGAAGAAACATAGGCTTTTGAAATCGCTGAAGCGTGCATATTTATTGACGCGGGTTTGACTTGACGATCCCAGACGTAACAACGAAAATATTTTTATTCCCGGTCGTTTGCTTTTCGTCTTCTCCAAACACAGCTGGTCCCGCAACTCAATCCCATGGATAGATGTTTTTTGTTTTACGACTTTACGTCATTTCTGTCACATTCAACGGATAGAATACTGTAACTTTGGATTGGGAATAGGTGTCGAAATATTCACTTCGCTTACTCTGTGCGACGTGGCCGGGGCTCGATTTGAGCCCTTTGTGAAAAGTCTCAAGTTGATCTGCTATGTACGTTGATTGATTCAACAAAAGGCGTGACTATAGTGAGTGGATAGTAAACTCCAACTGTATAAATTCGAATAACGTCATAGTTTCAAATAGGAAAGCACAATCGCGGTTACCTTTCACGCTATGAGTGTAACTAACGCATGTCAAACAAAATCTGGCCTAATAAGCGTTGTAAGGATGGATCTTGTTTATTAGTTTTTCTACTTCTGTTTTCGGAGCTATAGACCTTTTATATTTGGATGACCGCAATGGATTGAACCGCACATGATTTGCTTGCCGTTTCTACACCCCTCCAACCACAACCCGCCCCGTATTTCTTACAGGCTCTGGCTGGGGGAATTTAATCCTTTCCGGTGATCGTGCATCCGCAGACAGTAGCCTACTGAATATATCGTGTCCATGGTGTAGACCGATGGGCATGGGGAGGCTGAACGCGTTTGTGTTGCTTCATCACTTACACGCTATCCCTATAAAACTCTGTGAGGAGACGCGGGTAGTTGTTTTCGTATCCAAGTTCAGCGCGGTTGGCTTGATTCACACCACTAAATAGAAATATAGTTCAGTTTCCTATTAATAACATTGAAATATGAAATCACATCTTGTTTCAAAAGTTCAATCGAATTCACAATTTATTATACGATGAACTATGGTGATGTAATTAGATTTTTTGCGGTTAATGTCTTATCTTGTTGGCGAAGTTAGATTTTCCAAACAATAAGGGAGAAATGGAATAATGCAAAGTTGCGAAATGATGAATTGGCTCTGTTCTTGATTATACCAACTCGCCTCCTCGACGGAAACCCAAGTCCGTAGTCGAGAACGCTATACCTTGACTTTTTGAGTATGTGATGGTCTCGGACTTAAATTTTCCTGTAAGCTCGATTTATTCGTAGAAGGGCCCGATATGACCACTCTGTAGAGTGTAGACTGCTGGGACTACAGTAAGTGAAGGCGTATCGGCGTGACGGCCGCTTACAGGGGCGAGTAGTGCCCTTGGCGACAGGCGGATAAGTGTTGAGTTATCCACAATTCCCCAGCTCACGAATGACTGAAACGGATTCACGGTTGTTCGTACTCAAAGTTGCTTGAGCCATGGCTTACATGAATTAGAACCATGACATGCTTCAACGTTGGTCTCTGACCGCCCACCGCAATGTTCCTATGTTCGGAAGAGCCATATGATAGGCCTGTGGTTAAATCGTATAATCCCCTTGTCAACCAGGAGTTATTTGTGGGATAAGAATCACCCGTCGCGTTTCCGGTTTCTTGGGGAGGTTGTTACTCTGACATCGTATACGTAGATAATCAGTCACTGGTGGTCCCTGATCGGACTCATCGTCGTGCTACTTACCATGAGAAAAATAATGTTACAACATCATAACAAACATATTCATCATATCTACACGAAGGTGAGATCATGACCAACATTCCGAATGATCACAACACATGTTTTGTATCAGGATCAGAGTTTACATGCAAGACATAGCAAGTCATTGATGGGATGAAATGTTGTGTAAATGATTAATTTTCAGCAATTCCTTCAGACTGACAGTGCACCATATCATTTTAAAATATTTTCGGTGTAATTATTCATTCTTTGTCATTTCTATATCGTTACCACTGACATGTCTGACTGAGTGCCAATAAAAAATACCAGTGACATGTCTGACTGAGTACTCATCATTTCACTGACGGCGTGATAGATATCTTTGTACGATGATGGAGGATTCTGAGGTAATGTGTAACAGACTAAAAATCATGCAACTTATCCAACGCAACATGATTTCATAGCGTTGCATACAGGGTGTAGTCAGACTTCTTGTTAAAAAGAACTGAAGTGATGAATGCCCGTTTCTCTTGCAACCTGTCCAACTCAGCGTGATTTCATAGCACTTCACAAAGCGTATAGCGAGACTTTTTGTTGAAATATATCAATGAATTAATGCCCTGAGGCCCCGGTTTGTATGACAAAAATAATAAATAAATATAAAATAATTATGTCTTTCTAACTCTTTAAATCTTGCACAATGTTCCGCCGCATTACGTACGAAACAAGAAATCGATAAGAGAGATAGAGCCATAATAGCTGTGAAATGAATCAGGATTTATCCTTGTTTGTGCGCAGTAAACGCTGACACTGTAGTCTTTATGCTTTTCAATATCAAGGTGATGCGGACGACAATGAAGCACTACATAATTACCTAGTCGACGGCGTTGATCAACGGAATCGGTTGACTAATATAGCCATGACTGGCCAGAATCCGGTGTTGCTGTCTTCCTATAGTCCCTATACTGTGTTTTTTCGGAGTAATAGGTCGGGTTGAACGGGTGGTTCTGATGGCGAAGATCGTTAGAAGAACGAGGGAGCCCATATCAACATCTCCCTGTCGAACTTTAGAGTCCAGCTTGATCGTAACGCATGAGTGGGTACAGTCAAGCTCATAGGTAGGGGAATGATATCTGTGTTTTTGGGGGGCACAGGTTTTAGACATAAATATAAGTTTTACCCCATTACACCCGTAATTTTTTTCGAGGTCAAAGGTTGATAGTTTGTGACATCACAGATGAGTACGTGTCGAAAATTAACCAATGCCTGTTCGTTTCGTCTGGCAGTTTTTACCTTCGGTTATGCAGAATAATTTAGCTGCGTGCTCATCGCGCCAGTCATATGTTTGTCAACGCGTTGATATTTATTTCCGTGCCACCTCTGTGCGCTTACTCGTCGTGTTGGCAAAGAGCCTTCGTCGATCGTTGATTGCGAAATTCGCTGAGCAAACGTAAACCGGCAGTTCACAGACTTGACTCATCTACTAGGCGTCGAAAGCGTCATACTCTGATATCCTAATATAGATTCAAAAGCGTCTTAGCAACATGAGGTTGCTGTGGAAAATGAGAACTGAAACGAAAATTGCGAAATCGACAACCTCGATTTAGAACGGTGGTTGAATCTGGTTGAATCTAACTACGTACGTTGTTTCCAGATTTCCGCGTACAAGCAATTCACGTAGCGTCCCTTTTTGATAACATAGCAAACGATTGCGAAATTTATCAAAGGTTACGCGATGCCAATACTGTATTGCTATTACCACCGTGTCTGGCTATTATATAGAATGCTATAATACAATGGTCGCGACAGTCGTTGGTAACATATACCTGGATTACTCATGGAGTATGCCAAACGAATACCATATTGCCGTCTACAAAAGAGCAGTTATATCCAAGCTCCATCACTCCTGTTGACCCCACGTAACCTATTCGTTCTGTAGATACAGCTGTTTGATCGGTTATTGTGACCAACGTGGAGAGATTCGGCTCGTCGAATAATGTAGCTGTTATTAGACTTATTTACCCTATTTCAGTCGCAAACACTCGAACGAGACATTACGCCATAATCGTTCGATAACAAACACCCGTTCATTGACTTCAGTATCTATTGAAAAGCAAGCGTCGGGAAAGTACATGCACGAAATACGTAGACCGTAGGGTTTCCTATTTCGCATACAGCTACTGGTCGTGTGATATAAACACTTAAAACAGTCCGGTGATATCAGAAGCTGTACTGTAGTTTTAAGACATGAAGTTCAGTAATCAAACACTTTACAGGCTGTTTTACGCCTCCGTGTTGTAGTGGACCATAAACTGAGTGGCATGATTTCAACTGAACTGACGTATAGTTGAACTCATTGGCTTTAGCTTTACCCGGTGTCAACTGGCAAGCTGATTTGATTGAGATCTTCCTGTAACAAATCATGTAGCATGGGTCATCTGGGCGCATTGAATCAATGTTAGCATTCGTGATACTGTTAATATTCGGCCAGCCGCTTCGATCAAGAAAATGATGTCTATGATCAAGATTTGTAGGGCCTTGCCAGTTCGCAAAATCAAAATTCTCCATCGAAAACTGCCAATACCATCAACCGGCTGCTGAATAATCCGAGTTTATGTCATCTTCAATTATTCAGAAGCTAATCATCTTATGCCTCACAGCGCGTGTGGTGACGAGATACCGGTCACCGCTAAAACAAAGAGGCCTTGTTCATGCACTCTGAGATCTCAACTGCATTGACCATTAGCTCAGTTGTCTAACGACATGCATGGTGATGACGGCATCAGAGCAAGCATAACCTCAATGTAAGTTTGAAACCAGACCAAATGTTGGATTCTTACAGACACTTTACACAGGTAGCATTGGCAACATAACCTAAATACAAGTTGTTAAACAAGAACAAGCATTAAATGGATATTAGTGATCAATGTTTGCGTGTTGTGTGGTGATTACATATGGCATTGTTCTATCACTTAAACCTTAGATGACATCCTGAATGCGTGAGCGGACGCAACGCTATCACTAACAATGTTTCATGATCACAGATATACCATACCCCTTGCTATATGTAATAGAGAATTGCGTAGATCAGGATGAAGGTGTTCACAATCCGCATCATAGTATATGCCAATTTTAATACGAGTCATCCATTCGTTTCCCTATCGCTGTCGTGGAACGTGATATGGGTTCACAGGTTGTTTGAGTGCAGCGGTTTGACCAACAACTAAAACTTAAATAGATGTGGCCGCTTGTGTACTTATACGGTGAAAGCGTGCTCTATACCAGAATGAACCAATCGATAATTCATTTGTTTACCTATAGCGTGTAAATCCGGCAATAACACATAACGCTTCGCGCATCGAATTGTGCTGGGTGCAATTTTTTCTTGCCTCGCACACCCTAGCGATTAGTAAATCTAGATCCCATTGATCCGTTTTCTCAAGGATAAATTTTTCTGTCAAAATTATCCAAATGGATTTTTGCTTCCCATTATTTATTCGCAATCGATATTCCAACAACAAAGGGGATTAGATTAGGGTTTACCTAAGTAAAACGAGGTCGTGAGGAGCGATTGTGCCTGCTTAAGAAGGCAATATATGCAGCTATTTGCGATCAATGGAAAAACAATGTTCAGACATGATAAAGAACCGTCCTGTTCGAGCCACAAATCAGGTCTATCGATGGGTATTTATCCGTATTAACCAGGCCACCGTGCGATGTGCAACACCTGACATTAAATACGCCGAATCGGCTGCGATCGTGGTTGTCAACATGTCAAGTTAGTGCTTACCGAATTTACTGCAGTCAGTTCGATATCGATTCACGTCTTTCCCCTCGCTTGAAAGCTACAAGTTTTACAGGTTTGTATCTATTTTTAAAATCGAAAATGTGGCATACGATGTGTACAATCTTTATGCGAGGAAAGTACCCACGACAAGAATCTGTACGTGCTACCACGCAGCTACGCCTAGTAACAACTCTGGCTAAGAAAATGAAAACGAAGAATTGGGCCTAATGAGATCAAATAAAACCGGCATACAAGTACCAAAAAGCAGAAGTTAGGGCCTAATATACTAATATGTAGTAGGTCTAAGTAATCCTAACTCATATATTAATGTACCAATTGTGAAGTTCATTAGCAGAGATGAGATTGTCCGCCGAAGGGTAGCCTATGTGATGATGTCGCGCGGTTTCGCGTATATTATCTGTTCCTATGGTCGACCGTAAAGAACAGATGTACAAGACACAGACTATTGCGAAATCTTAACGGTATTATTTTACGGCCAATCATGTCGAACCGGCTCCAGCCGGTTTTCGGTATTTCACGTCAATGAACAGACGTGGCATTAACTCTTGAGGTCGTGAAATATATTATCCTCCTGTCAACGATGCCCTGCGAAGTACCATGTCAAGTCACCTCTAATCAATTCACCAGATCGATGAAGCGATTCTTGTGGCTAGTAATGATGATTTTCGCTGTGCATGAGAATTCAAATACATTTACTGATCAAATCATCCAAGGCGTATGTGAATATAATGAACGGATTTCCAAAACATCACCTCCTGATTTCGCAACATGCGTTGGTGTATTATTATGTCGATTTCGGTATGTCATATCAAAGTAAAACTCATTTGCTATCTCGGAATTTCATCGATCTGAGGAAGTGTTGCGAAATTTCCTTGAACAGCTGCTGCGAAACCACCGGTTGCCGGCCGGCGTTTTTTTAGAACTTGAATCGATCAGCTGATTCGATTGCGAAATAACACAGTGTATACAATCGTTGAGTGGGTGCGTCACAGTATAGAGAGTCTTCGAAGACTCTCTATAGTCACAGCAGTAGTGCTAGCTAGCATTTATTGAATGGAGTCTTCGGTCAAGTCTTTCTTGAAGCGACATGTAGCGTGTGACTGCATCTGTACAGTTATGCTATTATACTCATCGGACTTTTTTCGACTTGTACGTTGACCTGATCTGATTGACCGCAAATTTACCGGCTGTGAATTAAGTTGAACGTCACATTTTAATGAATGACTAAATGGCTAAACGGTGAACATACGTTCCTTCATTGCGCAACAGTAACTTTAGAGCGCCACTATTGTTCGAGAAAGGAAAGTTGCGCAGACCGGTTGGTATGTGTAACAAGGTAATATACCTTCCATTTTCACCTGATGTAGGAGCGGAGCTCCGAAATTTTGTGAATGTTACAATTCTCAATAAACCAAGACCGGACCTTAATTCTGTAGCGAATCTTCTTACGACATCTATTGATCGTCTGCTATCGGCTCCATTATGTTCTTCAGCAATGTACCAGAAATAGCACAAACCGGCCGTAACAAGGGCGAGTTATGGCGTGGGTCTGTTTTAGTGTCGCGTTAGTTCTGATGCCTTATAGGTTATAAGGTGTAAGCCCACACTGTCGTCAATTTCGAATAGTCACTGTTAAACTGTCAGTCTGCCACGACCTGGTTTGCATTATACAATCTATTTTGAATACAGTACATCCGGAGACTTTAATTGATCCCATATCATCTTATGAGAGGTATACAGTTGGTATGGTCGGATTCGGATCTTACGTTTCTATGAAGGTCCTTTCGCGATGCAGTATAATATGAACGTCCGTATTTTTCCATTATATAAGTTTTGCAAAGAACATGAATTTTACGATGAAGAGAATACAACACATCAAGGATCTAACATGTGCAGTTGTGCACAGTGCAACTGTGCGTATCCATATGTTCCAGTTTTCCTGATAATCTGCGGCGCGGCCACTGCCGTATCGACGTATATACAAGCCTCTCATTTCTTGTCATGCGATAAACCTCTTGGTGCATGTTAGAAGTTCGCGCATGAAATATATTGACACTGATTGAACTAGCGGAGTATGCAAGGCGATACCGAAAGTGCTGTCAGCGTAAACCTCTTGATAACCTTTGTAGGAGAACAGTGCTTGTGCAAGATTACCGTTTCTCATAGGAGATCGAACCCGTTGACTGTATGCAAGAAAAGCATTATAGTTTCCGCAATTTCTAGTGAGTGATGAGATTGAATGAGTTTATATTCTTCACATGGAAGCGTGGGTTTGAAACTTCCGAAATGATTAAAGATGAGATTTAAACCTCAACCACCTATTGCTTTAATGGTATTCGAGAAAGAAGTCAATTCTTCCACGATGGCAAATTTACCTGTTTTTTTAGCACTAGGCTGAATGTGATAGATTGAATTTTAAACGCAAACAATTGCACTACTCCGGCTGGGTTGACCTTTGCACCTGACGTTTAACTGAACTTCAAGGTGGGAGTAACGCCCCTGGGGGCAATACGACTGCGGCCACCTCATCTCGCATTTAGCCGTTATCCATGCCGCGTCACGGCAGGTAGGACGTTTTACATTGGACCTCCTGACCGCGATAAGGCCCCTCATCGCGTGTTTGTGGTCAGGCACAACACATGATGATAAAACGATAAAAGATGTCCAAACTTGTACAGATCCAATATATGTTTGCGCATGACCTAGTCTAAAGTAGACCATGGTTGGTGCCAAATGAAATATGTTTGTCTGGTACAAGAATGTGTGGAAGACGTGGCGACGCCTCAGCCATTCTCTACCAGTATACTCGCATGTTATTTCGTCATTTTCGCGGTTTCATCAGAGATATCCCACGCGTCTGGGCTACATTCACTCCCTACGCTGAGCATTCGTCATTGCTTCCAATGAGTAGTACCACACATGCCTCTGGAAATGTGATCACGTGATTGGATCGTGCTATGACAACATCGAGGCATAAATTATGGGGAGACGCAAGGCTGCATTGCTGATATAGCGAAATCTCCATTGTTCTGCGAAGGCGTTCCACTCGCAGATCGTAGCCAGGTAGCCGCAGGAGGGTCAAGCATTTGATATCGGGTTTGACAGGTCCAACATAGTTTATCACACCATGCGCTAAGATTTGTTACCTATTGAAATTCGACGCATTTTGAAATATATTTTCCCATTTATTCTGGGCATGGGTTGTGACGCCAGAACTATCAGAATTCCTTATATTTGTAGTAGAAGACCTACTTGTAATTAACTCTAAAGACCGCACATAGGTCTAATTCTAATGAAATTTTCCAAAAACCCTCGAATCACTTGCACTTGCATTCGTTGGTCAATTTTTCGATAATCCTGTCGAACATTTGTGGTATAATATATGTGACTTATGCATGCCGCTCTCACGCACCAACACTCTATATGGACATGGAAACGGAAACTTGTTCATTGTTGGCCAGAGTGCCATTGTGCGAGGTATACAATGTAGAAATAGGCCTAAACATCGTCTCAATTTTCAGGAAGCCTATGGAGACGCAATGGGAGATGAGAGCTTATTGGTGTCCTATGTCGCTTGTCACCGCTAAATAGTCATGGACGTAAGTAGACACAGGGTTCAGTCTCAATGTGTATTAATATCATAAGGTCATCATTATGCCTACTCCTGTTTGATATTCTGGTGCCTTCAAAAGCATCGACCCAATTGCATGAACTCAGCTGTTTAGTTGCCTCAGGCCGTCATACATCTAGTTATCGTACACACAGCTTGACTTATTGCCGTGTAAATCTGAACATCGCTGACCTTTTCGACTTTTCTAAACATATAAACTCTCCTTATGTCCAGAATAACAGCGGTTTATAACTGAGTTTCTATACACTACGGTCAGTGTATGCTCTAAAATCGAATATTTTCTAAATGGTATCATCTTTGCATCACTTTCTTGAGTTCAATCATGGCCTACTTTAAACATGGCCATGCGGTACACCTTTTGCCAAAAAAATTAAGAGGCCGAAGACGAATGATTTCTTTTTTGAGCAGACCGCATTTCAAGGCTGGAAAACCGCATAAATAACTCAGTAAAGTAGGCCATGGTTCAATCAATAAAGAAATTTGCTTCTTGAGCGTAAAGGCAATAGCTTCGCATGTATACGTTTGTTTGTACTATACAACATAAAGGTCATGTGCAGCGTTTACATTTAGAGGTACCGTTACTACTTTTTGCTTCAGGGTCCGACCCCTGCTTTCTCATTAAAAAACCAAGGCGATCTTGAGCGTAGTCTAATTATTCTATGCGATCGGCTATACACTTTACAACATTAAATCCTTGCCCAAAAATTACAGTGTCCCTGCTAAATCATGCGAATAAACATCTTCGGTGTACACACCACGGCTGAGTGTTGAAGTGTTGAACCATGGCCTACTTGACTTACTTTACTAAAGTAGGTCATGGATGAACTGTGCTCATATGTCTGTTTCTCCTTACTTTTCTCTAAAAATGAGACTTGGAAACGCTGAAGAACCCATACGTTAGGGTGGACCTCCATCTATTGTATACAGCCATTTCACAAGATGCATTTCAAATATTACGAGCATTGGATATTCCATGTCTGTGATGAAGTAACAGACAAAGCAAGGCCCGCTTTCATTGTCATATGTATCAGTATTACTATATTGAAACCGCACCATATGGGTAATAACATATTCAGTTGTGCTTGAAAATGGTTAATAGGACTTCTAAACAATTAGCTTCTACATATTGTTGATGCAAAGAGACTGTACAGTTACATAATATAAATACTGATGGAGCAACAAATGACGTGGGGGTATACTTATGCTGTAATCTCATAAAGTAGCCTACGTTGTAGTAATAAGTTCCATCATTAAAATTAATGTCAATCGTTTATGCGTTGGGTCGTAGAACTGGATTACGTAATACGTATTCCTGAAATTTTCCTGATTCATGACAAAGTATGATGACAAAGAGCGAAACCCCTTCGTTTGCAAAATCATGCTGTATCGAATTAATTCATGCCCAAATGCACAATTATAGCTTCCTATTACTCTGTTACCCAACTGTGTGATTGCGAAATATATGTGTTTGTAAAGGGAAAACTGAGGCATTTTCTCAAGCATTCGACAGTGTTGATTGGAAAAGGACTGCCCGCATATTGCCATTTAAATACCATCAATTGAACTTTTCCGCATTGAGGATGAATTATGTTGCACGGAAACCACTGCGGTGAATTAGCGGGTATGAGTGCCATATCAAAAGGCAACAAGGCTTGAAGAAAAGGAGGCAAGTTTGGACACGCAAAAGGAAGGCTCTTGATCTCAAATAACACCGTATCCTGTTTCCGTGCTTCCAGGCTGATGCAGCAAGAAAATCACATGACTCTGAATTATATAGTCTGGTAGTCGGGAAGATTCGTGCAATGGGTATTGCGTGTACAGAGAGTGAGTGGTGAACCATAACGCGTCTATCACAAGACTTTCCCTTTCATGCACTTGTGGCTGACAGATCAGTGGTTGAATTGTACTTTACACCTTCGTGCTGGCGTGTCTGATCATTGCATGAAATTCTGTACATATAAGGTATGAAAGCTACCATACTGTGACTGCGGACTCTGTCCACGAGGTTAATATTACCACCATCCATTATGAGAACATAGCACATGTGATGGCCGATTTGATGATACAGCATCGAAAGGGCAATGGAAGTGGCGATTTGTAGTAGATGTCAGAAATTTTATTTCATCAACACATTTTACTGTGCAACAGCATCGTCAAAGGTAAAGTTCTGCCTTTAGAATCACTCTGGAATGATATCATGACGAATCTAAATTGGAATCTTCCTACGTGCTGGTATTGCATTGGTAGATGGCGCCTTCATGGTTTTCATATCTAATCTTGAAAGGAAGGAGTGGGTGATGATGTTTTTTTACATTGTACGTAACAATGGTGACATGCTTAAACATGATGGTGCGGTTGTCGTTCCCGGAAATATTTACTACAGTCAAATCACATTTATCATTTTCAAAATAATGTTATATATGCATTATTCTTTATTGTGCTCCAGGCGCCATCGAGGTCATGTTGACTCACAAACTCGATCTGACATGCATCAGTAGAGCGTATCCTCGAGGCAAATTTGTTCGGTATGCGTGACGTTTTCCTACATGATTGCACTAAAAATATTGCCTACAATATTAGGCCTAGATCCTCCCCACTGTTTCCACTATTTAGCCTTGAATGTCAACCGAACAACAGGAAGAAACATATACTCTACCAACTACGACGATGCACAGATAGCCGCAGGTCTAGACTTTGTTGCTAGGACCTTGTGATTGTATCGTTTGGGGTGATGTGAGATTCTGTGATATCCTAGTGAGAGTTGAACTTGAAACGTCATAAGAAATCGAAAACAAGATGTTTCCCTAAGACATCGACACTTAGCAGAGGCATCCACACGTTACATATACAGAGGAGGAATTATTTTAGGTAGAACGTCAAGTAAATAAAGGCTGCAAGATCAGTGTATTTAAACAGACGACCCCTTCCTCATGGGTTGCTACCTTTCTATAGTAGAAGATGAACAGTGGAAATTTACAACTTCTAGATAAGCAAGGATGCGTGAGTAGACGCTACGTCACACTCGTTGCACGCAACAATTAACCTGCGTACAGCATTCGAGTGTACTACGAGCCTGCATGTTGTTTACAAAATGTCAATTTTCAATATTTAAAATGCGAATCTTTTTGCAGTAGACTCACGCGATTCGTCTTCTTCATGAGATATTCGCTTGTTATTAATGTTTTTATGTGTAGGCCTACTTCCGGAAGACCAAAGGACCAAAAAAAGATCACATAAACAATGGTTAGCAAGATGTGCAGCACAGCACCAATTTATTCGTGTCGCGAGAAGCTTCAGACGAAGGAAAATACAATTGACGAGAAACGTGGATTAAAACGTATCGTAACCCGTCTAAACATAGCATAGCAGCGAAATAACAAAGGATAATGTGAGTGATAAGCTGTATGCATCAGCATAATAAACGTCTAATCATAATACATTCCCTTCGGCGGTCTGATTTTAAATTGGCCAGAAAACGAAGCGAGGGCAAAAATATGAATTGTGTGTATAGACCTGACGAATGCAGGTCACATTGATGAAATATTGTGAATAGGTATGCCTGCTGCTAAGTTACTGCTTTGTAGGGTTCCCTACTTCTAAAAGGATGTAATGCAGTAGGCTATACACCAACCACGTGTGTAAGGCAAAGCGAAAAAGGAAGCAGTAAATGATCAATGTGCGGAAAGCGACGGTACGAATCCCTAGTCCCTAAGATAAAACTACGGTACAACAAACGTTTGGAATTCTGCGACATTTAGCAGCTATAGAGCTGTATACACGCTTCAATTACTTTCAGACAGTGTCGTATTTACTGCCGCTGATAAAATTGAAGGAAACCATTCTGTTAATGCGCTTGCGTATAATTTGATACTTCTTAGAGCCTACATTGACACATATGGTGTGATTATTTTGAATGATGCAAAACATGTGGGCGTTCATTTCACCAAACACGCCTCTTTTTAAAGTTATGTGTGAAAGTAGCAGGAAACAGACAAAATGCTGAAAATGCAACCACCCCTGCAAAGTTTGTTGTGCAGTCAGCTTCTCCCTTGCAAGCAGCGGAACAAGCGCACATTGTTTATTTAGAGACTCCCAATCGACTCTAACATTGTGACGTACGTAATGGCGGTGGAACGTTCTATACAACGTCACAATGCCAAACCCCGTATCGAAACAAAGATCACGTTGAGGTTGCTCTTTAGTTACAGACTATTATAGACTATCGAGTGTAGGCGTATAGCAAGCAACATTTCCCGCCAAGTTGAATCAGTGGCTAAAGTCTAAATCCATAAGTATGTTGTCGCACTTATCGAGGTAAGCCTGCCCTGCGGGATGAAAACAGCAACAAGGTCACGTTTGTGGAGTTGTTGCATTGTTCTGCAACATGATAGTGTATTTTTATAATCTCACTCAATATGACCCATTGTGTATCAAAATACTAATGAACTACACTCTTCATCATCCGGCCTTGGCTTGTCAGAATCGTGTTATGCATTAACGATTAAAGTAGTTATTTTAATATCCCCTGTCAATGCAGTCACAGGACACGCCATCAAACTCGTGCGTAGTTGAAATCACATAGCCTTACCTTCCTTCCTCCATTTGTCAGTCCATAATGATGAACCGTATCACGTTGTGCTCATTTGTCAGAGAAATAAGCTTTGGTACAAGGCTGCTTGGAGTATGCATTCTAGTAAGTGATAGTTGTGGCTTTATGAGTTGCGCTGTAAAGTTGCTTTGTGGTGAAATAAAACTGGCCCTTAGATTAAATTGAGATCCTTTAGCAAGCGATTACCGACGAAACCGTTTCCTGCAAAATTTCCATTCGGTAGAGATCGTGACGGCTCGACCCTTTTCATAGCTTTTGCGTCACGGCAAGATATACCAAATTAGGTATTCCACCCGGTGCAATAAACCAGTAAATAACCCGGTTCAGTTCAGTTGCCTCCGAACATGTTGCAAAAATCTGGCAACAACGAAATAAAAGTACACTGACATTTTTAACGCAGTAGCACAAGTACGATATTTACATTGTACATTTTTAGAGTCTTAGTTGAAGTGGAGAACTCATTCAATGTGGAGTAAATTGGAAGGTTTGCCACGACTATTTAGACAAAAATGCGTAGCAGACACAATGGATATTATTGCACGGATTCTGTACGGCGGATGATTAATCCTTTCTAAGCCTGGTTTAAATCAATCTGACATTTTATCTCTTCACCGCAGTTCTGTTTTAAAATGATTTGAAAAAATTGAGAAATTGACTCTGCACATGACAAGGCTTGAAAGCCATTGATTGATATTTTTGTCCTTCGTTCTGTAATCAGCTAAAATCAAATACGAATTTTCTATTTGACACCTTTAGTTTGATCGTGAGGCAGCTAATTTACCTTATGTACCATGTCAGATTTTAAGGTTTTAAAATAACATCAAAACAACCATTTATTTATTTTTCAAATATATACGAAAGATATCGTTTATCTTCTTCACTATTAAAAATAATCTTTCAGCTACTACAATCGAAAAGAATTAGCCTCTCTCCAAGATTAGAGCATGTCTAACTTATAAAACGGCAGTGCCACGCCACGAAAACGCCCAACCACATGCTTGGCTCACTGCTGGTATGTTGTTATGCACTCTGCGATAGGACTGGTGCAAATTTTAATTATTTGTGTTCACAGCAAAACCGTGTGTAGTTCGACAATGGATGTCTTTTTGCGAATGAAATTAAATCATGCCTGTAGGGTTGATGCATGTATTTTCCAAACACGACCACACTACGTTAATAGTTGGTTTGCTAAAGTGGATTCTCTCAAAATATTGAAAACCTCTTGTATTCGTGATTTCTAGATACAGTTACGACCACGACACACCTCATCAGGTGAGGATTCTTTGACAATTATTTAAAGAAATGTAATGTTGAGTCCTTGTTTCTTTAAAATGACTCGTGCACCGGTCACGGTGTCTCGAACAGTAAAGATTTTCAGAATTCAGATCAACTGACCTCTCTATTGGTTTGCTTTCGTGATAATAACAAATACTTTCTGCTTTATCTCACGCGGCGACGTCTGGGATAGACCGAGTACTGTTATGTGCTGTTGACGCCCTCGCTATGTCACCCCATAATAGTGACCAACAATAACGCCAATCCTTCACTATTCTTCATGGAGTATCTATCAGGTTAGTAAATTTTAGGTAATCGGGCATTAAGTGAGATTAGATTTCAATGTGTACTGAAACAGGTGATATTATATTTCGTGCGCAAACAGGGGCGAACAATGCTAATCCAGTGGGCAGCGGCAATTCACGTTGAATGCCGCGTTAGAATGAACCGTTGCTGCCGCTTTGAACGAGCTGTTTGTTTTGAAGTCATCCACCAAGACAATTTTTCTCGCACAGTTCGCGTACGATATTTACAATAATGCTCTGAATTACATAACGCAAAATTTCTCACGAATGGATTGGACCGTGTTGGTGGGTGTGTCGTTTTGGCCACTGGATGGATCCATACTGCCATAGAAATGATTTCCTTAATATTTCCGATTCCCATGATTCATTTTGCGAAGCCAGAACGGTAACGTGATAGCTTGCAGAAGTCGCGGCAATACTTGCTTGCTAGCAGATTTCCATATAGTATTTCACTTGTCTACTAAAAATACCACCGTGAAATTATCAATCTGCAATCTGCCTGAGGCATCATTCACGAGACCTTAAATCAGGAAACGTTTTTTGCCTTTGGTATTTTATAAGGCTTTACGTTATGAAAACGATCTCATGTTTTTGTACGTAAGGAAACACTTTCTTACAGCCATGGGTTGCGTGACTAACTTTATGACACATATATTATATGACTTCACGCCTTGCTCCAATTACTGAGTGACCGTTTATGAGGTCTCTTGGGATCTCTCTTTTTCTGGTCAACACGTATAGTATATTGCCCCATCTAAACCTTGTGCACTATCACTGAAAACATCTGATGGAGATTTGCTGTTGAGATTCAAAGTTGGAATTGCTTTTGCGCATCCTTGTCACTTTGAGAGGTGCTACGTTCAAGTTGTAGCTATAAAAAGATTACATAAACTTTTTTACTTATATTGAAATCCCTAGATGATCATGAGCACGCCATCACAGGTTGGTGCTATTTGAGTGACAAGCCGCATCAGACTGCGCTTCCATTATCCCAATGCCGAGTTACGTACAGTAAGAGAACTGCCGTGTCATTTTTTACAGAAGATGAATATGCTGTGTATTTGCAAACCATGCCCGGATCTGCATTATGTTCAATACTGTATATGCAGTCCCGGCAAGTATAACGGTATTAACTTCTCAAAGGTTAAAGTGTATGGTTAATAAAAGCAAACATTCCCTCGAGAATACCAATGTCTGCAGTATATGACCCGATCAGAGTTTAGAAAAACATGCGAGCAAAACATAGTACGCTACAAGCCAACGGCGAAGAAGCGAAGATGACACGCAGTTTCTTTTCTCATACGAAGCCCGACCGTGCGATTACCCGCTGCAACGAAGCGTGCAAAACTTCGTTGCTATTATCGCAAGAAGCAAGCCATCGGTCTTCTAAATCCAGCGGTGACGTAAAACGGAGAATCATGTTGTTATGAAGGAAAGGGACTCAAAATGCCACTTCAGGCGATAGCATCTAATGATAACTGATATCTTCATATTTCAACAAGCCATAAATGCCGTAGTCAACTCATCACAAACAGACCATATCTATTGGCTGTAATTTAATGACAGCAACGGAAGACCGTCACCAATTTTTCAACAAAAACGTGTTTGCAGAATACAATATTTATACACTTTACTTCTCCAAACAGTCAATTTTTTGTTTGGAACATGTCTCTTTCATGGATTAGGCAAAAAAATCAATTGGTCAGATCACCTGTGAGCTTCAGGCCGGAAAACCTTGACATGAAACGGAGCCGTTTTGTCGAAATGAATGCTTCGGGTTGAATTACTCGGCGATAGCAGGTCAATCTATCTAATATCAATCTGTTTGCACATGGGTGCTTTGGTAGGTAGTAGAGAGGCCATAGTTGCGTATTATTACCACATTCTTCAGACGGGCCACGCGAAAGACACAAAACAGCTCTACGAACACCGAATTCCGACCGATGCTCTAGCAGAAATTGAGAAGGCGAATGTTTTGCAGCTTGTAGGCTAAACAATATATGGAAGCAGTTATGCAATGCCCATCCACTGTCGCTATCGTCTAAAAAGTTGCATGTGACTCGTTCGTAGTACTATGGTGCCTATAACTTTTCGAGTGGCCAATGCTTCAGCGGTGGATAGGCATTGTTCAATCCAGCCAGCCCGTTCGGAAAGCGCTGTCGCCTCAGCACTTCGTCAGTTGGCATCATAAATTCCAAATATTTAACTCATAAGTCATAAGATGAGATGTTGCCGTTGAATCTCTTTTTGTCTTGGCAATCTGTCTCGTCTCAATTTCCTGCAAATCATTTTTGCAGATTGGCCGTAAGCGTAAATGACATGTTACTGTCATTAGTCAAATTACATCATGACATCAGAACATGCTTCAACGTAACGTTCCAATTCAATTAACTCATGATTCTTTGCATTGTGCTCGTCAAGCACGACCCCGGAATTGAGGGTATAGGATAATCGACCAATTTAGCAACAGTAATTGAAGATTACTACTTCATCAGCAACCATAGCCCACAGCTCTGCAACGCAGCTTTGCTAAGTGGAACGTAACCGATATTTGCAGCATATCAGTTTGGCTGCACTCAATAGGATTTTACGCCGGAAGCTCCAATCATATTACGGTGACGTTCATGTTTACCAAAACCTTGCAATTCAGCAGATTCATCAGCAAATGGAGTCAGCCCAAAACAAATTTCCTAGCCACAGGTCACCACAAATATTCTATATTTTATGGGTTGTTGAAGCTCTCAAAAGTAGTTGTGTTTGCGTTTTGTGGTTTTGCAATCGGCCAATAGAGCTGCAGAAGCTTGTTGTGATGCAGTCACACCTTTTCTCCTGTCTGCCAGTATTTGAAAGATGGGTTCGAATTTAGCACAAACAAGTTCCATGGTCTTTCGTTAACAGGTCATGAATACGTTCCCCTGTTAACAGTACATAATGGACATTTGGACGTCTCAAGAAATCACTAACCCTATCGCCAGTATACGCGGCACTTGATATATTCGGTCAATGTGGACTACGCCGAGCGAGAATATATAGCGAACCAGTTCCCACAACAATCGGCGGTTGTCAAAGAGCGTCTCATGGCCTAGTAGACCATGAGTATGTTGGATGTATTTTCATCTTCAAATTTCAAATACGCTTATAAAGAAGTACTGTAGCTATTATTATTCGTATATAGCATCTTCGTACACTCTGATTTTGAAACATTACCGTTTTGTGCGATGCAAGCCACGAAATCGCCTCGACGATGATGAATGGGCGTCGCATTTCAATATCGCTCCGAATGCACCGCTCCGTCGTTGGTATTGCATTACTCAGCACCCCTCTATCCAAAAGTGTTTTGACGGGATTCCAGGAAAAGTCGTGACTGCGATCCTACGATATGAACCCAAACGGCACCGTTCTCTGTTTCACAGCGTGTTGCTTTCAAAAGTAATCAGTCAATTCAGAATTTTAGTAAAATTCCACGCGCTAATAATCACACCCAATTCAACTCGACCGCAATCGTGCCGGAATTCACCCGTCTACCACTAATTTATGCAAAGATAAGCAATATGGGATATGCATTGCCGGATTGACGTAAGATCTGCGTGGTCATTAGCAAACATTTCAAACCTGAATCAAGCATCCGTGTCCTTACTCTTTTTGCAAAGTTGCTGGGTTTATTATTAAAAAACGATGTGACCCGAGCGTATCAAATCAACATTTACCAACGAAGTTTACCTATTCAACAGGCTGTCGCTTCTCAACAACAGGGAACGAGATTTGATGTTGATGGGTATCGAAATAGGATTTGCGGACTCGCCTAGGCTATGAATGGGCACGCTTGTCGCCTGTTGCTATTATCGGGAGCGATATTAGCATCAGATAATTGGCACCAAGCGTTCATTATTCACCATGGTACAAGCAACGAGGGGACAAATGCAGTAGTCCACGGTTAACAACTGTACAACCAACCATCTTCTCGCCAGACATGCCGACTGCGTCTGTAACGCACCTATTTCTATTTAAGTTGTGCAATCTTTTTGCATCTTTACGTAGCTGTGCGTTCGACCGAATCCACATTCTTTCATCTTGAACCTCAACCTATATAAGCTGCGCAGAACAGCAGAACGGTGGATAAGTCATAGCCAGGCTTCGTTGTTTAGATAGTCTGTTGCTGCAAACTCATCTAGTCAAGCAAGAAAGCCGCGTCCACCACCAATTTCCAATGATTTCAACGTCTGTGTCTACCGGCCAAGGTCTAACCGTATCCGCTACCTAGCCCGACACAATATGGCTACAAATTGCAGGGCGGAATAGCAGCATAGCGATCGCTATGGTTTTAAAAGTGATCTACTTTCTGGTCAGGATTTTCTCCTGGAAAACGGGGGTTGAAATGTTTTGTGACTAGCAACCTACCTTGAGGTTGATTCATCACTCATCTCGCTCACTACAAGTGAAAACAGTCGTTGAAGCACCGTTGGCGTACACAATAAATCGTCAACAGGGTCATCCGTTTGCGCCGCGATTTGAAGATTCTTAGCTCATTTTCACAGCTGGGTTGACTCGAAATTCAACAATAGTTGAGTAGGGTGAACTCAACTCGATATACCAAACTTGTTTACAACGCAGCGAACGGTCGCTTCAAAATTCAGCAACTCTATGGGTTATTAGAATCTTGTAAATCCAAATTAAACGTGAGTAATACTGAAATCGATCTTATCAGCAAAACGAGGTTACGCATTTAATCTCAGGCAACTGCAATTTCATCGATTACGCCGTTTTGACAATATCAATATTAATGTTTTACCATTGTTTTCTTAACGATGCAAACGCAGTTCAAATGTGACTAATTTGATTCGTGATTGTTCGACAAGTGAGCGGTTTCCTGAGTCTTATATTTTTAAAAAACCTCCGTCATAAGATAAAGGCTATAAATATTACAAGCTTGAATTTCGTAGACCTTTGCCGATGCCAATCGCAAATCGCAACCTATACCCTAACTTGAACCCTCTCGATGATATATAGTACTTTTTATAGGGTTTTAAACGTGACGAGGAACCACGGTTTACTAGAACTAATCCGTGGAATGTTGCGTATGCTATATTCTGATGCGCAATTCATATACTATGCCGGTGAATCGTGAGTCGATGCATTGCGAGAAGTTACCAATAGAATATAGCGTGCTCTAGCAATTGTTTGTAAACAAACTATTGGACGAAAAAGCTAGTAAGCGAAAAATGCTGATGTGAAAAATGCTATTTTTACTACAGTGTATGTGAAATCGTGACTTGTCGTCAACTCAATTGCTGGCAGTTCACGATAAAGCTTCCGAACAAAAACAAAATTCTATGTAGGCTATTAAGGAACGAAAATCGAGTGGCGTGTTGATTGATTGTTCATTAATTGATAATAATATTAATTGTGAATAGTTGACCACGCCATCAAACATCCAACCATCGGCCTATTCATGGATTGAAATTTCAAATTATCATTTCCACTAATTTAGCTCCAGTTAGTGTATGCATGTGCATGCGTGCATGCATTACCTAGAGTAGGCCATGGTGTATGCTACTAAAAGAAACCCATCGTAGTCTAGATTAATGTTCCATGCGTTTTAAGGAATAGATACGGCAGGAATCTTGCGAAAAAGGCGCGTTTCCATCAGTGATGGTATGGGCGCCAGTATAAGCAGAAGATAAGTGGGCCGCATGAAAGTGATGACGCTGAATGTTCAATTTCAATATGAACATGAATATCTCGTTGTGAACATGAAAATTCTAAACGTCATATCGGAATAGAATCACGTCTTCTAAACTGGTAAACAAACTCTAGAGTTATCGCTGCTGCAGGATTGAGTTTGAGTTTTCATACAGCCCCGGGGGGAAGGGTTAAGTGACAATTTTCCCAGCCACTGGCGGTCCTGAGCCCGGATGGTACGTAAATGGTTGCGTTGGATCAGGGATGAGCATCCGTCATAAAAGGCATAGATGTATCATATGTGGTTAAACCCGCTGTGGACACCCGATAATAGAAAGACCAAAGGGAGACAAGTTTTCTATAGCACTGACAAATAAGATTGCTACTTGATCGCAGATTAAAGATATGAACGAAACGCCACGGAGCACGGATTAAAGCACTGTCAGATTGGATTGTTGACAAACCATTCACAAACTTCCGGTGCTCCACTCCCTATATTATACAATGATAAGCATCAGTGTTTTTGAACTGAGTGATAAGGATATTGTAAAAGCACAACACAGATGCCGAATGATCCTGAAGCGTTCAATAATCACAAAATCAGAAAGTAAAATTGCTTTAACATTCCCTGATAAGAGCAATTGAGAGCATCACCTTTTTCATCTTGACAAGAATGTATTTTACATCAAACCTTCTCGTCTGACTCTTTTCAGGGGTGAATGTAAGCCCATTGTTGCTCTCACATTTAGACTTTCAAAAATTGTCCATTACATCGTGTTATTTCAATTCTTTGAACCTGGAGAATGTCATTCTACATGCGCGAAAAAACGTTGGGATTATATCGTGCGGTGGGCTAGCCATGAGTATTGCAAGTACAGAGGCGTAAATAGGCTTTTTGCATTGATGTTATCGCGTGATAAATAACAAACGAGGAAGGATCGTTCACCTTAAACTTAGACAAACACTCGCATTGTTACCAACCGGCTAATGTCCATAGTTCTATTTGAACACTACGCTATAAATATCGGAAAGCTAACATGTCCTCACTAGATTATCAAATACCAAATACTTGAGCCCAATTCAACAAACACGCTGTGGAGTCAACAACAAATTGCTACAAATTGCAACCGTCAACAAAACAATAATATAGCAAAACAAATAGTCATTGTAGTAAATAATTAACATAGTTTCGCAATAATTGTATAGAAGGCATCGAACTCTTTCTCAGCAGGGATTTCGGCGTGGTGGGAATGGATTTTACCCATCACGCGCCATAATTGGCATGAGCATAAAACCGCGCCTTAATTTACAATCATCGACGCTGGTGGCGTTGGACTATCGGTGCGATGTCGATGGCATCTCATCAAATGATATCTCCCCGCCAATGCCATTCTATATATAGAGTATAGGTGATCGATGATGGTGACTATGAGGATTGCTCGCCTGAGACATAAAACTTTAGGCACAGCGATTTAAAGAATTATGAACCATATGACCCATTATACCTAACATAACCAAAACGGAAAAGACACAGTTCAAGATCTGTTTATAAGAGATTCTATGAGCTGTAAAATGGGCGACTGCCGAGATACGACTGGCAGTGGCGACTCATCAGGGACTTGTGTACAATTATAGACTATCCAGTCTATTCCACGCATAGTTTAGACCGAAACGAAAGTGTTGGATCCAGGATTAAATACATGTGGCTACGTAGTACGAATGGTACAATGCCACCGATCAACGCAGGCGCTGTTGAAAATATAGACGACCTTTCACCCTCCATGGAAACAGGGAACTTGCTTATGATTACCTATTGTTCACTTCGTCCGTGAATCAGATCTCATATGAATTCATGTTGATATTCGGGATGGCTACGTTTTCGCAACGCGGCAGGGATATGTTATTGTTACCAAGATCCATCTCGTTACATTCATCATTGAAACAACAGACGACTTTGGTTTCCTTCAAGACGTTGGCTACTTATGCGTAAGAGGCCATGATTATAAAGACACCGTACAAGTCAAAGCTTTAGCATAAAAATGGAACAGAGTCCAGATAGATTGATGTACCGGCTCTTTCTTTGATCATAATAAATCATGTACGTATATGCTGAAAGAAGAAGTGACGTCAATAGGTCTTTGTGGAACGGGTGTTTATTACATGAATGATATGATTCTTTGATTCGCAGTTGTTAAAACAATGGTTTTGATGATGGTTGATTTATGTTTCTAAAACAATGTAAATCATCCGGAGAACCGGACTAGTCCTAGCCGGACTTTCCATTGCTTACATTTTCTATTCTTTTTGCTTGGAGAGAAAGTCGCTTGTGCTATATACCATGCGAATGCCCATACGCTTTCTGGCTGAATCCTTTGATAGCTGTGACAACCTTATCACGTTGGAAGGTTTCCTTTTTGTCTTTGGAACAATATGTAAGGTTTATATATATAACTTATTGGCGTGATCATTTATGACTGTATAAGGGACCACTTTCTTCATACTTGTAAACGAAATGGATAATCTAGGGTGGGTGTATTTTAAGGTGCAATATGATCTTTTCTTCTTCGTGGCAAAATTTTCGTGTCCAGTTTCCCCTTGATCTATTATCTATTCTTTGAACACAAACAGCGTTATCAAAGTTTCCAGAGAAATACATCGCATGCGCGTTACCTCACGTATACTATTTATCCATCGTGAGTCCAGTCATGTTGCTGCTATTGCACTTGCTTATTGAGCTCTAACGGAGGCAGGTGTAGAATGACTGCCGCCGCTTGTTCGATCTACTCGTTTGCGGTTGTGGGATACTATTTATCTACAAGGTAATCCTAAATTGATGTGTAGACAAGTTTTGATCTGGATTTAGTCAGCACACGATCCATCTAACAACGGATTTATGCGCTTCTTCGAATCAACGTTCAAATCTTTTCTAATCGATCATGTTGGAGCTCTTTTGACATTATCGTGATGAAATGGCTGTCAGATTCTGAGTAGCTCACTACATTGCAGGGCGAACGTAATTCGCCTGGGTACATTGTACTGTGACTAAAAGTAAGAATAAGAAAGAAACTGGCGCGACGGCTACAGCCCCAAATGACGCTTTGTACGCTACAGTTGGGAAAGAATCGCAAGTCCGTCGCGATCCTTGACTTTATGCGCGTCGGCTATTAAGGATTGATACAATGTATTGGTCAAGCTGCTGTATGACGCTTGTGCGCCGTTGATGGCCTGCTTGAAAATGCGATTAATAATTGAGAAATTCAATCTCTTCCAACAATAGGGTACCAAGCGCACTCAACTAACGGTTTGGGTTGTCATAAGTGTCTTCAACTTCATGTCACAAATTTGATGAGTAGCCGATCACCATCTGGTTTGAAGTCGTTTCAATGACGCTTGACGATAATGAAAGTCATACACGCTGGCAAATTTACTCGTTAAAACAATTTAAAGGCCCTTGATACGATGCCACAGCACCGCGAAATAATGTGCATCAATGGATGAGTTTATGAAACAAATCCAAAGCAAAGACATATCAACAAGCCCCTATAGTTTCAATGATTGGGAACTACGTAACTGCGGTCTTACAGGCTTTACATCGCGACTGAGTGGGTTCGCCTGTGAAATCGTATACGTCTATGCATTAGTAAACACGTGCACAGGTCCAGCGTTACTTAATAGCCAACTTCGTAGCCTCTATCCTTTCAATAGGCTACTTCTTAGCGTGTAATTTACCAAGAAGAAGTTTCCATGCGTCTACAGGAGAATGCTGACCAAAACAACCGTAACGTTCAATGCAAGTATATTGATGACTTGCTAGAACATCTTTGTAAGCGTATCTGGCAGGTTACTACTTAAGACTTATAGGACGGGACATGTTAGAATGTCATTGCCTCTAATATTTTTTCTTGACTAGAAGTCACAATGCCGAAAGCATGGGGTGTTGAAATATTGCAAGCATATATAGGCTACTACTGTACTTGAAGTCAGTGTGCTTGGTGTCTACGAAGTGACCGCTTGAACGATTGTAATTTGTGAGGGAAAAACATTGGGAACGATCGCATTACGTTATCCCGCGGATCTAGTGTTCGTGTCACGTGACTTTTCTGAGACGACAAAGAGTGACAGTCGATGTGAATCAAGCTTTCGAGTCACCCCTCCGATAGGGACATACAAGCGAACTTGTTTACGCCGTTGTGTGTGAATAGTCTATATGACAAAGAGATTGTTAAACACGGATGAGTTGTCTATACAAGCTGATTATTAGAATATTGTTTACTTGATTATAGCACTGAGAGTTAAACTGGGTCTGGTAAATTGGCTTTTATATGGCAATCAGGCCAGTCACTATACCCTATTACGAGTTGTGTGTAGGCCTACTGTGGTACTCTTTCAATGTTTTTCACCTGTATTGAGCGTTTTTGTCATTATATAAAACTGCTGAAAAGAGATGATTTCCGAGGTATATGTTTTAAAATGAAGTCACAAGCACAACTGTCGTGTGTTAAGATGATTTCCAATACCCTTGCATGGCAAGTTTACAGGAGGCGAACAGCTAGTTTCTTGCAAAATGCATGGATTAGCGTTCACATGCAATTCCCAAAGCCAACTCACAAGAACGTATGGAACCTACTGTATGTCGAAAATTGGAATGGTTTGTGTCAGCCTACTTGGTCGAATATATCCTGAACTAGAGCCGGCAATAACTTATCCACGTGCACACACACTCTGTCAGCTGACTACCCGGCACTTCGATCTTGATTTTAGAGAAGAGATGGAGAGAAAGTTGGAAGGATGTCGTAAATAAGTAATGAATTTTCCTGCACGCCATAAAAACATGAAACACGAGCTGAAAGTTAATCGTAGGGCAAGGATAATAAAAGAAACAAGTCTCCATTGAACGTTTTGGAGTTCTGCTGGCGTGAAGAGCAGAATAAACTAAACGTCATTTTTGTCCAACCCTCTTCAACGTTTGGAGATCATATGGCTTTTCTATACACAGTGAATTTTTCAAGTGGACGTCAAAGGGTGAATGAATGAGATTTAATGCGCAACGCCAGCTGATTTCTGAAGAAAGAAACCCAACAAAGAGCCAAGGATTATTATGAGGCGATTTCTGCACGATAGAACTTTTCTGTACAATACTTTTCAAAACACGGTCGCACCATATTCACGTGAACACTCAATGCGCTCAACTTTCTAATTTCATATCCGAAACCACATAATGATAAGGATGAGCAAGGCCGGAGATAGTGTAGGATAGGCTACATCAGGCTGCACAAAATTAACCTCACACCGGGTTCAATTCGCACTGCATTCTAAATACATTTGCTCGAGAACATAATCTTTCACACAGTGAAATACCAAGTGACTATGCTCCTGCCATTGTGAACGATCGATCATGTTTACCAGAAACGAGACGAAAATACATTCAATCAATTAATCAATTTTAAGTGAAAAACGTGTCATGCACAGAGTCAATAAACGACGAATGTACCCACGATCTGAATCCATAGCAATTGGGTGTTGCCACGCAGGCACACAAAGTACCACCTGGACTATATGTAGAGTGAAAGCAAAGTAGGACTCAATGAAATCAAATAGAAAGGACATTATCAAACGTATAAGTAAGATGTGGAAATGTTGAATAAGACCACATCTTGCTTCTTGAAAATAGCAAATATCTTGAGATGTCACATAAGAGACCCTAACAGTGACAATCAAATGCAACGAGCAATGGAAACTCGCATGAAAACATCGGAGGCATTTCGGATATCGTTAAAGTCTGTATGTTGCTGTAAACGACCGGTGCAACCCCCATGCTGTTTAGAGCTTGTGACCTCGTTAGAAGTTTATCTCACTCACGAGTACATTTTGGTTTTTTAATGAATCGCAAAAGGAAACACCTACTTCTAAAATTTTGTTGTCGTTTTTTCTCTTGAGTATAAAGTTACATGGACGCGTTCGCGTCACAAAAAATTTTGAATTAAACCAGAGTCGGAAATGTGTGACGGTGTTTATGACTCAGACGGTGAACCGACTCCAGTTTATCGATGCTAACGGTCAGATTTCGGCTAGAATGGTAATAGCCTTATCCGTGGAGTTAAGATTAGTTTATTTCCATTCTATTTTCAGGTGTAACGCACACCCGCCTAATGTAATGATATATATGCACCGACTTCCTCATTGGATGGTATCGCGGTAACTCGCTTGACTTAGATTGCACAGATACGCCACCGGTTTGGTTTATTAAAGGTCTTGTTGAAGAAAGCGAGGAAATCCTTGTCTTTAATTGTACAACCAATCCTTTTGAGATTGAGCAGAATGCCAGCAAGTCGATCGTACTTTTCATCCTATCAATATTGACAGTCCTTACTTACTCCGTACCACCATCCTTTTCAAAATCACCGATCACGATATTGCTGTCGGCCTATAATCCAAGTAGGCTACTGTACTTTGGAAAGCTAATTACAATCACTCAAGGCCACCACGCTGCCCGAATGAAAACGTGGTAAATTCAGGCAGTGAAAGTAGCCTACTTATTTGAATACTCACGTGACCCTGCAGTATAAGCTGTGCAGAGGGATAGTATGTAATGATTGGACCTGATAGGCCCGATGTAATGATTGGATCCAGGCGGACCTATCGTGATAATTGAATGCGTGCTGTTGGCACCCTGCCTTGCATCGCACACCCGAAGTCTCGTTCTATTTAGTCGCTAGATCTAGTTTGGGGCTGTTGGGCGTCGTGATTTACGTTAGCATTTAGTGTTACAGCTTAGTTACCTTTTCTGTTTATTAAAACTGTATACAGGCATTCCGATTGTTTTGATCAGTTCATATTAACTCCCTGATTTTCCACGCGAAACGTTGAGTCGCTGCGGGGTGTCGTCGCCACAGTCGTTGTAAATGCATTGCATTTGCCACACTTAGCAGCATTCATGAAGGGATGAGTCTTTAAAAGGCGAGATTGTGCCCCAGTAGAATGAGACTAACCATAAAAGAACAGTATACCAAAGCAATCCCATATTTCTGTTGCTAAAATTGAGTGTAATCTCAAAGAGCTTGACTTGGCTCTGTACGACTTTCGAAAAAGAAGAGTCATTCCGGTTGATGGCGCTAAAGCGTCCCACCTAAGGTCAGGGAGAAGACAACCTTCGCGCTTCGCTCTAACTCTAAATGGATCGAATTCAAAAAACAAAATGCTACTCAATTTTATGTAACTACCGACAACAGTACATAGGATATACTATTGGAAAATTGCACCACATAAGACACAAGCCTACTTACATCTTGGCACGCGTTTGGTTGCTATAAAGAACATTCTTGATATCGCAGCCTCACAGTACGAGAGTCTGCAAGGGTACTGTTTCTGCAATTGTAGTTAAGGCTATGCTTGTTGTACGTGCACATCAGGTTCAGGGTACGCAGACTGACAGTCGTGATTCAATCTGTAATGACATGGTTGCTTTATGGGAATTGAAGCGGCGAATGACGTTAGCCGGTAGAGCCCTTTAAAACAACAATAGCTTGAGTATCGATTGCGCCGCTTAATCCGCTACATGAAATCTATCAACGATCAATTATATGTTATTAAAGCACCCAACTGAAGCACTGCGTTAAGCCTATGAAATTTGATACGTGATGAGTTCCACGGCCTGGTGAAGCAATTGGGAGAAAATACTATTGTCGCGCTATGTGAAATTACAATCCAATACTTCACCCGCCCGAATAGGTCCCGTGGCGTTTAGCTTGCTTGACGCGATTCAATACGTTGATATACGTCAATAGATGTGTGTATTACATGCATAAAAACAATACACTAGTGCCATCGTAAGGTTTCAAGGCTCTTAGTTCGAAACTGTGTGCTTTGTTGAGTGTTTTTTCCGTTTGAGCTTGCTGAGTGTGACACATTTTGCAAAAGGTTCAAAACACGTCCGCTTGTTGTTCGTGTGAGCATGCTGTTGTTGATGCCAATTAGCTCTCATTTGAGTAGGTTAAATTGCAACCAGTAGCATTTTTATCCGACCTCTCGTTGCTTAGAAAACCCGCTTTCGTCTCGTGTCGACTGCGCGCATGCCTCATTTCAATTTGTGAAATTCGTTTGAATTCTTTTGATTCGAGCAAGTTGCCTAATGATACTTTCCCGTTTCCACGCGTCAACTATCGATTTGTCGGGTATGAAGAAATTCCCATTGCCTGGTTCTTGTTCCTACTACAGTTCCGTACCCCTTTTCAGTACAACATTGCGAGCAACAGTAGGCGTGCGAGTGTATATTTGGTCCCCTTCGTGGGAATGCTATCGTAGAAGGCTTTCCATGAGTACGAAAGACTTTAGGGACTTCATTCTTGGTAAAGCGGTGCAAACTCTATGTTGCATTATCTAACCTTTTGCAACGCGAGACGACATATGCACCAATTAGCTGCTGAATATGCAAGAAGCGGTTGCTATATTGCGGTAACACGTTTTGAAGATGACTATTCAGTAGCTCATAACTATATTTAGTCAAAAGCTTTCGATGTGCGAATGCGTTGATGCGTATATGTGTCCTATTGAATTTCGCATACCTTGTGGATTCCATTTATCAACATCACCAATGTAGATAATCATTTACTGGGAAGGAAATTAGGTCGATTTCTGAAGTAGTTTCTCATACAGCTGGCAGGGCCAATACAGCACTTCTATTTGGCACGCATTTTTACGTAAAATAGTTGACTAGGTCACGCAGCATTATTGTCGTTTGATTGTTTCCTACGCTAGCAAGCAACCGATTGATTCGCTGAATGTTGCTGCTTCCTGGCAACAGGAATGCAAAGTTTGCTCTGCTCCTCTACCGCTGTGTGTTTGTAAAAAAGCGCGACGTATCTCACAGCTGATAAGTTACATCAAAATGAGTAGGCGTGCTCGCAGGAAACCGTGGACGCATAAAAATTGCGTCAATTCGAATACGGTTGATGAAATATGACCTGTGACAAAATCACATTATATATTCATCTGACATGCATGGCATGAGAATAATTGCCGCGGTTGCAATATCAACACAATAGCTGGCGAACTATTCTTTGCGGCTTTGCAAAGTCTGAATAACAACATCCGGACGATAATCGTCACATAACGCATCGGCAATATGATTTAACCCTTCATACATGCTTCATACAACTAATGCCTAGTACAGTAACTGCCGAGGACTGAGGGGTAGATGATAATCACATTTGCTATGCTTTGAGGTGTAACCTAAACCGACAACGTTCCCAATTCTTCATAATAGTTTGAAGGTCTTCTTGGCTTCTTCGCGTCCCCCCGATTTTGGTGTTCTTTAGTATCGAGAGCAGACGCATAGTCGTGTAGGAAGCCACGGTTCTCACGTCCTGTCAGCGGTTACCTTCCGATTCATCTTCTTGTCCAAGGATAACGCTGTGGTCGGTCTTTCGGAAAACCTCAGTATTACATGGCTAATACCCCTCATATTCCTGATGATAAAACCGGGATCGAATCTTGCTCGATATTCCTGGACCCTTGGCTCGCAAGCTCGGGAAATTGGGGAAGGTTGCTGGCCTTAGGCCATCGTCTGCGCTGATCAAGGTAAAACTTCTTTCAAATCACCGACCGCTTTTTGCACATATATTACAAGGCATACCTTACATGGTGTTTACACACGGTATGGTCATCAGATTTCTGTAGGTTCTCAGGATCAAAGACACGACGAGTAGAGCAGTAGACCATTTCTGCGACGCGACGTCGGGTTTCTGGTTTAAGACGCCAGGGGAAACATCGAATTCTACTAATTTTACTCACTAGCATAACCTAGCGGATAAAACATATTCATTACTATGACCTACAGTATCTTCAGTTTCCTGTTGAACCAAGGCGATCTTAAGATCGCCTTGTGTTGAACTCGAACGTAGAATAAAGATTCTGGAAACTACCGACCTTCCGTACTGTAGTAAAATTGAATAAACTTTAGAAACACATGACGTGGCCCATTTCGTTCAACCGTGTGGCCCACGGCGCGTCGCGACTAGTGCGAAATTTTTCAAAGCAACAGCAGCCTAGTAGGCTATAGCAACCTCCTAATACAGCCCCCGTACAGAGTTATGTTACGTTGAATGCAAACCACTTAGCCTGGCACTAATTCATTTATATAGATAGACAAAGTTGTCTTGCGGTTCATGACTAGCATTAACAGCCCACCAAGTCATCGTCGGATCTTAAACACGAAGATCTATTCCTATCCATTGGGACTATCTCACAATCTTTTCGTAGTCATGTTTTAGGCCTACACGCGAGATACATCTGTTTACTAAGCAAAAGATTTTGTTATATTTTGCCAAGCAGCACACGCAAGAAAAATATTGATCCAGTAGAAATTTATAAGCCTATAGTAAAACAAGAAGCAGAAGGAGAAAGAGAGAACAATAAGAGACAAGACGTGTGAAAAAGATTGACAAAGGTTGACGTACAACATAGGTAAACCAATTCTTTCCTACATTCTCCGTCGACGGGGTCGCTGTTGGTCCAAATTTATGCCGCTTTCAACGATACTCAGTGCATGTACACCCATGGCAGATAATTGTCAACCGCTCTTAATATTTCTGGTTTCTAAACCGGACCATTATCAGTCAATTACAACCACAACCGTCCACACTTCCCGGATAGCATATCTGACTGCCAATCAGAAAGGGAATGAATACCAATTTTAAAGTCTTTGAGTTGATTCGATGGAGAATCGAACCTGTGGCCTGGCCTTCAGAAAGAGGACAGTCAAACCGCTCGACCAGCTTAGCGGTTTGCTGACGGAGACCACTAAAACACTGTACAAGCCAGAAACGGTAGAGAAGAATTCATATTGAAGAGTCAAGGTGTTTTATGAGTAGTAAAAAAAATTATCTTTTCTCTCTTGTGCTCGATAGCTAGAGATTTCGCTGTGCTCTTGGGTCCTGCCTGCAAGGCAACAAGTTTTTGATCCAAAGTTGGCTTTGGTTGTGAGAGGGCACAAATTTAAGAACTCAATAACTCAGACCTATTCGGTTAGGCTGTTCATTTCATTGCGCAGCTTCTGCGTCAGTGGAAGCTTTCGATTTGGCCGGTTTTTACGATTTGGCTGTTTCCAATTGTTGACGACCATCGTTGCATTGTTTGGGGCATTCAATTTCAATTTCCTTTTCAACGATTTCGCTGTATTGCCTATAGTTGCAACAGTTGACTTTCTCCCAAATATAAAACGGAGTCAATTCCATTCCTTTAAATCGAATCGCCAATTCCATAGCCTGGTAAAAAAGTTCTTTTGTGTTGCCATGGTGAATTCTAAAGATGTCATCAAGTTCGTTGTCGTCATTATTTCCAACAATACTCCGGGCAATTTCTATAGCTTTGTCACGAATGCATATATATCCAATCCCCTTCGCGATTTCTCGGGCTGTAAAAAGATTTGCGAGATGAAGTGCAAGAAAGGATGATGTATGTTCACTGTTGTCAATAGCGAAATTATAGAGCTATCATCGCTTAATATTAAGAATGGTGTGTTCTGTTTGGCCTACGCGAGTTGCCGAAGGTCTCTGAACAGCGTAAGAAGGCGCGATTTTGTTTTTTCATCTTTCGGTATCTGCAAAAACCAGTCGAGTTTTCCATAACGGATCATTTTCATTCATAATCATGGGGACAATCAACACGCCACTAAGGTCTTTTATTAGGCCGACTTCTTTGCTACACCAGCCGCACACCGCACAGTTCCTCGAGTGGTTTTGACTGGCCGCCTTCAGACGCGGACATACCGGGTTCCTTTTCCGACCGAGTAAAACCAATAGTTATGCGACTGCTTGGCAGTCAGTGTCTCTATAGTAGGCCTAACCTACTAATTTTCAGGACATTACGGTCCGTCGAGGTCGACTTACCAAATGTCGCATAGTTTTCTGGCAATATTTTGTTCGCTTTTTCACGAAGTTCTTCTCTAGAAGGGTTAAGCCTGCTGCGGGGCGAACTTTCAGACTGACAGACATCATCGTTTCTTGAGCATCGCCGATTCCCATCAAAATTTGGCATTAGGGGCTGTTCTTCGTAGCTGAGAACGGTTTCTGGGTTGATCGTCGGTCTGTGCACAAGCAGAAAAAATCATTAGCGAAACAGAGTAGCTTAATTTGTTAGGCAATGTGAATGGGTATAGTGAATGCATGACATCGCGAATGTAACCGGCCGCAAGCAGATGGTGGCCAAAGCAAGCACTGTGGTCCACCAGGTAGTTAGTAGTCAACTACTTTGCGGTTGAAGGTTGAATGTATCTGGCAGTCTGGGCGTGTGTGACTGTCTTTCAGGATGCATCAGAATATAGCCTAGGCCACCCTAGTGCGCAGGTAATAAAACTCTGATTGGTTCTTTAGGCCTAGGCTTTCCTCTATTATATAGCATGTACTATTCTTCTGTTGCGAGGTAATCTTTGGCAAGTCTACCACAGAATGTTCGAAACACGCCGTATGTTTGAGGTCAGCCTTGAGATTATCCTTAATCTATGACATAATCGCGAGATGGCGTTAAAGCTCAGTATCTCGTGACAGAAAGGAAAGAAAGCATTGAAAATTTGAAACGCTCAAGAAATTACGCAAGGTGGACGCCAATGGACTTTCTGCCAACAATGCTGGTTTATTGCACAACCATCCATCCCATCGTTAATCCTGACCATATATCACGACTAATTAGGTGTACGTGACTATATAATATGCTTACCCTTTTGGTTCGTCGGGAAGCGCAAGTTCCACCGTTTCAGCAGAGAACCCGTCATTGAGTTTGGCATTTGTATTCTAAACAGAGAAACATCTTTCTTTAGACTGTGTAGGGGTAGGCCTATATCACTCTTCTTCGTTTACGCATCAGGGTCATGTAAGTGGATGTAACTAACAGTAATTCATTGACGGATGACAAATGAAGGCAGAATGATAGGCCTGAAGGCCGTGGAGACTTTCTGGGGAATAGACCATGACTAATCATTTTGTTATATGCAGCGATGTTGATGACGAGATGCCACGGGATAGAAATTTCGTGACTGAGTTTTCAAGAAAATGACAGACAATGCACACCACAAACGGTCAGCTTCTAAAATCTTACGTCAGGCAAAGGGCACGAAACTATGTACGTGTTGCTCCTCTCAACAATGACGCACAGATGCAGAAATTCATTGCACCAAGTAGACCCAAAGCATGATGGCAAGTACGTAATTGACCAGTGACCATGACCAATACGCATTTCAAAATTGTCAGTAAATGTTCGCGCCATGACGAAAATGCAACCGACAGCCATCTTCGCCTTCAATTTATTAAGAAACCTAGGAAAAGTCATAACTGGCAACGTGAAAGCGTTGAAAATGCACCGTATCGTAAAATTTAGCACAGTCAACCTCAGGGCAAGCTAAAGGCCTATGTATCTACGATATGTCAATGTATTCTTAAACTGACCGAATTCTTGTTCTTTTTCCTGTACCACAGAATTGCGAGCAACACAATGCTGGCGCCTATCACAGCGATAACGATAATCGAGATTACGGCTGGTTGAAGCGTCTTATCTGAGAATAATGGAAAGCAAGTTTTACTAGCAGTAGGTCTATTTGGAAGGAAATGCGAAAATGTTTCCAACAGGGATGTCTTGACTCTTGACTTGAGTCAAGACATCCCTGGTTTCCAAAACCTGAACTTATCACGTTTTATATGCTTAGGTCGTGAACAACTCTTATTTATTGTACATAAGCCGTATAGGCCTACATCTACTTCGTTATTTGTAAAAGTGACATGGAAAACTTCATATGCCATCCATTTAACTCCTATAGCAGAAGCGGTCATACATAAAGTCCTTCCGCACTGAGCTAGAGATTCTGATTGAGAATTGCCAAAGGCCACCTAATTAATTAATAAACTGGTAAATTCGCGGCTTTAGGCTACAAAGCAAACGAAGGTCTGTAAATAAGCCGCGGGTCTACATCTACACCATGATACGAATTAATGAAACCGCCTACAGTTTTTCCTTCGTCTATTGTCTTCATTGTTCAACAGTATCGTATGATATGACATCATCCATAATATTTATTTAACCTACAAAAATCTACATTGGCGAACAATATAGGACCGGCGACAGACAGCTTAGGAACAAGATCAAAATTCACTGAGATCTTTGCTACTGGCAACAACAGGCAAAGAAGTTGAATCTCATTTCCGAATCGTTGGTGATATCAAGCAGTCAAAGTATGAAATGAAATATAACAAATGCTAAAAGGTTTTCTGTGTGCTTTGTAATTCTTTAGCCATGGTAATATTTTCACTGAAGGCTCCCTTTTGCATCTCCTCTGTTGATGTTAGTAAAATTATGCGCAGGCATGCGCGCGAAGTTAGAAACTTCGGAATGTTTGCCTGTGTTGATGTCGCAATAGTTATTCTACATTAAATGAATCAGGGCCTGATCTTGCGGGTATTAGTGAACTGAGTAGACATCGGAAACACCTGGTAGCTTACTGTATGAGATCCCGACGGGAATATAGATTAACACTGACACTACACAATTATCTCCATGCTCTGAATCTTTATGTATTCATTGAAACTTTTACAGTATGATTCACCCAACACTTGCTTTGTTTAGTTTGCTTTCGGCGTACCAATGAATTGATTTTATAATCTTTGCTAATTATGAAGGAATGTTGTTTTGTCCGTGTGGAAGTTTCGCATATCAACGCTGCTTTTTTTTTTATTTTTTTTATTTTTTTATATAGAAGATTATAGTGGTGCTTATCACCGGGCGGCGTTTTGCACCACGAACAAGACAGGTTGGAGCAGATACATGGATATAGTAATCGTGATACATGATACATGATACATGAATACAGCAATCGCGACACATGATAACATGGACATAGTAATCGTGAAACATGATACATTAATACAGGTAATCGTGAATATAGTAATCGTGTCAATACCACCGGCTTACAGCCAGCATCACTATTATAATCACGGTTCTCCGCACTTCCCCGATACCGACTGCCAGGCAGGGAAGGAACGAATACCAATTTTAAAGTCTTCGATTTGACTCGGTCGGCAACGCTGCTGGTGGGGGTGGAAATTCGATTTTCGTTCTTTTTTGTCATGAGTAGTATAGAGCATAGGTTTATTAGTTTTACGCAATCTTCGTAAGACATAAGATAAGACGTCAGCAACTGAATAAAAACCTACTTACTTTGCGCTTTTGACTTTTCTTTTGTTGAACGCAGACGCACGAGCGGATCTTCATTAGTTGTCGCATTCTCTGTTAAAAATCAATACGGTTGAGCAAATTGTTTGTTTGTTGTTTATTTGTAATTTATGGCGCTTTCAACTACTAAGGTCATTTACGCCAGGTCAATGCTTACGGTATATATACGTGTCAATACTTCCAGTTTATAGCCCGGATCATCACCACGACCACGTATCTCCGCACTTCCCCGAAACATACTGCCAAGTAGGGAAGGAACGAATACCAATTTTAAAGTCTTCGATTTGACTCGGTCGGGAATCGAACCCGGAGCCTCCCTATCAGAAGGCGGACAATCTAAACCACTCGGCCAACTGAACTGTTAGTGACTGCTGAAAATGGAATCCTGCTTGTGGTGGGCGACTTCCACAAAACCTGCAGCAACGAGTTGGCACAAAGGCTGCTAATTCGTCCGTCGATCGCAACCGCGTCTAATCAAGGAAGTGAAAAATGATGATTAAAAAAGTTGACCTAACATTTTAACTCATCAACGCCCTGTGGGGCTACAGTCTGCATGCTCGCAGCGTGTGGCAAAATTCCACGCCATTTTTCCAGCAAAGTAGATTAGACAGCTAGCCGAGGATGAAGTATGCCAAATTTCGATCACTGGATTTTACCAAGACGTTTATATTAGGGGTTCCTAAATTTCGACGCATAATCATAACCACAGTTGACAGAGCGTGAAGGTTAACTTACTAGTGTCAGTGGTCGTTGTCTTCAAAGGTGACGCTGTTGTGACGGGTAATGGAGGGTCCGTAGGAGACGGTTTTGCAGGATCTTTAGCCGACGGTTTCGAAGTCGTTGTCGCAACTCGTTTAGGTGAATCAGAATGCGTTGTTGGTAAATCTTTTACTGTAGTTGAAGTAGTACTGGTTCCGACTTCTGAGTGTGTTTTAGTCGGACTGACTACTGCCTTGCATTCACTGGTTGTTTGGTCTTCCTTCATTCCGTGTGGACAGACACATCTATAACGAATAGTCGTTGGAAGTTGTGCCGAAACGAATTACGCAGTCGATAGGCTTACCTGTCCATCTCCGCACTTGTTCCTTTATAGTATACTTTCGGTGGATGGCAGAATCGCTCTCGTTTAGGGTAGCATTTTTGCTCGAGATGTGGCTCAAAGTGCATGTAGTGATCTGGACCACACTTTTTGCATTGTGTGGAATAAGGCTTCTTTGGGCTGTAACGGAATACAACAGCTGTGGATTAGCCTATATAGTGTAGCATTTACGGTCAGTTGGTCACGCACACTCCAGTTATTCTCATAATAGACCAAAATAACCGTTACACCACAGCCACATTATACGTGTCGTTGGCTTCTCTGTGGCCAAAGGGAGGTGAAAACCGCCTTTTCTAAATGCACTACATGTTTGATAGATGGTGATTGCTACTACACGACAGGCAAACTTTTGGACTTTTGGTGCAAATACACTGGGACAATCTCTGCCAATAAAGGGAAGAACAAATAATATTTACTCACTCGCAATCGCCTACCCAATACGTCGAACGTGGACAGAAGCAGCAAAAGCCTCCGCCCAGTAATGAATGTGAATAGGCATTGTGTTGCGTTCCATCATTTTGAAGTTTGTCACAGCTCTTACTTCGGTCAAAAGTCCTCTGTGAAATAATGAAGATATTTTCAGAACTTGTCATGAAACGGAATGTTGTCTTTCACTACTTAATAGAGCGACGCGACAATAATATATGTCAGGTAGCATTAGGTCGATCAGTTTCCAGTTGTAACGAATTCCAACTAACGTGAGCATCATATGGTTTAGGACGACAGTATTCGTCCACTCCCATTCAAAAGGCTGAAAGACTATACAGGCCAACATGCAAAGGTAGGCGTGTTAGCTTAGGGACTGATTAGCGCACTCTATGCAACTACGTATAGCTACATATATGCTATGTTACGGTTTGTATTTGTCTTCACGCTTTTAAGTATCTTAGCCTCGTCCTTTTGTTAGTATTTTGACGACACGTGCCATGGAACAATAGCAAACGGATTGAAAGGATCTATGGTGATGGAATTTAATCTGCTTCTATACATTATATATGAAACAAATAGAATAGCTCTATTCTCAACTCGTCGTTGAACAAAAAGCACACAAAAGCCTATCATTCAAAAGTTTTGACATCAGCGACGCTGGAAAACATCGCGTGATTGAATGAATATATACACTCGAATACAGAAGATATGTACCCTTTTTAAATTATACGCTTGCCGATATTTCCTGTTCCGGTTTATAGTCGCTAAATAGTCCTACATCCGTAACCCCTTTTAAAATATGCTAATCAATGCAACTGATTACTACACAACGGACGCGATAGTGTAAAAAATTTCGTAGGTAGTTTACATGCAGACACACGACAAAAAAAATCTGCTAACTGATGTGTTACCTACCGAAAAAGTTATTTTTCCTAGGACGACTGATGCCCACGAAAGGATCAAAAAGAGAGTCGAGTATGTCAACATGGTCACATCAATTTTGAGTACCTTCATTTTGATTAAAACTATATGTTTCTCTGAATAAATAAATCGTTGAGTGATTGAGTCGTAAACATTTTAGCATGACTCATATCAGGCCATAAACTAATTCACCTGATGACGGAACTGCTGACATCCTTTCAAATTTGACACTGGCTGATTTTTTGCTGTCGCCTGCGCTACCCCTCACCAAGACTGCAAAACAATGTAGCTACTTACGCCCATATATTCCCTTTACATTTTTATAAGCACACTAGTGAGGTAACACACCGGAATTAAACTCTATTGACTTTCTCCTATATACGGCATTTATATAGCATATTAGAATAGTAACGTTCGAGAGAATTGATAGATGAGAGATTGAAAAAAAATCGGACCGCCACTTTCTCCTTTAGACACTAATAATACTAATAATAACAATAATAATGATAAGCGAACACCTCCTCAGTTCAGATGTCTAATGTATACCAACCAGCGACCAAAATATGAATGGGTAAAATCAAAATAGGCCGAGGCCTAATGTATTTCAACTCGGTCAATTGTCCTTACGTAAGGGCCAGGATTCCTGGTAGTCTCGACGAGTTGGTATCAATCAGGCGAGTTTCGTGCAAGCAGAAAACGTCAGGTGGAGTTAAGCGCCTATGAAAAAAATAATTATATACAACACAATGCAATATACACACTCGGTCAATTGACTGCAAGATTGCATCCAGTCTACTATTGATATTCTATAACGATTTCAAACCCTATAGCACGCGAGGGAGGCTTTTCTCAATGCGAAAAAGTGCTTCCATTTGAAAACTTTTCCCGCACACAATCACCGGGAGAATTACCAATATATCTATGTCTAAGTAACTATAACGGCTTCACGAGGAGCTTGTGATTACGCCATACACATGACCAACCAAAAAGTTCAAAGTGTGATTACGTTTCTGACCACGACGTCTGCAATCAATTCAATGACTGGCGTGAGTGAGCTCTGAGTGAAGCTGATTGATTGCCCGCCATCGACCCTACCAATAGCTTGCAGAGCATACCCACACAGCTAAACATCGTCCCTGTAAACAAGTGATGCAAACACACCCGCGAGCTATAATAGAATCTGTTGACTTTGCCTTGATCGCATGTATATATATACCAGGGTCTCCGTTTAGTAACGTATGACTGACTAGGGGAGAGAGAATTCACTGCTCGACTCAGTCCAAGTTTCACATGTAGCGAATTTCGACGAAACACTGAATGAATGAATAGGCATAACATCCTAATATACACGAACAGCTTCCTGCTTGCTGACCACCCTAACCCTATCACTCTGTCGACTCAGAATAGGGGTGAAATGTTTCAAGTCGTCTCACCACAAATGGGGTCTCGATCCCAGTGCGGTATGCGAGTATGGTGCAGAGGAGCAAACCAAAGACCATATCATCCGTTCCTGTACTATATACAAACACCCAACAACGGAGTGAATGGTCTGAAGAACTTGAATGAAGCCACGAAACAGTGGCTGCTCCGTGGCTACCCTGACGTCTAGGCCGAAGAAACAACAACGCCAAGCGAAAGAAGATCGCTCTGTCAAATGACTGAACGCAGTCGACTGCTAACATTACAGAACACGAGAAAGATTTCAATTCCGCAAGCATGTGGAAACGTTGTTCTAAATACGTAAAGTAAACCGTCGGATGCTTTTCTCGCACAGCCTCACCAGTTGACCTGCCAAAATCCCTGATTTTGCAATGACATTTGTATTGCATATTCATCCGCCATTATGACTGGGTCGTAAACACGAAGTTGCGAGTGTGCGAGTGGTCTAGTTGTGAATTTACGGGTCTTTTAAATAAGCGATTTACATTGCAGCTCCCGAAAGTGTGTTTTTTCATCTTATTTAGTATCCTTACGACTCTATGAATTAGTACTGAAAGTACGATATACACAGTATACCAGGTGTTGTCCCTGGGAGTGTATTTCGAAACTTCGCGCTTATCTTTGGAGAAATGCCCTAAGGTATTCTCGACCAATTAGCCCATCGCGTGACATCTTCAACTTCCATATTCAGACATCCACCATTATGTGTGATGATAAGTAACAGTGGAAAATAGTAGGCCATGGTTTGGTTGACCCATATCAAATTTATGCCCCACTTTCGTGTTAGGTGACTATCACAACCGCTACCTTCCACATTCACCTGATACCGACTGCCAAGCAGAGAACGGATACCAAGTTTAACGTCGTTGCCAACGACTCGTCGGGAATCGGTCGGGAATCGAAACCCAAACCTATTAATCAGAACGAGCTCAGTGTAATCATCCAACTGACTGGTTAACGCATATGGCCTTAACACAACAACAGGCTATTATACTGCAATATGCTGGCTCACTCCTTGTATGACACAACAGAGTTTTGGAAAGACCAATTTAGTTTAGACTTTATAGAAGAGGGTTATATCTGGACATTGAAGTTACCTTCGAGTTCTTCATGGACCTTATCTAAATTGCTTGCAATAGTATATTCATAACAATATTAACGTTTTAAAAGACTTTATCTATACTTCAACGTTAGCCTATAGCATTCGACTCAACTCAGTCAGATTAGCGTTGTTTAACACAGGACTAAATACATCAATATGACCTCGTCCAAGGACTAAGTAGGGGTTTTCATATATTAGATCCTGCTATTACTGCATTCCCACTACCCCTCTTTGAAAAAGCGAGTTCCTCACTGTCAACGCCTCATACACATTGACCTACTCAGCGTCGTATCAGCATGTCATACGACTACTGATCTTTAAGTTCATCCACGCACATACTTACTACGTGATTCACGAAGTTAAATATTCCGTATACCTGACCTAGAATAACCTTACAAACTACATTTTTCTCTCGCCATAAGTTACTTTAGTTCATTCGATATAGTGTTTGGAATGTGCAGTCAATGTGCAGTGTGTGTGTTGTTTGAAAAAGAATTTTTGTAGATATTTCGAGACCTTTGTTTTGCTTCCCATTGAAAAACCCGTTGCAAATGCTAGATTTGTAATGTTTGGGTCTCCAAGCGCAACCTCACTTATGGCAACCTTTTCCCGTCACTTATAGGCTATCTATATACGCTGTAGGCAACACGTTCCATTAGTTTGACATCAATCGCAGATTGCATTTAAAATGCGGATTTTTAACATGCTTATTGGTCCCTTTCTTCGTCCGACTTATTATACAATCGTGAACGCCTCATCTCAATTCTTGCATATTCATTCTTTCAATACCGGACAAAATGAGGTTACAACCAGGTACTTTGGTACGGCCTGTAAGCCGTACGAAGATTGGGATTACATACTTTGCGCTAAATGGGTTTACAAACCATCAAGTATGCTTATCGACTCGGCACAACGACAACTACCTTAGGTTAGGCTATGTTAAGCCTTCGCCGTTTCTCTTATGTTGATTTCTAGTATCTCAACGAAACCATTAACACCAGATGATCGTACGATATCCTCGCCACTACGAGTTATTCAACTGTTTATAATGGATTGTTTGTCGTTTTTACGACTTGCGCCATTGGTTAATACTTAATCTCTATTATCTCATTTATCAATAGAAGGCTGTGGAAGAGAAGGCTACGGTAACGCACCAAGTTAGCCTTTTGTCACAGCCTGATACCAACAAGTTTACACATTACCTTGACATCTCAAGGTTAAATACGTCACACAGTCACGCGACGAGGTTACAATAAGTCATCGTTGAGCAGATTTTACGAAATTCCCAGGTACACTCCCTCATCATTAACGCGATGTATTTTCACCTGAGTAGGCTTACCTTCTCTAGAAGTCAGGAGATGTACCGGATAGTTGCAGGCATTTGTTTGATATTGACACTGATATGAGTATGATGTGAATAGGATACTACAAACATGGATAAGGCGTGCATGACGTGACCTGGGCAATGAGCATTTGACAGCACCAAACAACAACAACAACTTCAAAGTCTTGTCTGTGACAGTTTGATGCTGTTTTTGTATTCACATGAACCTAGAACTAATGACGTCAAATTCAAAAGACTTGAGACTGCGTTAGCGAATGGGCACCGACGAATACCTTATATATTGTATAACAAATTACAATGCAACTGTTAATTCCAGTCCTAGAAGAGTTCATAGTTCATCTGGCATCATAGATTTGTGGTATGGAATGAGATGCTCGAAGGTGTTCCCCCAAAGTTTATCATCAACTTTACCCTTGGTCAAGCAATTGCTTAGCTTCGTATCATTCTTCAAAACTCTGTTAAGAATTTGTGAGCAAGAATGACGTATTTCTCTTAGTCAAGGTGCATAAATAAATTGCTTACGTATCATTGCAAAGGTAGTCAACTAGCTGGATAGAATCGGTAGAACCTTTTCTCTTCCATCGCATTATATCTTTTAAATGCTTTTTAAGCATAATTCTGCACTGGAATGAGATTGGTCAGAAATCTTTTACAGATGCTATTGGACATGCATATGCTATACTAGAAAATGTGCGCAACACGTCACACACATCACTGAAATCAGTGAATAGTTGCCTGTTAGACACCGCGTTCTCAACCCAGCAGTTCTGACTATAACAGCAAAAATGCGGTATGGGGATAGAACTGTTCGCTGGTCGCTTCAGCGAATGACCTGGTATTTGGGAGCAGAACTGTGGGGTACACTAACCCAGGCCTACCATACGTTGCCTTTCTGATTGTCTGGTATTCCTGCTATTGCAATTTATACAAAGTAGTGCTGGTCGCCAAATATTCGAAGGTTTACAGTAAGAACTCTCACTCGACTTTCAAGTCGTTTCGTTTCAGGATGAACTAACGACTCGTATTCATGTTTCACTTGTTTCTCCTTGGACGGCTCAGTTGCTGCAACAGTCAAACTTGCAGTCTCCAATAAAGTCTCCCTCGAGATGTATCTTGAAAGAAAATAGCAATCCTGGGTACATCAGACGTGTAATATTCTGCAGCAGAAGCCGACGGAAAAGACAACGCAAATGGTAAAAGCTACTAGCGCATATACGTTGAGCTTCAGATCAACACTATATACTGTATTGCTAAACGCAAAAATCAGAAAAAATGTGCCAACTTTATGAGGTATGACTCTAAGATTTATACCTGAGTCACAGTGCCCCACCTGAATTTTGTCAAGTCATTCTGCGGAAGATACTTTCGCATCGTTTTGCAAATCTTCTTCAGCTTTTCTTCAAATTTGCTAGTAAAAGAGAGAGTGTCAGACTAAAATATGCAATTGAAAAATTGGGATATGGTGCAGGCCCCACGCTGCTTAGAACCCATCCTAGCTTTTCTAATTTTACGGCGCCGGATATGAAAATGTAGGAACTACATCTGCTTACCGAAGCAGCAGAACGGCGTGATGCCGATGGCATAACTCTGCGTTTAAATCAGGGTTGGATTTAAGGCAGTGCAAGGGTCATACACTTTACGCGCACTTTCCGGGGCTCTCGTCACACCGTTGTTGCAAAGGATCTCGGTATCTCTTGATTAGCGTCCCCGACCAATGAGGGTAAGCTCTTGCCCCATGAACGTTGACTAGAATTGCAAACACTTACAATATACGATCTTAAACTACAAAGGCTGGTGTTGGAGATGCCAATGCAGAAACACGACTGTCAATCTACCGCTCAGTTGGCCGAGTGGTTTAGACTGTCCGCCTTCTGATCGCCCACCACAATCAGGATTCCATTTTCAGCTGTCACTAACAGTTCAGTTGGCCGAGTGGTTTAGACTGTCCGCCTTCTGATGGGGAGGTTCCGGGTTCGATTCCCGACCGAGTCAAATCGAAGACTTTAAAATTGGTATCCGTTCCTTCCCTGCTTGGCAGTCGGTTTCGGGGTAGTGCGGAGAGTCGTGGTTGTAATAGTGATCCGGGCTATAAACTGGAAGTATTGACACGTATACCGTACGCATTGACCTGGCGTAAATGACCTTAATAGTTGAAAACGCCATAAATTTCAAACAAACAAACAAACAAACGACTGTCAATCAACACGCATACTTTAATTTTTCCTCGTCAGAAATTTTCTCCTTTCCCTTTCTGCGTTCCTCTCGTTTCCTTTTCTTCTCTTCCTCCTCATTCAACGGTTTGTTGTCATCATTTATAATATTTTCAACTTCGTTAACGAGGAGCTTACATACTAGACAAAGACATCGTTAAAAAAGTGTAGTTGCATAGGCTTTGCACATCGTAATTGACCCTATTAATCAACTATATTAAGCTGATAAGAGGAGTTATTTAGAAGCATACTCCCACCTTCACAGTCGGCAGGCATGTTTTTGTTGTTGTAGGCAATTCTATCCGGAAGCTTATCTCGTTTTATTTTCTTGTTCGCTGGTTTATGCAACGTGGCAGCAACCTGTTACAAAATCCTCTTCGGTCAGTGTTTGCTGTCGCCAGCATATGTATTCAAACACATGGTTTGCTACTAGGCTGCCAGTATCGCGGGAGTGCAGATGGCTGTGTGATTGTGATAGTGATCCGGGTTATAAACCGGGAGTATCAACATACGTGTTACAACCTTACAAGCAATATAAGTAAATTACCTGGCGTGCATGACCTTAGCGGTTGAAATACGCCAGAAATCCAAAACAAAAAGATGCTTTGTTTGTAAAAGACCTCCTTACCTGTGCCACGACGAATAACATGACAACTCCATACAAGAATACATTTCTAATCACCCGACTTCTTGAATTGATATTTCCAACCATCGTAAAGTAGTTCTTTCGTTGAGTTCAAACGGAAAGACATCACCGCACGACGTAGCTTTCCTGTAGTCGTCTCACCAGATGTTTGGTCCCACGACCCCCGCAGTCAAATAGCGTTATGTCACAGCCAATGTATACATACCTTACTTTATGCACACCGGTTGGCTAGCCTATCCGCGATTGTAAGAGCCTACATGGTTGTGGACGTTGCAGAGAATGCGGAATTGAACTTGTTACATGTGGAGATGACATGCGCCTTTATAAAGTCAGTAATTGCGTTTTTTATAACGTGGGCCTAAACACACAGGAACATTCACTACAAGCCTAAAACACAGTCTGGAGCTCAGGCGTTGTAATAACTACTTCTCACGGTCTCGGAAACCGAGTGGTTTGATGTCAGGTCTCCGCTCCGGAGGTCCCGGGTTACTGACCAATCACTTCGAAATTGGTATCCATTACTGCTCTCTACTTTACATTCAGTAACAGGGTAGTGCGGAAAGTTGAGATTATGATAGTGATCCGGGCTCTCAACCGGAAGCATTCACGCGCGTGTTATATACAGTAAGCATCGATCTGGCGTACATGTAACCGACATCAATCCTAAAACGGCAATGGCTTCCAGGGCGTAAATGTAGCCGACCCTTCGGATCATTCGGTGGCTAGACCCCTGTCCATCCTTCAAAGTGGACATAAGTCGCAGTAGCTGTGCTAACTTTTTTCGAGCATGCCATTCATTACCCAGTGCGCGGTTCTTGTACGTCGGGCACTTTAATGTAGCTATGCCTGATGTAACGAGTTAGCGAGTTCCTCAATATGCTCCATCAGGTGTTGAAATTTGAGCGTTGAATCTATCCACTATTACCGGCAATTGATTACGCCAGCAGGAAGATTTGGCTTTTGCGACGTCTTTGTTTAATGATCCGTCGCTTCCGATGCCGCGTCATCATCACTCACGAAGTCATATCCGTCTTGTTTCACCATAGAAGACAAGAAAAGGCAAATTGGTCGTGGCAATAATTACGGTAACAGTGTTGGTGGGTCTGTTTTAAGCGTAGCTTATAACATTTCAAAGTAATACTATAATCAATTAACGATTGTGGTTTTGTGGATTGAGTATTTAGCAAGTGCCGAGATCTTAATGATTTAAAAGTGAGATTTTCAACTGCGATGCAGGCGTCCTTCACAAAATTGCTTGCCTTCATTGGTGCTGCCTACTGCGTTACTCATGACACAGGTAAATTGAAAAATCGCCATTAGTGAAGCACTTAGAGACCTCCGTCAACGACTATTAGAATAATCTCAAGGTCTGTGGATGCGACGATATAGATATATATAATTCAACAGCCATCGCTTTAAGCCAATTTGAGTTGCCCATACGTATCGCGTATCGTAAATTTGATTAGAAAATCAGATTTATGCAGGTTATTATACGCCCTTATGGCACCACTTTCTTATGTCCCAGGTCCGTGGGGCATGCACTTGGAGGCGTTGAGCTCGAAGACCTATACAGGTGATATCAGCGTCTTCTATACGCACTCTTATGTACAAATGAATAAATGTCTATCTGTCTGTCTGTCTGTCACCCAACGCTGTCACGTTACCTACACCGAACATTTGTCTATGACGCATTTGTATCTAAAATTTTTATTAGAATCGAGATGGACACCATGGACGCCGTGTAGCGTTTCTTGTGGGAAAGGGGTCTCGATTCGTTATGAAAGGTGCAATTTTCTCAACAATGTAACCACTGAGATGCGAAGAGAAACAAAGCAATGCTTTGAACAATTTTGTCCAAGTAAGACCATCGAAATGCAGTAGCAATAACTCGGAAGGTTTCTGGTTCGATTCCAGATCGAGTCAAACCAAAGACTTCAAATTGGTATCCGTTCCTTTCCAGCTTGACAGCCGGTATCGGTTTGTTGGTTTATTTAGAATATATGGCGTTTTCACCTACTAAGGTCATTTACGCCAAGTCAATGATTACGGTATACGCGTCAATACTTCCGGTGTATAGCCCGGATCACTATTACAACCACGAATCTCCGCACTTTCCCGATACCGACTGCCGGGCAGGGAAGGAACGGATACCACTTTTAAAGTCTTCGATTCGACTCGGCCGGGAATCGAACTGGGAACCTCCCGATCAGAAAGCGGACAGTCTAACCCACTCGGCCAACTGAACGGTATCGGTTTATTTCTAATTCCCACATTCTTCTCCTTGTTTCAGGTTACTTGTCCTGGCCTCGTATTCATTTCACTGGAACTTTAGTTTCAGACGCTAGCACTGTCAACAACCACGCCTGTAACTACGATATAACAACATTTGATCAGTCATCGGTAAATGTATACGCCTTGTTGTTTTGGATTTACGAATTTTTCTAATGTCATACGCCACGTAGGCTACGCTTGTCCATACTTCCCGTTTACAGCCCAGATAGCTACTGTATGACAACTACAACCCTCCACACTCAACCGATGCTGACTGTATGTAACGCAGACAAGTAAATGGATAGCGCTTTGGCTCGAATCGGTTGGGAATCGCACATGGGCCTGCATAAAATGTCATGAAATCAGCATTGAAGAGTTAGTGGAGCCGATGGCGGACGATCTTCCATCTTCACCTGATCAAGGAGCGGAGCTCCGAAAGCTAGTGAATGTTTTAATTCTCAATAAACTAAGGCTGGACCCTAAATCTGTGGTGATCTTCTTTACAATATGAAATCAGCAGACATTCATGCATGATGGACGTAGCCTATTCATTGGATACATATCATTTAAATTGGCCTGAATCCAGAAATCCTTGAACTTTTACGAAATCGGGTATTCATGCAGTTATGAACGTATTCACTGGATACACATTATTTAGAGGGGAGGTGCCAACCCCGACGGGAGCGGACATGTGTACCTATCGAATGGAAATATTACAAAAGTTTGCGAGAAGCCTGGTCGATGCAATCCGTATCATGAAATCACAACAGCTACGATCAATCGTACGTCATGATTGCCTATCCATGCAATTAGCTAAAGTTCAATTGCGTACTTTTTGCCATGGTTAGAACATGTGACCGCCGTCATCGTGGACGTTGATCCTGACTGGACGATTGCCACAGAAATATGGGGCATGAAACTCAGTATACCCGATCACTTGGTTGGAGAGATGCTGCCTGCGTCCATGTCAAGGCAAAGCTCTAGAATTGAATTTGACTACACGGACTCAGACATGGTCGGTGTATATAAAAGGTATGTTATGAGTCTTACAGTATTACATCTTATTATTACTATTGTTGGTAAAAATAGAATGAGGTGCGTCACTGACTGAAATCGCTGGCATAAACTAGAATAATAAGAACGCTGCTGCGGCAAGCGGTAAAACGTATGACAAGAGGTACCTTCAGATATACAACACTCCGAACTCCCCCCGGTACTGATTGCCAACCAGACATGAAACGGATACCACTTTTACAGTCTGTGGTTTGTCTCGGTCGGCAATCAAAGCAGGAACCTCCCCATCAGAAGGCGGGCAGTCTAACGCGCTCGGCCATCTGAATGGTCGACGTAGAATTATTCCGTTCTGTAAATGTAATTCACACAACTATCCCTAACCTTGCTTACTTACTACTTCTACACTTGTTATGGTCGTATGTCTACCATAATATTGAACATTGGATTATTTTCTATACTACAGCAAGCTAAAGATTATTCAATGGAAGTCGATTGCAACGCAAAAAATGTTTAAAAATGCGAAATTACTCTCCATCAGTTTTACTCTCGATCTTTACAGCAAGAAAACACTTTCATGTAGACTTGTGGGAACGATAGGTAGGATGAGTTTGCAGCCCCGCTTTCTTTACCAATCGGAAAAATCATAACGCAATAAAATTAGACAAACAAACAGACGGGATTCTGTTTCATCCCACCAAGAACTTGTTGCTAGTTTTAATTTCCGCCGTTTTCAACTACCAAGGTCCCATGTACGCCAGCTCAATTCTTACGGTAGCCTCCACAACGGCATAATATGTACCGGCATATAAAAATCATTCGCGGTAGCCTAAAATGCGCTACGGCCACTCCAAAATGTAGCTACCTGCATACTGGGTAATCCCATATACCGCGCAGTTGACCGAGCGGTTTGATTGTCCGCTTTCTGATCGGAAGGTCCCGGGTACTATTCCAGACCGAGTCAATCCAAAGACTGGAAATTGGTAACCTTCCCTGCTCTCTTGGCAGTCAGTATCGGCAGAATCCTATGGGTTGTGGTCGTGATAGTGATTCTGGGCTATAAATAGGAAGTATCGCAACACGTGTAGGCTGTACAAGTATTGATGGCTTACATGACCTTCGTATATATAGTTGAAACGGCATAAATCCAAAACAACGACTACAGGGTAATCGCCAACCTTCACAAACTGGCTAATCACATTTTTTACTTTCCGTATTAAACGTTCAGGCTTGACCTCTGACGATGATCCTCTACAAACCATGGTGACGCGCTCTATGCGTGGTGTGCAGCACTCATACAAGCATGTATGCTACGCACCATTCTTCCTTCATCGCGATCGAAAAGTCTTAACGATAGATCTATCTGCATCGATGTTGCATGACAGGAAGAAGATATTCCGCTCTGTTTATCCCATAGATTTGGCGGTGTGGTTGCCAACAAGAGTTTTCTGCAAGTACGTGTAGCAGTAGGCCTATTAAGTAGTAGCATATATCTCTTCATAAAAGACTGTTCAGTTGGCCGAGTGCGGTTTAGGCTGTCCCCGCCTTCATATTGGGAGGTTCCGAGTTCGATTCCCGACCGCGATAAACCAAAGACTTTAAAATTGGTATACGTTCCCTGTCCGCTTGGCAGTCAGTATCGGGGGGGGGTGGGGGAGTGCGGAGTGTTGTGGTTGTGATAGTGATCCAGGTTGTAAGCCTGGTGTATTGACACATGTACCATAAACATGGACCTGGCGTGCATGACCTTAGTAGTTGAAAACGTCATAAATCCAAACCACAACAACAACAATAAAAGACGCGGTTGTGCTTCAATCAACAGACGGTCGAATGTACCTGGGGAAATTCCGATTGTATCACTCTAAGAAGGCCACAAGACCAGTTGCTTGCGTATTTACAGTACAGTATACTTACCTTCCTCGCCATTTAAAGTGGCTGCAATAGCTCAGCTGCTTGACTTACGCCTATTCCTAAGCCATATAGACACTGGCCTTAGTGCGGTGACAATTTATCGGATCTGCCGGCATGTTCTTGGCTTACATTTTGCTGGCTTCATCACTATTATAGAACATGCTATAGGTCTTCGAGGTGACTCATAAATGGGCCGCACAAAGGTGCATTGCGTTATAATAGCCCAACATTGATCTGATGCAACAAGATTCGAAACTTAGCCTACTTGACGACGCTAGTATTTTGTACATTTAGGTTCTTCTGGTCGTTCAAACACTGCATGAGGCATGAGCAGTTTGAAACCGTTGTCATTCATCCAATAACACATGGGGGTTGGATATCCAAATACTTGGATAACGGTGAAGATTGGTACACGTATAACGCGGGGGTAGTGGATATCGACCTGTCACATATTCCTGAGGAAATTATTGACTTAATGGTTCGACATCGCTTAGGAATCATCCGAAATATCAACTGCAGGTTCATTTCATATCAGCTATCAAACATTATCATTATATTATCATTATATATAAATTGACCCGTGTTGTATTCACGCGTTCTGTTTATTACTTCATTGAAACACAATAACACATTTTATTACGCCTAAAAGTAACAAGGTACGTTATTCCTAAAAAGCTGTCCTTGACATCACAACAAGAAAGAGAGCGAGTCCTCGTGGTCGTCGCTTGGCTTTACTCGTTCCGGAGTCGATCCGGATATGGCTCATGACTCCATAACAACCCGTCAGTTCAGTAAAGTATCATTACGTTCAAATACATTGAAACTTAGGCATTTCTTTTACCAAGTTGTGGAATTCTGGTGAGTGTGAAACTGCCATATACCATTATAAGCGATTTTATCTGTGATTAGAAATTTGGGTGTCATCTGGGCAGAAGATTCCATGGGAATTCAAATCGGTCAAGCAGAGAAAGTCGCACACAAATTAAATCCCGGAGAGGAGCATACTGTCACTGTAGTGGTTAGTGCCTTCGGAAAGCCCGCGCCGAACGTTTACGTGGTGTTGGATTCTTTTATAAAGCAAATAAATGCGAGCTGCAAAGCAAAATGCGATAGGTAGGTTTATTATTTATATCATTGCTAGCTTACAGTCGTCATCATCAAACCCAATACCCCGCCGCCGTGGCTACATTGAGGGGTGGTATTCAAGAATTGATGGGATCAATCGGTGCATCGCATGATGATGAGACAGCGTGCATATTACATGGTTTTCACCAGGTACAAGTACTACCAGCGTGACAAATGGGTTTTGGCATGGAGAGATTTAGTCATATAGGATAGCTACTGATACTGGAATATAGCGTGTTTACAATTCTACCGAACATAATACATACTGTACATAAATGAATTTCAGAACGTTAGGGAAGCCAGGCGAAGCTCTATTGATCTCTGGAACAACGCCATTTACGGATTCTTACGGGAAAGTAGAATTCAGAGTTGAAGCAAGGCACGGACCAAGAAGACCACGAGGATGCTCTTTGATTGGACAGTTGTATCCATTACGAATTACTGCAAGGTAGGATAAATTAGCTGCGGTTATAAATGAGATAGTATAGGATAGACAGGAAGAGTGGTGGATTGAGAGGTGTATCAGGTGATATTTCGGCTCTATACATAACAGCGCGCTGCGCATGTAGCTTACATGATGCAAGAGATGCCCGAAATATTTGGTGACTATTCATTCAATATACACGTTTTCAATCCATACTATCGCTTGTAGTGCTGAGCGACAAAGAGCAGCGGATGACAATTACCTAAGTAGAAATTTCGACTGATCAGGATGGAGGTCAATGGGTGGGTGTGATTAAAATTTCACTGCGCAAAACGACAATGCTAATTTCCACTGGTATAGGCTACTTGGTGAAATCCAGTTTAATTCAATCATCGGTTTTATGCTTCTAGATACAACGATGGAAGAAAATCGTTCTTGTATGAAGAAGGTTCAACAGATAACGATCAACAAGATAACAAGATTCACCTCAACTCGTATTATTCTGTAACGCAGCTATTCGACGATGAGCCTGACATCACATGCCCAACTTGGATGGATATAAAACGTAGGCGTGATATATCTGATGCTTCTTCTTTCGCTTGGCTTTCTATGTGCTTGTTTTCTTCGAACTATACGTCACGGCAGCCACAGAGCAGCCACTGTTTCGTGGCCTCATCTAGTTTTTTCAGACCAATCACCCCGCTGGGGGGCCTGTATGTAGTACTGGAGTGGATGGCATGGTCTGCGGTTTGCTCCTCTGCACGACACTCGCATATGCCGCATTGGGAGCTAGATGACATTTGTGGAGGGACGACTTGAAGCATCCCACCCCTGTTCTGAGTCGGCTGAGACGCTCCCACGCTAGACGCGGCAGGTTGAAGCCCGTCCGCATGTTGATACAGCTTGCAGCAGGCGCGCTCAACAAGTACGACAAGTAGCATACAGGCGGGTGTGAATCGTTACTGTAAAGCCGTTAGAAATGCGAGTGAGTGATTGGGTCATGTAACCTGATATAACCAAAGCAAGACAATCAAAGAAAACAATCTAATCCCAATCAAAGCTAATTAATCACAGATATAATCACAGTAGGCTAGGCGCATTTGCAGACGTTTACTTACTGTAGGCCTATATAGACTCAACTGACTTAGCCATGCATTGATCACCTTTAGATATTTTTCATCAATACTACAATTTATATCCGGTGATGTGGAAAAACGGGATCATAGACATGCATTCTTATGAAGACATGAAAAGAAAGGCGCGATCTTTGAAAGCTGCAATGTTCGAATTCAATATCTCTGACGCCAGGTACATGACGCTGACGCAATTAGATGCATATCGCTAATGAGAGTTACGTGGGCTCTGTGAAAGTTACATTCTTTTCAAATGTTGTAGGCCTGTATGTATACTGTCGGGGTGTGTAGCGTACTCTCAGAGATAGCAGTAACCGCTCCGATTTCCGCTTTACTTAACAAAGTCTTTGCGCTAGAATATTCCCATCGTCACCTGACGAAATAGCAGAGCTCCAAACTTATGCTTTATGCATGTTATAATTCTTAATAAGCCAAGGCTGGGCGTTGTTGTGGTTGTTTTGAATTTGTGTTTGTGGCGAATCTTCTTTACGATAACTATACAAGTTTGTAACAGATACATGCCTGTTCAACGGGATTTGTCGTTGGGAAAGAGACGTCTCATATGGAATTGGATGAAATGTGGAATGAAATTTTCAAATGGAACAAACCAAGGTATATTCTATATACATGCACAGGAATTGAATGAAGGGTTGGGGATTGGTGGGGTTCAGAATTTTGTGAAAAAGTGAATCTTATTATTTTTCCTAGGTAGGTTACTGTAGGTCCATTTGCTCGATAAATAGGCCTACTTATTCGGAAGTTTAGACGTTTGGCCCACAAGCACATCAGTGCCAGAATCGCCTAAAAACCGTAGGTCTATCATCAAAATGTAATAAAATAGATTACAGTTAATTCTCAATATAGCAAGGCCGGACGTAAAATACGTGGTGAATCTTCTATAAGGTTACGATAGCTATTGAGTGTCTGCCATCGGCTGCTATTCGTCTATTTACTAAACAGACCCACGTTCAATAAATTTTAGAGTATCCTGATATTTGTACCAATCTCGAAGACCGAATGGAAAATTTGAGAGACGACGTAGAAGACGTAGCGGTCTTGGAATTTGCGACGATTCCACCATATTTCACAGCTTGGCTAAGCATAAAATCTGAAGAGGGTCGCAACGTTGCCGTTAGCAACATCGTCAAATCAGTCATGGAAGATGAAATGAGGCATTTCGCAATGGCAATGAATCTTGTGAACGCGGTAAGGTAACTGTTATTAATAAAATTCTATTCTTCTGTATCTATACGTTCGTCAAAGAACAATTCATGAAGTGTATAGTATGTGATAAGCCTTCCGTCCCCATTGCGTTTACTTTGAATCTCAAATGACATAGTGGTTGTTGTTGTTGTTTTGAATTTATGGCGTCCGATCAGAATGCAGACAGTTTTGATTTTTTGACTTGTATTGTTGTTGTTGTTTTTGGATGTAATAGCGTTTTACAACTACTAAGGTCATGTAGGCATACGCCAGGTCAACGCTTACTGTACACGCGTCAATACTTCCGAATCACTATCTCAATCATAACTCTCCGCACTCACCGATACTGACCGCCAAGCAAAGGTGGAATAACTGATACCATGGCCTACTGTCTAAAGTAGGCCATGCTGATACCAATCCTAAAGTCTTTGGTTGTGCTCGGTCGGGAATCGAACCCGGAACTCCCGATCAGAATGCGCACAGTTCCAATTTTTTCGCCTGCATTAGCCATCGCGATTATTCGTTCACGCCGTCGTTGAACAACTATGCTATTTTGCGATTTAGATAAGAGGTTCAGTAACAATTTTCAAGAATCATCCATCGTACCCGCTCGCATTGTCGAAAGGACATATGTATGGATTTTTAAAAGGTGAAAAAATTCCGATAGCGAAAATATCAAAGGGTCTTCTGAATGATGTATTCTCGAGAATTGAACAACCTCTTACAGACGGTGGTAAACAGGCAAGTTATACAGCAGAGTTGAAAACCTTTACACTTTCTACATAGCTTAAATGAAGCAAATTTTTTCAGTTGGTCGAGACGATCGCAACCCTGTGGCATACGCTTCATCCTAAGAGACAACAGGACACCGATGAAACGTTACATCCTTCGATGAAGAAATTACTGAAAGATTTTGACAGCATACGCGTATATGAAGAACGTATCCACAAGAAGAGAAGCATCCCACCCGTCAACAGCTGGCGAAAAATTCTTGATTTCGCTAGCAAAGAGCTGGGAAAGCTGCAGCATATCCACACCGTAGGCGGATTCTACACTAAAATCGCCTTAGAGACGGCTGCTTTAGAGGCTTGTGCAAAGCTTGGAAAAATGAATCATTCAACTATTTTTACGGGGAACAGTTCCTATCAGTTGAATTCGTCTCATTGGTACAGCCCACAAGACGAAAGCATAGAATGTATGGTACAAGAAGTGGCGAATTCGATGGGCGATTTCAGGGACGCGAGAAGTCAACATGCGGGTCGCAGACCTAGATCGGTACGCGACACTCAAAGGCAAAGCTGCACCGTCCCGTCACATACAACTACAAAGACAATTGCTTCAATTTGGGATTTGAAATCTGCCTTACAAGCGATAGTAGAAATTATATATGAAGGCGAGGGCAGCTCATTGTGCTCGCCTTTAGTAGAGTCGTATGGGACAAATTCTGATCTACTGGCTCATTACTATCGCTTCCAGGAGATAATACACGGCCGTCGACTTGTGAAAGTCTGGAATAATCAAGTCAGCCCATCTCATATTTGCTTGAATACATCAAAGTGGTGCCAAGAATCTCTAAAAGGCTGGTCGTTTTGTTACTCTGGTGAAAAAATACACTTTTTTGAAGATGGCGTTTGGGATATTCTTACAAATCCAACAGGTTACACTCCTGGAACGACCACTTTCAATCTAAACAGCCGGTTCAATAACGTCTACCATTTGCTCTTAAGCTGCTTGAAGCAAACTTTTCAGGGCGAGCCTGATTTCATCAAACATTGTATGGCGTACATGCATGACATGACTGTGATCGGAAAGCAGATGGTTTCCAGTGAGATAAACAAAGATAGCAAGGACTTGTATTGCACCACCAACAAACATGCTACTCCGATTTTCGACTGACTCAGTGACTCATGATGATTCGCAGTAGATGTCACATGAAGAAATCTGTTTTCCTTCGCTGCTACTAAGTACTACTAACCATTTGAGTCGTGTGTCACGAACGGTGTATTATTTTGTGGAGCATGAATTTAGCTGACCGATTCGGGTCCAGATATTATTTGTTGCATCATGAAAAGTAATTATATACGTTCAATGGTCGCATAGTCCGGAAGACTCAGAGTGACTTTGGGAAGACTGATTATTAGGATACTCCATGCTCACACCTTGCGCCTAATCAAGCTATGTGAGGCGGCCGTGAGGTGGAGTAAGACAAACCAAATTTCAGCACGTCGACTGCTGTGAGCGGTGCATTTCATGCTTTAGCCATACTCGGCAGTATAGGCTATAGACTACCATCACATCCTCAATCTTATCCTTCCCCGATACTAAATGCCAAGCTGTGAACGAGCTGATAGCAATCTTGAAGTCACCAACTGACACGATGGGAAGACGCCGATCGGCAAATCCGGAAAGCTGTTGGGCGCCTGGATTATGGGGTTAGTGTGGAGAGGTGGTAGGCTTACTGGCACAAAAGAGCAGCTCATATCAACGTCGCCTTTAGTCCGGGGAAAAATACATGCAGCCCCCTCTTCGTCAGCGTGGCAAATTCACTCAACCTCGACTCAACTGCTAGAAAACCCAACCATTTCCAAACAGCAGTTACTCACTGATATCGCCGTGTTTCATCATAGTGAAAAGAAAGTCAACATGGGGACCATATTGTCAAAGTATGCATCACGCAGACGAAAATTGTAAGTGGGTAGTGACATCTGGCACAGTAAAGAATGAGAAGTAAAGCGCACGACGCTGACATACTATATACAGAGAATACAAATTCGTGGTACGGTGGGGAAAAGATAAATCAAGGCAGCCAAATCGCAGAATAGTCCAACAACCAACAAGGTGACTATTCAAACCCGCTACTGCAGGCTGAAAGATTGACTACCATTCACTAGATATATATATATATCCATAGGATTGGGTTCAAAAATGCGGCATAATCAAATTTTATGCCGGGTTTTAAAACTTCTAGCCGTGCGACAAAAACTTGAGAATAGACGGCAAATTCGGTTCGTGAGAAGGAATTTATCCTCGGAGATATTCCATCTATGCAGGTAGTTTTAACTAGTGCGATTGGACAGTCGGTACCAGTTTTGCGCAGGCGAAACACGCTCAGACGAGCCTTTCGTCGCGGATGGGTACCAGGTTTTAGGGCTTAAGCCAGGTACATATTATGTCTTTGATCCCCACCCTTAGAAACATAGTGGTAGTCGTCTTCTTCCGAAGCGCTTACGCATTCAGCACTCACAAGTACGTCACGGTTCTAATATATCGAAATGGTTCGCTTGGACCGCATCAATCATACCAAATGCATGTTGCACATCCATTGTGAAATGATGATTTTCAGACAACACTGAGATATATCAAAAAACATACCACATGTCAAAAAAACTTTTTATCAACCTAATAGATTAAAGATCACTAAACGGGCATGTATTTTGCCAATCAAGCCACATAATGATATACTTTACGATCCGCATGGGACCGCGCCAAATATTCCCTTTCAATCAGACCTTCGATTCGTTTCTTAGTAACTACAGGACTTGGCATGAAGCGATGCTTCAACTGATTTGTAACCTGGAAGCAATAAGGAAATGCATGAGCGCAAATTTTGGTGTAGTTGTAGATCGAAGACTGATGCGTCGCCATCACCAAATAATCAGAACACAGACTTCAAACAGTAGGCCGGTTCTACAGTAGTGCAGTAACCAGGAGATTAAGTGTGCGCCAGATACAGTCTCACAATTGAAAGAAAATGGTTTACTAAAATTGAATTGACATCAGGTACCTTGCAACCCCCTGACTGCAGCCATTGACCTTTTAGTGTTGGAAATCCAGAGTGGTCAAGATGGGAACAAGCGTATGAGCTGCGTTTTTCGTCAAACAGCCCCATTTATGTGGATGAACGGACACAGCGTGGTCAATTCACCAAATCCCTTGTGCTACGGGTCACAGCATATTAAAGTAAGCTTGATGCATTGGCGTGGAAGATTAGGAAAAACAACAGTAAAGCTTTTCTTATGTGGATAAAGAACATCTTACAGAAGGTTATCGTTATTACTAGGCATGTGCCGATGTCGGGGTATCGGCCACTTTTTTGGGTATCGGTATCGACCGAAAACTGGCCAATACTGCACCGATATCTGGATATCCTCAACGTGCTGTGCATTTATACTTCTAAGCATTTTCAACCTAACTGACAATCGATTGGGGAAAGATTGACGAGATGGAACACAAAATTACGGGGAAATCAGAAAGTGTACGCCATATTACAAACACATTCAGTCAATGCAGGTCGGCGGCCGTGAAAAAACAGAGTACACGTTATTGTAAACGATGAATTTAGAATCAGACTTCAACTTTAATGAAGTATCGGTATTGGCCTTTTTCAGTGGTATCGGCACATATCTAGTTATTACTGTCACTAACCCCACATGCAAGCGGAGCCAATGGCATATTCAGATTGTTCACATCATGAGAAGTTCACTGATGGGGCTGTAATGTGCCCTCAGTATGTGTAAGCACCTCTTCTGACATGGCCCAAGAGCTTTGACGACCCGTCATCAAATTTAACTATGTGATAAATAAATCAAATGTTGATGCATTACCTCAGCCACAAGCAAGTTGTGCTGCATTTCCTTCCTTGATTTCATGATACGGACAATGGCTGCTTCAATTTCGTGTCGCCGGTCTTCATCTACCTTTGTTCTCGTCTCTCGTCGTTCTGGTTCAGACTCACCTTGCCTTGCCGCAACTGTGAACACATTCATAGACTCTCATAACAATACCCTCATGGCCTAGTCCAGAATCTGGTTATTAAAGAAGACTTGAAAGAAATAATTCATTTCTTCTTAACCTGAAGTTAGCAGAGTTCCGAAAGCTTGTGAATTATCTATATATGAATACGTTATAGAGTCGCGCTCTGTGACGTCATACAGAAGAATCAGCTGATGCGAGTTTGCTTTCGGTTTAACTATCAATTTGTTTGTCGCAGGTGTTTCGTCACACCGTACTGATGGTGCTGCTGCTATCATGACAGAGGCAACAGAGATACTGTAAAGTGTACCGGTACAGTAGTACCGAGTAGCGATGTAAATACAGCCAACACAGGAAGCTGAACAAGCATATCACCTTGAACAGTGACCCAAACCCAAACCATTATATAATTTGGAGAGGTAGACAATAGTGGTAACAAGCGTCACGGATCAGTGGTGTGTAAAAGTGGGCACACTCAATTTTGCAAATTCTTTGCCGGTCCTGCTAGTATTCTAGTAAACTGGACTGATCGTAACATCTGCCGTGACTTACTCAATACATTTCTTTTAGTGTCACATCACAAACAATTTTTTACAAACATAATAGCTAAACTTAACCTAATATAATTTATGAAAAATTCCCAATTAGCAATGCCGGTGCCCCACAGCTCCAAAATGCTGAATGATCAGGTAAAACATTTCAAGTTGCCACAACATTGATTCTAATGCTCTCCTTACCCATTTGAATTTTGACTCTGTGCAATCTTGATGAAAATCCATCATTGACGATGAAAGTGTGAGTCTTCTCGATATCTTTCCCTCTCGGTTCTTTCATTAAAACACGTTGGTTTGGCTTTCCGCACGCAAGAGATTGGAGGGCTCTTGTTAACTCTCTAACAGGGATGTCAGTCTCCTGTTGTAGTTCCTGAAAAAAGCAAACACTTAGTTCATGTATCCTGGAGTTTTGCATCTTAATTTGGTGAAGGATATTCACTTTTACTTGAACTATACCGAAACGGGCAGTAGCAGTGCACTACATTCTAGACAGGAATCCAAATGGTTATTAGCTTCAGACATGGGCTAAGCATGAGAATTTTAGATTCTAAACCGGAATCCATGCTTCATATGATGCTTTGTGTGTGTGTGTAAATCCTTATCATAATTGGCTTGCAATTTTTCCTGATGTATAAATAAACACTAAATCTCTTATCACAAGCGACAGTGATCGTCATAACCAGACCACAGTCATCAAACTATGCAATGGTCTATGGTACCTGCAGTGAGCAAATGAGCGTGTTCATTGGGTATGGAGGTCAATGAGAATCAGCCTTGAACTAATCCATACAATATCATTACGGGTGACAAGCATAGAAAAATGGTAGAGCTGATGATGGACGATCCAGATAGCTATAGGTAAGGGTAAGTCACCACAGATTCACAAGCTTTCGGAGCTCCACTCACTCATCAGGTGAAGATGAAGTGCCATGCAGTGTGACATAGAAGTCCCTTAGACAATAATTAAAGGAAATGTAACACCAAATGAACACAATACCTCAAAGTTCCACTTCTCTCTGTTATTAAAAAGAAGCAGGATGACCATCTGCGATGTTGTTACTTGCAGTATATGTTTACGAGTTTGTGTCGTTCGTGCCGATGACAATGATGAGTCTCCCATATTTCCATCAACGGAAGACGTACTAGTGGAAGGCTTGACTCTGGCAGCGGCGTAGAACGTTGCGTTCAAATCTGCATTACCCATCTGAGGTTGGAGCGTAAGCTGTCTGCCGCTGTGCTTCCCAAGGTAAAACCTGAACAAAATTACAAAACTTTGGCTTGGTACATGGCCTACTAAAGGCCATGCTTGGTACCATGAAAATAGTACTGTATAATATGTCATAGAATCAGAATATTTGACAGTTCGGCTTTGATATTAGCTAAAAACGAAGTAATGACAAGACGAAATTCAGCAACCAGCGGAATCTTCAGGAATCACACCCCCTACGGTGATTTGTAAAGAAGTATCCCAGTCCTTGGATTATCTAATCAAACTACATCAACATACTACCTCTATCAACCTCTGGTCTCCCAAGTTAATGGAGTCGCAAGAAACTAATACATCGGCCTAGGTCTTTCTGTACAGTATAGGCCTACCTAATCCTACATGTACTGTACATTATGTGCAGCGTAAGAATATGGCACATATATGTTTCTAGTAGGCTACAGTATCCAGTATTCCACGAGACTCCTTGGTATTATACACCCGGCTAAAGAACACTGATTGAAGTGAGAAACAGCAAATGTGAAGCTAGGAATTCTTCTAAATACCTTCGGAAAACGTCAAAAGCATGTCTCGGCGCTGGAGGGATATTACAGTTTGAACTCGACGCTTGTGTCGGCCAACAACCGGTAGTCAAGACTCTTACGCTTAGATCAACACCTTTCAATGAAGTCTGAAAATAACAAAGCAGGTACATATAAGGTGTCTGTATACAAAGAATACATAGACATAATATTCGCTTCTGCATGACTTTGCATTGAAAAGCAGCGGGAGACTGTCGTCAGATCAGATAGTTTTCATCGGGTAGAAGATCACGGTCACGTGTAACACAATGATACTCTACCAAGTACCAATGCAGTACACACATACGTTCACAAGGACATGAAAATTCATAAGATGACAGTTCCAGAATGCCATGTATCAATATCCTACCCCGCTGTCTTGAATATGTTGCTTGAACTCAGTATTTGTTGAGGTGGATATCTGCATATCCTTGAACATCCCTTCGAGTTTCGACGTGAATTGGCATCCACACTCATTCTGAAAAATAGAGACAGATGTCCCGATTAAATAGGCCAAGTATGAAGTGAGACACGCCAATCACGTATTGAACTTACTGTCTCATGATCGTCGGCGTCTGCATGCTGCACCATACATTTAGGCCAGCAAATTTCAATGCAGATCACGAGGCGTGGAAATCGAGAGTGAGTTGTGGCAGGGTATCAGGCATAAAACTGTCTACCAATTCCCTAACACATTACTTCCCCCACGTTGTGAGTTGTCACCAACTCCCATTGGAAAGGAATAGAATGGAAGGAATGAATCCATTAGGATTATCCAACCTTTAGTTTGGTAATCATGTTCTTTTCTGAGTCATCGGATATACTCTTGTTACCGAGCAATCTTCTTGCAAGGTGTTGCTTATAGTAACGTTCGAATACGTCTTTTTCTTGCAGAAAACGGAACAAAACCATAGTCTTATCCAAAACCATTTCAATTTCTTGTTCTGACATCTGCAAAGCAAATAAGAAGTTAGTCAATAGCTGTGTGAAATTGTTCAAACAAAGATACATTATAGTCACGATTCTTCGCAAGTCAATATGATGCCTCGAGCATAATGTTATTGACTGTCCTCTACAATGGTCTGCGTCAACTAGAAATCTTAGATTCACATTGAGGTGGACTAAAAGTTCACAGCATATACTGTATAATGGCCATAATCGAAAAGTCCCAACTCCAAACTGACTCAAAGCATGAAAGTCAAGCTTGCAACTAGCTTGCACCTACAAGGTTTCAAAAATTTTTCCACCGGAATTGCACCGTTACTGGACTTCAAGGGCATGCAAAACCTCTTTCCAAGCAGTCCACCGGATGAATAGGGATATGTAGGGAGACTATTGTTTACTTATGTGGCAGTAGTACGATGTGTGTGTAATCCTTGCGATAGAATTTGCTTTAAAATTTGCAAATATGCAAAGATCAGATCTAAGCTACAGATATTATGCTCATCATCACAGCGTTAGTTATGTTGGTATGGTTGCATTAGAATGTACACAAATGACACGATACCGGTATGGAAACTGAATTAAGCTAAACATAGTCATAACAAACGAAATCATAACATTGATGATAACACAATACAATCGAGACAATAGTCAATAAATTGTGTGCGCTCATGAAATTTGAGAGCAATAGATGACAATACTAGTGTAGGCCTACAGAACATTCATGGGACCAATCAAATCATGACTCATATTCGTTATTTATAGATTTTGACGTGGCGGAGCTGGAGATATCACAGGAACGACACAGATCAATGTCATAAAATAAAAGTGAATGTCCACAACCCCCCACACATTTTACAGAGTATCGCTATATTTATAACCAATGTATTGCATGTGACATGGAGGCCAATACTAGCAATGCACCAGTTAGCCGGTAGCTGTTAACACCCAACATATATACTACTCGCATCTGATCTATGGCTTAGACGTAGAATAGAGCAAACTACCATAGTCTTGTGACAGTAGGTAATGGGAAATCGAGTCTATATTCCATTTTCAAAACTTGAGTAATTGTCTAAAATGTAAGAACTTCGAAGAAGACTGCAGTAGGCAGAGCTACTTAAATCTTGTGTGTTTGTTGGTGAGAGGTAGGATAAATCTACCAACGTAGACTCTGAAAATCGTTTTGTTGAATACCAGGACTAAACCCAGCTTAAAGTTAAAGCGTAGGTTCACTTTTATGGGATGTTCCTATTGACTGAAAAGAAAAATAGAGACATATTCACAGGATAATATGAATAGCCTCAGACTCATGTATATCTCACGTCACATTCAGTGCTTCATTTGCAACTTGAAGGAGGTTGTGGATAAAGCATAAGTAAAAATGTAAACATATTGTCAGTACCCCTTTTAAACCTTTCTTTAGTTTGTCATCAATGAAAAGCGATAGATATTCCGGAGATTTTGGATTCTGGTTAATAAACCATTCAAAATCCGAGCAAATCATTTTCTTAAAGAGCTGCGATGACTTAAATGAGTCTTGGTGAAACATGTCGAAACGATCCTTCAAATCCAACAAGTTCTGAAAATAGGAACTTATGTAAGTCAAAGAGTATCTACTGTATCAGTGAGTCTATTTATCGTGTGGGTAATGTACAGCTTTTCCGGTGACACAAGACACCGCAGCATACTCTCCTCTCAATATGCTAATATATATGTATTATATATATTATTATATTTATATATTATATATATAAGTGAACCAATGGTAAAAATACAAACCTGGATGAACTCCACTGCTGATTTCCCTTCTTCATCCGATATCAAGCCTTTACCCTGCTCTCTAAGATATTTACTAACACAGTCACGGAGGGTTTCCGGACCCATTTTGACTCTTTCAAAAAGTTGGAACATACAATGCAAATCTAAGAAACAAGTTCATGACGAGTTAAAAACAATGAATACACAGTTAAATTTGAACTATGGAATAGATTTTACAGCCCAGCTCACCATCTTTTTTCTCTTGCATGAGCATCTGGACTACACCAGAGTTTTCCATGTCGACAATCGTTTTCATATGCTTCTCAATGAGTTCAGTTTGGAGAACTAGAATAATATATATATATCACATAATCTATCACTTTATAGCTACATACCAATCACAACGATATCCCCTGGTAAAAGTGAATGCGCTTAGTAGCTACCAGAATATTGATATCGACAAGTTAACTTTGACTTGACCAGGACACCGATTCATATGTACTGTAGATACTCACCATGTCAAAGTTCAATGAGCTAGACGGCTGGCGACACGCCACTAAATTACTGTACTGGACCGGTAACACAGAAATAATTTTGTAGTGTGTCATGAGCTTACCTTTCACGATTTCATCTTCCGTAGAAGGGTCAAAGTAATGTCTTGCACGTTCCCCTTCTTCGTGGATACGCGCTTCGACCTTTTTGATGTAGACCGAGGCACTGTTTTCTGCTAAAAACTTTTGACTTTCCATCTAAAAAAACAAGATGTTTATAAATCAGGATAGCTAGCAAATTTTTCAAAATCAAACTCCTACTCAACAGGTGTACATTTTGATGTGTGAAGAATTCACAATAACATTTTTCTGTAAACTTGGCTTATGAGATATATATTGATCATGAAATGGCTTATATATACCTGATAAAATTCCGCCGACTGTTTCAAAAAGTCTTTTTCAAATTCTTCCACGTAAACATCTCGGCCCAAAGTCATAAGCATCATGCACGCATTTCGAACGGCTCCCCTGTTACAAAAGTTAGCCATTATAAGCAAAGAGTGTAAATTTCATGTTGACAATGTTGTACCGGTCAACTACTTCGCCTCTGCGTTCACGAGACACTTTATCAAGCAGTACTTCTTTGAGATGTTCTCTGATTGATGGCTCTCGCACTACTTTATCGCGGAATATATTGAGTCCAAGCGTATACACACTGTCAACATTGTTTTGTGACACGTAGACTCGATCCTGCAAAAACAAATTCATTGATCATCGCAACATTGCACGAATAGATAATAAGGCAATTGGAGTTTTTAATTTAAAATGAACGGCAAAATATAAAGTCACAAGAAAATTTGAACACCAGGCCTAAGGTGCATTGATCAGACAAGCCAGCAAAATACGGTATACGGTTTTTAAAGTCAGGTTTAACCTACGCCAGTTGCCTCACCACTCACATATGCTGTTGCCTGACGGCGATACAATTATTGAGCGACTGACAAGATGAATGACATTACCGAAGCAACTGTTCACAAGTGTATCCCGTTTTTGCCTTTTACAGATTAGGCTACTGACAGGGTTAGCTTGCTGAAAATTTTGGTGCGAAACTTACCATGTACATCAAAATATCTCTAATCATGACCATTGAAGTTTGATGATCATTCCACGCAGTGTTAAGGGTCGGTATGAAATAATTATTCAGTGAATCCTGGACATCTTTGCGCACCTTTCAAAATACGAAAAATTGCTCAGAAAATTTATACATATATATATATTATATATTCTAATGAAGATCACCACAGATTTAGCTTCCAGCTTGGTTTATTGAGAATTAAAACATTCACTAGCTTTCGGAGCTCCGCTCCTTCATCAGGTGAAGATGGAATTCCATTCAATAACTAAGGCTGGACGCTAAATCTGTGGTGATCTTCTTTCCAATAACTCTTCCAAATATATATTCGGAATTCTTTCAACGATATAGGATCGTGGAAGTTGTTGTAGAAGCTACTGGACAGCTCTGTGCTGTGTAAGTGTAACCGATATTTCAACACAAAACGCCAGAAAACTACCCATTTACGCACATACACATAATTGCTAAAAGGAATGGAACAAGGAAGAGTGAAGATGGAGCTGACAGGTCCATCAAGCAGTAGCATATCTGCAGTGTCGTATCGCTCCATCAATGTCTAGGACTGCTATCCAGCAAGGATGACGTGGAATGCAGAAGGCACTTAACTGATCCCTAATCCCCTAATTCTCCTGACAGACTTAGGCAGTGTTAACAATGGAATAAACATCACCAAGTTACAATATCAAGCTATTGTATGTTTTTCTCTTCTCTTTTACACAAGCTTCCCAAATGTTTTGTCTTGATTTCCTAGTCATTGTCATAGAGATTATTTTGACAAAATTCTTTCCCTCACCTTTCCGACAAGATGCTCGGTAACCACATCCCGTAGACCATTGTATAATTTTTCTCCATGCTTGTGCAAAACCATAGTGTACGCATTGCGATATAATTCTTCAAAACTGAGACCACTGTTATTTTTCTTTTGGATTTCCTGGATAGCGTTCTTTAGAAGTTCCCAAATATTCGCCACATACTTTTCGTCCATGGTCATCTAAGCGAATGGACAATAATAACATTAAATAATAAAGTAAATAAATAAAGTAATCTGTGACATTGACCAAGTCCAATATTCGATGGGCTCATAACAGTTTATACAAATTCAATCAACTTCTTCGGAAAAGCATGCATATATAGGCCTATATATGGTACTGTGGGGTAACAACAAAATATTCCACAATGTCAGGACTCTTACCTGAAAGTTAAAATTAATGGTGAAAGAAGTAGACATTCTGGCTTTGCAATAAACTTGCCAACAGAAGGAAGAAAAATTTAGGATTCACTAATGGCCTTCAGAAGCTACATGGTCCTGAACCTTTATCCCATAACGAGTAATCAGCTAGCCTCAAAATGCTTCAGCTAATTCAAATACCATTTGTGAAGTTAGTGATATAGGCCTAGACATTGTGACATCACAGTCGACAACATTTCGTCGGTCGTCAGCGCAGGGATAAAGTAGTAAAGTACAACTGCGTAGAGAAGAACTTACTGGAAAGGCACGAATCCTCATTTTTGAATCCTTCTTCGTTTGCAGTCGGGAGTTCATCTTCTGTCTCTTACTGCAGTCCGACTCTTTGACTGATAAATCACATTCGAGGCCAGCAAAGTTGCGGCTTGTTTACTGCGATTACACAACAGACAAAGGGCAAACGAACAGAAGATGCACCTTCACTAGTACGATGAAAAGTTCAAGTATCTGCTGCTGGATGCTAATATATTGTCTAACACTAATTTGGCGAACTGACAAAAGGAAGATAAGCAGAACTATGAACTTCTTTCTGGGTGCACCTCGTTACAGAGAACACAAAAAGTGCGTCATCGAAAGCTGGACGATATCAAAATGGGCTTTGAATCCGGATCCGGAGATTTCGAGTTTTGTAAGAAATCTTCATCACCAACATCATCAGCAACTGTAAGCGACGCAAAAGAAATTAAGTTGAAATTATCATTGTGAAAATCACTGCTTGTGCTAAAAGACATGCTGAAGACGGCAATTGAGTTATGAACATTTGAAGAGCGAATTTTGTACAAAGATGCACTGGTAATAACATGCCGCAATATATTACTAATACTCTCAGCTTATGGCCCAGATTTCAATATTTTACTTCATAGTATAGTAATGGGATTGCGAGGTGGGGTCAGGTGGGTAAGGGCCAGTGGGGGCAATGCAGTGGCTTGAAAATCATCGAGCCGATTCCAAAAATTAACCACGTGTAGAAGTAGAGAGCATATTCGGTAACCTAGGACGCCTGCCGTAACTTTTCTGTTTCGCAACGTAACATAGACTTTGGCCCAGAATTTTTGATAAATTGCGCGATATTGAATGGTGGAACGCTAGTTAAATTAATGAAATGGTGAAGAAAAGTAAGGGAAAAGGGAAAAGGAAGAAGTATGTATACCTAGTTCTCTGATTTTGAATATAATATTCCGTAAAACGACGTGCTTTTTGATGTCGTTAATGATATATCTTTGCTGTCAATTTTTAGAAAGAGTTCTGCTGCACTTGATACGGCAATCGGAGATGCTGCTGCTGCTGGCAGCTGTGATGAGCTAAATATTGAAGGAGATGGGACCCAATTAGGTATCGGCAAAAAGAAGAAGCCCAAGAAGAAAAAGTTAACCAAAGAAGAAAAACAAGCGGTAGGAACAAATTTGGTTACCTACCGGTACTGATAATCTAGCGTAGACATGACAAGCGAGGTTGAGGCATACTCTATATAGATATATTTTGATGCATGGAACTATAGCCTATATCTATAAAGTAATTCAGTCGTAATATTTATGATATTTCCAAGCCAGGCAAGACTCGCCAAGAAACTTTCGACGTTCCAAGAAGATGAAGTGAAGTATACAAACTTTTGGCATAAAATGAATAAGTGGATGAAAGACAATGCAGGGAAAGTCGAAGAAATATTCAAACACCAAGAGAATGAAGACGAGGGTTACGTGATGCAGTCGTATTTCAAAGCAGGTTAATTCCAGATACCTCGTAATTAAATTATGAATACAGCACCAGTAGCTCACCCTAGTTTCTGTTGTAACCAAGTGAATGGGATGTATTAGGCCTACTTCAAATAGTAATATCATGATGAGTTTGAATATTTAATTTATTTCAAATCTTTGGTGGAATCACATTAACAAAAGACCTAGTGGTTGACCATTTTATCACCTTATTACTGTAGGCCTACTTGCTAACTTAAGTTCTTAGATTTATTTATCTCTGACACATTCTCCTTATCAAGCACCTAGTGCCATAGTTTAAATCGTTCAATGTTCACTCCACCGTTGTACAATGATTTCGCTGTATATCTCAAATGATTTGGCATTTATTTCAGGGTTACGAGATTTAGAATGCCCGGTTACTGAGCTCGAACTGTTCTGTTTAATAAGGATATTGGATCCTGAGAATACAGGGATGGTTCAGTACACCAATTTTAGAGGTATGAATTACTTTCATTCCACTGATTTTGATTGGTAGGTACGAATGTGACGCACTGAAGAAGTCTGTATGCTATCACAGTCAAGCGCCACTCCTCCGCATTATTCTCAATGCGCCTCCGGAGGTTAGTTTGACCTCCGGCTTTCTCTTCCAGCTGGCATGAGACAGCCGCTACCTCTTCCTGACTCTGATGATGAAGAGAAGGATATGCGACACGATGATTACAAGCCTGGCGTTATATCTGCTAGAGAAAAACTGCCATTCAACTTCATTGGAGATCCATATTTAGCCAAATACCCCAGGCAAGGATATTATGTAATCCTATGCAATCCGGAAATGTTACTGATAGTGCTAGCTATCTTGTAAATTGAATCTTGAAGTTGCCCGAGGACCCAACTAGGATATCCCCTGCATTTAAAATTTGAAATTGATTCTTCGATGTATGCGTGTCCTGGTAAAAGGGTCGGATTGTGACTGGAACGACTTCCTTTATGGTAACAGATTTTCATTTCTTATAGATACATAGTTCTTCGAATGAAATTGAAAGATTTTATCAGTATTGATAAACATCCCGGTCACTTTCAACTTGTAGTAACAAGTCATTTGACAGTACGAGCACTTATTATGAAAATTGGAGAACTATCTGAAATTACCAGCGGTCAACTCCGAGTCTACGCTGGGAGGGAATGCACTCAAGAAGAATGCCTTCATCCCAGACTGACTTTAGAAGAATGTGGCTTTGAAGGAGGACCGCATTGGGCACCACAAAAAGGGATACTTTTTTATGATTATTTTGTGGAATATGTCTGCCCACTGCTCAACTGTGATTACTATTTCGGAAACACTAAGAAACCTGCCAATCCCGTGTTGAAAGGTGCTTATCCAGACTATGAGGAACGATTGAATAAAAGTCGGTTGAAATCGCATAATGTCGACAAGATTTGAGTTCATTTGAATTTGCTTTTATTACTGTTATTAGAGTTTGCGAACACTCGTTAGGTCATGCATTATGACAGACTGTGTTTGTAGTCTGCAAGCATGTTTTTACTACCACTGACAATAGTTTTGTCTAGTTAGAGCTGTTCAAGACTTAAATTTCATGATGTGTCAGCGATGTTTTTAGCATCTCTCAGTCACAAAATGATCTGTCTCCTGTTCGAGGCATCATACCTTTCCCACCTTGCTCCCACTTTCAGCACGTCTTTGGGTGGCTTCTTTTGACTTAGTCCCAGAGATATGTCAACAACAGTCCTAGCACCAACGATCTCTTATTGACATCAGTATTGCTGATTTCAAGTTGGCTTGTAACCCGTTTCACTCATACATAAGCCTACCTACATGCTGACTGCACTGTTTTTCATTCATATTTGTATCAGTGATTTGTAAGTTTTGTCGAACACGATGATGGCACTTGATCGTTTGCTCTTCTTGCCATTTCACTTTTTGCTGAGTGGCGTTTCTCATGCCCCCTTGACCAGTAGATGGCAATGCACTTAGTTATATGGCAGACAGCGATATGCGTACATCCTTTCCGCCACAACCCGCTACATTTACCCGAGCTTGATAGTAACACTAAATGTCATAGTTGAGCAACTAATGATTCAGTAAGCTGCGCCCGAGTTTCAAAATGAGAACTTTTGATCATGCGATGTCTGACTCCCGTGAATTCACAGTATTTACTGAAGAGCACACGGCTGCACAAGTCAGAATCGAGCAAAGGTTTGAAAAACATTTTCAATTTTATTTGCATTTAATATTTGGGGCGAAGGCACAGTCTTGCAACAATAAGAGAGCGAGTAATAATCAAGAACAAAATCGACGACCAGCACTCACTAATCAAGAAAACAGAACGACACAACATAAAACACATCCCATCTTCACGCAAGATGGACACCCCTCCCCCCCTGGTCAGGATAATTCCGCATTAGTACTAAACAAAATACTGCTCTCACGCCCCTGACAAGCAACCACAGAAAGACAAAACAACTTCATTGAATGATAAGCGTAAAAACAAATGAAATGCTAAGCTCGATAGCCACAGAATGGATATTACTAAAAATTAATTTCCAAAAAGAAAGCATTGGCGTACCCGTAGTCAACCAGTGTAATGGCACAAGCACTAAGCATAATTTTGCATGATTGTTAAAAGCCATGTATTCTACACTGGATCGACACATTGCGCAAACCTACACACTATGCGCACTAATAGTTCCATTGAAAAGCATCAATGCCACAATAGAGTGACCCATTCTCCAGATATGCTTTGAAACACACTCCTCCCCTCTTATTTCCTGAATTAAGTCATATTTGATCGAACTTCATTTGTTTCATTGGCTTGCAACATCATTCATAACCAGATGACCAATACTGGTATATGAGCCGTTACAATTTCAATGATATTCCCGGTGTTGTTACTACACAACTTGACTATCATGTAGTAGACCCTTTCCCTTCTTTACCGACGCTCTCTGTAGACTCTCGGTGATTCGTTGGGGCAGATGCGGGATAGCTGCGTGTTGGAGATCCAGAGACATGCATTTTAGTTTGTTCGTCTTGATGCAAATTTCGAGACGACGAGGTAGGGGAGTTTCTAATTCGTTGGGTCACTGCATTATTAGAGGTGGGAGCTTCAACGTGTCCGCCATTGGCGTTTGCCTGATGGGCAAAAGTGAATGGAATGCCTTGTGGAATCGCAGGTGGGACTACTGGTCTTGCTTCATCAGACATGGTCACAGCAGGTGGTGATGTTGGACTTTTCACAACTGCGGCTGGTATATTTTCCATGCTGCCGCCACTCAAAGTTCTACCAGAGCTTTTACTTCCGTCTGAATTTGTACGAACAGTTCGTGCCAACTTGTGAGGTTCCGAAGCCTCTGGAATGAAAGCAGCCTTGGCCTTGACTTTTTGTCTAGCTGGTACCACTGGTGGATTTTGAGGGTAAAGTACAGTGGTACCTCCAGGTTGACTTCCAGGTGGAGACCTATCCCCTTTTCTGTTGTGATGAGGTGACGACTGATGGTAGTAACGTTCTCTTGTTAAGAATGGTTGATCGTAATATCTTGTTGGCGATTCTTTTACATCAGGGTGAGAGTACATTCTGTTTGACTGTGAAGCGGCAGCAACAACCGCGACGGAGTACGGTGGTAGATGGTGTGAAGAGGAAGAAATTGTGTCGCGTGTTTCGATTTTGCCTCCAGCAGCAGCGTGGAGCTGCTCGTACCTTGGTCCCAACGCTTTCTTGAAATGCTCATCAACGGAACCTGAAATATCCAACTTGTTTGATGTCTCTTTGTAATCTTTTCCGAGCGATCTGCGAAAGTGCTCCTCTGGGTCGTTTTCTGAAAGGAAGAAAGATATTTTTTCACTGACGATAGGAGTGGACAGTTATAGCAGTGTTGGTGAAGATAAACAATTTATAATTAAAATTTATCACAACAGTGAAACTGATCCCAACTAGTGGTGGGCATAGTATATATCTATAATTAGGTCAAGTAAAGCCACCAGACACAAGAGTAACAAGTAGAACTAGGGGGACCTCCATTTGAATGCTGTCAACATTTCGTATCACAGATTTCGGTTAAGGTGTTAACATGGGCTTTGGACACAGGGATGTGCTACTGGCCTTTGCAGAAATTTATACAATAACGAAAGAGGCTATTTATCAAAACGCTGCAAAAAGTTTATCGAGAACCCCTTAAATTTCACTTGCAAATGCGATGCAGAATAATGATTCTGCTAGTAGTTGGCGTGATTTCAAGGTTTGCAAAACGGTAGATTCCCAGCCTTACAAGACAGAGCCACCCGAGCTCTCTAACTAGACGCGATCTTACATGACGTCATTCCAATTTTTAGACCGGCAATCAATAATACTTCTACCCCGCCATATCATTACTGAGCGAAAGTAGCGGCACACAGCTATCTATTCCAAGAATTGCTGACTTATTGAAAATGCAATTATTTTTTTTATCATCGAACGGTAACGTCGTCGGAAAAGGTAACACGACAACCGTTATTCTTAGATAGCGTTAAGTACCGGAATTGAGAACCGGTTTGCGTTGCACCAAACCAGGGTAGCCGTAGAAATCACCTCAGCGCCACATCAAAGTCGTTTTTCTCGGTTCACATATTCACCGGCCATGTGTAACGCAAAAAACCAAAGTTTCAAACAGGTTCCATTATCACAGTTGTGGCAACAAACAACAGGATATTGAGCACACCAGTACACACCAGTTATAAGCAACAAAATCAAGTAATGACCTCGGTGATCAACGAAACGTAAAATATGGCCGCTTCTTACGATCTTTATCTATCTACTCATCTCGGGTTGATGAGGCCTAAAATGTAGCGTAGGCCTACAGTGTAGCCTATGGATTTTAGCGAAGTGCGGATTAGAGCTTTCGGCACTTCCCGAAATAAACGCGATCTTGAGAAATATAAGCGAGGATTATAAGAGCAAACACGTATAAGGATCATAAAATGTCTACGCCTATGAAGGGCAGCTGAGAGATGCTGACGAAGCAAAACGTGCGCTATGTTCTTGCACTTCAAACAAAGACGCCATCGAAATACCTCAAGAAAAAATTCGCAACGTATCCGACAGCGAACTGCTCCGCCATCGCTAATTACCGACCAGATGAATCAGGACCGGCGCAAGAACATGTGGAAACATCTCAAAACACCATATTGGTACAAACGGGGTTGTAATTTGCTGGCTGCTGACTTTGGCACATTTGGGATCTCGAAAGCGCAGCGTACATTGCATAATCTGTTACAGCAGCACTTCTGCGCCTTTTCCGCAAGTAGTTGCCTATAGGCCTACTAATGTAGCGTGAAATAATGTGATAGTATCCCTATCCATTCTCATGGTGAAGTGTAGGCCTAAGTAGCCCTGAATCATACTTGCATATCATCTATGTAGCCTATGTGTTTCCCAAGAACTTCACTAAACCTAACATAAATTCCGCAAATGCCATCATAAGGAATTAACACATACTTTCTCATTACTACACCGCCCTACGCTACATCTTTAAACCCAAATAATCTCCCAAGGATACCACAGCGAAGTACAAAAAATACCATTCAAATCAGTTAACGATATGACGTCAAACTCAGTAGTTAAGATAACAACGTTAAGGAATTCAGCAGCGAGCGACAAGAGCAGAGCAAATCTAACAACCTAACCCGCAGAGATAGAAATGTCACTTGAGGTCAATGTAAATAAAGATCGACCGGCGATATGCACCGGACCACCGTGTAGCGTAATGCAACGACATGACGTCATCCATGAAGCATTCACATCGATCATCAATCACACCGAATTCGCAATAAGTTCCTCGCGTACAAATGATTCGAAATCTACTGGAAGATAACATTGCCGAGATTGTGTGTACGAATAGCTTTTTTTTTAAAAAACAACAGCACGAACCAGAACGCAAATCATTCCAAGAATTGAATGCTTTCATAATAAGTGGAAAGATCTCATATAATAGCATGCGTACTTCGTAGTTCACGGTTGGTTGATGGTGTATAGAAGCACAGCCAGGAATCGACCACCCATTTACTGAGGAACCGTGTGAATTTCTCTCGAAGCAATAAATGGATAACGCAAAGCGAAGCCTTAATTGAGCAAAAAAAAATTATGGGGTGTGTTGTGGGAGGATTACCCCGGCAAAAGAAAGGATCAATTTCGTTTGACGTCGGCTTCTTTTTGTGCTTTGTTAAACGGAAACGCAAACGGGAAAAGTCGCTATCATTTTCCCACAACGCGCCGTTTCATATTAACAGTATGGACCTTGCTGCACGTAATCGCACCCTGTCTAACATCGACGTTATGAGAATAGTGGTGGCGATCGTTGATCGGGATTTCGGGAATGCTTCGGTGGCTCCAGGAATCCCGTTTTTGAAGCTCAATCCGGGAAAATCCAAGGACTAGACATGACGGTTTAATTATCAATCATACCACGACTTAGTGAACTTCTTCATCGAAACAAAACTACTCCACCAATTTTCAAGCAAAATCTACGAATAAGCTACAGCAACAAGCTATTCCAAACTTACACAAGAGCCGCAAGCGCTCAAGATGTGCGGTGTTCTGAATTACCTTTTGCGAACCCGATATACCCAATAAAGTTTGTGTTATCTTCCCATCTTGACATTGAAAATACATAGTATGACGTAAATTCGCTTTTTATTTCGTCGCCCGAGGTGTTTAAAACTAGTCTCTTATCGCGCAGTCAGGTACTTAAGATATTTTTAAAATGGCAGAATTGCAAAAAAAAGCGGAATTGATCGCTACATAATACCGATAATAACGCAGATAACAGACCAAGACAATTGTGGCATTTGTTCGCGTTGGAACACGATTCTGCAATGAAGAAAATTCGAGACGGCAAGCCTGACAAAGTCTTTTTCTGAGAAAATCAATGGGCTGCTTGAAAAAAGATAAAAGCGCGGTGAGTTGTCGACCGCAACGACACGTTCATTTCAATTCAATGACCACAAAAATCCGGTGGCGTCTTATCAACACGGGTAGTAACAACCTCGCGATAAATTTGTGATTTTCACATACAACATCCTTGCGGGCATATTGTGGTTACAATGGATATCAAATCAACCCTTGATGACGCGAATTTCTCAAACACGTGCTAAACAAGATATCAAAATTCAAAACAGCAAAAAGAAGTTTCCCAATGAGCCTTATAGCAACCCGCCAGGAGATCTCTACCCCGGAGAAGGTATTGGGTCAACTGCAGAGACATTCTAAAAACGTGGTTTCATCCTACAACCCCACCGGAAAACCCATCATCGTTTCGCATGACATCACATAGGCTATGGACAAGCATTCATTATGATCGCGACGTCACAAATTGCGAGGAAACTTTTCCCATCTGGATACAAATTAGTAGCTGGCCTCACGGATAGGATAGGAGAGGCGCATGAGTGAAGCCAATATAGAAACCAGGCCCAGTTCGCTCAGAAAAACACCAATCTCACAACACAGAATAATCAACAAGAAAGGTCATCGGCATGTCAAAAAAACTAACTCACAACAAGGAAACCGCCAAGTCTCATTTCATCAACTCGTCTTAATTGCGAACGAAAATAGCTCAAAAACACCCACAACATGACAATATCCAAACCGGAATTCATTTTGTCGACATAATCTATAGTATTCTGCGTTTTGCTGAGGCCAATAAATTTTGCGGTGATCATGATAAATCGTACAAGCCTTTAAAGCGATTACAAGTCGCAAAAGTAGCAATGGAATGTAGCTAAAAATGTAACTCAAACCTATGTACTTAGTCTGCACCGAAGCAGCAAATTGTTCGACCACAAATATCCAGACGTATCAAGGTGCTTAACAAAGTTTCAATACGTGCGATTAGCGTGTGCCAGCTAAGAAGAATTTCCATGACTGATTTCACACGTCTTCATGATAATAATTGGATATACGCCAACAGCGAATGAATACCACAAAAACAGCAATTAGTTGACGTATTCTAGCGGACAGAAACCAAGAAACAAGTTTAAACTGGTATTTAGAATAATCCGCAACTATCCCGAAACGTGGTGGCGTCAGAAACCCGATTTTCTGTTGTGACCAAAGCTAACGCGGCGACAAGCCCGTTACTATCATGGTAAGAGCGGGTGACGAGCACCGCCGCGATTATGTCGTAATAAAAGAAGCAGAACAAAAGGCGTTCCAAAAGCACCATCATTCAAAGCAAGACAAGCAAATCATGATCTGTAATAAAGCGCTGATAGCTTTTTCGAGCGGGTTGAGTGCCATTACATCATCGCTTACTCATAGTTTGCCAAACAAAAGGGCTGGAAAAGAAAACCAACTACAAAATATTATCTTTTTAAAAAATGGATTATAGTAAGCTCTAAAAGCATGAATTATGGATGAACAGAAATGAGGGTAAAGCGCGTTAAAATCGTACAAACGCCGATAGCATATACCAGACACACAACGTGACGACACTCATCGGACCCGCTATACATCAACGAAAATATTCCTCTCACACAATGTCCTTTGAGCGCGCAGTGTTAGCATGCATGGTCGCACTGAGGAAGAAGATGATGGATCCAGCCATCCCTCCACACTACGCGAATCATATAGGGAGCCTGGCGCGGAAGGAAATGCGAGTCCCCAACTCCCAATTTCCAGGTAATATAGGTCTGACGAAGTTCATCGTACCGTTTATGCCAACTTATCGCCAAATTCGAGACATACGCCAAAAAATCTACATTTTTCGACTGAAACCGCATACAAGATTTAGGTATAAACCGTAACCAAAATTACAGAACACGATTCCGTAAACATCAGCATCTAATTGTACTACGGCGACCACAACGAAACCACAAACCCATCTCGTAGCAGTCAGACATGATCACATAATGACAGTTGCCCGGTGCGGTCAAGTTCAACACAAAGAAAATGTCATGTCGAAATTCACTTTCGCCGCAGACCCATTGAAAAAAAATCCCATGTATACTTGCTCGGTTTCATGTAGTAAGTCAACTCGTACGTCCGCCAAGCTAATTGCCTCACGAACCGATACACCGTATGTTAAGGAGAGTATGCATTAGGTCTACTTAACCATCATGTCAATTATGCGCGTAGAGTTCTATTTACAAAACAACCGAAAACGACCTTGCGAATTTCATTACATCCTTGATAATTCTGGTCCTAGAATCAGACCACGCCTCCGCCATGATAATACCCTCATGGTAACTACAGCTGATACCAACGCTATGAACGAATCGCTATATTAAGACAATTGGATTTGAGAAAAGTGTTGATAATTTTAACCCAATTCTAAAACTTTTGCGCTGATGAGGAAATTACGCCATCCTTTTAATAGTGTCAAATTAGGCAAGATATTAATTCGAACCCTCGCAACGATTTTCAATTCAAAATCTCATTACTACATCGATTTGTGATTGATGTAGGTGTTTTTAATTGTGTTGCGGTGACACCTGTGCGGTTCCAAAATTCAAAGACTCCAATCCAATAATAAATCTTCTCGAATGACATTGCCTGTGGCGCTGTGAATATTTACTTGGCCACTCATTTTTTTTACTATTTATCCATCGCATTTATGCGTTGTGACGCTACTCAGTTGAATATGTTTCACTATCATATCATACATATTTTGAAATTGAAAGATTTGAGCATGATTATCGTCTATAGCTATAGCAGATAACACCGATTCGGCGCTTTGATGTGTTCTATTCCTAAGGTATATTCCCGTGTCCCGTGTTCCCGAGTACTCGACGTGTGGAAGGTTTCCTTCGTTGCCATTGTACTGGCTGCACTTAACTTACTACCTGTTCTCTGTGATATACACTGTATAGTGCATAACTGTATATTAGTGCTTTCTCAATTACTAAGTGTTGTGTTCTGTCTATCAGTTCATTAACGCCTCACATACGTTACGTCACGCGGTAAAACACGCCACTCAATTTCTCTAACGTCAGTTTAATGGACAATTATGGTCCCGGTGCTCACGAGCTCTCAATTTCATTCATTTATTACATTTTCACAACAGCGACTTGCGTCTCGTAAGAGTGATGTCACATTTTGTTTTAAAGATGGATACACTGACGAGTTCAAGAATACACCAATGCAGCTTTGCGTGTTGACACCAATTTTTAAATGTTATAACGGTTACATTCTTTACGTCCACGGTAACAACTTTCTTTCACGCCACATGACATCACTCGCGTTAAAATTAAGAGGATGTCTTGAAATATGAATTACGCGAATGCGTGATAAAATTTTCAGCGTACTTTTCCTTATCTATACATGTGACCAATTACAGGCACAGACAAAAATACCCGATTTGTATTTCGGAATAAGCTAATCGAAGGTATATATAATAAAGTGGCAGTATCTGTTGCTTAACTTGATTAGAACTTTTGAGACGTTGTTTCATCATAAAGTGGCAACGTCAAAACAAAATAATCGTCGAAAATAAGAGGGATATTTGACTCACGTACTTGGTTCTAATGGTAAGAGAGGACGCGACAAAGTGCTTCCTCATTGAAAAAGAACACAGCGGATTACGCTACTCCAACAATCGCAGACAAGGCACTCCAAGAAAACATTGTAAAATGCAATGGACCACGAGCACTTTTAATCGCAAACAACCTCGAGTGATTCAGTAATCATATCTAATCGAACTGTTTTTTCTCGATTCGAACTCAGCGGAACAACCATTCAATTCCCATCCTATATGGCAAGACAATCGATTAGAATTAGATGAAGGGTTTATGACATCACAGATGAATTCACACCACTTATGACAAAACAATAAATATAATGACGGGTTTATGACATAACAGATGGACACACACTAGGGCGAACGATGCGGTGAAGAGGTTTTATCAGGCGACGAACAACCCGGCAATCTCCGTGTGAGCTATCGATATCGAAAGAAATACAGAGTGTCAGGGCAGTATTCACGTCACACTAAATGTATTGGAGACTTACTGAAAACTACATGAAGTGCAAAGTTAGGTCTTAGCTAGGTTGGAGACTGGATATTACATTCTTACCTGATATGAGCTGTTTCACTCGTTTGGGGTCCTTCCGCTCATCTTTAGAGTGATAATCTCGTTCGTTCCTGTGCTCTCGCATCGCTATCTCCTCCTCCATCATCTTTCGTTTTCTACTTCTTTCAAGATCAGAAGCGTGCTGGCGTAGCATAGAATTTGGACGATACGGTTTTGAGGATTGCGGTTGCTTAGGTGAAACTTCCTGAGACGGTCGATCCCTATCCGCTACGTTCGGCGATTGATGATACCGTCGTGACTCAGCCGGAGGGAAGCTATTACTATTTCCAACCGGCGAATGAGCATCTGATAAAAATCGTGCGGTATAAGTAAGCATACATAACAAGGCAAGACCTAGGGACCGACCACAAACAACCCCAGATATGTCAAAAACAGTACCTGGCCTTGAATGATGAGCAGATTGTCCCATCTGCGGACTATCATTTGCCTTCGGCGGTTTCAATCCGACTTTTAGCGGGGACTGCGCTTTCGGCGGCACTTGTCCTGCCAGTGTCGGGTGCATTTGCGTCGGCGGTACCTGTATTTTCTCTCTGACATTTGCCGGGCTGGATTTGCCACCTTCCTTGGGAGGCAGTTGGGATGGGAAATACCCCGCATTCTTAAGGGCAGCCAAGTAATCCTAAAATAATGAGACATTATTATCAATCCGACACGAATGGGGTGAACGTAGTATTTCACATACTTGAGGCAGTCCCGGTCTAGCTCCTGACAGAAGCTGCTGCTGCTGCTGCTGCAACCCTGCAAGTTGTAATCCCGCTAATCTCGCATAATCAGCATTCTGTTGAGAAGACAGAGAAGCAAAGTCTAGACCTGATTTGGCAGCTAGAGCTTGAGCATACTGTGGCGACAACATATAATGTGCTCCTGGGTGATTCGCAAGTCCTGGTAGAAGGTGCGGATTCATAAACGGCGGGACACCCGCAACGAAGTACGGGTTAGTAGGTGGAGTGTTGCTGTTTCGTTGATCACGGCTGTCCACGTTGAAATTGGCAGGATTCGGCGACCTCGTATGAGACACCGGTAACAGAAGGTGTGGGTTGTGCTTACTAATTTCCGCAGCAACCGTCGCCTCTGCATTTCCGTTAATTACCGACATTTTTGAACGGGCAGTTTGCATCAGTCCATTTGCAAGAGGTGATGCAGGTCGGCTGTTATGCCTGTCACTTGTGACCGGACTTTCTCTCGCTAAGTGGTGGCCGTCCAAGGTCCTTCGTTTCGCTTCCACCCCAATCGGTGATCTGTCTCTGTGTGGTCGATGATAGCCCCGATCATCGGGTAGACGCGGTGACGGTGATCTTTCACGAGTCATGTGATGCGGAGGGAAACCGACTGCATAGGGAATGTGTGCTGGTTGTCCATAAAACGCACTAAATGTAAAATAACAACCATCATCACCAAGCAGTACCTAGATGAATCAACGAAACAGTGGCTGCGCTGTGGCTGCCTTGACATCTAGAAACCCATACGAAGGAAGAAGTACCAAGCATGAGAAACCTAAGCTGTTAAGCATATCATATTCTTGTAGATTGAGGGGCCATGTTAGACAGCATGTTATTATGTGATATCATACTGATAGTGATTATAAGATAAAAATCACCTGACCGAGCGTATCATTTCCCCCGTAAACACTTGTATGCATAATTCACATCTAATTTGGCGCACCATGTAATCATTTCCGATTACACGACATTCTAGCTTCTAGCATGGTTTGTTTTCGATGCCAGGCAACACACATACCATAGTGGTTGGTCATCAGCTATGTCTTAAGACTTGAACAAACGTACTGTAGGACGGAATTCATCACAACTTATAGTCGAAACAGGCGTCTTGAATTCTATAGTTGAAAAGTTTGAACGCTGTCGAATTTTGCATAAAGCATGACAGTGTCTTGCTATTTTATACGCGATCGTTCAACTCGCTGGTTGTAACGGGGCCAAAACCTCTATTAAACGCACAGATGCGTGTAACGGACAAATCATCTCATAAATCAGAAGGAGGAAGTTTTATACTCACAACACTTACAAAAATAGGCACAAACGCCGAGAAATCTGCGCGTTTCATCAGCGAAAAAATGTCAAGAATGCATGCAATTTTGCATCGTCACATAAGAAACGTCCACTCGTCCACTCAATCTTAATCAAACGCAGCTCGCTCATAGGGCGCCTTTTACACGAATTGCCGCCGTGTCGACTATATTTAGTGACAGTACCACATCCCATGACGTATTACAGATTTTTATAAACTACGCCATGTTCATTTTCAGGGCAATTTGTTTTGTACTGTTGTCCACGTCTTGCTTATCATCGTGGTTTGAAATTCTTTGCTTGAAATATTTTCCGTTTACGCATGACTGCCATGACAGGGAGTTGTGAATGGGATAGCGCTGTTTATTAACATTCCGACTATTGGCAGTCACGCTTGACTTAAGGCGGAAAACGTTGCAGACAGCTTGAACAACACGAAAGCTTTGTTTGAATAAGAGCGTGTGAAATACCGTTCTATAACTGCCATCGACAAGTCTGATCCCGCAACGTACATAACGAAGCGACTTTCACTTCTACACTGAATTCCGTAAGCATCGGCGGCACCAGTATGCGTTTAGTCTACGGGTAATTGGCCTTTGCTTCATCACATTACTGTAGCACGAAACATCCCAGTGAAGCTTAGTGCGTAAAAGCGTACAATCGATAGACTATATTAATAAATTATCGCTGGGGATTCAACGTCCCCGCGCCATTTATAGTAAAATTGAGCTCACAATCTTTCGGTGCTCCACTCCACTATCAGGTGGAAATGATGACTTTCGAGGAAATAGCTACCTACGCTACACTGGCTATTTAGCACCACCCATGGCCTACTATCATGCACCACCGCAAAATATACAAGCCGTGGAATCTTGGTAGGTAGAATCGCTGTGCAATTTTGAAGGAGTCACTATTTTAAAATCGTTTACCGCATCCATAACAACAAAGGCGGATCGCGTATTACTTTTCTAAAGGCAATGTTTGTCCATGCGGCAAAATCAATCTCTTATTACAATCAGTTACTCAGCTACCTCGGCACTCGCCGAGTACCAACCGTAATAGAGGTTATCCGTTTAGCCTGAGAAGGGTAAATGTCACGAAAGTATAGCATCATCATGTATCGTATTTCAACGACCGCTAGCGTTGGATCAGCGCCATGATGCAACGCTTTGTTTCCTTTCACACGCTTTGCTATTTATCGTAGTGCCGTGTGTTTTCTCACCTATCTTGTCGCCGTGGTCACTTATTTCGGATTATATCAATAAGAACGCCTCCTCCCTTATCTCAATTCCTCATCAACTGGAATGAGTCCTAAACCCAACACGCGGGAGGAGTCCAATTATCCCATAATACCGCCGCAACACTCGCCTTTTGAAGTTACAGCGAATACCTGTCGCGATAGCGATCTGGTAGATCGTTCAGTGGAATTTGTAGGCGGACAAATCACTGTGGTTTTAAGACTGCAACAGTCGCTGTCGCGAACGGCGTCGCATCAATCCTACTCCACACATGACCTCGCGCTCTTTAGAATTCACGAGCTATATGCTGATTTACTGTATTAGGTAACGAAGTCCCTAGGCTATAATATATTATAGGCGTTCTTCCGGCACTTGTAGTGAAACTCAATGCGAAAGAAGATCGCAAAATAGTGTGACTGTGAGAACTTTCATGAGCGTGTGGACACCGGAGACAGCGCATTTTACTCGCGCCGGGGATTTTAGTCGGGACGATTCAAGGTGTCAGATTAAAGTCGAAAGATTATTTACGTATAGGGGGAGCTGTAGGCCAGTTAATGATATAAAAAAAACTTCAAAAATCACTCAGGGCGATGTTAATGATTTTTCAGGTCACAGTCAAATGAAGTAAGTAATCATCATACAGTGATTCGTCGAAAGACTCGTGGTCAAATGATGAAGCAAAATTTGAGGTGGTACTGTATGTATACATCACTTTAGTAGACACGCTATCCGGAACAGCGCAGATATATCCTATAGGATTGCCTTGCGTTCAAACAGGGAAGTGCTGGGTTTTGTCAAGTCCGGAAAACCTCACCGTATTTGAAAACAAATATTTACATTCAAGGTCCGTGCGCACGTTACAAATTTAGTTAAAACCCACTTGAGAAATGGTCGCCAACTTTAATAATCCCACCCATTGTTTTCTACGCTCAAAACATTTCCGCTGTAACTCAAGTGGAGTTTATGCCGTCGTACGCATGATGTGTCGCCCAAACCCACCTTCCACAAATAAGAGATAATTCATCATCATTGACAGACCGTGAGTTGCCGCGTTATAAAGCGCAATGAATCCGTTCACGGCAGTAGGTTCTAGGTTATGTGATCCTTTGAACGACATCGCAACGTTACACTGCTACTCTCGTACTGCTTACTTTGGATTCGAAGGCCATTTCAAATTCAAGTATACTGCAAAAGCGCTTTATTAGGCGCTGCGTTTTGCACTTTCCAAGCGCTAGATAACAGCATGTAACTTGTATCTGGCTTGAAAGCGTAACGGCTATTCATCGTCACGTATACTTATGGTTACTTTGCAAACGACATGCACGTTTCCTTTGACACCGAGCCTAACATTAAATGATCTGAACCGGTGCTATTTTAATTGCGCCAGATCGCATTTTTCATCTATGTCTGTGTGAAAACCCCTAATTACCATAATTATACTGGAACACGTATTCATGGGAAATCGACCTATGCAATTAGCCACGTTAATCGGCTGGTATCAATATTCGCTCCACCAGCAAAACAGTGCATTAATAACGCAGGATTCCGACAACCCTTGATAAATTCATAAATCAGCAATCACATCGCGAAGATGTAAGTACATAGTTTTGTTGAATTGACTGTGGAAACCAATTCTCTGTGGGTCACTTCTGGACAATGTCACATGAAAAGTAAATCTCGCACGGCCATCATTGATTACCATTACGCAACGTTTAAACCTTTTAAGCAGTTGGAAGCGTACATAAGCCCTTCTTCATGTACTAAAGTATTATCATAAGCACTCTTAGCATTAGAGCCTACACGCTGCAATAGCAACATATTAGCGTTTGAACCCAAGCCACAATAAGCAGTCAATGGAAAGAATGGGCAAGCCTATCACACACGACGCAGACAAAAACCCTCGAAAACACATCCTGACAGAAGGCAGGTACGTGACCTATCTTTACGATATGGCATTCTTGAGAAGATAACCTTGAGCGGATCTTATTCACATTCCGAGAAAAGTTTTTACAATCTTATCCATTTGTTTTGGATTAAGACAGATCAGGGGGTCGATCGGTAAAGAATTGAATACTGTTCTACGTTGAATTTGCGGCTGTTGAGGCTAAAGCCCTCGAAAATCACAAAAACCACTCAGTTGGTCGACAAACGTTAACTTCGCGTCTATACCGCGTTACTATTCAACGCTCGGATTACTCGCCTCTCGAGTTGAAGGCTTCACACTAGAACGGTTCATGTCGACACAAAAGAAAACACAAAAAAGCGTACTTACGGAACAGGAATGTTTCGTCCGTTCTCATCAGTAACGGAATAAGGGGGAACTTGTTCACTGCTGATGTTTCTTCCTCTCCCATTATTCGTTGCGGAAGCCGATGCTAACTCTCTAGCAGCTGGTTTCATTTCGCGATCAAGATCGCGTGAGTGAGAACTGTAACCGGATCTCTCCGCATCTGGCTTGCGAGCCTCGACAGGCGGTGATCTCGGGCGTTGCGGGAGCGCATTCGCCGGCGATCTCGATAGATTTCGCCCGGCAGTCAAGTTGTGTATTTGAGATTGAACTAGAGCGTGTGGAAAGTGATACGACTGGGCGGACGTTTTACCTCCATTCGGTATGATCGGTGAATCTGTCCGTCCTTTTACCCCAAACGGCGACCCGGATCTTGGGGATATACCACCAGGCGGACGCAATATACCCATCGCCGCTGGCCAATGTTCAGGGTAGCGCAACAAATCCGCCCCGGATGGTGCAGCCAATGACATGCCTGCTGGCAATCTCGCCATCATGTTGAGCGCGAACGGGTCTTTTGCAGTCTCCAGTCCTTGAGCGGCAGCCAGAGATTTCAAATATTGATCAGTAAGTTGTTGATTCAATCCAGAGTATGGAGAAAATTGTAACCCTTCCAACATGTGTTTGTATTGATCCAAAGTTGCTGGATAGGGATTTGCCGGCTGCCCCAAAACTACAGGTGACATCTCAGCACCAGGTGGTCTGGCTCCCATAAGTAGTGCTGCTGGATGATTCATTAATGGATACACCAGTCCCGGAATGTGCAGGCCAGCAGGCGTTGCTGCGGTTAGCGCCTCGCTGGTTGATCTACCAGGCGATGAAACGAGACAGTCATTTTCTTTGAGAACTCTAGAAGCTCTGCTGTTCGCACTTGCGAGTATTGAGTCCAGTCCGGCCGGTGATTGATAAAGCAGTGGATGGTACATGTACGGATGATGCATTGTTGTAATAGGAATACCAGCAGGATTAGAAATACGTGCGGCTTGAGCCGAACAGACTGATGGTAGCGTAGTTGCTGCAGATGGTTGAAACAAAACCATTGGCTTTGTCGTAGAGTGATTATCGCCGCCTCTATCGGAGGCAGGCGAGGCCGACCGGCGTTGAATATTTGCTGGAAACCTATCCGGTGACCTCCCAGATGGGCTGTTATTGTCGTCGTGTCCTTTTCGATAAATATGTTCCTGTCTCGTTTGCGATAAAGTCCCGTTAGTGCCTTCAGGATATCCGATACGGTGTTGGTAATTGTACAGTCTTTGAGCAGAGTCTTGCGCTAGATTACTACTCGAAGCCGGAGTCCTTTCAACGTTACGTCCGGCAAACGGTTTGCTATTGTCTGTAAAAATTGAACATCGGTTAACAACACAGAACTTGTGTTAATCCTGCATATTCAAGTCAAATATAGCGCATAACATCACTACTGACAAAATATTCTTTACATAACCTGTAACCAGTCACTAAAATCAGCGCAACACGAAATCCAACGACAACGAAACACCTGAACTGCTCATTCATGATTTCTGAATTAGTCCTTACTTAGATTCATGAAGCATAGGTAACACATATTAGGAGAAAGTATACCTAGCCGTTAAGGCCAGCTGATCTGATTTAGACCTACAATCATACAATTATTGAAGTTATGAAATATATAACTGAACAAACAGTTTCGAAACTACACCAAAGGGTGATGAAAGAGCCTTTCTCCTTGGCGAGCTACTCAAAAATCCTTAATCCAACATTTAATAGGCCAGCATGATATTATACCTTACGCTATAATTTCAGTGTCAAAATCACAAACAACTAGCTGTCTCAATTTTGCAAACTCCCATACTCAATGCTGACTTGCGTTTAGTATACGGCACTAATCACGCGCGCTAACTTAGCATTTAATGCGGTCTAACGTGACAAACAATTTAGAAATATCGCTTCCTATGTATTAAGCGCCATATGCTTGCCCATAAAGTGGTTGCTACTAAATGTACATTGTACATCGCTCGATATTGACGGCTTGTTGAGAATACGTCATCAAGGTGACTACTAAGAATTCTAGTCATTAAAAATGCAGACAACACAACAACAAAGAAAATTTTCCGAGGCAGGCCAAAAAAAAATCAGTTTTGTTAATCCACTTTCTCTAAGCCGTCCGTTATGTCGCAATACATCCTTCGCGATGAAAATACAAAAACTGACTTGATGCGATTTTCGGTAATGCCAACAAATAGCGCGGCGGATATTTTGAAAACCTACATAATCTGAGGAATGACGATGATTCGCAGTAAAAAGACAACACGCAAAACCTTCCTGGAGACATGGAAAGTATCACTCACGATGAGAAAGGCCATAAAATGTGTGTTTCGCGCGACCTAAAATCGTTTTCGTCACTCTATTGAAGTGACAGCCAGCAGTAACAGTGGAATTTTTGATTTGTACAGCCTGAGTTTCCAGACCAAACCCAACACAAATCACGGACACGAATCCAATAACTACAATAACAATCACAATCACGTTCTCCTGACGAGTAACTATATTCGCACTCTACCGAACTTACCCAGCAACAGCCATGCATTAAATTTACTCATCGTTGCGGCCACCGTGGTGGCCACAGCGGATATAATAATTATTACTTGTGGATTCCTATTATGGCAGATTCGCTCCCTCCCTTCCGATCGCACCTCATTTACTCAGATTTGGGACCAGCAAACTCTTACCAATAGCGTGAAAACTCGTGTGTTATTAAGTCACAGCCACGACGAAGAGTCCACAAAGATGTTGGCCGTCAGCGCCTAATGGTCCCACATCAACGGTTACGAATGAATTGGATTTCCATCATGCCTAATGCCATAACAGATACTTTATCAATGGGAAAATATGATGACTCAAACCAGAGGCAAATATCAGATATCAAATTATTTACGATATATTCTGCGTTGTATATCGCCGTACAAGACAAACCGTAATACTCTAACGCGATATGGAATCAGAAATTAAACCATTCATAACAATGCGTCATCGCAACAACAACTTAAACACTTACACTACTCTGATAAATCACTATTAGTCAAGTAAGTTAGTGATGGTATCTTGTGTCATTATTTTTTCCCATTTTTTCGGATCGCAGTTCTTTGCGGTTTTGCGCGCGGTCGCCCATTCGGGCAACCACATCAGGCAAACGTTTCGTTTGTTGGGCTGTATTAAATGTCACAATAAAGTTTCAAGCATTTCCCACGGCTACGCTCTTGAGAACACCATCAGTGGCGTCATATTCCTGTCTATGATATTCTTAGAGTCAAGTCGTCAAAATGCAATTTGTCCGAAGCGTGTTCAATTACCTCCGAGATACAATCATATCAAGTGAAATTGCTAAGGCAAATTCAGGAAGAATATCGGTACTGTAACCCTTCCAAATTCGACGGATGCTGATACTATAAGCGCCAATTTGGATCGAGCGAGACTTCTTGACAACGTTTGAACAAGTGATCAATCGCTGACGCAGCAATACTTCGGTGTCATGAGGTCCATTGCGATCAAATCGGACACGCCCTACATGATTCATCGTTGAGATCGACAATAAAACTACAATTGCGCAATACTGTGTTGATTATGTACTAATAAACCAATCGAGATAACCTTAAGTAGCGCGCTGTTTCTTTGAATCACAGGGAGGGATGGGTTCATTCTTACTTCGTTTGACAATTTTTTGTTATTTCTTCGGACTATACGTCAGGGCAGCGACTGGTGGCCTCATCCAGGATAAGGACAAGGAACTTATGTAGAAGACTGATATGACTGGAATCTGCAGATGATGAAAGATGAAGGGAAAAATCAACCTCTATGCTTTGAACTCTGGGCTACGGCTACCTAAATTTACCATTCAGATATCACGGTGAAGGCATTTCACGTTATGAATCAATGCGCTTGGTAAGGCTGCCACGTCCACGTCGTCATCATAACAGCGTTTGCAAATTGAAATCACTTCCCGTCATGTCAGCGTTACGTTACAAAAAATTCTTTGAATACCGCCAAAATATTCTAAGAATGTTTGGCTTCTATCATCGAGTTGCTGACTGAAGTTAATTCACGAAGTTGCGCGCGTGCAGTTAACCAATTCATCGCGTTAAAAGTCGACATGGATGCACACAGAGCATACACATTTTCTACTTCACGTGATCACGGATTTGCAAAATCGCCGAAATACGATAACGAAAATATTTACCAATGCTGTACCATGACCACGCTTGATTTTAATCAAGACAAAGAGGGCAAAGGCTCGCGATAATATTCTCATGAACTCGTGATCTTAAATCCGACTTGACAAGGGGATAGGAACTATAGAGACTCAGAGGATTATCAAAGGCTCACGATATTATTATCATGAACTCGTGATCATAAATCCAACTTGACAAGGGAATAGGAGCTGTAGAGACTCACAAGGATGATCACTGACGGGACGAGGTTAAGTTGGTGGATCCCCAATCCCGAACTCTAATTTTCTGCGAAATACAACGACTTACAACAAATTATCTGCTTCTATCCTTTATTCAAGCTATCATCATATTTTGACCGCATGCACCCTTACAAAAACTAGCTTTCGAACTCAAAGCCATTTACTGTGCTACAAGATTTCTACAGCTTAGCTCTTACATTTCGCAATAAACTCTTTGTAACCGTGCTGTTATCTCAACCACCGACTTGTTAAGAATATATTACCGCAGATCCAACCGACGCCTAACATTACTATTATGTTTGTTTCGTTCTGGCTTGTCATCAATCGATAAGTGCTTTCAACCCACACAATAAATTCGACGTGTGGCATTGAAGTAACGTGTAGACAGAATAATTCCATGGAGTAATTCAGAGCAAGCGCCATTAATAGAAAGTCCAATTCTCCTACTGTGGATCGTCACGTTTTAAAATAAATCGGTTAAAGAGTAACGCCTTTAGCTCTGTCCAAACTAAATTTCCTGTTTGGTTAAGTCTCTCGTGGGGACATTCCCTTAAAATCAAGACGGATGTGTAAACTGCATAGTCGAATCACGCAACACTAAATCACAAAAGTATCACTTGGTTAGGTCCATTCTACGCATGCAAAGAGCCCCGGCAATGGTTACTGATCCGTTCCATACACTCACAATATCACTCTCTAACACGGGTTCATACAGGACTTCTATACTATTGCTCAGATGGAATTTGCATGTCAATTCCATTTGCCCCAAATACAATATACAATATATGTATGGATCCCGAATACCCGAAATGCGGAAAGGGAAGCATATACACTGTACAGTACTTTTCAAGCCCATATACAGTGAAAACTGCAGACCTACCGATACACTAAAATGCTTTGATATCAATATCTTTCACAAACAACCGAAAACTAGACTATTTCCAACGTCAGACACAACTGGAGATAACAAAGACGCTGCAAACCAAAACACCCACCCACTGAGAACTTATGATAAAGGAACCCATTCTTCACGGTTGTCTAACGATAACGCCGCCGACATACACAGAAATAAGCTATACCTCGAAACAGTAGCACGCAATAAAACTCAACAGCAAAATGTCTGCGATTTCATCGGAACATCAGTTGATACCGCTGATTAATATTACAACCAAGAAGGAACATGATAGAACGGCCTACCATAAAATGTAACACAACATCCCCGCAAAATCGTCTATGGCGACTGGGGTTAAAATGATTCTACACATTTGAAGCATATTGCCAATGCTGTGGTACTCAGTCCTTAGAGACATCAGTTGAGTAAGTACTATGACCGATATCCTGCTTACATGATCCCAAACTTCCATCGTCACAAGGACCTGAGCTTTTCAAAATCCTATACTGGCAACGAGGAAATCAACAAAATCTTTATCCCCACGGCATCGTCGCAATCTTGATCAATTCACATAGTTTGCGTGCTGACAGAACGGTATATGAAATAGGTAGAGACGTACAGCCACTGCAACCGTACAAATCAGTTTGAAAACGTGCGACGAACCTACTTTTTTGATGACAAAGTTCCACGGAATGGTCATTCGAGAAGGTAGAATTTCGTATAGTAAGAAATCAGCATTTTTTACCGCAATAACTGTGACTAACACACATGCAAAATGGTGGGGACAGCCATGGAAAACCACAAATACGCCAGAATTGCGCGCACTCGTTGAGTTCATTCAACTACTGCTACCTATAAACGTGCGTGTCATAGAGTAATAACGACTTAGACTGCTGAAGGACAAGCATGCTTTTGCACACAAGGAAGCAAGCAGCCACACGGTAACTGTGACTACTCGCGTTTAACATCTTCGCAGCTACTACAAAATATCAGGCACATCCTACGGCCATAAAGATATGCAGGCAAATACGAGGTATCCTGAAATGTTTATGTCCATGATGATAGAACAACCGAAATCGATATCGTGCAGATTGATATAGCCATAGGTACAAAATATTATGCAGCGAACCCTGAATCTTTGTTCCTTTTAAAATACAACTCCATGAGGCTGAACTCCAACACAAAGATTGAGAATGTAAAGGTAAATGAAAACGAATCGAAGCGCATCTGCTCTGAGACGTAGGCCTTCCTATACAGCTTACAACGACTTGGATATGGGGCTCTCTAAGTCTAAGAGGAAACAGTAAACCTTTGAAGCATACTCAAGCACATAAAGCAGTAATTTTCTGCAACGTGATACTGTAGGTGAACACAACGTGCCGGAATAAACTCGGAACTTCGCCATGACAAAGTATCTTTCCCGAGGCAAAACTGAAATGGAAGCTCGGTGAAAATTGCTATCAAAGCCTCAACGTTCTCAATCCATAAATCTATTTCGACTAACGTTTTCATACTCAGCACTTTTAATGACTCCACTCCCGAGGGATAATTCCATCTACAACACATAAGTTAGATTTTAACCACATATTACCAGCGTGACGCACAGCTGTTTCATTACCGGTTAGCAAACACGTTTCCTACGGTAGGAATGGTTCCTACACAAAATAATGAATACCGGATAGATGCGAAATTTCAACAGGTACGGCCAGAGCCCAATAGCTTCACTTTAGGTATAATGCGGCTAAAACTAAAATATTCTGACAATTTAAACCGCTTGCTATACTACCCGAAGCTAATACAGAGAATAGTACCAAGTCAACTCAGTTTTTCGTCATTGAATAGTTCGAAAACAGTCGCTGTGTAAACATAGTTTAGCACTACACAAAGCGCCTCAAGAGTCCCATTACTGCGATTATATCTTAATTAGTCAACGTAAACGTCGCTCACGTGGCAACACTTCAAGGTGACCTACTTACTAGCTATCAATTCGACATCGGTGCAATGTAGCCGGATAGGGTTGAAACCGCGACTAGACTGTCGAAACAGTACTATCCCCAATGAAAAAAACGTTATACAAAGTAGCCACGCTACCACGGAGTTTAAACAATCTCATTAAGCACTCTCATGTGGCATTCGTAGTTCTCTACCTTTTCAGACTTAATATTGTTAGAACACAGCTCTCGTTGCTATCCCTAGCCATCATACGCTGACACTGCCGTCGGTCACGACGAGCCCAACTAGCCTTCGCCGTATAGAAACGTTTCTTCTTCGGCGTGTCTCACGCTTTGACATACACAAGAGCGCGGTTTACGTCATCATACGCACTTGCCGTAGCAGACAAAAAAATGTCTCGATAGTTCAGCGGGCAGTATAAAATCCGCGCCTGCATGGTAGGGCTGACGTTACTATCCCGGCAGCTCCGGCGGATCAACATCGTTCATTATGGTGCTTGCGCTCAAGAACCTCCGTCATCTTTCTTCACAGCATCTATATTATATTCTAAAATCTAAAAGGTCTGCTCCCTTTCCTTCTACGCAGTAGTATTGGCAGATCCACCCCTTACCTTATCCTGCTACTAAGATGGGATGAATTGGGAGCGTAACCTACTGGACATTACTATTACGGCAGATATTTAAACGGCTATAACTCTATCATTTACACACAACCGATGGTTACATAAGTCAAAACGCCTGCACGAGCGCACGTCTACAGACGACTAGACTAGTTGTCTTGCATTCCGGTCAGTCAACTACTTTGTAAATACTTTAACTAAGGAGCTACAATTAAATGCAAAAGAGCTTGTTGACTGACAAGAAAGGCTCAACGCTGGCCAATAACGGATCACGAGCTAGCTCGGTCAAAATCCTCAGCAGCTGCATGGCAAACCGCAGGAATGTGAACATAATTTAGCGCAATGGTACTACACACACGATAGACGAAATAACGTCAATCGATATCGTATGTGGGCGTTAGTAGTACACTTAACCATGCGGGTTCATCTTCAAGTCAAATCCTTTATTTATAATGACAAATTGATAATTGAGGCGAGGAAAATAGCACAACGAAACAGAATGAAGTGACGGCTGCTATCCCCTTAGCCACAGTCACACAGGAATTCTCAGCTGATCTTAACGATACGCGAACGGTTGATGCTATCAAGTTCGTTAACGATGAAGTGTGTATTCCGCACCGTACCTTTTACGTATCCTTTTAGTATTCCCAGATTCGTTCAGCCCACTCAAGATATTGGCAATATAATCGGCCGCGAAATACGGTACACTACACTAAGTGACACCGTCGTGAGTCGTAACATCATGAGATAGTATAGGCATACCTTACCCAAGAACAAAACGGCGACGATAACGGATGACTGCTCAAGTAGACGATGGCCTAATACATAACCATGACGTAAATGAGTACTTCAACCGATCGTAATGTGGCAGCTGACACGCCGAAACGTCCGCGGTTTTCCATTGAATACGCCTAGCACGAACGACATATTTAAACTAGACACAGGACATAATACCTTACGAAATTAAAAGACTTTCCGCATCCTCGAAAACACGCAGCTACAATTATGGGTCAGCACCAGCAGCGCATAAATTCATTCTCGTCATCAAAGAACCACAGTGACGTTAGTACTGGGAACGTTACGTTTATCAAATCTATTGACAAACCGTCTATAAATATCACAGTGAATGTAAGATGTGGCGTGGCAGCCGCCGACCGAAATCCCGCCAAGTCGCTGACAGGATGGCACAACGTGGCACCGCGAATCGTGCAAGCATTGCTACTTCAGTTTGGCAAACTTACCAAAGCGAAACTCGTTATTTGCATGTAGATTACTACAAGAGCAAACGGTACCGAAGTACTAAGTTACCGAAAAACATTAACAAGAGGTTAATTAAGGTAAATGGTAAAATTCATGACGTAGGAAAACAGAGATGTATAACGACAGGAAGAGCAACTACGCAGTACCGCAGCATCCCACCCTTCAGATGCTATCAATACAGAACTTGACCGCAACATCGAGTTACACACCAGAGTTATAACGACAGTAACACAGAAAAATTGAGTCAAATCGACGGCACATCCAACCGATACTACGTGCGATAAAGAGAAATTGCTCGCTGACCGCATCAGCTCCAGACAAGCAACAACCTTTTCAATCTGATTACGAGTGTTGTTATAATGAGAATTCAAACGGAAATTCCACAGCTTTAAATGTTGTTTGAAATTGAAATGATAATTGACGGGTTGAGTCACCATAGCCTCAAGTTCGAACTCTACGAGCATTTCACGTCGTGCGCATAGTTCGCGAATAAAATTGAGCGAACCAATGAGATAATGTGCTAATACGGCAACACCGCACAAGAACGCAAGTCGTCAGGAACGAATGGGAAGCGTCGATTCCTGAGGTTTTTTTAACGTGTATCACCACAGGGGGATCAAATACGACAAAAACCCCAAAAAATCATTTGTGCGGATGAACGGTGGCGTTTTTTGCGGCATGCATAGACATACACCATAGAGGCTTATTTCGCAATGTAATAACTGCTCTAGTTCCGTTGAAACCAATACAAATCAAATATTGGCAAGACTAGTGGTTCTGTTTTTGACGGAGCTTATAGGCGGCGTTGACTGACATCACACCAACTGGCGATACCAAAAGTTCAAAAAACGTACAAAGTGAAAGAAAGCTGCGATTCCTACGCCTGGCTATTGCTGTGTAGTGCTAAAATAGTTTACTATATATATGACAGGACAGATCGTCGTGGAAATACGTGAATGTGTGACATGCAGTTGATAAAGCAGTCGGATGGCTGACAAATATCAGGCATCAGTTGTCCACATTGCGACATCTCCTAACGTAATATCTGAAAAATCTGTTGCCGCCAGAGTACGTGACTGTTTGACATGGCGGCGTATACGAAGGGAAAAGGCGCGTGTATAAAACGACTATTCAATCGGTTGTGATATTAATTGGAGACATACTCCCTTGCATTCGCCAAAGGAAGCAAGTAAGTATCTTCGGAGGTCAGACATCCTAACTTGATTTGGCAAATCAATTCGGAAACCGGCATCTGTCGGATTCAATCGACAGGATTAAAGTCACATCACGCTATCAACAGGGTTTGTAGGCAGACACGATTGCGCAGTAATCTTGGATAGTGGAAAGGGTGCCGAAATTTACATACGTGGTTAATGCGTTAGATATAGATATATACTTCCCAGCTGTTGCTATAATGAATTGATTAGTTTATATGTCACCCTTATACCCCACTGCTGCACCCCATTTTCCCATAAAGCACGCGGCGCTGGGCATCGCTGCCTAGCCGTTAATGACTGTGGACTGACCACGAATAAACCACATAGCCCCACCCATCGCGACCACCGTACTTAACAAACTATGACTACCACCACACTGCTTATCTGTTTTCATCGTCACAAATCCCGACACGACTAAAGAAGTTTAACAAATTCACGCACACTAGACAATAAATAATTGCGGTCAGTGAAATTGCACCGCGTGGAAAACCCCCATCAGCACTGAATAACCGTAATTGCCATGTACAACAGGCAAGTAAACCAGACGGAATTTCGCAAGGCCTCAACTGACATCAACGTCACATCACACTACAAGTTAGCCATTACAAAACTAGCAGGCTATAACTAAGTCTAGAGCACGCAGCAAGGCGAACCACCAAAACTAGACAAACGAATGAACCAATCACTATAGTTTCGAATATAGGCATTGACACGCAAGACGATGACGTAATCGATTGTTCCGGAGCAACCCAGGGTACTTGAGCCACTCGGCGAAACCGCACGCGCTCTGCCATCACCGCCATTTCGGACGCTTTGCCATGTTGCAGGAAGAACACAACGGAAGTGAGTAACTTGATACGCATTCAATCACTGACTAAAGTACCACGAACCCACTCAATCACAAATGAAATATCACTCACACGTCATAATCCTAGGAAGGAAACTTGGTTGTTGGCCATTAGCAGTAGGCCTATGAAATGTCTCAAAAATCACAACCAACTCAGTGTAGCCAGCCAGCAAGTAAAACAAAAGTTTCTGGTTGGATGGCGTGACAATGGCAACGCAACAAAACAGGAACAGGAAATTACGTATTCCACTGGCCACATTAGGAAAAAATACCAACACCACAGGTCATGAAAACTCAACACGCCCTATTTCTCACCACTGAAGTACTACTAGTTGCGATCGACCAAAGGCCTGCCTACTCTGTTACCTTCATGATGACTGTTTTCAATTGTTCATTCAGTATTGGTATCACGTTGTGAATGTTCGCGGCGTCCTTTTTGAAACTGTTTAACCTGATAAACGACTCCTTCACCATGAACATACCGAACGATCCGTAATATGACTCATGGCCCGACTTATTATCAGTTATCATTATTAAAATTAACCCCAGGCGTAACACGCTGACGCCTTAGCGTGCTTGACTGACTTGCTTGATACTGACAAACAAGCACGACCGATTTCGCGCGGGAAATATGACAATAGGACAACTCACGTTCTCAGCGCGGCAGCATTATAATACCGAGTTGAATATCAAGTGTACACACCTTCCGACCTCCACGAGACACTTCCGTTAAACAATATACACTCAATCTCGTCTAAGCGATAACCGTTCCATAAAATTTGAATTTGATGAATAGTATATAATTATAATGCTAAATTCCATAGTATAGATGCCGCACCTACGTCCTACGCCCAACTACATAGCCTACGATTTCCATAACTCATTTTCGCTACTGAAAGAATCGTGAATCAAAAAAGCGAGAGACCGAGGTACCGAGGCAACCGAGGTAACCAACTCGTCACTGCCACTTAGCGGATAACAGAACAAAATTATATTTCACCGTTATTAGGCGCCAATGAGCAACGCGCAGCTACCCGAACCTTGAGAGATGGATATTCAGTTACAGAACTCGGCATGCAGCATGATACTATCCCGGACACTTTTTCTGAATTTACGGCCCAGACACTGCACAGGCTAAACGAAACCGTTAACTGTGCATATCAACTATCGTCTATAAAACACGTGCAAATGCATAATTTATATACATGCTAACATGGGAATACTGGTCGGGGTCAATATGCCTACTCTAAGAGACGACACGACAGCACCAACATTGCAATGGCTATTTCAAGAGGCGGCTCGTCTAGGTATACTGCTGTCTGCTGTGCATCTAAGATACTACAACTTGCTGAGTAGGGCCTACTGCTAGAAACATCGAATTATCTACACCAAAGGGTACTTCGTATATTCACAGTGAGAAGGAGCGAGTTAGCTACAGGGAATGGTTGACTTTTCAGACAGGCGAGATATATTGCAATGATAACGTCTTATGGTTTTGTCACAAATATGTATTATATATACCGTATCTATCTGTTACGGTATGTACCCAGCTCGCACAGCGGTCATCACAACTTATGGCGGCTCAAAGGCGGATCATATTGTTGGCGTCTCGTTCCAGGATATGATTAATATTTCATTCCTTCAACCGGCTTCGAATCGCAAATAGAAATAGAGCGTAACGCGAGAATGTATGGCTGAGTGATCAGAATATTCCAAACCAAACCGCCCATTCCTCGCAGCCTGTTTATTTTGGATGGATCATTTACCTACCGTGTGTTTGTTTTGTTTGTAAGGTAAAATCTATGACGAAAGTTTTTACTGTTTCATTATAATCGTTAAATCTTGAAAAGAAGTTCTTGATCTGGCAATAGATAACGTAACACTTCTACGCTATATCTGCAACTACATTCCCCTCAACCTTTAACCTCTAGCTTTGTGGAACGAATATTAATAGGTGCATCGCTGCAGCGGAAATTTGACCTTGTGCCTACATTCTTTCTAGTTCAAACCATGGTATGCGACAAAAGTTGTAAAATGCGCGAGGACAGTTCGTATGCTACGGTCATGGAATTTTAGAAACCTCATAAATGTAGCGTCAACATACTCTACATTCTGCATTAGTTGTAAATAGCTTCGCATACCCGGTTATGGTTGAATAGAAAGGGAAATATTCACAATTACTCGTGAATAGTTCCAATGTTTTCACTACAGCTTGCTAACTGTATCCCTACAGAGAGTTCTACTTCCCCCAATACCAACTTCTGGAGCAAAATGTGCTCATCTACATCCCTCAATTCAATCTGCTTGAAAGAAACAAACTTGTAAGATTTGCACTTGTTGGAGGCTGATAAATAACATGTTTTGTAAATCATCTTGGAGAAAGAAGTAAGGTACACTTTTGCTGACGCAAAAATCTACACCAGAAGTTGACTAGCAGATCATCAGACTTTACTTCAGGCCCATGTCAATCATTTCAAGAGGTACACTTTACTACCGTTATGTCGCTACACCGTTATTGCAATGTCAGTCGGCACTTATCAAGGCTTGAAACTAATACTTGTGGTATGGTTGGTGTGGTAAAGGGACGCAAGTTTATTTTATCCTTTGGAGCTGTCTTAACAAGATGCCGCTGAAGTGAGGACAACCCGGCAGCAGCCACCCAAGTTCGAATGTCTTGCATAATGGTAGCTGTGTAATAATAGTCTGGAAAAGCCATTGGTCCGAGGCATGCAGTCAGAGTTCGCCAAATCTTTTTCTGAGTTGGCGACCAGTGCTATAACCATAGCAGTCCAACACCAACTACAAATGCATTCCCATTAAACTACCTGTAAAGTTGTTAACCAATAGAGGTCATTACAAGGAGTATATACAGTAGATAAGTCTACATGCGTCAATCCGCCCGGATTTCGCCTGAAGGCGAGTTTTTAACTAATGGGAGTACCGGTACCTAGTTTCTGTAGCATCATGTGCAGATGGAAGATTGGGCATGTTTTAAAACCTCCTACACTACTGCAACGCTACCGTGCCGTTGATAACGTTTGCAAAACATTATCTCGAAGTTCCACAATGAATTGTCCTACTGGAAATTATAATCGGACATTTTGAGGCACCTAAGCCTAAGTAACAAAATGTCAAAAGTTTGTATGTAGTGCCTACATTGTAGGCCTAATAGACTATTGTGCTGAGTAAAACCTCTACCACCACAGTTTCCTCTGTAGGCTATGAGTATTACATTACAGCCGTCTCACAATTTCAACTTCCATCAGATTTCCCACATATTTCCTTACATTCGATTTTTCCAGTAAGTGGACGATAGGCTAGATATCCTAGTTGAAAATTGACAAACTGTCCTGTCTCATGCCCAGAAAGAACTCAACACTGCACCCATTGACGTCGTTCAAACGCTGTCGTACCTTTTACTGCTGCGTTCGAGATTGTGATGCGTGACTCCCACATTTTGAAAGGATGTGGTAGCAATAATGTTCCATTCCGAAACTTCCTACGAAGAAATCGGGAAGGAAATTCGAACGAATAAGTGGAAGAAACACAGCGTAAAAGGGGCGAAAATCCATTTGGAATTTAACCACTCCATATCGACACGACTGTGTTGCTTACTGTAATTCAAAATGCGATTGAGAATGAGGAAAGAAGACAGTCAGAGACATGGAATTACGGTGTATCGTATTTACTGTAATTTGCTCACATGGAGACTGAATGCATGTGAGTAGGGAAAAGCATTCGCAGACCTATATTATAATGTACAGTCATGATGTATCGTACACAATATTCGCTTTTACCCACAAGAGGCACTTCATCCTGTGCTAATGACTTGTTGTTAACGACAAAGTAATCAAATTCAGCTGCACTGCCATTTAAACCCATTGACGAGGTCGACATGAAAACATTGAATCCAGAATGGGAAGTCGTATTGCATAATACTGTGCGTTCGACCTCGCAACTTGCACGTAGGTTGTAGGTTTTGCATTTGACACAATGCCAAGCTTGTAATCAGTTTAAAACCGGCATCGTGAAAGGCTTGCGTAAAAAATGCGCAATTGTAATCTGGCACTTAGACAAAGCTTTGTTTACAAGAACTTGGCGACCATGAATTCCAGTCAAGTCACCTTATACTGCTAAGTACTAAGTCTAAATGTCCATATGGAATTTTCTGATCAAAATCAGTAGGCTATAGCAATCATGACGGCAATACTCCATCAAACTTTAACTGTATTGATTGAGTTTGTAAGATCCACGTCAGTATGCAGTCAGTAAGTAGCCATGTTTGCACCTACTCTTGATTCGTTCGATTCAATGCAACTGACATCAACCAACAAAGAAGATCTCACCTAGTTCAACATGAGTACAACAGGGAGGTATTTAACACTGTGCACACTGCAACTTCGACATGTTATATCTAGTTTGTGTGATAAACAACAACATACGCAACAGATGCATAATGCCATTAGATATTGTCAAACATCGTTGGAACTTAACAGTGAAGTTGCATGGCTTTTCAAATAATGATGGCTAGCCAAGACAAAGCGTGTCATAACTCAAATATTTGGCAACCGGTAGGGAAACGACGCAAAACACGACTATGCAGACAAAAGGCGTTGTCAGTTCCAAATAGCAACTTGCAACGGACCAAAGCAAACATATTGTATAGCTAGCTTTCTAGCGTCGTTCATTTCTAAGAAAGTGACGTAATTCCGTTTAGAGTATGAGGTTTACGATCGCTGTCTCATGGGTTGATGATCCGTTACACAATAAGGAGGAGGCTTGGCGATTCCGACAAGATTTTCAAACACAGCGGACTGTGGTGATAGATACATCTGTCATCAGCACCCCCATCCTAGTATATTTGCGGTTCAATCCGCTGCGGGCCCCTCAGTAATAGAAGTGCCGAAGAACTATAAAGACACTACGTAGCAGACTTGCACACACACCGGTGTAGACTAACGTCAAGACGAAGAGAGCTAGAAACCACTTCAGTTTAGCTGTAGAAAGCATAATAGCGACCATTCATCTTTATTGCAATTACCCAAACTCAACCCCATTCACTAAATTAATCAAAAGCATGAATTTCTATAATACAGCTTGCAGCTACGGTATCCACGAGCGAACGAGATGTATTTCTACCAACATTATCCATATAAGTTTTGTCAGTCACCTACTTAGTAACGTGGATGCCGATGACGGGCACTCCCAGTAAAATGACGTGCAAATTTAGCAATCTGTTAATCAATTATATATAGGGAGACAGACCTTAAACTTTGTGGTGGCAAGCATCTCATTACAATAGGTACTGTATTATATATAAAATCAGTCAGTAAATGTATTTAATGGCTTACAATGTAGACGACAGTAGTTTTCCACCGTTTGCAATAGATTTTGTTACCACCTGAACAAATATTAATCCGCTATTTGGCCGTTGTAGCTACATAGTAATTACAGTATGTATACCTTCACAGTGACGAAATGAAAATGGCCATACACGTTTGTTCAGTTGGCTCGTGAAAAATGCCGCCAATTTTTCCTCGAGGTATCTCGCATATACGTATTAAATATCAAGTGAAATTAATTGTACCTCTAGTAGTAAAACGTGCCAATTATTTCATCTCATCATCATTATAAATGCTACATACGTTGTTACTTGGACAATCATAACATGGAAGATCAGAAAATAATAGCATTTCATATGTTGCGTTTCTGTCTCGAATTTACGACAACGTTATCTTCTGGCTGGGAAGTTACGAACAGACAGACAGAAAATGCGACCGTCCGTACGTGGCTCCCGTTTAGGATTGCTAAGGCCTGCGTAAGGAACGTCACACATTATATGGCCCACACATGGCCTTTTTAGGGAAATGTCTGGCCCTTGTGTATTCGTCAGAGATCAACCATGCCCTTTCGCACTCATGTGGACCAGGTATTGTCTAAGTAAAGCCGTAAATGGCCCAAACATGACCGCGTGTACATAGACAAATGCTGCGTTTTCATACCCCATGTCCTCTAAAGTAGGCCATGCATACCGTTAGCGTCACACGGGTCACCAACGGCCGTGCGCAATTATAGCCTCGTGCCACACGTGGGCCGAACGTCAATTTCTGATTGGAGTGGTAGTGACTAATGACGGAATTGTTCCAAAACTTTATTCTCAGTTGCAATTTAGAAAGATAGACGGTTTTCCACGCCTACAGCTGATCCTGTCCTTATCATGATCGTGTCCTCTGGTACTCTATGATGATTAAGTTAATTTAAGTCATCGAGAATTCCAATGCTTGCACCACGAATGCTGAAAAGTTTTAACTCGGAACGTCGGAACATTGACATAATTATGTTTTTATAACTTTACATTAATTATTTATACGAAGATATAAAACTGAGTAGCGGCAGTCACAGATGGGTTGATAAATCAATTAATCAAGTTGGGTAACAATCTAGCAAAGAATATGACAATGTATTAACTCCAATCTGTCATTTTAAACAAGCACCACTTGGATCGCCTTCAAATTTCCTATGTGAAAAATATCTAACAAATCACGTACTTTAGCGGACCGCTACGACCAAAGGGGATACTGCTCAAAGAACTATGGTGCAAATTACAAGTTACCATATGTAAGTTACATATTGAAAGGCCTGGGTTGCTGTGTTGTTTACTTTGACATATTCACGATCAGTTAATTGAGTTGAATTGATCTTGGAATCAAAATTTGGCAATGGCAACCAAGGTGCATATTAGGTCACAAGGAATCACCCATCCCATCAAATATTGAAATAACATTGCTTGTTGGCTGACGCTTAATGATACACGGGTGGCTGCATCGCTTCAACCGTAGGGCTCCAGGAATAATGAAGAACAAAGAAGGCCTAATCAGGACAAAAGCGTTTAAACCGTAGTAATCAGGAATACAATTTCACAGTAACTTGGTATACATCGAAGAATAAGGCGAGTTATAATAATCATAGTTGTTAGCAACAAGGAGTGACCTCATCAGTCATCACAACGAGCGAAGGGAATTCTATTCTCATTGGAGTAAACACACCGGTACTTCCCCACCGAGATACGCCAACTCATCACATACCTTGCGGGCACATGCTCAACAAGCGTTTCGGCCTGTTTTTAGCTCATATAAATACTTGAAAACGCGGAATTTCTTGTACCAATACGATTCGAGCACTTGCTGTTCGTTTGCCACTCCTACATAAGGAAATCCCTATCTCTGATGCGATCAGCGCGCGTGCTTAAAGCGGCGTGCATCAAATACCAAATTCGAAACAGGAAATTCAACTAGCTGCTGCCCTACTCCAACAAATGCGGCCTCAGTTATATCTGATTCATGAATCATTAATTCGGCATACCTGAAGCAATTATTTTATCCAAGATCTACATACAATACAATACATTTCTAAACAGAAGTCAATGAAACCCTCACAGGCGTGTCCTGCTGTAGGCTACTCAGTAATGACTGCCTAAGTACTAGATACATGTTTCGTTTGGAAACAGTCCTAAGTGTATAGCAAACTCTCTCATGTTCTTCTATGAAGATGCGCTATGAAGGCGTATATCACCATTAATCCTCATGGGATAAGCAATTAACAAACGGAATCTTCTAAATATTGACTACTAACTGACTACAGAATGCTATGAAGTAACGGACGAAAGCAATACAAGCGACCCTCCGTTTATTCAACATGGTACAGAGTATTCTACGAGTACATACCTCTGATCCCTTTATCACGGCAGTTGTAATTTGAGACCGGTAGCAGTTCCGCTCCTGGCTTGGAAGTTGATTCATGCGTTCCGTTATGCGTTGGCTTCTCCTTCGATTCTGTTGCTGAAAGGATAGGAAAATTGCAATAATAACCCGCCTACATGCATAGCTCCTATTTGAGCTATTTAGTAGACCATGCATGGCAAAAGAGCTACAACGTTTTGCAATTGAATGACAGCTACAGTGTGTATCCGATAAATCAACCCCGTAATTAAAAACAACAACAATAAAAACAGCAGCAGTCAGTAAGTAAGACAATATACATGGACTAAACTATGAATTAGATGCAGATGCAGATGCAGACCTCAGTGTTCAAACACATAGTACAGCAGGTTTCTCTAAGTATAGATTTGATTATTGCATTGCATTGCAAACGTTGGTAAATTTATGCTACTACAAATAACAACAAAGACAGCAGTTAGTACGATAACCCTGGACTAAACAATCAATTAGATACAGATGCAGACCGCAGTGTTCAAGCACATAGGTCTCTCCAAGTATAAGATTGTAGCATTATATTGCAGTTGTTACTATGCAAGTACAGTCACCGCAAGTAAGATGAGTGCTGTGTTTACACTGCCTATCCAGACAAACTTTCTGCCACACTTCACAACAAGAACAGCCAACACAACACTGAGACCTCTAGTGAGGCCTATTTTCATGATGAGTCAGGACGATTGCTCATACAATTTTGACCCAGAAAAGAATGTTTGAAAGATTTTGATCATATTGGCACAGTTTCACTTTTTCCGAGTCAAGAGGAATATAATCAACTCAGTTCTGGAGCGGATTAGTACGCCTTTCAGGAATGACATCAAAGTTGAAAATCATTCCAAACCACAGAGAACGGTCCTCTCGCCGAAACACGATCGCGCACTGCTGTGCCATTAAATATATCCGCATGTTAAAAGGTAATTTACCCTACGCTAATGAATCGAATGCGTTTTGAATGTGTTGTACCTCTATTTGACCAACATACAACAATGGCTACCAAATTGAAACATACATTAGGAAGCTATTTTCAACCCCATTGACATTGTTGGCGTCTGGCGGTGATGCGTTACGATATGATATATATATATATATATTGGTTATTTGCACCACAAACTCTCCGATGAAGGCAGATCATTGATCATATGCTGAGGGTTCTGAAAGTACAACCATGCCCTACTTTAGAATAGGCCATAACTTTACCTAGAGTCCTAAATACTGAGCAGAATCTCATTGGGATTGTTAGATCAGCTTATACCGACAGGTACAGGTAGAATGCAGTAGGCCCTACGCAAGTGTCCAGAGTCACGTGAAGCTGTTGTTTGTGCTTGTGAAAGTCAAATACTCCACTTACGTCAATTGAGTATACAGAATGGCATTCTGCATTCCATTTATCGGTAAATCAACGAGTTTAACGTCGTTGACGACAAATAACAGTCTTCCATTGTATAATTCATAGTTGATCATGTGGCTGAGCGGTTGACGACTGGGTTTCGTAACTAAAAATCGGTCTATATGCCATTAGTAAGAACCGGTATGATGTATGGCTACACGGTGAATATGATGATTATGATCACTTGGTGATGATCAACTTCTTGTATGGATCAATCCTTCCCATGAAATCGACAAAGACACATGAACACATCAACTGGGTGACTGGGTGCATCATTGATCAGATCCAGAACAAATTTGACTGTACTTCATCTCAACAACCAGTACACGATAGCCATAGCGACAGAAAGCCAACCAACAGAAACGGCTCAATCACCTCGCCCACCAGACGCTTAGCTGCGAATGTGAATGTATGAACATGAACGTAATCGAAAAAAGGATAAGTATTTCATGAAATAAGCAATCAATTTTTTGAAGTGAAGGAACTGGGTGACGCTGCTGCTTCACTACAGACTACACCGTTTGCCGAAATTTTCACGTGACAAACGACAAATCGATATTTGCGAATTTCACTATATGTTTACATAATTTGTTTTGTCTGAAAACGGTGAGCACGGCAGAGAATGACATCAGTTGTTCCGTCATCATTGCGCAATTGCAGCCGAGCTGCTATTAACTCAGTACCGTAATTAAACAATTAACATTTTTCCGTTGGGCAATCCTTGAACAGACAGGAATCGAGGTACTACGGCAGATAGAGGCATGACAAACCAGTCAACCGAGTCTTGATCACCCGCCAATTTGTGCCACGCGAACTCGGAAATTTGAATTTGAGCTGGGTAGAATCGAAGCAGAGGTGTAGCTTTCATAAGCACAACTACCCTGTCGCTCTAGGTTCTATTGTTCTATTGTTCTATTGTTGTCCCTTGTCACTTGTCAGGATATCTAGATATCCCTGGTTTTCGTAGTGTAGGCCGTATCATCACGCAGCCCTCAGTCCACTCAGTCCCGCATCTCTTGCCAATTCCGATTGCAACAAGACTAAGAAATCAAAGTTTCCTTTGCCTACAACATTGAAGTTCGTCGATACTACTTAACACAAGTCGGGACAGCATAAGCATAACCGCAAGAAAATGTTATGGAAGACAAAGCACAGCGGGGGCCTGGAGACAATAAAGACTTGCCAGCTGTAGCAATGCCATTTACCCAGGTCCTAAAGGGTCACACTAACAGTACGTATAATATATCCATTGTTTTTATTAAGTCCAGATACAAACAGAGTTCGAAAGTTTGCAAGATCCACTACCACGCTACAAAATTGTCTCTATATCACAGTCAATGTGCACCTTCTTGCACATCGTATAGGAATACTCGAACTCAATTGCTAGTGTCTCAGTTCATGGGCTACGTTTCGTAACAGCGGCAATAACTGTTCGTAAGGTACACATTGCCAGTGTTTGAACTATTATGTATGATGTATGATCTTTATCATGCAAACGATGTACACTATAAATATTATTTTGGTAATATTCCATTATTAGAGCCCTTATTAGTACAATGTGCCCAAGATGGACACGATGGTACGCGCTTCTCAGACTGCCTGTACCTACCTTTCAAAGTAGCATGAGATTGTAGGGTTACATACCGGCAGTAGGATAACGCGAATACCGAAGTGGCTACCCCTACATGACCGTAGTTCATTGGAGACTAGAGAAGTGGTTTTAATCGTTGAAATATTCATATGACTTAGCAGTTGCGTTTGCAATTTGATACCGTAGTCATGCTGACTGTGCAGTAACGCATAACGCATCGTACGAGGCTGGCGTGATCGATCGATGTATGACTTTAGAATCAAATGAAGCGTTGGTGTGGCAAAAATTTGAAATTATCTGCAGCTACCGTACCGTCGTTATTTCCCCACCGAATAAACAAACTGATAAGCATGGTAACGGTTGTATAGTTGATACAACTTTGCCTCATAAGACAGAGGAGCATACCATATCCTCGACTGATAGATAACCAGTCAAGTCTCAAGATTCGTTAGTAAAGACAGTATGCACAAACAAATGAAATATGTGACGTGGTATCGCAATGTACAACGTGGCATAGCATGAGTCTTTTGACTGAAACGGTCCGAAATATCAAATTATTACAATCCACAGGTTTATTCATTAACCCTCGATGGACTCAACTGAACGCGTGCTTATACAGTGACGGTGATTTACTGCAGAGTGCACAGCGCAGAGCTACTAACATAGTGGTACCGGAATGGGAATTAATGTCAAGACGGCGCTATCAACTTGATAATAACTTGGTTAGCCTGATTTCAGAGCGTTTTACCCGGATTTAACAGGAAACTAGGGATGAAGTTCAGTGATGAATACGCCATGGACTACACCGGGTAGCTTAATGCGCAAGACCGGAATGCAGAAATGTACAGAAGGCCATTATATGAACCGGGTGAATACACCGAAAATAGGCCTACCGTGAGCGCTTTTGCAACAGTATGTCGTACCGGTAGCTATGTCGCGTCACGGCTCGTTGCTGTTTGGATTAGCTCTACACTTTCGTAATGTTGGGTTAAGCAAGTGCACGACGCACATTCCTAGCTAGACTTGTGAGCCGTACCAAGAATATGGATGCTTCGTAATGAGATTGCTTACCTGCGACGCCGTTGGCGTGGTTTACGTTCTTGTCATTTCCTTCTTCGAACGTTTTAGATTCCACAAGGTCAGCTGCCTCGGTCAACATTTCCAGTTTGGACATCCTGCGATGTGGCGATCTTTGCACAAATTAACGATTCTTGCCTTGGCAGCTATTCCATTTATGTAAGATTAACTCCTTTCGTCTCGTACTCCGACTAATGAGCGGTGCAATACAACAATTAGCATCCGTGTGTCATATACAAGTTCATGTTCATCATAATACTACTGTACTGTAAAAGGCTAAGACGAAAACATGACATGAGATATTTGAGTTGGCAACATCACAAACAAGTTTCGAAGGTGAGTAGGCTACCTGGGTAATACTTCCAACTATGGAAATTGTTGATGATGATGTTGTTCGGTCAAATGAGTAGGTAAATAGGTGTGATATAACTGCGATCGCTCAGGCATGCTAATTCACTGCCTGCAGCACTGTCGAGTTACGTTAATGTAATAGCAGGGTATAGCGACGCCTGTGCCAAGTCTTAACGAACATTTTCTAGGAATTAACTCGTACATAATACGTTTCAGGATATTGCATATATTACACAAATAACGTTCATCGACTGCTTGAGTCAACCTCGATTTGCAGGCTTCCTCATCTATCGTATTCAAGGCTACAATAAATAATAGAAATCTAATGATCAACTTGACGCTTTTCGTCGATCCCATGAATTATTTAGGCATGGCTACCAATTCGCATCAGGCTGGGAAATGTCACAACCCAACATTCAGGTTCAGGCTTTTAGCTGTATTGATTCACAGCAAGCTGACCATCAAACAAGGTGAACTGTTTTACTAACTATGTTCTAAATCGAATAGAACATGACTTCACAGGTTTATCTGTCTGAATGAACACCCTAGATCAATCAGTCAGGTTACCTAGAACTCACACTTCCATTATTTAATGATTCACCACAGCATAGGATGATGGCTATTGCTCCTACCTATTCTACTTAGGGGAACCCAAGAATTAATGAAGCCACACCAGACCACACCTTCATTTTCTGCTCAAAATAACTATCGGAACTCGCTCGCCGTTCGACAAACACAGCACCACGAATGAATTTTTACAAGCATATATGGAGAAAGGCACATCAACAGAAATCGTCACCAGCCTAATCGCCTTCCAAGTGAAACGTTCTCCCTTCTCAGCAGTGATTAGTATTATCAGTTGCGAATGTCAACAACGTGCAGGAAAAGATAATAGGAAAATAAAATTTTTGCTATTTATGATTATAATACGATGTCTCTCACTAAGCTGCGCGGAATTTAACGATATATTACGCCACCATAACAATCCTTGAAAACAACACGGCTCCACTCCAAATAGCAATGACGTAAAACGCCGCCGTCGTGATCCGGTTAACGATTAAGCAGTTATGTGTATACAGTATAGCAAGTCGATACAATAATTCCTTTTTAGCGCATAGTACTTATACTGGAGAATGTACGGACTTAATAACTTCTGCACTATCTACTTGAAGATTGGTTGAGCTCGCTATCGATGAAACGATATTTCACTATAACAAGGGAGTGACTACATATGAACATGACGACATCCAATGAGATATAAAAGTAAGTCATCGCTCAAACTACTACCACAAACATGGATTCGTTAGTTCTGGCCCTCATAGCAAACTTATCTTCCTGTAAACACGGAAAGAATATGTATACGTCGTGATGCAGGTGTTAACCTGGAGCCCTGCTAAAGAAATTTGAAGCCCTATGTAGTTTGTAGAAGCTACGTTTTTGCACTCCACGTTGGCATCATTTTCCATCTCGATTCCCGACCACAACACAAGAGCCCAATGCTATTTATTCACATTCATATCATCAAGGTTTACTTTCTAAGTTCCAATCCAAACCACAGTGGCTAGTGGCCGTTACTACTGCGGAATCCTGATGGTCCACACGGTTATTCAGCATTATGAAAGCAGATAGGCTAGAATACTGTAATTGTTCGTTGACGTAACTGCCTTTTTGTCGATCGTTGTCTTACTTCCAAAGAGCTTCCATACAAAGAAATTTATCGGCATGACAATTCAAAAAGACTAACATATGATATATAAAACCACGTTTCGATAAATAGCTCATTCTTCCTTCAATTGTTTATGAAACAGACTTAACTGGGTGACGTCAGGAGCAGCAAACCAATCTGTATATACTACAGACTACAGTATATAGTAGACCCTACTAACGACTGCTAGCTCATGACTTGACTAGAACTACAACTATAGCGGGTCGGAACCTGACGCAGCAGTATGTTTTCGGATCAACCGCCTCCTTTCAATTGCTTTTGAGTAAACGTCAGTGCACCAGCAGACAATCAAATTAGCAACAACTTCTACAGCAACAGCTACAACTTCTACAGCGGCGAAACGAGGCAGCAATCCTACTTCTCGTTTTAAAAGCTAAACGCCTCATTTATGCAACGGAATTCGCTGAATAGAGATAATTGCTTATACTAATCGGACTAAGCTTACAACAAACAACCAGGAGGCAAGTAAGCACAATTCAACTAACCTACCACGAGGCTGTAGACAAGGGACCCTACCGTCTCGGCACTCCATTTCAATGGCACTCGTACACGCCAGCTGATTTCACGATGAATACTTTTAGCAACTAAAAGACTTCAGAAATGTCTAACGCCATACATACTTTATATCTTGGCTAACGTGGAATCTGCTACTTCTGGGTTTCTACAACGAGCTGCTGCGCATTCTTTATATCAAACTGAAGTAGCCTGCTATACTGACTGCTGACACAAATGTTACGAATGACGCACATGACAGATATATAGCGCGCGCTTGTTTCTTAAAAAGTAGGCCAGATCCATGATGTTATAGACCTACAGCCCTTTCTGCTTCCAATAAATTTGTGCTTGACCCGCGCACAAAACGGCGACCTACTAGAGAGTATTCCACTGGGAATGTGTTAAGCGGCGGCAGAGAAGTATGGCAAAGAGCCTTCCTCTGTTTACTCAATTTCGTGGAAGAAAAGACCCCAAGCAAATATTTCATTGTTCAGCCAAAGAATCTCCATTCGCGATCAGTCAGGCGTAAATATGACGTTGAGATGTCTAGTTCGGGAAATCGCTAACGAAACGGTACGGCCGTTACTGAGCAGCGACACACAGAAATGCAAGTTTCTGGCAATACATTAACTGCTATAAGAGTACATGAAAGCCAGAAAATTTCCGAATACCGCGCAAATAGTAGAATTTAACCAAACCTCGCCCGAGGGAATACGCTGCAGTCTTCGCGAAATACCACAGAATAAGATGAACCCGCATAGCTCCAGAAGTTTACAGGGAAAAATCGATTTCAGGCCAGATAACGAAAATTGGGAAAACTGCTGCGCTAGCGGCAAAATAACTGCCGACGGATTACATGTATACACATAGTTGCTTCGGGGTATCGTACGACAACGTTCGAATGAATATCTTACTACGCCGGCGATGATATAGACTTGAACCTAATCCTTGCTTCACATAACGGTACCTATCAGTTTGACCTGCGTACTGCCAACCGTAGTTTTGCGTCAGTAGCCTATCTGTATCCACACTGGTGTAGGCCACTAGTATACGAATCTACAGCATAGTCTGATACAGATCTAAAAACGAAATTACCCTAATCGACTGTGTTATGACATAGCGCGGGGCTATCATATTGGAATTACAGTGGCTTTTTACCTGCTGGTGATAGACAACAAATACAATGAAAACTGCCAAAACTATAGGGTTCTACAATATGCATGGCAAAGCGCACATCTCCATGACTCTAGATAATCTATACTATCTTGAACATAACAGGCCTGAATATAATCCTGAATACATGATGTTGAGTAAACACTGAACGTTGTGCAATAGGCTTCCATGTCCTTGACAGCTCACATGAGCCTTGCTGACTGCACTACCATTCACAATATAAATAAGCCTAGTAATCATGCGTTCATCTACCACCAAATCCTGACATGTGACTTTTCACACCGAAACGATGTCACTTCCGAAGTTTCAAACAAAGCAAGCAAGCATGCTATTACTATGCTCCAGTCTATCGATGAGATCAATATATAACGCGTCACGGCAGAGCTAGAGAGCTCTGCTTTTGAAATTGACAATTTCATGCTGTGGTTGTAAGGCAAATGTCGAAGAAAGGACACTGTCTTTTTGTCCATATTTTTATTTTTGCTGCATTTATACAGAGTCACATGATATACACACACAATCTGGTGCATATGCATATCATGCGCTAGCCGGACAAGGAGGCGCCGAAGGAGCCCACCCTACCCCACAATAGGCTACACACACATGCTATTGCATTTATTGTATATATAGGGTATAAGCCTATACAGTTCACATAGAGCTACTGCCGTAATCGTATGTCGCAGGGTTGGGGTATTGAAATGTTGATATAACAGCTATAAATAAGTGCGGTAAAGAAGTAGGCAAGTCTACAGAGAGTCTGACTGTCATCGAGCTTCCAGTAGCTGACAACCCGAACAAAGGACACTGTCAAGTTGGAAATGTGATATATACAGTATAAAGTCTATAGTTTACAGCGGGCCTATACACGGAAATATCAAGTACCGTAGTAGGCCGATACAGAACGATTCAACAGCTGAAAACTGATACGACGAAGCCTACCACAACAAAGATTCAATAATACAAGTATATCTCACAGACTCAGCAAAATGCGCTCTATTTATCCTCAATAGACCAGCTAGCTAGCACTAATCGTTCCGTAGACGTATAGCCTACGTATACTGAATTGCTGTACACCGCGTGGCAACACGCGTAAATCATTTACAACAGTCATTGGTTACAAGCACGGCTTACCCTGCGGCAATTCCTTCAGCTCTTAAGTTACTTAAACGGCTTCCATGTCATTACGTGGAAATAAGCACGTCTAACCGCGGGGAGATTGCTGTTGCAATGAACAAAAACGCTTAGCAGCACTATTCTAACTCCTCGTCTCACCAGCGAGTCAACAAGCATCCGTCAAGCAAATGGCTTACTGCTTATAGAGCGTATATACGGGATCACGTGCGTCCTTTCTTTGTAAACTAAGCGGCCTCGACATGATTACTTCCTTTACCATTACGAACTGAGCTATAGCATGACGCTTCTCATTGTGATACATTCGTGTGCGCGGCAATGCCGTCACAACGTTTGCATAACGTGAGAAATATATATTTTGCCCATCTTTTGGAATGACGGCGGAAGTCGCCATGGTGGATTGCTAAAAGCAAAGGTTTTTATATAATCAGTGTATTCCACGGCAGCCAATAATTACGCGATCACCGAGATCAGTTGTCGTACCTCGTTAAATTGCCACATAGGCCTAGTAAGGCATGGTACTTTCCAACAGCCCCCTGAATATCTTATTCTACTGACAGGCCGTACCCTCATACTGATGATCACAATTGATATATTATCTCTATGGTGGCACCTAGTCGGATTGCTCGTTTTAATATTAACTCGTCAGCGACACAGCGAGTTGAGCAGGTGACTACAAGCTGCAGGTCGAACTGAGTTCGAAGCTCCTACATCGGTGGTTCAGCTCGGAGAACTTCGTTCATCATTTTGACGATACATCATCATCACCTAGTGGCGAAGAACTGTCTGTTTACTGAGAAACACTGGCTGGGATCGATCCAAGTCGATCAAGTGATTGAGATCGTCTTGGATCGAACTATAGTAGATATGATGTAGTTACTATGACTATGATCGAACCAACAGCGGACTCTGGACATACAGTATTATAGGTTCCGTGTAGCCTAAGCACATCTCATCCTCTTGTCTTTTTTAGCCATGTCGTGACTCGTGGGTGGCCACAAGTGAACTAAGCTAATCGTTTATGTTTTGGCAGTGATTATTTTATTGTGATTTAGAACCGGTCATGACCATAGAGATTATATAGCAGGACATGAAATAGGTAGACAACCAGCGGATTGATAAATCCAATCACATCCCCCTCGGGGTGGAGCTATAACACCCAACTGTTGTCATCGTCCCTACGCCGTCGGTTGCTGTTTGTTTGCGGCGTTCCGTTTTGTTGATGTGTTGCGCGTGTTAGAAGTGATTTTCTTCCTTATGTACCGCATCGACTATCTGGTGACGTGACAATGTAATATTTATTGGAATGATCTCATACCGAAATTTTTCCGGGGTAGAGTTACCTTAGACATTTGCTATATAAGCTACTGTTAGCTTGTGTAAATTTGAAATTTGTTCCAACGCTGCCAACTACGAAGTGGGCTACTCTGCATCTATCAAGAAGTGCATTGAAAATTTACCTTTGAATCTAGCTGTCGTGATTTCAGTTTTTAACATGGTATCGCTGTTTAATAATGGTGTCTTGCTGGACACTAGTAGCCAAGCTCCAGCTCCAAGCAAGGATTATATTAACATGAAAGTTACAATGGAGCAAGTAAGTTAACTTTGGATTTCATAAATAACATCCTTGCAAACAATATTTGTACTCATGTTGAAGTGGTGTATAACTGAGTACATCGTACAGTTTGATAGGCTACTTATCCTATATCAACTGATCTGATAGGCCTGCTTGTGACATTTCTGATCTTGCATTGAAAAATACCGGTGTTCTGTTTTCAGTTCCTCTGGCGAGTTTGGAAAATAAGCCCGCACTGTCTCAAGTCAGATATCCGTATTGCTCCAATTGAGATATCGTGTTCTCATCAGGATTTTTTACATGATCTGGACATGCAAAGTGTGTACGATACCGTTACAATTATGACTAGGCTAGCCCGCAAGGGAGCAAGCGTAAACGTTTTTGTGAATTATGTAGGCTTACATCATAAATAATTTAGTATTGATAGATACCTACATTTCTTTCATTACGAACTGTATATACCCCGATGTGGTTTTAATCTCAGAATATCTTAGTGATGTGAAAGTAGTGTGTGAGGCTGGTGACTGTACGAGTCCCCCTTTTATTCATTTAGCCAAATGAGGACGGGCTGGTAGTCTGATCCTCGCTGATGCAGTTGGTAAAAAACGCGAAAGTGACTCTTGACAGGCAGTAGGTACCGTTGGCATAGGCCTACTGGTTGTGGGGGGGGGTGACCAGCTGTCTTATTTCTTGGTGGAAGCGATTCAGGAATAGTTCCTTCCACATCCTCATGTTCCTATTGGTCATATCAATAATATGCTAATCTACTCAATTCGTTGAAGATACAGCCTACAATTTTGTATTGTTCGTTTTAATTCTCAGGGGAAGTGAGGCGAGTGTTTGGCGAGAACATTCTGGTGTTTGTGCAAGGACTCTGTGATGGTAACTACAACTATCTTGATCGCATGAAGAATTCTTTACAAGTACTAGTTGCCTCGTACTTGGATTTGGAGGATGTTGCTCATCTCTCCCAAGTAAACAAGCACTTCAAGGAGGTAAATTGGTGATAGAGCTGTCCTTCATGCTATTATGACATGCACTGGTTTGAGCACTCCACTCGAGGGAGTTGAATGGAACTTTTAATTGAGAAGGCTACCATCTCTCATATTTCATGTGAGATGAACAAAGATTAAATCTCGGTTGGTTCACAACTTTTTTCAGGCTTTCGGCATTGACATTCAAATGAAATGCCCTTCATGCTGTAACTGTTACCATAGCCAAATCTTGTGCTTTTCAATCCAATCGGATAGTCCCCAGGTCCTCACTTTAGCTGTCAGTCAAAGGGTGAATGTGCCCATGACCTATGTTCATTTGCCTTAAATCACAAATTGAAGTGTCTGTTTATTGTAGCTGTAGGTCTACCATGTCAAAATCAGGGGTTTCAGATTAATTGAATTGAAAGTTAGGACGCAAAACAAGTCCTGTTAAGCCATCAAATTAAGAATTTTGAAGCAGCTTTCGAATGCCGTAAATTTTGCATCCTGTGAGTTTATTCTAAAGTTCCGCCTACGTGATCTCTTTGAATAGCCACTGGTTTCATTCAGTAGGCTAGATGTATACACTGTAAGTAGTGTGCCAGCACAATATCGAATTTCAAATGAGCATTATTCATCGAACCATTCTCACATTTTCCCAGCTTCAGTATTCGTCAACATTACATCTTCTATACGACAGCACTCGGGCCAATCACCAATGTGTTTGTTTCAGCTCTGTGACTCGGATCAACTGTGGGAACATATCGTAGAAAGGTTTTGTGATACGGTAACACCCGATATGAAACTCTATGCCCAAGAAGTAGGATGGAAACAGGTAACTTAACTACACTGTTGAGAAATGCCTTCAGTCCTAATTACCTTTAATTGATTTCATACCCATATTGTTTTGTTTAAATCAAAACAATATATACTATAGAAACTGAATGTCTAGGGATATAAAAATGATTAAAATAATTATTTAATTGTCACGCTTTCATGTCTCAAATGTTATCAACCTAGCATGAAACAAGATGGATGCATCAGCTATTCCTTTTGAGTTGAATAACAGAGTTATCATGGCGTGCTTATGATTGTCGTAAAGATTTTTCTATTAAGTGTTTATTTACTAGCATCACAAAGTATCATTCTCACTTCAGTCTTTCTCAAACAAGATATCTTTTCATGAGCTTAAGATAAACATCAGTCTATATTACAGTGCCTGACATCAGTATACTTGATGACTGTGCCGTTCTTTGTTATTATTAACAACCAGCTTATAGGGACAATAAGTGCTTCTTACGAGTAACCTTATCAAGCTTGTGTCTATGTCAGACAATAAACCTGTGAACATTATGATTTTAGTTGGCCAAGACAAAGAATGTTTTCCATTGCCCGTTTAGCTTTTGTTGCAGAATTAACTTGTCTGCATAAAGGGGCCCAAAATATTTTTGGGCTAGGGATTCCCTAGGTAAAATTGGCTTTTGTATCTCTAAAAATTTTTTTGCTTGTAGGTTTTCTTTACCAATAAACTACAACTACAAATGCAGCTACGGCGTCGAAAACAACAGACAAATGTGTAAACTGATGACTGAATTTGTTTTCATATTTCAATTTGGACGCTGAAGAATATATGATCCTTCAAATATTGTTTGTGCAAGAACTTGAAAATGATTGCAGCAACAATGTTCTGTGCATCATATTATTTTTTGTCAACGTTTCACAATTTAATAATATCTTCATGCTTGCACCATTGGAATGTTTGAACTGTGATCCCAAAATGTAATATACGCTAGGCACAGCCATATCTCACCAAAAAGAATTAACATTCATAAAGTTTTTATCACGAAAGCATGAAGACACACACGCTTACTTTGATGTAAGATGAACTTTTGATATTGAAATAGCATGTATAGTGCATAGTGTATCCAACTGCAGATCTAAATCCACAACACGTTTCACATTCCGTACTTTGATGAATCTTCCAATATTGCATTAATGATCGTTCACCAATTTTGGTAGATAGTGCCACCCCAGTTTTCATGATACCACGACATTTATTGGAAACTTTCTTCAGCTCATTCATCAGGTGAAAATGGATAATTGCCATTCCTAGTAACGGTACTCAAGCCTTGTCACTGATTCAGGATCCTTTCATTACCATGGATGGCACAACTATGCGCATCAAATAAATCCATATGTATCGTAAAGATCACCACAGATTTAACGCCTAGCCTTATTTTCAATAAACCGAGGCTGGACGTTAAATCTGTGGTAATCTTTACGGTATCTATTGATCGTCTGCCATCGGCTTCACTATATTCTTCAAATAAATCCATACATTAGTTTATATGCTGGTTTTGCTGCAAACTATACCGTAATATTTCAGCGTAGTGTAGCTACTAGCTTCCGAATGTCTCTGTATATAGTTTTGAAAAACAAACGACCTCCAAAAGTGTTGAATTCAAGCTGTGATTACTCACAATTTTCATTTTTCTGTCGGTTGCCTCTTACTGAGCTATTATGGTATTTTGTAATAAATTTATGTTTCTAAATTATGTTTGTGATGACAAATGTAAGATACAAAGCAGACCTACGTCAAGTCCACGGGAAATGCGCTTCTTGTTCATTCTACATTAAAAATTACTTTGAATGCACTATGGCGTCAAAAGTTGGTCACACCACACCCCTTAGCCAGGGCATGGTACCACCAACCAAAGCTTCTTTGTTAGATACAGGCATAGCAATCAGGAGAGCAGTGACATGATGTAATGAAACGTGGCAAACAAAGAGGTCTGCACAATGATGTCAGCATCATTGATAGATGTAGGGACTAGAGTGTCACCACAGTTTTAGCGGCAAGTCAAATTTATTGGAAACTTTCCTTACAAGCTATCAGATAGTACGATATGGAAAAGGATATGACCTAGTCGTTAAGGTTAACCCACGTTGACGACAGCTATCTCTATCTGCTAGCTAATTACACATGGGCTGGCTAATTCCACCAATGCTTGCTTGGATCGACTCGTAAATTCTGCAGTTGCATACTGTCATCGCCCAATCACACAGGGAACCCACTGGACACAAGTAAGATCCCAGCGTCCAATTTCAAAGTTAGTGTAATTAGCTATTTCATTGAAACTAACAAAACACATACTCATGCCGTCTAAATGAATCACAATATTGTCAATCCAATGCTAGTGCCGTAAAGATACCGGCCTACTTTGCTTTTTGAGTAAGAGTACAATCAAAACAGTGTAAAGTCTTGCGGAAACTTAACTGGCAACCAATCCTCAAGGTAATGTGCAATATGGTTCCAGTTCAACTTCTTGCAAATCTAGAAATTGAAAAAATTTACGATCTTACAACTTGCAGAATACTTCGCGTAACAGCATGTACGGCACCGTTCCTTTACGGTTGAATGGTTTGCCGGCGGTAACACCACACCACTCCTGGCCCGCGACGTTACCACATAAATGCAACAACCCTGAAAATACTCGAATATATACCAAGCTATACGTACTCGAATGCAAAGCTCAAGATTTTCTTTGCTTTCTTTCTCCTCTTGCATCTTCATCACAGCTTTCATTGCAATACCGTAATGCTCAAATGCCATTCCCATTTTACACATAAAAGGTAACATCTACAAAAAATAAATAAGTAGTCAAGGCTTTGATATGATTGAATAATGAACATTTGCTACTTTCTGGTCCCAAATATCGATAAACATTTGAAGCTGATGGAAAGTTGCTTGCAGATTATTGATGTCGGATTTCATTTGGAAGTCGCCAAGAGGAGAAGCAGGTAATGCAACAGTATTATTCTGGTCACCTGAATTCCAAAACAATGAATACAGCAAATTTAGCGCAAGGAAATGGGGAAGATGCCATGACAAAATGGGTTTAACAGTACGTCAGTAGCTGTGATCACGATAACACAAGACTAATAAATAATTATATATAAATGCTTGAATGTATTCCAGATTTTCGGAGTGAATAAATATATATATATGCACAAGTTGGTCACGGGTCGACAATGGAATGCTAACCTGTAATGCAGATTTAATGGCCTACAATTTTCACTCCTGTGGTTTTTTGGGTGGTAGGGGAACGTACCATTAAACTAATGGCCAAAGTCGGCTGGCTCTCTACCTGTGCCAACCAGCTGCTTATCTGCCAATCAAGTCAGCATAACAGTAAATTCAAGCACGCTATTGTCACACATGTATGCAAGTCATACAATTATCCGTAACGCCGAATCACATATCAAAATTACGTTCATCACTGAAGAAACATGTCTTCACCCATAGTTTGCGAGCCACGATAATGATTCTCAAACGTACCCGAAATTAGTACTTGAGAATCAGTTGGAGGCCATTGCACCATGCGTCCAAATACATCAACTTGGCTATCTTCAGTGGATGAAGTTGCTTGCTTGGGTGTGGTTTCTTTACGTTTGACTGAAGGAATCGGAAGAGGTGATGATTGTGTTGTGGAGCGTACATCATGGCCTTGGTTATCTTCCTTTTCCTCCTTCTCCCTGTTCTCTTTTTTTCTCTTTATTATCCTAGCAGCCAGCATACAGCCTTTCCTGGTCAATGCAGTTATCAACCATCCTTTCTGCTTTTCCGTGTCTCTGTTTAATCACAATTTGTAAGTACCGTGGGTAGTTGTAGTAGGCTTTTATAAACTTCATGAAAATGCCTATACAAATACACTTTCTTGCTCACCTAAACCAAAAAACCCAAGTCCTAACTCTCGCCTGACATGAATTGAGGGATTATCAACTGAGATTCTAAGAAAAGTAGGGTATCTGAAAGTTCAACGTAACAGTTCTTTACGAACCACATGCCAAACATTTGCTTACAGCTACAATGTCCAGTGCTGGTCTCAAGCCCAGAAAAAATGAGGAATGTTGTACCAGGAATGGCATCTAGAGGAAAGCGCTGCCAAATCTCTGTGGATTTGTGGTGGTCCCATTGGGTTTTAAGCTGAAGGGTTAGATTACTACCATGATGCACACCTTGCTCAGCAGCAATCCCAATCTGGTTACGATAGCGGATAAACCATGTGTTGATTTGGCATCTAATTTTACCGATGAGATGCATTACTTGATACAACCCTTCACATCCACCCATGTCTAGACAAAGCAGTGAAAGCACCTCAACATTGTTGCTCGAAAGATTCAATGTACAGCTTAACAAATTCTTAGTGAGGATGTTGTTTGATACTGTCAAAAGGTCAAGTACTGTAATGCTAAACAGACAACAAAGATCACACAAGCAGCACACGATGCATCCGAGACGGGAATGAGCCGGTACGAGATACCACGTAATGCGAACGCACCAGACACCACCAAGGGGTCAAGATAATTAACAAAAAAGGAGCAATCATCACATGCATCACATATAGGCTACCATTGTGTATACCCCATATTTGTATCTACTTACGCTTTTATGCTAGCTGCGTCAGTTCTGGAATCAAACTTGATGCCGAGATTGACTGACAAAGTTTTCACGTCAATCTTCGATATGATTTTGTCTGCGATCGCGATGACTTCCTCGTATCGTTGTTCCTGATCCTGAAAGCAGAAAAAGTATTATAATATAACAAAATAATTATCAATACAATCCTCCTTTTTCTTTTGGCCATGTTCCAGTTGTAGGTGGCCTCATTGTATCAAACTGCCCAAGAAATGGTTGAAATTCGACCAGTGTAATTTTGCGAATCATGTTTTACGTAACATGCTTTGCTTACCTTAGTATGTTCTAGTGCAGTCAGTCTAGCAAGATAAACCGGTACATAATCCGGCCATTCATTGCTGAGTTCTTCAAATATGTTCTGTTGATCATGCCTGAAATTGAAAATATCATAAAGATTCAAACAAGTATTATTCTGATGCGATTCAAATATTGTAGACCAATTAACCTCATAATTATTGTTTTTGCTTCATGTCTGCACTAAGTTCAGATGATACAGTTGTAATACCATTTATCACACTGCTTAACCTCAAGTTTGTATCAAAGTTCAAACAAATTCAAACTTTTGTAACTTAACATGACAAGGAATTCTCATGACAAAGCTTGTACTTGAGTTAACTGTGCTTGGCAGGTACACTAAGGAGGTGCCAATGTATCGGTATCGAGATAACAGTCGCTTTTTTGGATATCGTTATCAACCGAAAACTGGCCGATACCTGGATATCGTGAAAGTGCTGTGCATTTATACTCCGAAGTATTTTCAACTTACTGACAAACGATTAAGGAAAGATTGACAAGACGAAACGCAAAATTATGGGGAAATCATATTACAAACACACTCAGTCAATGCAGGTAGGTGCCTGTGAAAAAAACAGCTTACACATTATTGTAAATGATGAATTTACAAGCAGAGTTTAACTTTAATGAAACGGTTACTGCATTGATATTGATCTATCAAAAACTCTCTTTACATACTTGGAAATCCATGATATTTTCAAGTCTCGTTCTTCCTCTGACATTTTCACATGTACCGGAGTTTCCTCTTTCTTCGGTTTGGTATTTTTATTGGTTTGTTTAATTGGGAGTTCACCGACAGTGTATACGAATTGAAATTTTTCCTATTTTGAAGAAACAATGGTTCCTATGACTATAATTACTAATATTTATAACGCCATATTTACGGTATAACAATACATCAGACAAGAAACGTTGCCATAATATTGCCGCAAAAATGACCATTGCCAGCGTTTCAGTCGACTAACAGTACACGGTAGCGGATGGTAGAGGCATCAGAAAGAACTATTCTCACCGCTTTCTTTCCAAGCTCCGACTTTGCAAAATTCAAATTTCCTATCAAACACTGTCCTGGAGTCATATTCTTTGGAATCCTTCAAAGAAAGGGAATATGTAAGTCTCTCCTCAATTACTCCGTTTCAGCCACGTTACACTTATGGGTGACCACAGCAGATCAAACTTAAACTGCTTCTTCTTCTCTCATATGGGAAAAGAAGAAGTATGGATGTCTTTGGACTATATGCCAGATCAGCTACATGGCAACCACTGCTTGATGACCCTCATGATTTGGCCGTAATGTTTCGCATGATGCCCTTCTTGCTGTAACTCTCCCAATTTCACTGGGCTTCAGGAAGTTGGGCCGTGATTAGTCAGCCAGGTACAGAAAACCTACCAACTCAAATAGTAAACCATAGGTTTTCAAATAATATGTGACGTACTTACTTAGCATCAACTAATGGGTGCACGTAATACGCTTTGCGATAATCCGGATTGAGGAATGTGCTTGCTGCCTTAGTTCCACCAATAAATGCTTGCTGATGAGTTGCATAGACATCAAGATTGATTGGAGATTGAAGTTTTACGTCAAAACAAAATGGAACATCCTTCAGTTTATCCAACATTTCTTTCGATTCATGGGATACTTGGAACTTCAACGTGTAAGTTCCTTTCTCAAGTTTCAATGTATACTGTAAACACAACAGGACGCTGTTCATTTGTCCTTATTTGATTTTTGCTGCATTTACAGACTCACATGATGTGGACATGCAATATGCAAATCAATATCCTGCAAGCATGGTGTGCATATGCAGGCTGGACAATGAGGCAACGAAGAAAGAAAACTTATATTGTGTATTAGTCGAAACGAACCTGCTTAGGATAAGCGTCTCCCGACCCCATGTGTCTTTTATTGCTGTTGAAGAGCATCCAAATCTGACTATTGTATTCACTTTCATATAAGACATCGCAAAGATATGGGCAGCTTGGCGTAACCTCGCTCAATTTTTGCTGCAAACAAAGCCAAAAAGGATTAGAATTCCACCAAGACGCTGAGCCATAGTTTCGAAAAGATTAGAACAAAACAAAGGAAGGATAATTTCCCATGCCTCTCTTCTCCAACTTCCGGCATTACCAATCGAGTTCCTGCAGCATATCATTTTATTCCATAAACTACTTGACCTAGTACCGACTTCTCTGGTTTTGTCACTCCCAGTTACCTCATGTCATCCTAAAGATTGTGGGTTTGTGGGCTTAGAGTATGCATTACTGTAACTACAGTTGTACATCTGCCCCCTCTTTTTTAATTTTTTATATAGAAACAGTATTTTCCGTTAGTACGCAACAAAAGCTTTCCAAATCTCAGGGAGTTGTAAATTTATGCTCAAGGCCATTACCAGTTGCAGATCATTGGATTTCAAATCAAACTGTCACTTAACTTACAACAGTATAATTGTATGTATTGACGAGTGCATACAATGGCCGATGTCCTGGATACAAGTCCCGACTTCCAAGAGGTCGAATAGTAGATGACGTCGGCCGTACACTCTGACGAGAAACTTTCAAAGCGAGAGATGGTGAAACTTCAAGCCTTTGCAAGGTTTCGACTTCGACACGATGAATACCGTCACAGGCATGCTGAAGATATATAGAGGATAATACAGCTACAGTTAACAATTAGGAACTTCAGCTGTATGCCTACCAGGTATAGCCTATATATCTTAATACTGTTCTAATGGCACTAATGTTCAGAAAAATGATGTACAAGACCGTAGTCGAGACCTCAACCTTGTCAGACTTGACAGATCCTTTGGACTGTGCACAATGTACGGTAGTGTACATGGCCTTTCAAATTGCCTATGAGTCATCTTGGCTTGCATTATCATTCTCTTGTTTAAATTACAATGTAATTGACCGTGAGCGATCAACAACTTCAGGGCAAGTAAAAATTATAAATAATTCCTACGGGATGCCTGAAGGGTTGGTGTAAACTTTACTTTGTATTTGTGTTTCACCAACTGGACATAATTATAGCCTACTGTATGGGATGAGACTTCTGTGCGGTAACATCACATCGCAATAAAGATATGAGTGCAGGCAGATAAGTACGTGATAAGGGAGTTTGGGGACAGTCCTCTGCAATGGTTTGGGTAAAGTTTGGAATTTTACTGTGTACCATCCAGGGATGTGGCAGCAGTTATTCATGATTCGCTTCCTCTTCCAACAACAAATTCTAACATAAAATTACGAGTTACCGGACCGGGTCAGCCAAATCTTATTATGTGCGACAATAAATGACATACCAGGTTAGCGGATGTAAATACCATAATTTGGCATTTCGACGTCAAAATCATCTGAAAACTGGTGGGATACTGCGGCAACTGATGGCGGTCTTGATTTCACGTATTAATAACACCAGGGTTAATACCAAAAATTAGAAGATATGTGTAGAAAATTGGCCGCTTCTGTTTACAAATTCCATTTCCAAGTCCCTGGTATCATCTTGTAAGCACACCATGGCCACTTGGCAAACACACAAATGAGCCTTTATTAACAAATTCCTTACCATTGACAAACTGGATCCAAGAGACAACTTGACACCATGAAATTGCAGTGTATATGAAATGTTTGCTTTTCCAATACTGGCCCACCATCTTGCAAGACACAGTTCCGCAGTCACACCCGGCTGTAAAAAGAAAGTCACTGTTTTAAGAGCAAAGTTCCGAAAGTTGTAATTCTCAACAAACCAAGGCTGGATCTATGGTGATCTTCTTCACGATATCTATTTTAAGAACAACACACTTATTCTTCTAAGTCAAAAACAAAGACCATCGACATAGAATGGGGTGCTAGGAATATTGAACTTGGCGATGGAATAGATCTTCTTTTTTACACTTAACCTAGACCAAGCACAGAGACTAAATGAGAGTAAACAGTCGGCCTATGCGGCCAATATCTACCGAGAAGTAAATCTCACCTGAACAGGAAAGGATAACTGAGTGGAAGAACAATCGGTAATACTGAAGAATTTCTCATACTCATTGCTTCGGAATGACTTTTGCGGTAGAAGTTGAACGCAATGAAATATAAAACGACAATTCTGATTCGAGGTGTGACTCCGTACTGTTATTTCTGGAAAACAAACATTTCAATTTGTAAGGCTCATCAGAATCCAACGATACTCATCCATACGGGCTGAGCGACTTACCATACACTGGTACAATAGAAGGAAATAGGCCTGCTCACAATGTTACATAGAGGTTCTGTGACAAAGTTCTTTAAATGATACTCTCCAGACGTGATTCATAGCACATCCCGGATGTGGCAATAAAATTCAACACCGAATCCGACCATGACAGGAAGGATTATGCAATACATTTTTGTGTGTGTAATGCAAATGCCGGAATGGGCCACAGGACATTCAACAATCATTGTAAATCAAAGAAATTAATCAAGGCAATCAAGGCTTGTAAAGCCTATCAGGTAAACTGTGTAAGCATATACACATATCCCACTTTATAATTAAAACAAAGCATTGCGATGGTCGAAACTCGGTGTTGACGCAATGCGATTTCTGCCCAGTGCTCTGCATGTCAAAGTGAAGAAATTTATATATATATAAATTAGGTTACATTTAAAACGCTACGGAGTGGAGCATTACAATACTGTCAAGGGAAGCAGTTGCAAATCATCCCACCTGCCCAAGTAGCGCCTTGAGGAACATGAACAAATCTTCGTGACATCTGCCCAGATTTGAATTCCTGAGGTTCCAACACTACTTGACAACTCTTTTCGTCCACCCTAGTGAAGAGTGTGGTTAGAATGCTAATCACAGTCTAAAATATTTTTAAAATAGTGGAACCGATGGTGGACGATCCGAATAGTAACAGTGAGAATGTCACCATAGATATAACTCCCATTCCAGTATATTGGAGCTCTGCTTCTTCATCAGGTGAAGCTTGCAAAATGTATTCCAATAATCCGAACCGTACATTAAATCTGTGAAGATATACAGTATGTATAATACACTCACTTTCCTGGAACAATAACGGTAACAGGAAATCGAAACATGGGACCCCGTTGTGGTGACTTTGCATCGAAAGCTTGAATTTCCGCGTAATGAATTCCCTCCGGCAAACCTCTAGGGTCCACCTGAATAAGATTGAAAATTCAAACAAATAAACAATGAATAAGACATTGAGTTTTCTGCAACGCAACTTACCTTGGCAGTGAACGTTCTTGCCATATTGATGCATTCAAAGTGTGAAGGAGAGTACACCCACGCTTTGGTGCTGCAGACATTCATATGACAGCAGTAGTCAATCTTTTCTTGCAAACCTTTACAGTAACATATGTGTTAACCTTTCGCTTATATCTCAATCAAATTCAGGGTCAGCACAATGATGATTCGGTAGATCATATACAGTACACCAGATGACCATTCTGATTTGGCTGTGCTTCAGTCCACAAAGGAGACATGTTTGTCAACAAAATGATGAGATCAAACCCGTTCTCTCACATAGAATATCAGAGACAGTGGCCATCGAATTCCATGGTTACAAGTAACAGACCCGCATCGGACCATACAGTAGTAGATCATATCGATTACAGTAAACTGAAAAACACAAGTCAGCCAAATCATTTTTACAAACCTGCAGTTTGATCAAATTTAGGTTCCACAGTGACAGAAAAGGTGTGAACATGGCTCGCTTCCTTTGCTCCTCTGATATAAATACCTGTGACAAAATCACAGATTTAACGTCCAGCCTTAGTTTATTGAGAATTAGAAATTTTCATATTTCAACAGTTTGCAAAAGTCAAACTGCACTAGATCTTACCTCTTTTACCGCCCGGGCTGCTGATACTAAAATTGATTTTTCGATCAGAATGAGCAGCGTGAGTAGTGAGATACCTGAACGCCGCATCGACCTACAAGAATGATACTTATTAGATTTGAGAAACAGGCAGTTCACAGATGCTTAGAGCTTCAAACTGAAATGCTTTGAATGGTAACTACCTAATCTAATTTGTTGATTTCAGCATTTAAGACAGTAGGTCGACGAAACTAATAAAGCAAACACTTGTAATCTTACTTGTATAAGACCATGACCCAAAGCAAATACTTCGATATTATCCTGTTCAACAGCAGTGTTTTCCAAAGCTCGCCTAATACTGTAGGGAGAGTATTTGATATCTTCTGCTTTCAAACCTGAATAGCAAATCAAACATAGAATACCATTAGCTTACGCTCTATGTTCTAATTTGATGGAATATTACAACTAAAGAGAATGAGAAAAAATTCCAATTCTTGGCAACATGTCGAACTTGAATTTTACATGAAATTCACGATTCAAGTTCTGAATAGAGCTACTCCTTCACTACCATTGGACTATCTGAATGCCTACTACGTGCAATTCGCATAGACGTCTTCTCAAATGAGGCTTTTCACCTGAAAGTAGAAGGGCAATGTTTCCACATGCATTCGGTGACGACATCGATGTCCCGTTCATATGCTGCAATCCATGTAAAGTCCAGTTTGGCACTGATGTAATTGCCCCGCCTGGAGCTGAGATACAGACACCCAATGATCCATCTACACTGTAGAGAAGAGGCGCTTGTTATGCAATATGATATACAAAACAGCGAATGTTGTTCATAGAAAGTTCAGCAATACAAGGGCACAAATCATGAAAGTCATGACCGCAGACGACTCCAGTAACGTCAGGTTTGTGACAATACCGATATGTAGTATCCAATCAATTTTGACCTGGTGTAGCCAATTATATATCCTTCGTTAGACAGTTATCGTAAAGATGATTCACCAGTACCAGTGATTTAACGTCCACCATCGGCCCCATTATATTCTCCATTATATAGTAATACAGATTTAACGCCCATCCCAGTTTATTGGAATTATCTTTGGATCGTTCACCATCGGCTGCACTCTTTTTCGTATCATTAGATAGTGATTATACGACATGACTTTCAACGACTATGCCGTCCACACCAATTACAATCAGCGTCAGCTTGACACATATTTCAAATGTGTCAGAATGTACTTGTACAATCAATACAATCATTGACACTTACCATGGCCCTCTTGACGACCACGTGTATTGATTAGAAGGTAAACGTTCTAACATAGAGTACTCAGCGTCCATCATATCCGGAGACACCCATGCACCGACACCTACAAAACAAGTTTTTGATATAGTATCATCAAAATTCATATGTCGCTGTAGTAAGACCATCGTTGCTTCACCTATAATGCTCTCTGCAGTACCACCAGGACTTCCTAATGAAGATATACAAGGGCCGTTGTTGCCAGCACTGGATACGAAAATAAGTCCATGCTTATTGACCGCTTCATCGATGGCAGCACAAATCTTTCTAAACGGTAAAACATCCTTTAAAAATCTGTCATCCACAATTATTGCAAAGAAACTAACCCCGAGTTGGGCCAATGACTTGCCTCACCGTAGCTCAAGTTGGCAAGATCACATTTGTACTTGATTATTTCCGACATCTGGCAAAAAGAAAAGTGGTAGAGCCAATGTCAGGCGATCACATATAGATAAGTGTATAGTGCCATCACAAATTTTCCAACCTAGATTTATTCAGAAAGAAGTTGAGTAAACCGGGTTGGTAGTGTAATGGTTAAGGAGCTGGCTTACAAATCCTGAAGGCTGGGTTTGCTTCACCCAAAAGACGTTAAAAATGGTATCCGCAGCTGCCCTGCTAGGCACTACCACATGGGGTTGGTGTAGAGGGATGGCGATGGCTAAGAAGTGCGACAGCTCATATCAGTGTCTCTTTGCCCGAAGATCAAAAATGTTTAACAAGAAGTGAGGTAGAATAAACAAGATAGTGCACACACCTCACAAACCTAGATTTTAACTTGACGTTGGTCTAATCATGGTTACAGCCATTACATGAAAAAGATATTCAATATAGTAACTTACAGCTCGGATCAACCCAGTGCCGCTTTCCATAGTAGCCAGTCTAGAATCACCAATCTTAATTGCCAAAATCTGCGCACCAGGAGCTATGCCGTTTCTTTCTGGTTCATCGGGAAAATATCCGGCAGCAATGGCAGCAACATGCGTTCCATGGGACCCTGAAGAGAAAAACTTTAAACAAAAGAACAACAAGAAGACAGCAGGTCAGTTTTCGTTTATGACTCATAAGGATTGGTATGTCAGGCCTCAGGTCAGATCGAGCAATTTTGGGGCCTAGTCATCAGAAAAGTAACTCATAAATCAAAGTTCTTGTTATTTCAAAATGATAAGCACAAAATTACAACAAGACTATATATAGTTCCGAAATATTCGAAAACAACCGAATAATTCCGTTTAATGGGATATATCAGAAATTACTGTGTTTCCACAAAGCAGAGCTGATTTACATTATAACCGAAACTTATATTGGCGCATATGCTTGTTTCCACCTAATGCTTTGACTCATTATGTTCTCCGGGACCTCGTATTTCAGCATAATTAATCATGGTCATTGTCAAAAATAGCTAATCTAAACAACTGCATACAAGTTTATCGATCGATATTCATTTTGATATGAGATACCCTACACATTAGCCAAGTTTTTTCGAGATAGAAATTCGATAAGCAACAAACTTGTAATTTTTGGTGAAAATACTTTTGTTCGTAGAATTTTTTTCCGGCGAAATGCGTATTGGAGTGCGCCAATAGCCCGGTCGCATTTAATAAGAAATTATGAAGCTGGTAAGTAAAGTCCACACAAAAAACCCATCACTACGTGTATACCAGAAATGACATCCAGCAAAAGCACCACTGTGTTGCAGAAAAAGTAGCTTGTTCCTTCGTACTTTCTACACAGTTATGGGACAGGTACAGCGATATCAAAAACCTGGCTAATACACAGGTACCGGTATGTATGTATATTTATTCACCAGTCGAAGAGAAAATCAATGCGAGAAACTATTCCTAGGATACAAAAAAAAAGACTGGCAAGGAGGAGATGTTATAAATTAGCAATATAATATTCAACTGAGCATTACAGAAGCATAGACCTACCAGTTTATATACAAATGAGCGTACCTGCATTTCCAACAATGCTGAGAACAGTTCCATTCTCATAAATATTGACAGAGAAATTATACATGGTACTTTCACGGAACACAGCATACCGATGGCCTTCTCGGTAGCTCTCCAACAATGTACAATCCTCTAAATTCCCAGTTAAACTAGTATCGATGCAGGCCCTTCAAGAAAAGCAGTGTCATTTATTACACAAAAATTACAACCATACCAATATAATCCAAGATCTCAAAACTTCAGGATGGACTGTTTAAGGGTCAAAAGGTGTAAGCATGATTTCATTCGATGAATACCCAAAAGTATTAAAAAGTCAGGAACGGGTCAGTAAAGTCATACGATAACACAGTAGACTCATAAGGAGTTGGCTACAATGTGTCGATATCATGCGTGATTAGATTGGCTTGCACCTTCCGTGAACTTGAAATTAAGGAGCGCATAACTTCACATAATACTCATGTTGACTGAACTGGATTTGAACTGGATTATCCGTCACAGGAATAATTGTATTGTAACTAGGCTTAGCACAATGTTTTCAAAATGAATCACAAATCACATGCCTACGATATTTTACATTTGGGAATTGTGTGTTGGGCGTTCAAGAGAGATGTTTATTTTTAAATTAAAAGTAAGCATGTACTAGGATACATTGGAATCCAATAATCAGGTTTTACCGCTAAGTTGTCTTACATGACCACATGTACAGCAATCTTACTTCCAAGTATCTCCATCATGAAACACTACGCAATCAACCACAGGTCCAGGATTAGACCAGCTTTTATCAAATTTATTCAATAACTCCACTTTCGCAGCATGGTCATCACGTTCTAATCGTTCAGACTGAGAAAAACAAACAAATTAAACATATATAATGGTTGTAACAAAATGTCAACATTCAAACTTCAACCTGATTCAACGCTTGCGAACTTGCAAGAGAACTTTCCGATTCACCCACGGCAATAGCACTCAGTATTTTGTGTTGAGAGTCCCATGTTTCTTTTGCTTCTTTCTGTCATTAACAGAAAAGAAATCGCAACTGCTTAGCTATGACCTAGGAATTACCTGTCTGTCTGTCTATGATATAACCATGACCAACTAGGGAAGGATGCGGGTGAATGCATGAATATACTCAATTTTAGAGCACATGCACTGGTCACTCATTGACATTGGAACACTATGTGTAAAAATGATAATGTTGCCCCGAAGACTGAGCAACAGGCTTCAATTACATGGCTGCAAAGCAAAACAGACTGAATGCCAGAGTTAACTTCATTCAGGGAATATGAGAGGTCTTCGCTTACAACAAGTTGTGTTTTTACGGTTAGCATGCATGAAAAAGTCACACTTTCCTTTAGAGAGGCCATGACTTTACTCTCGAATTTCCCACAGTAGCTCAATTTATATATCGAAATCCCACGTAAAATACAACCAAATGAATCAGAAAGGTGAATATACCGAAATACGGTCACGCAGACCTGCAGGGAAAACAGTAGACATGTCTTTCATTCCAATGTAAAATTTTCCATTGGCACTTTCCCATGATTTTGGAATCTGTAAAAATATCGGAATCAAAACTTGTTGAACCAGTATGGTATGCATTTGGAATTTTGTGCTTGGCCATAGAAGTCTTTAATAATTATAATATGCTGTTAGTTATCCAACCTACTTTCAGCTTTCTGCCTGTTAATCCAATGATTTCACCATTCGAATCCACGGTCACGACATGGCTGGTGTCAACATCTCCACTGCCTGTAGTGTCGATGATGTCCACAATCTTTGGCCGTCCTGTTGTAGTTTTCTGATAAAAACGGTTAAGAGTAGGGTAACCATGACAAATTTTCATGGACGACGGATTGTATACTTCTTTCTTCGCACCACATGACGGTTCGACCAGCCATCCATCAGATGCATCATGGATGTTTCCGTTTCGGACGCCGGGTCAATAGGCGAGGTATAAAAGTTAGGCCTATTCATACCTGAAGTCCAGCCACACCAGGATCGACGCCGGAATCAAGAATTGCAATGGTGATGCCCCTTCCATCGTAATGTGGAAGCTTATTCAAAAATCCAGATGCACCTGTTTCTCTCTTGGGAACAAGACCGTGCACAGGAAAGTCCAGCACTGTATCACACATTTTTTCTTTTGGGTCACCTTTTCACGTCAGATTGTGCACCTTACTTCTCCAGTTCACTATAACACAGCAACCGCATTCACCTCCTCGCCCTCGAGCAAGATAATGTCCTGAAGAACAAGCCAACTGCCGACTGGAGCTAAACGAGCTGGAGACAAATAAATGACCGGAGAATCGTCTGTTTGTGTAGCCGAGTATGAATCGAGTCCGGACATAGCAATCGTTCGTCTCCGGAACGGATGTCGCTATGAAAGTCTCTCTTTTTCCAAAGTCTCTCAAAATATGGATAACCAAACTACTAGGATTAGTTATCTATACTCAAAGTCTCTCTTTTTTATTCACTCTGGTCACTACTTGCTTCTATCAGAAGACTCTCTCCGAATCTTGATTTTCAATAGACAGGCCAGTTAAGTCGCGGGTCCCAACTATCGTAGATCGAGGTTTGGATGCAGCGATAAGGGCGAGGCGTGGCAGCGATTAGTCACAGTGTAGTCTACTAGGCTAGTACTTACTATGGTGAATTGGTGATTGTGCCTACGTAAATAATTGGGCCGCGTGTTGGGAAGCTTTGCCAGGATCCGCAGATGGGCTACCATTGTCACACTCTGACTACAACTCAAATGAGGCTGCCGGAAGCGGAATCCACTCCTAAGCTATCTTGCCGATTAGCTATTAATCATAGGCCTATACCATGTGCGTCGAAATGCTATCGTCATGGCTAATTTCAAGCACGGCCCAGCGTTTCTCCTTTGGCGCTATGTGCCGCATGATATTTCCTATACGTTTATTGTTTTCGCAAAGAGTAGGCCGTGGACCTATTATATTTCTCCTAATACTCTCGCGAATCTGTATGCAGCGATAAAACATCATTCAAATTAAGACGACCGCAAGATGTCATATCCGAGCGAAAATCTTCTAATCGATCGGCTATATTTACTACCCACCGCTAATTTGCATACAAGAAGAACGGTAAATGTGTCATCTTAATAAAGAAATATCCGCAGGGCAACTAACCTAAAACTTTGCACCGACTTCGATGAACTCAAAACACTATGGCGATTAAAAGCAGATAGAAGAAATCATGGGAAACCACTGTCGGAATAACCAAAATCTGATTCATAAATTTCTCTAATACTTGCTTGATATCGGCATAAAAAATGGAGCGAGTTATTTTAGCCACACGTGTGCATATCCCGTAGCTACAGGCTACACAGTAAATTAGGCGCGAAATTGGGTTTATACGACACTATATAATGACAAATACGTCAAAGAACGCAGTTTCGGTATCATTAGCAAAAGATTGGAGTATGTCAAGAGTTCCTCTTCTCCCTTAGAAACTTGAAGTTCCGTAGACAATGCAATCAACAGCCGATTGTGGATGTTCTGTATCTTTTTCTGGTCGGTCATGCCAGCACGACCTAAAGGATGATAGGATATAAAATTTGCGAAAACGTCGATTCCTCTGTTCAACATTTAAATTTTAGTATCATTCGAAGAGTGTTTAAATCGTATGTATGTATACACACAATTGCCTGCTGTATGATCTTTCAGAACGAAGATCCGAAATTAACACCAAGTGGATTATATATCTTTAGCTTTGGATCTTTAACTTCAAGTTATTCATGATCCATGATAAAAATAATAATAGCTCTAAGCTCCTCAACAAGGTCGCTACCTTAGAACTTCGTCGCTGAGAAGTCATCTTGATGGCAGGCGATAGACGTTGAATCGTTGATTAGTTGATTGACGTGCGAAGTGCGAGTGTAGGCTGGTGATTACTTCAACTAGGGCGAGGTCACGGTGGTGAAGCACCTGGTGGTGGTGGTACACCATCTAGTACGCATATCTTAACCGACCTTACTTGCAATTCATCGAATAACACCCTTGGTGTAATAGACATTGCAGTCCCAGACATTACAAAGTTTCAGATAACGCGACTGGTGGCTAAGAGTTGTTCTGTCTCATAGTTAGTTATAGTACGTGACCGTACCCAAGCGCCAAAATTAATCTTACCGCTCGAGGTTATGACAATCGCAATGAAAAGGCCGACTTGTTGAGGCTTTAATCCCATCTCTGAGAAAGTTTCAGAAAAATGGTTTAACGTCGAAATCCATGTTCCTAGAACATGAAGAAGAAAAATGTTTACGTATTTCAAATATTTAGTCTCACGTGAGATAAGTATAAGCCTCAAGGCCTATGGACCTATTCAACATGTTCGTTGGGTAAGATGCGTTCGCTAAGCGGAGCAACGAACATTTCAAAGCGACATGATTCCCATCCCGGCTGCCGATGAAATTTCGATCGAAGATCTTAATAGCGAAGCGCCCATTAACACTGTACACAACGTTGGGTCTGAACTTGGAGACCCATAAATCGTCGGCAATGATGTTATTTAGCGTTAGCGGATGGTAGCTGGTAGACCTGATGTATAAGCGCTGCCTCTCGCTTACTCGCTAAAATATATATATCCACTGTCAAAATCATTGCATAAAGGTAGACAGTCTTAACGATTCGTGCAAAGTATACCTAATCATGTGACTAGATAGTTTGCTATTAGGGTGGCTGACGCATACGCGCATACACAATAACTTCAATATGCGTTCGGGCAATATCCAGTATCCCGGCGCCTTCGATACATTTAACTTCAACGGCGCCATTTTGATCAATAAGGTGTCCATCGTTGTCCTGACTTCGCAAGTGTTTTTATCATACATTCGTCCTAGCAAGGGTTCTAGCAATACATCGAAAATAATGAGTCACCAAACTCCGACATAATAAACTGATCGCTTTGATAAACGCGACGAACGTGAGTAAAGGCAGATTCCACACTATATTAAATACTATAATACTGAAAATATATTGAGTACCTTTTTTAGACGCTTCGATATGACCTGCCAGATCTTCAATGCTTTCGAGGTTGACTGTTGTGCCGCAGCCCAATGCATGAAGAATGTAACACACCTGAAAATGATCAAATTGAATCTGCGAGGTCGAGTGGAGTAGAGATTTTTGTAACACCACATCTAGACGTCCCGTGTTGATCGTTGGTATTACTATTCAATCACGATAGAGTGTACTAGTGTAGACCTATATTCATACATCTTGTTATTTCTGCGGTAGCAACTCTTGAAGATATTTTGACGAAACGATTCGCGGGGGGTATATCTCGCGTTGAGGATAAAGATTCTGTTAATTGCAATCGCGGAAATATTTGCTGTCTGATGCACAGCATACTACGATATTGAAGATACTACTTGGGAGGCTGAGTAAAACATTGTGCCTAAACGGTTCTCATGCTATAGACACCGATACTCATTTGAAACGAGACAGGCGTTTTAAGTATCTTCACGAGTGCACTAGTTCGGCAGTCGCCGCAGCACTGTAACGTTAACCCGCCATTTTGGTTTAATCGAGTGTCAGCAAGCGCGCGTATGGCCTGTTTTGTGGGGAATCGTATAAAACTATAAATTATAGATTAAAAGCGTAAAGACGGTAAAATTGGGCTTTTTGAAGTTTGTAACCTGCATGCTAGACCATTGCGTTGTCTTTTATGGGGTTTGTCGTCTACACCCTTGCACATCTCAGCAAAATAGTAATTTTTGCTCCATAATACAAATACGAATTCGTAACATCGGAAGTGTCCTATATATTGCAGCCAACGGACCGACACGGAATTTCCAAACGCCGGGGACTTTGAGACCGTATAAAATATCACCTTACAACTAAACTTATCGCATACCTCCGAAACAGACCCTTTGAGTAGGATTACTTTATCTGGTGAAGGCAGGGTTGAAAATCCGGGTATTTCTTTCGCAAAATTCACAATGGCTTTCACAGTTGGATCACTAGAACCTGAGGATGCTCCCTATGTACAAAATTTCAAACGATTGTCCACAGTCAAATTTAAAGAATAACAAAAGAACATTTACAGGTGATTCGCATCCATGTCGCGACACGAACTCCATGATTGTACGCTCATAAGCACGATGAACCACGTCGGTGAGCTCCTCTACCTGTAAATACAACATTTTGGGTATTGGGATATAGGAAAAATGAACAGAAGATTGACTATACCGTTAGATCGCCGCACAAACTGTCGCTCTCTGACCGTGCAACGTTTTCCTTGAAGACCCAATCACGATTACCGTAGCAGTCCAACTCATTATTATTATCCGGCAGGTAGGTAGACGACCCACTGGAGTGCGCGTCTTCCAAATATGAGACGGGTAACTGTACAGCCGACATGCCAAGAAAAATCGGTGCGCAAGGATACCGGTGATATATTGAAGAGTTTCCCGTTGCCGCCATTGTTGACTTGTTAAATGTGTGTATGTAGTCCGTTAAAGCCATCGTTTGGCGGGTGGCGTAAATATCATTTGTGAGCGTTTCACTGTGTTTATGATCGGACAAATTCTTTCTGGGCGGTATTTTTCTGATGGGGTCGCATTTTGATATTCTTCTAGACGCTTGCTGATCTGTACAGTGAACTTTTGCTTTCTTTGCTCCGGCAGCACATCCATTTTCTTCAATATTAGTCATTTCAGACTTTGGCTGAAGACGTTTGAAAGACGCGTCATCGTCTTGGTTTTTCTTTCTGGAGAATTGGCATCAATACGGTTAGTGTAGTTAACAGCGACAACAGACCTAGATGGCATGGGCATGTGAAAAGAGGGAAAGATGACTGCCATAAAAAATGATTTTCACGTCAATACAGGATACGGGGCATGGAGTCCGATCTTGAACCAATATACAGGATATTTACTTGTTGTGAAAGAGGCTACGACAAAGGTTGGAGCCAATAGGACAATGACCTTCTAGAGGAGAATGCTCTGCGATCTGTCTGGAAGATGCCGAAAGGTTTCAAAATTGATTAAAAATATACTTAATCCGATCAATCCTAAGAGCTACATTTAGGTATCGGTGTTACCGACATCATAGATTTTCAGTCCTTTATTTTCAAGTATGCAGATTTCCTGTCGCAAATGTACTCAGGCTTGGTACTGGCAGTATAACTGGGTATTTTCATTTAAGTCGGTTATCGAGCATGTGAAGGCAACACCTTGCCCTCGACGGGAACCTAACAGGGAAGTTGCGCTGCAGATACGTATTTCCGAGTCTTATATTAACAGTCTATTTGGCCTACTAAGGCAAAGTTTGGAAATACTGCGTGTGAGTTTAATCATTATGGGCTACGCGACTCCTTGATCTGCGACGTCAAGACAACTGGAAATCGCCCGCAGTGACGTCAACGGACTTGCGACGTAAATAAAATTTGTTTAAAAAAGTTCTTAACTTTTGTGCTTCACGCAAAGTAATTAGCATTCTCCCCGGTGTGCAATAGTACAAAATGGCACGGAAGTGCAAATGTTGAATTGAATATATCAAACACCTTTATCACGATCTTACCTCCATTCCGCGTATCTTTCAGCGAATTTGATTTGTTTTTGCATATGTGGTATCCTTCCAAACTTCACGGCTAAAATAAATAGAGTGTGAAATCACCGCGTTAAGATTGTTATCACCATATCGTCACTATACCGTTTATAGACATCCCAACTCGTAAACACTTTTCGTATCTACAAGATTGACATCGATTTCTCGTTGAGCGGTTGACTTCACAGTTTCCTTGATAACTGCAAGGAGAATATTGCAAACCTCGACTAGATGTTCGACGGTAGAAACCCTGTAACAAAATGTTGATTAGGTGATATGTTATAGGCCTCTATAGCAACATCTCAAAGCCGCGGACGAGCCATGTCAGCAGATGAAGCAGTGGCTTAAACGGTCACGCTGAAGGTCATATCACCATGCGGTATGGTAGTCACGGGAACCCAAGAACTACCCATTGACGAATGTATGCTCCTATATGGTATGTGACAAAGGCGATCTACTGAGTCCACTGACGAACTGACGCGTACATAAAACCAGCAACATTCACGCAATCAAGCCAGTATCTTTACAGGCTGAAATCAGCCTGGAGAAATATCCCGGGACAAATTTCTGCCAAAATTATGGCCATTTTCATCGGGTAGACTATATATCTACATTAAACCTCTTGAAAAACATTTGACACGAAAACTACAAATCAGAATCACTATAAAACTCGAAGTATTCCATCTTACCTTACATCCTTCGCATGACTCCACACCATAGTGTACACCGGATGCCTTGTCTCCGCAAACGCGACACCGCGTTTCTAAGAAGATTTCAGCGACTGCAAAATAAACTGGTAGTAAAATATGATTTCAAGTAATCTCGTCTATCTACCATCTTCGCAATTAGCTGAAATTAACATCAGTTTTGTAGAAAAAAATTAGGTGTGCAGTTACCTTCTTTACAAGTCAGTGACACTGATCGATCCACACCATTGCGATGATTTGACATTCGGGTTTTCTCCCTGTCCATACACCTTCAAGGGAATCATATAGTATATGGCTGGACATACAAGCAGTCTCACGCCACGGGAAGATTAAACCAAGTGAAATGATGTGTAGCCTATATACGTGCAGAGTAAACATAAGACATAACGCAGCCTTACTGAGAACGTTCGACAGTAGAATCACGTAAATTTAAGGCAGCTTCGCTATAATAGCCTAAACCACAAAACCTTTCCTGCCCCAGTCTAGAAAGCGTCTGTATAGAAGGTTTACGCTCTGCGATCTACAGACTCTACAGCACACACCTGACACACGTCACACAGTTACACCTACGCAATGAACTAGGCCCTACTACACAGACCAAAGACCACATTATGGTGTGACAATGCAAATGAGGTCACACTTTAAGCTAACCCCTACCTAACTCAGCTTTATCTCAGTGGCCTCATTCCTTTCGCTACGCACGGTCAACGTTCAGCGAGATACAGGACGATGCATAATAGCTTAGGCCGCGTTCAGCGATCATGCTACCTAGCTACATGCATTGCGGCCTACGACATAACGCAACTAAGCCTATTATCGTCGTTGGCACACCACCAAGCTACACAATCGCCTTTAGTAGGCCTACCTGTTCTCTGCTGTAGCAAATCTGCGGAAGTTCAGCATGGCTCAAGACGCGGGAAGGCCTCTTTATGTCAAAACATTACCAGAATATTTTATGGTACACTTTGTTGGCTCAGTAGGCGTATACCGGTATACCCCACTTTTCCCTGTCTGTCCACTTCATAAACGCCCTCATCTTTTTGACTAAGTTCGGTAGACGCACGTCACGCTGAGGTTCGTGCTCTGAGTTCTGATGTATCGATATATCAAGGCTATATTACGACTATCTATTTCCCCTTCACTATCGATCGCCATTTTTCTTCAAATCGCATTTGCAGTGCAAGGTCGCAACTTGTATCAGCTTTACTCTGTTGACGCTGAAATGACTGACCGTAGCACGCTTGTATCCTGTGTATAAACGAGGTATTCAGAGCCAATGCGATAACACACGATATGCCCTTGAAAGTTCCGGTACTAATATTTGATAGTAGCCTGACTTTGCCTACTCTCTACTGTTCTTGCTTCCTCATCACTTTCTATCGCCATCCAACGGACGCATAAGAAATGACGAGCTGGCACTCTCCGAATCTGCGATACTGGGAGCAATCCGCAGTGATGTTTAACTTCATCAGCAAACAATTCAAAGCCATATATATGATTCACACGGACGATCGTCGATCGTGAAGATTGTATAAGAGGTAGGCCACCCCTCAACCCCGTCCTTTAGATTTGCCCCTCCGAAGTCAACGTTTAGCCTACATGTTTGGGCTTGTTTCGTGAAGTTCGCCGCCCAAACGGTTTTAGCTCACAGAAAATTTGCGCTCGCACATAATAGTAGGCGGTTGGGGTGGGGGGAGGACGCAAATCATTTCATCGGTTTATACTTTATAGCTTCACATCACTCATCCCCAGTATAACTGGCGCATTCATGATTCCGATACCAGTACAGCAATTTGCGCACTTGATCAGTTCGATATAGCTAACCTGCATGCCCATATGGGCCTACAACAGCCTATATGCAGCAAACAGTACATCTTTTAGTGTGTTCCACGAGTGCTGGAGACATACAGTATTGTAATCGTGCAGACAGCTCTTCCTTATTTCACCAACGCGTCAAGACAAGGCCTTTATTGAGCAAATAGCGACATTGATAATTATAATCTACAAATGTATATATATCCGCATTGAGCGAACTCGCCTGACCTTCTGAGTTCATGAAAACGACAATAACGAAAGCCACAAATCTGTACCGTAGACTGAAAAATAAAACGTGTCTAACGTTGCAGGCGTCTCGCTAATTAAATTATGCAATCAAGGCAGCTATTATATTCGCTCTAGTCATCGGTACCGACAAATATATAATTAGGATGAAACTGTATGCCACATCACTGCGGTTACAACAGGAAGCTTATAAAGTTACACCGCTTTAGCAAATAATCCCTTTCCGCTGCTATACTCTGCGCAGCTGCACCAATCTGCAATGCGCTTTACTATCTCCATATTAGACCACAGGAAGTCCTACAAACTGATTTACGCATGCAATAAAGGTCGTTAAGGGTTATTGCTCTGCGCTGCTTCATGAGCGATTAAGCCAGTAGGAACAAAATAACATTATCCAATTAGTAGGTCTACATATGATGCATTGGTCCTTTATAGTATTGTTGCCTTCTTTGTCTATTTGTGATATAAACCTTACATGGAAGTTTGGCGCCAACCAAGTCCCTTCTGAATCGATTGGCAAATGAAAGTAGAAGTATCAACTGGCCAGTACAGAAGTCAATATTTAACATGGTTGGCATGATCGACCAGAAGGGTTCTCTCTTCTACGGACTGGTCAGGTCGGGTGGCATCACAACGACATTGACTTCGTAATCCAGGATAAGTACTGCGAATACACATAAAACAATTACGTATTGATAGGGAGACGATGACGATATAGTCGTCGCGGTCGCAGACTCAGAAACATAGCAGTCGACTCCAAAATAGAGATAGGCTATACTTGAATGGCAGCCGATACTGATTATCGCAAAATACGAATGTCATCAGCCTTGATAATTACTCAAACCTTACTCCAAATTCCTGAGAACGAATGTACGCCAACATGAATTGCGAACGGCGCTCAGGGCTAAGATTATGTAACTCGACGAAGGACATATCCGTTTCGACGGCTATTCGTGACGATATAGGATATGTCTTACAGTCCACCGGAAAACGTTAATATGGGGTTTTGTAGGGTCTTTGTTGCAGAAAAGGTAACTGAAAGGAAAGGAAAGGACATTGTTTATTTTGTCCAGCTCTGAGCACTGCGGTGCATATTGTTTCGCCATACCGTACTTGAAATATCACTGGGCAGGTGAGCTCACGTTGAAATGCCTAATCCGAAAATACGCTTCGGTCGTTGTGAGGCCTATAGCTCATTTCGCCTAACGGGAAAGTCATATTCAATAATTGATTAATTATACAGAGATATCTGATATTATATAAGATTTGATGCATATACCTTAACGGTGGGCTATATTTTACAAATCCATCCATTCTAGGTGTATATCCGGTTGGTTTGGCTATATGACCGCTTAAAGATGAGAGTAGGCTACACAGAAACCAGTAAATCTGAAGTGCTATAGACTCCACGCCGATCGCGACAACTGATACCGTCAGCGCTTGCGTCAATTGAAGTGGAAAAGGCGATATATGGTATCGCATGGAAAATCAAGCTTGGACTTCGATTGGCTTGCATTTGCATGAGACGAAATTTGAATATTCAAAGGCGAAACTGATCACGTGACTAATTGGCTACAAAATAAAAACTTCCGGCAGGAACGTCATATCCAGACCTACGGATCGAAATTGCAGAATAATCAGTCATTTATTTAGTTTAGCTTAGTTTATTTAGTAGTCGAAAGCAGATTCCCGTCCCCCCCTGCCAAGCATAGACTAAGATCGTCCGATTCGCGTGTTCTACGGGTTTCACGTCGTCATGGTTCTGAGAAATCGGCCAATTATTCTATTGGCATGGTAAAAGAATAATCACGGGATGTCGTCTAAATTGTCGCCTCACTTGCATCATTATGGTAATTGCAATGTCCCCACGTATATTTGGCCTACGTGGTGGCAAATTGTGATGCCCTGTCTTATCAGCAGCTGTCTGATCCGTCAAATCGGTAATCGAAGGCTTCCGTTTACCGAGCAAAACAGGTCGACGAATACAATTTCTCCACGAATGCGTATAGGCCTGTCAGGCGAATTCGAATCATACTGTCATTCGAATTCGTAAAATTGCAAACGTAATCGTTGGTAGGAGTATCTTCGAAAATGTTACGCGATTTAGAATTTACACGTTTGCAAAGGGGTGTTGGAGGGTCGATGGGTGTTATCACAATGTCATTTGTCCCTCTTCACTTCCGGCTGATCGTTACTTCCTACCTGACTATTGGCCTACGACAGTATATCGTACTGCATAACGATCAAAATTTGCTTCCCTTCCTCTAATTCATGCTAAATAGCTCTACGAGATTTCGCGTAGCACATGATATTGGCCCATAAACTCCTGGTACGAGCCATTCTGACCTAGTTTATCTAATACTGGCCTATGCTGGTCTATGCTCTCTTAGCGGCCGGGAAATCATGGCTAAGTAAACCACCCTGACAAACTCTCACGACCAATTATAGAGAGGCCTACGCAACTTTTCTCTCACACTCAGGTGCGGACCACATGACGTACATACTCAATTTGAGAGAGAAATGTTCGCCGTGAGAGACGGTAACAAGATTCACGTTTTTAAAAAACCAGCAAACAACGTGCCCTTTCGATTGTGCTACTCGTCGAGAGAAATTACACGTGTATTCGACTATAATTGCTCCTGGCTTTGAGTTAAACAAGGACAGGCATTTCAAAGCTCCCGTTTATTCGCCGAGGTGAGTTATTCATGATACCCATCAGACGAAACTACAACACTGCGGTGACTATTTCATTGGTAAAGGGGCGGGTATAAAAAATTTTGTGGTCTCTTACCATTTTGCGTGCTTGACATCGCAGTTACATGGTTTTTGCAACGCTGTCAGGCCGACATATAAGGAATGCTATTGGTAACATATTACGCCAGTGCTACTATACTGTAGGTACCCGTATCTGCAGAAAGAGCAACCATTGGTAAGGCATAGGTAAACGCTATCCGATTTGGGGACCGAATGTGTCGTCTGTCGATTTACTATGATCAACATAAGTCGCTTCCCTCAAGTATATCCTAGCATGGAAAATGGTCGTAATTGCGTTGGATAGGGAAGACTGAGCCATTTTCGCCTTATACGACGCAATATCACGCAATTTTATGATAAACAACTGTGTCCAAAATGTAGGTAATGGAAGATAGCCACCGCTACTCTCCAGTCTGAAGGAACAGCCGACGTCAGAACGAGAAGAGTTTTGGTGTTATGTAATATCGCAACGAATGAACGTGACCAACGATTCCTTGACTATGGCGGATGAAAACTTGAGCGTTACATAAAATTTTAATAGCCGTATACTGAAATAAATACAAGTTTCAAAACGTGTCTTATTTATGTTTTATAATTTTTTCGACATTTTAGTCAAATCACCTGTTTTTCTTATCCCAGTCCTAAAACAAGTTATGAAACGTTACTGTTCACTAATCAAGGGTAGACTTGTCTCTGGAACCTTTTCAAGGTATAGCCATTATATGTCACAAAATATTTGTGACCGAATCGCTCGAAATGAGACAATTATACTAGGTTGATAGTGCTAGAAATATGAGATGCCACTATAGAGGCGCCAATATTTTTATGCTGGATATAGTGGTAGACTAGTCTAATGGATGGCCTCTGGCGTCGTTCTACGTCAAGATAAAACGCTATCGCATAGACAACAGCACGGATCTGGAAGATAATGAATGCGTATTGAAATCATTATCCAAAATAGGCCGGATACTTTAAAGCTCTGAGATGACCGAATTATTATTGAAAATGAACACTCAGGCATAGGCCTACAGCTACAACACGAACTCAAATATGCAGCAACATGGATTTGGTTTCGCAGTTTAAACGAAGAAGCCTTATTCACTGTGCGCAGTCTACTAATAGGCCTGCTTGCCAGGCGATGCGGGATAAGTCCGCCGTATGTGAGGGAAGGAGGCACAAAGCTCGATTGAGTTCGTAAAACCACAAATAAAATTCCGACTCCCACAGGACGATGGAGGACGGAGCCTAATTCCTGCGGTATCAAGGTGTGCAGCACAATAACTGCAATGAACTATAGTTGGTGTACCAACATTTCTGGTCACAAATAAAGAGCGAAAAATGCTATTGTTACAATGTTTTCTCTATAGGGATATTATGACACAATGGACTCAAGTATGCAAGATGAGCAAAGCTATATTTCTATTGTGTCAAGAACTGATGATGTAATAAATGTGTCGGGATAGGTGATATGCTCACGTCCCCACTCGTTGAATTTGCTGTGGTGGCCAAAAATGATGACGTCAAAGCCGTAACTCCGTTTGCATTCATCGTCTTGAAAGCAGCAGCAGATTCTTTAAATTTATATGTTTAAGTTTCAATGAGAAGAGTAGCACGATTTTGGCTGAAGTTGTTCAACTTGTTCGTGAGGAGATCGGTCCGGTAGCGGCGTTCAAAGAACGTGTGCTTGTGAACAAAAGCTATCCTGATCGTATCAGAATTTCATCAAAACAGGGAAAAATACACCGTAAACAGTTTCGCTGGACAGGATGTACGTTAGACGCACGTACAACTCATCATCTCGGGAACTTTATAGGCGTAGAAGAAAAGAGGAAGGAAAACATAGAGAGAAACAAGAGTAACGCCCATTCCCGTCAACGGAAAGCGGCCGCGCCAACAAATGCCTATATGCCTAATATATTATCAAATAGGATCTAATTGCGTTGTTTGATTGTGACGGAAACTTCCACCGCCCTCGAACTGATTTAAGAGTCTTACTCTTACCTACAGGCTATTTTTTATAGGCCTACTTTGACAAGATATCCTTACAAAGATAGCTGAAATTGCGGGGTTCAGGGGCTGCCTGCTTAACGCCGCGAGCCTTCTTAATTCCCTGATTTGCAAGTAGACGCAATGATTAAACACGTTTTTCAGACTCTCATATATTTTTAAATGTGATATGCGTCCATCTGTGGAAAAGCGTTATCATTTCTGAAGTAACGAATATACTGTTGTAGGCCTGCATTTTGCAGGAAACTATGAATCTTGATTACAATTCTTCAAAACAATCATAACATAGAAGGTCCAGTGGTCTGGTCCATGGTGTTTGGGGTACGTGCTAGGGTTTTCATCTGTACCTGAAATAGTAACGTTTACGTTGTAGGCCTATGTTCACAGAATTGGTAGTCCTATATGTTACTTTGGTCTTTTGTATAAGCATAGCTATGGTCGTACGCGCCTATGTACCAGACCATGCAGTTATAAGGACTGAAATTGATTCAGGTGTAGGCCATGGCCTACTTTACCTAGAGTAAGCCATGTGTAGACCTATAAACTGTAGGCTACAAACAAAATAGACTTACCGGCGCCTTCTCAACATCTGACCGGCGCTTTCACATCCAGCAGCAAGCATAATCACAGCAAGGACAAAAATCGTTTGAAGCTTCATTGTTCTATCTTGGGTATCAGATACTTCGGCGACGAATCTACAGTTCGATGCACCTACTTTCCTTATAAAGGGGAACTGAGGAAAGACATTTCAAAATTGATAAATTGCATTCTTCCGAAATGAGATGATTTACCGGCGTACCTTCCTTATTTTACCGAACCAGATTACGCCAGTTTACACTGCTCGTGTTCAGGAAGCAAAATATCCTGCTTCGATTTTAGCAAAGTCTTGATATGCTATACAAATTATTCATCGTAATGTGCATACTCAAATAGCGTAAACCCCACGTCCTGTGATGGTGGCCTACTACTATCTATCGAACTACACCTAAAATTTGTGAACGCCGCATAGGCCTATAGATCCGACTTTTGTCGGCAAATTCACCAACCACAACAAAGTACTTTGTTAGGTTACAGGGAATATTGAACATACTAGGCCCTACACAGTAGGCCTATGCCTACTTCATGAGTAGCCTACGAATGTGTGAAAGGCAAATGAAAACATGCTGTTTCTGTCGTGATAGACCATTGAGAAAATTATCCAGGGGCCCTAATATTCTGGCGCATAAGTGCTTTCACAGACAAATTGGGGTGCGCATTGACATTTCAGCTATTTATTCCAATTCAGGTATGAACAATGTATTCCCTATTACTAGCATAGGCAATCCTCTCAAGCCGTCATAACAACTCGCCGAATGCATGATCAATCTCTTGAAGAAAATAAATGATCATTTCAGCAATTGAATAAGCGGATCTAGCGGCACATCACGTCAACATGACAAGGATCGATTTACTGAAACAGCAGTCGAGGTTCTGCAATTGTTAGCATAACATCCTAGATCGCAGTAGTTGCTGCATTGCATGGTATCCTGCCTAAATTGACTACAAGTTGAACCCCAATATGCATCTTTTGCAAAGTCTTCATTTCGCACGAAAGTGATGACCGAACTAGCTGCGTAGGGTTAGTTACAGGTCTACGCAGCATCCTTGCATCACAGAGTATTCGATGCCTGCATTGCTTCACCAGTATCAGGTAGACTCCCCGCGCCCCACTGCACCTGAACAGTGGGTGGAGATTCGAATACGATTTCAGCTTCGGGTGGGAAGATCGGTCATTTACACTCAAAAAGTCAGGCTTGACAACATGCCACATGAAAGCAACTACTGTACGTAGGCCTATCATATTCTGTTTTATTGAAACCGTTGATAAATATTCAGTGATCGAAGAGGTCACATGGTTTAAGAGACGAAATACGTAGTGTAGAAGCGACGGGCGTTGCCCTAGGAACGACGTGATGGGCGTTTCAAAACAGTAGCACACCACGAAATATGGCGAGAATCACCGAAATTGCACGTTTGAAAGGCATTATCGGAATGAAGTGCTTATTTTCGGCGATTGGTAGGAGTTTAGTCCACAAAAATATAGTTTTCTTTTAACTACTTTTCACAAACAATGAAGGGCATGCAATAGCTGGGCGCCTGAGACTTGGGCTACTTTGGAAAAGTGATGCATTCTTGCACCGTAACAACTACTCCCTTCTATATCATACCAAGAAAGCATCACAAAATCAACGTTAAGGAATGTCCACGCCCACCCACATGGAATAGAGTTTAAATCAAGAAAGAAAGTTCAAAATTAAACATCAAAGTTACAACGCCAAGGTAATGATTTGAAACACTTTGCCTGCGAGACAGCCAATATGTGGGTTGAAATATTTTTGACTGGCCGTGGTTCGTTCTGCGAGAGCGTTATAAAACTTCTTCCCGTCCGTATTTTTAAACCCGCTAGATATCGTTGGATAGCTATTAATATGTAGTCTACTTCATGATGGTTACACCTAATTGCGTAATAGTCACTCGGGGAAGGGGGTGCCGACAAACCAATATTTACTGCTTTTGGGGGTGGCAAATCGAGGTTGGAGAGACGGAGGTGGATTGGTCAAACGGAATGTATTTGGGTACGGGTTCAGTCGTACCGACTTATTGATTTTAAGCAAAAAATTTCATAATATTAGGTGGGTGTGGAGGGGGCAGGGTGTGTGTGTAATGATTACATTCTATGCTAATACTGCTGTAAAAGACGGGAGACTTGCGTTTCAACACCCGAATATGATATATACTGTATACTTTGAAGCAGCGTGTCCGGCTTCCTCTCAATGACCTTCTCGATGTTTCGTTACAATTTCCTCTAACTCGGGATAAACGGTTTCGTCTTCAATTGTTGGCGTTACCTGCACACAAGTATTTAAAGGCCAACAGGAAATAATTATTACCACAACGTTTACCTTATACGGCTGTTGATTCAGGAGAGCTTCTAGAGTTTTCCTTGGAGTCTTCCCAGACCGAGTTTTTGGGAGTCGATTTACAAACACAGCTTCTTTGAAAGCAGCCACAGGGCCGATCTGTTCTCGCACAAGTTTAATAATGCTTGGCAAAATATCATCAGCGTCCTCCTCATACCCTTAATGAGCGAACATATTAGGTACTGAGTTAACCGTTATCTTCTAATACCTAGCCTAGGTTGCTAGTCCATAAATCTGGTGCCGTTTGAATCATTTCATAAATTGCAACGTAGCATGCATGCACACTTGAACAGAGTCAAGATAGTATCCAAAATATATCTTTAGCATGTTGGGTATTGCCATGCAGACGCACAGAGTACTACCTCTGCCTATTATTGTGACGAATGTTACCTGGTTTTAAAATAATGAAAGCAAACGGAGTTGAGCCTTTCACATCATCACTCTTTGCCACAACTGCCGATTCTACAACTGCAGGATGAGAACATATAACCTGTGATAAAAATTGTCAATATCTTAAACAGGAAACAAAATTTATTTTCCAAGACGAAGTGAAAGATGATTTTTCATATTTATCTTCAACCGCAAAGATATAATAGATAGAGAGAGCTTATTTTAAAATGGGAAGACACATGGCACATTACTAAGGAGTCGGTGATACGACCGTCATCCAGTCTGCTGTTGAAAATCGAACTTCAACTCCAGATATAAGAATAGTATAACCTTTTACCAACAGTAAAGTCAACAAAGAATATTGATAGCCATTGTAGACATTGGTTACTTACTTCTTCAATATGGCCACATGATAATCGGTGTCCGGCAACATTTATCACATCGTCAGTTCGCGACATAACCGAGACGTAACCTTGTTCATCTTGCACACCAGCATCCATTGTGTCATAATACCCCTGAAAACGTGGTACTAGGGTTAGCAATCATCACATAATGATGGCGTTGCCAATTTCAATGATATTTCACTTTTCCAAATCGAAAATGTAGTATGCACAGTATCAACATGCGAGGAAAGCACCAATGATAGGAATCGAAAGCATGTTGCCTGTTGCCAAGCAGACAGAGTATCACCTCTAAAGGGTTTGACTTCCCCAATTGCACAAAATCGTAATATGTCCAGCGCAGCGCAATGTCGAAGTACATAAAATACCATGCCCACTTACTGGAAATTTAGTAAAATAAGTATTGAGGTACCGTTCATCATCCTCCCAAATAGTTTGGAAAGTACCGAGATTCAGAGGCAACTTTGCAACAATATTACCCAAAGTACCAGGCTTAACTGGAACGCCCTCGTCATCTACCACCTTAACTGAAAACAACACTGCTTTTAATCGCCCATTTTATCTAAGCATAATCCGAAAAATCGATTTTTTATCAATATGTGTATGCAAGATTTGTATGAAAGACAGCAGGATTTGTCGAGTTGTCATTGGGTCAAACGAGTGGCACACACGATTCATGCAAATAGTGCCAATGAAGTCCTTACTATCCCATCCTGGAGCAGGAACACCAGTCGTTCCATCTGGAGGATGAAGTGATGTGTCTAGTCCCACACAAGATGCTGTGATGGGATGTCCAGTTTCTGTTTGCCACCAATGATCTAAAACTGGTACGCCGAATGCTTTTGCAGCCCACTTGGCAGTGTCAACATCACAATGCTCTCCGGCAACAAACAACGTCCTCAGACTAAATGCAACAAATTCAGAGATTATTGCATGTAGGCTATATGTAAAAATGGCATATACGGCAGTTGTTACGGTAGCTCAAGAATCGAATTACATCTTCTGCACAATGCAACTACTGATCTTTTCAAAATACCACAAACCTTACCTAGACAAATCAAAATTTTTGCTAATGTTAGCTTGTGGGTCTTCTCGCTTTATGACACGCAATGCAGTTGGTGCAGTAAACAAACACGCAACTTTGTGATCATTTATTACCCTGAAGAATGACGAAGCATCTGGTGTTCCAATAGGCTTTCCCTGAAAATTATATGAAAACTTCAAGGAAAGCTTGTATCGGTAATTGTTATTCTCAATAAACCATGGGCGGGCATTACAATCTGTGGTGAAAGTGCTTTACTAAGAAAATCATTGGCCTTTTGACAGTTTATAACAATTGTCCATTTAGAGGCTGATCTTTGCTTCCACAAGCAGAGATGGTAAAAGTGATTATTTTGGCCAAATCTGAAGGGCACTGCCTTAATAAACCTCTGGGTATCGCATATCAGACAAGCGAATTGATGGAGCATAGCCAAGAGTAGTCTAGTGGCACCTTCAATTGATGTGTGCCTTACTAAATAACTGCCCAATAATGACAATCATTCGTTACAAGAATAATTGGACTGCATGCCCACAGGACACAATTCTAATCAGCAACATAAAGATACCATTTCATAGTCCTACCTCATAGACAACTGAAGGGTTGCCATGAATTAATGTCGCATGACAACCATACGAATGACCGACAGCCCATCCGATATCAGCAGCAGCCCAGAATGTCTAAAACATGCCAGAATTTCCGTGCAAATTACAAAATTGTATGCAAAAATTGATACAAGACAATTCATTTCAGGTGAAACAATTATGTTGTACATTAAACACAAGGATGGAATGCAAACATAATAATCATATGGACCAACAAATACTACAGTTGAACATCGCTTGATGCCATAAGCTAAAGGTCTGAAAAGAAGTTTACGGAGCCAGAAATGGAAGGATGGTATTTATCATTTACCAGTACTGATAGTTTCAGATTTACAAGTAGGAAACAAGTTATTTTTATATACAAACTACCAAAACCATCCTGGAAGTGTCACCACAAAGTCCCCAGACTGTTATCAGATCAGCCGCTAAGAACACTATTAATTCCTTTTCCAGGCCATAGATATCAGTACAGTACGGGAAAATACTGGTATTGACAATATTTGAAGAAAGTTGGAGGGGGTTGTTGGACCATTGTGAATTGAAAATTATGCATACACATGATATGAAGTCGTGATATAAACAAGCCAATTGTATGCCCCATCATGGAAATAGTGAATTTTTGTCAAATGCATTCCAATGTTGTTTCAATTACAATGCATATTCTGACACAGACAAGATACCTCATACATTATTGTAGTATCGCCATGGACTAATGGTGCATGGCACACATAAGAGTGACCAACGACCCAGCCTATATCAGCAGTAGCCCAGTAAGTCTGAAAAGCATAGTAGCACTTATACTATGTATAGAAATCATGGCATAGTCTTTAAGTATGACTATCCGATCCCATCGAATTGAGCACGGGAACGCAAGTAAATCACAATTCTCCTGTATGAAAGGTCAAAGTGTCTAGAACAGGACAACACAATAATGGTCATAAATTTTCACGATATTCTTTCTGTGCAGCAGCGTTATAAAAATATATAGGTCTATCTACAGTACAGAAGAATATTGCCATCCTTTCTGGCCATGTGTTGTTTAGGTTAAAGTGTCTTAGAAAGAAACACTTTGTTGACTGACCTCTCCTGGCTTCACACCATATATATTCTGCATGCTCCAGTTCAGGACAACAGAATGACCAGCAGTTGGCCGGACTGCAGCTTTAGGTAAACCTGGTGAATCAAAGGTAAGGTGACTTGATGATAGATTTAAAAAAGAATTTCAAACTAGCCCTGCTCAATTAATTTTCATAGAATTGAAATCTAAGGACAACTCTTGCCTGTAGTTCCTGAGGTATAAAGAAGATACAGTGGATGATTTGAATCAACAGGAACACAATCGTGCGGTGATGCTTGATCTATTGCTTCATCCCAATTGATCTCTTTTTTCAAATCTAGTTCTACATCTTCCTAGAATAAAAATGTATTACTCAAATTGGAGATAAACATATATATATATATATTAAGCTTGGTTGGTAAGCCAGATATCAGAGTATTTTATATGGTTTTTAATTTGGATCGGTTATTTGGTTTTAGGGCTGGAATTCTAGACTTCACACATTCTATAATACTCTATCATGCTTTTCACAATGGCATGACAATGGGGCAGTTTGGGAATGTTTATGCATGCCTAACAAAATCTATTCTTCGGGACTATCAAGCTCTATGTTGTTTGCGGCAATTTTTTCAACATTCTGTAAATCTGTATATATATTTATCAAAAATATACCAACATTATCATATATTTTCACTTTGAGGTTGAAGAAATTTTACATTTGATAGTGAGAATCAAGTTTAAGAATCAAGACTAACTAAGTTGGGTCTTTGGTAAACGATCGTCTTCACTGGCTTGTGGTGAGCCATTTCAATAGCATTGTCAACCATTGGCTTGTAGCTAACCAGCCTATTCGGCTCTATTCCATAATTTGCGCAGATGATGACTCTGAAAAAATAGATTAATTAGACCTGACCAACAGGAATTCACGAAGTACAATTGTGGATGCAAGGCGAGTTTTGTTTTAAATGGTTGGGTGCTAGCAAATCACACTAAATAAATGAAAAAATTAGTGACACCATTTCATTTTATTTCATCTAAGTCTATAACTAGCTTACATACTATCTATTGTCACAATACTTACTTTGGTTTGCAGCTGTTGATCCGGACAGATAATTCCTTTGATGCAAATCCTCCGAAGACCACAACATGAATGGCACCTAAGCGTGTTGCAGCCATCATAGACATGATTGCCTTAAAAAGTACTGTAGTGGACAGACAATAACCGTGTAATGCGATTAATTAAAATCCTTCTGTGCATCATAATAATAACTTATAGATTACAGAATATACAATATGTCACTTACTTGTGGAATCATGGGCATATATATCATAACTCGATCACCCTTTACAACACCCAACTTGGAGAGTACTCCAGCAAGACGTGAGACCTGCGTAAAACTCATATGGCGTGAAAGTTTTTATGTTAAACGTGCGGTACCTACCTGGTCAAGCAACTTTGAATAGGTGACTTTTGTCATGGATTTTGTTACGGGACTGTCATGGATAATCGCACAATGATTGCCTTTACCATTTTCTACATGACGATCAATTGAATTGTAGCAATGGCTAAATTGTCCACCAACAAACCTGAAGCAGATTCACAAGTCAGGTAATTATAAAGGGCTTCGCTCCCTTCACATAATCAAATAAATCGGCTATTACAATGCCATAATGTAGACCTACTCCGGCAATTCAAGAATAGTACACAAATTCGTTGATTGATTAAGAAGAAGTGCCGTATGCTACAGCCATTCGATTGCCTGTATAGACGGACTGAAAGAGTAGGATCTTTCAACTATTCCAGTGACTCTAACACTGCTTATTGGCCACCAAAATCATCGATTAATTGATTACCATTTTGTGAATGGTGGGTTCAAATTGTCAATGACTTTGTCCCATTTCTTGTACCATACTAGATCTTCAGCAGCTCTGCCCCAAAACTCTTCACGATTTTCAAGACTTTCCTTATGTGCAGTATAATATTTCTTTGACTGTAAATAATCGAATTGTTAAGAGTATATTTTCTCAGCATTACAAACTTTATCCTACCACGTATCTTCTGGCGCATAATCGCCCAACAACTTTCCAATACTGGGATTTTGTAGGTATTGTAGAAACTACTGACGGTGACATATCACTGTATTCACCCTAGAAAAATAACTATAATAGCTAATGATGGCAAAATTTTACAAGACTTCACTGATCGCTGTGAAAGCGAAAATGGACTAATCTTAAAAAAGCAACTACATTCTGCATTGAAGGTAAAAACAATGGCAAGTCGCAACTGGCAACTTACAGCTGCAACCTGCCGTCCGTTTGCTAATTTGATGCGTAGGCTAGAGAACTAGTCAGTTGGAATCGTAGGTGTAGATCCGAGTCGTGTGCATTGATGCATGCAAAATATAATTTCCATTGATTGCAGCATAGAAAGTAGGTACAGTAATCATTTTATGATTGCAGGAGCATTAGGACTACGCTGCGAAATGGCTCGTGATTGTTCTTTGATGTTGGACATCTTTGACCAGTGGGTGGAATTGGGAATACGATGAGCGGTAATGATAGCGGTCGGTAAGCCAATGCAAGCATTGAAATGGATACTACGGTCGGCCTACATGAGGCCGACTTCACGTCGTTGTAGCATTATACAGAGCTCAAAATCGCGAAAGGATTACTATCGTTGAACATGCTTGTAGTGACGGCAGCCGAAACCTTGTCAGCTAGTTGATATTTTTGAAGTGGTTACGTTGTTCGCACGACGACTGGGGTTTTCGGATGGTATCCATTTGCACAGGGATCGGTCGAATCTCCCTAAGACGAATAAGTGCTTTCCCAGTAGTTGGCATGGAGCTTGGTGATGTTGTGAAGACCCTCAATAAAATATCCCCACTTAATCTAGCAGAGGGATGGGACAATGTTGGGTTGTTGGTCGAACCGTCTGCGCCTCACAAAGTCAAAATCATCATGCTTACTAATGACCTTACTATTGAAGTCATGAATGAATCGATTGAGGTTGGTGCAGACATGATTGTCTCATATCATCCACCGATATTTCAATCTTTGAAGAGGATAACAGCAAAATCCTGGAAAGAGCGTCTTGTTGTGTCAGCATTAGAAAATCGTATCGCCATCTATTCGCCACACACTGCAAGCGATGCTGTTCGGAATGGTGTGAATGACTGGCTGGCATCTGGAATCGCAGATGACATAGAAGTCAAGCCGATCAAATGCAAGTCACAGCCTGGTTCAGGTGGAATACTAGGACTAAGACTTTCAACATGTGGTTCGTTGACTTCTCTGCAGAATCATTTTGGAAGTAATCTACAGATCATAAATAATTCGAGTTCTGGTGCCATTGCATTTTTAAGTGGAACTCCTAACATTTGGCAAGAACTTGACAAACTTGGTATACCAAGTGATGCAGTGATACATATCCAAAATTCTGAACAAACCATTTTAGATGCTGGTGCTGGAAGATTTTGCACAATCAAGCATAGTACAACTTTAGAAGCAGTTGTTGAAAACCTGAAACACCACCTTAAGCTGAAACATCTCAGATTAGCTCTGGGTTTGGGCAAAAGCTTAGGAAGTAGTGCAAGCACTGTAGCACTTTGTGCAGGCTCTGGGTCCTCTGTTTTGTCTGGCTGTGAAGCTGATATTTACGTAACAGGGGAAATGTCACATCATGAGGTGCTTGATGCTACACAAAATGGGATTTCTGTCATCCTCTGTGAACACAGTAATAGTGAAAGAGGTTACTTGCGTAACCTGAAGACTGTTCTTGGGGAGAATTTACAACGGGATGATGTGAATATTATATTATCTGGCAAAGACCGAGATCCTCTTGAAGTCATATGAATAGGACAAATTGACTGGTGTTAATATACCGTAAGCTTACTCTGTGTTGTCCCTGTTTCTACCATTATAAGTTATTCTGTAGCCGGGAACATGTCTGAAATTATTTAGCAAAATGTAGCAAACGTTTTTACATGAGCCGTACTGCATTTATTTACTCGTGTTTCTAGAGCACCTATCACGTTATCATGATCAATCATGCATTGAGAAATATAAATGATGTAGTGGTTGATGCAAACTGTCTGGAGCCAAACTCTCAGAAGTTGTTGCATTTGATCTGATGTAAAAATGACATATCTGCCGTTTTATAAAGCCTGGTGATAGGCGTAGGTGCTATGTAGTTTATATCATGAGGTTAACTCGCCGTGTTCGCGATTTGGTAGAAAAGTCTTTTCGTCACCAAGCTGTTGCACCTGCACGAGGGCATGAAACGAACGACGAGTGACTGCGTATGCAGTCGAAAGATGTAAGGCTAGTGTGATATCATGTGGCAAAGGTCCATCTGTATCAATACATTTTAAAATTTTTACAGCGATCAGTACTTTCCAGTTCGACAATGCCAGACTGCTTCTATTTGTAGTGGTAAAGGAAGAGAAGCAACAATCAAGAACAAGATCGAAGCAGAAAACCTGAACTGTAATTATTTCAAGTTGTACACAACAGCTGAAGCTAATGATATGTTTCGTCAATTGGAAGATAATGTAGTATATAACACGGGAAATGCAGCCAAAGTACAGGTTCGATAGCGAAGGTCTATTTTTTGCACACACGATCATAATTATGATGATTTACGTTTCCTGCATGATTTTAGATCTATGGAAAATGGATAGATATACCAAGGAAGCAGACCGCCTACGGAGACCGTGGTACTTCGTACACGTTCTCGGGAAATACGATCAATGCAAAACCATGGCTGGCTTGCATTCAAAAAGTGAAAAGGAATGTAGAGGCTGCTATGGAAGACAAATGGAAGTTCAATTTTGTACTTGTAAACAGATATGAAAATGGGACTGAGTATATTGGAGAACATAGAGATGATGAAGTCGACTTGGACAGATTAGCACCAATTGCATCAGTATCGTTTGGCCAAGAAAGGGATTTTGTTTTTCGGCACAAGGATGCAAGGGGGAGAACAAAAACACGCAAAGACTTGAAGCCACTGAAGATATCACTCGGTAATGGGAGCTTGCTGGTGATGAATCATCCGACTAATGATTTCTGGTATCATTCCCTACCAGTACGAAAACGAGTATTGCTGCCGCGAATCAACCTAACATTCAGAGTTATGAAAAATGCGTCACCTCACAACACGTAATGTTATTGTCTTGAGAGCTGAGACTTGAGCAATGCAAAGATGAATCTTGAAATAATAAACATCTTAAAAAGCATTTTACCGTATGATCAGGTGAACTGACACATAAGTTCGTATAGCATGAACCATAATAATGTGCTGTCTTTCATGGCATAGCAGTGAAGTGGTTAGCCAGGCAGTAGGTTGTGGTCTGCTGGGTGTGTCTGTGGTGATTGTACCTTATGCTTACTCGTTACTTTCATCCCGTGATGCGTCACCACATCAAGACAGTGCTGCCGAAGCCTGGCCGTATTCTGTATTGTTGCGAGGGCACGCACAGTAGGCTACTCATCACAAGTCATTCGGTGTTAAATATTCTGTCCGTTTCTTTTTTGTGTCTCTGTGTTTCTTTTTTGCGTCTCTGTGCTTCTTTTTGTAATCCTTGATTAATATGTCTTTCACTTCTAACCATTCCTGTTGCATTTGCTGATATGTTTTATTCCAGCAGAATCTCTTTGCTGCTCCAAGTATCATTGGATCAGAAGGTGAAACAGGAAAAAATGTAGATTTAGTTGGCGGTTTAGCCCCCTCGTTGTTTTCAGGCGGGGAAACTATCATAGGAATCTCTTCATCAGAGGAACTTGTATCCTCACTGATATCACTGTCCATGCAGAAGTTGTTTACTTTGTTCACATTTTCCTTCAATGTGTTATCATCGGCAACTTCAGGATCAAGTTTTAGTGCTTCAATGAAGGAAAATGTGTTTGACTGCTGGGTATTTGAATTGTGACTTGCTGCAAAAGCGTTCCTGAGTACATCAGATGATACGTTGTAAAAGCTACCAGGTTCATAAGGGGTTTCAACATTGACGACGGGTGTTTTTGTCTTTTTCTTTACAGGTCTGGTCGCGTTACTTTTATTCATGTTCAGTTCCATGCTGTTGCTATAGCTAGGATCGTACCTCTGTGACGATTTGGCTGAGAATGTTTCTGCAGATCGGAGCTTCCGTGATTTGGCAGTACTGGAATAACCAGCAGCTATCTGATCAACTAGATGCATATTTCTTTTCGCCTCGTCTGTCATTTCATCATCATTACCTGTAGTCGAATTTTGGTCTTCTTCGGAATCACTGCTTTCAGCAAATTTATCATCCAATCGGAACCTGCTATCATTTCCATACCGAGATTGCAAATGTAGTAATTTTTCAGCGTTTTTGCTTTTGAACCTTGGCTCGATGGTAATGTCCATGTCATCATCGCCATCAAAACCCAGAAGCTGATCACCAGAAACACGAGGGTTAAGATCTGCACCGCCTTTTCGTGCAGAATCATCGTCGTCACTATCAGAAAATGTTACGTGGTTTGGATTGCTCAAACTACCAAGATCCCGCAAAGCGTGCGTAATTAGATGCTTTTGAGCTTCTTTCTGCTTTTCCCTTTCCCTAATGCTTGTAAGGCGATGGTCATTAGAAGCCTTACTTCGATTCACTGCAGCGTCGTTCATACTGTTGTAAACGTTACCGCAAGCCGCAAGGATGGAGAAGGAAACCACGCCGAGTCATTGAAAGCTGTTTTTATCGAGCGCCTTTCAAGCCCGGTTAAAACGCCATCACCATTCCGGTCCGACGCGCTTTGCAACGGACCCAATCTCTATGACCGGAACAAGCTCACGGTCACAGACGTACCCAACAGTCTCCAGGGTGAGATTAACAAAATTATTTAGTGAAAATTTAGTATATGCGAGCTAGTGGACTTTGTCAGACTGGCTAAACTGCCGCGTCACACTTCACCTACACCTAAATACAGGGCAAAATTGAATATTTCATGAGGAAGTTGGTTCGCGACGTCACCCGGCGATACGCCACGATAACGACCCACAGCGATAAAAGTTCTGAGAGGATGGTATGAAAGTTGAGCAAATAATATACGGCGGCTCCATTTGATAAGCTGAACGACCTTAAATTTCGCAGCGCTTAATGTATGAGATTTTCGTTTCAGTTTGAGATATATTGAAACGTAACCTCAACACGATAGGTAAATGCATCATGGCACAGTCAAGTGGAGGTGGTATCCTGTCAGGGTTGCAAAATTTCGACGCTTATCCTAAAACCCTGGAAGATTTCCGGATAAAGACATTTGCTGGTGCCGGTATCACTCTAGTTTCTTCGGTGATAATGATAACGCTTTTTGTATCCGAGTTGCATTACTACATGACCACTGAGATTGTTGACGAGCTGTTCATTGACATGACACTGGGGGATAAGATCAAAATCAATATGGATGTCACTCTTCATAAGCTGCCATGTGCGTATGTGTCGGTTGACGCCATGGATGTATCAGGGCAGAGACAAATTGACGTACGCGCGACATTGTTCAAGCAACGTCTTACCAAAGACGGCAACGCCGTCACAGAATCTGAGATCCTAATCATGGAAGAAACTCGAAACAAACAAAATGAAACTAAACCTACAAAAAGTTCATGCGGAAGTTGCTATGGGGCTGAAACTGAAGAAGCACCGTGCTGCAACACTTGCCAGGACGTCCGAGATGCATACAATAAAAAGGGGTGGGCACTTCCGCAAGGAAACATGGTGGAACAATGCAATGCTGAACGCATCGTGGAGCAACTAGAAATGCAATCTGGCGAGGGTTGCCGCCTCCACGGCCACCTCATAGTCAACCGTGTTGCTGGAAATTTCCATATATCACCGGGAAGAAGCTTTGAAGTGGGACATATTCACGTACACGACCTGGCTGCTTTCGGTGACCACCCAAGCTATAATCTCACTCATACAATAAAACATCTCTCCTTTGGTGACAACTACCCCGGACAAGAATTCCCGCTGGACAATCTATATGTTTACGCCGACACAACCGAAATGGTGTTCCAATATTATTTAAAGATAGTTCCAACGACATACATAAACCTGAATGGAAATAGATTAAAAACCAATCAGTTCTCTGTTACCAAAAATCAGAAAGCAGTGGCTGGAAATTCTGACAACTCTCTACCCGGACTGTTTCTATCATATGAGCTATCTCCTATGATGATAAGATACACTGAAAAGAATCGCTCCTTTCTTCATTTCCTGACTTCTGTGTGTGCAATAATTGGTGGTATATTCACCGTTGCTGGTCTGGTTGATTCAGCAGTATATCACGGTGGCCGGGCACTACAGAGAAAGATCGAATTAGGAAAAACGACATGAACAAAACGATATAATTTTATCCGATTCAAGTTGCTGAAAAAAGGGCTCAAGCTAAGTCCCGTCCGATCCTAAGAAATTATTTTGGTTGAAAGTATTATTATTCCAGAAGGTTGACGTAGTAGGCCACCATGTACCACATGCTTTGTCTATATGTCTGAGGTACAACGAAGATACGGAAAAGAAGTCTGATGGTGTTGAAAGAACGTACATTTACTGCACAGCAGCACATGCATTAAATATCTTATGCAAAACCTAATATAATCCTCCTTTTCTAAGTTTTCATCTATTCTACCATAAATCTATTAAGCCTGCGTTTAAGGTTGAAGCACCTTGCTAGGATATTTCAATGTAATGGAGGAATAAATATACTTTCACATTATTTCAAAGGAGCGTCATGTCTCGTTCGTTTCTCTTTGCATAGCATATAGAATAGTGTAGGAAATACATCAGTGAATTACCGCTTCAAGGAAAACGTTGTCAAAAACTTTGCAGCAATGAAGAATACAAGCAACGATAAAATCATGGACATGACAATAACAAAATGGCTTATGCTCGTTCCAATATCAAGCCAAGAGCCATAGTCTTTGACCTTAAAGGAAAATAAATTGACTGTAGAATGCAAAGTAAGACAGTACGTCATGTCCATGAGATATGAGCCAAGCAATGATTTAGAAAATGCTTACTATATATATTAGGGTTGTGGAGCAGATCAGCAAAGTTCAGAAGGGAACTCCAGATAGACACAAATATGTCAGAATTAAGTAGGTGTTCTGTGGATCTGTACCTAAGTTGAACCACAGTGGCTACATAACAGAAATATTAACTCACCATGAACACAAAATGCATTGCCATTACATCCGATATTGCCATAACTATGCAACATAGTGTTTGCAAAGGCATCCTAGTAGATAGGGCAATTCCACAGAACGAACAGGTCACCATCAAATAAGGCAGAAGCACCTAAAACAGTCACTGCATATGATAGCTTAGCCCAGGGTGTGATTATTAAATCAATTGCGAGAGTCATAAGTCATTGCCTGGGATTCGACAACCCGATAATGGCAGACTTTTTAGCCTACTATGGGCGACAAGCATAGTCCGGTCCGGTATTTGAAACAATTGCATTGAAGAATATGGAACATATCTTTACTATGGGTTGCCCACCGTCTCAACACAAATCATTGATTGAATAAGATATGCTGCTTGCATATGCTATAGTACTAACCTTGTAAGCCAGCAATCCACCCATTATGAAAGGGTTGAACACTGTCACGAAAGGCAATACGACACGGACATCAAAACTGTTTATGCTTGCAATATTTCCAACGCCAAAGAATGCATTTACAAGGAAGAACACAAGCATGAAGCTCCTTCGGAGGTCATTGAAATTAGGCTCTCTTTTGACGTCTTCTGTGCCTATAAATGCAGAGCTTGAATTAAATACAGCGACTTTGGCAGTGTCCGTTGCCCAGGGATAATATATAACATACGGACGGTGGTAGATTCATAGATTTGACAATACAAAGAAAGTGATAAAAGTTGTGAAATTGAGAGTCAAAACATGGCGTAGTTGAAATGACTTACCCAGTGTCATATTAGCACACTCAAAGTCCAACTCGGCCATAGTTTTGTGCCTTCCTTTATCGGCTAGTGTCACAATGTCATACTCGGAATAAATCCATATATGCATCAGTGCACACAAAAGAACACAAAACAGAGCATCATACGACAAACTCATCAAAATATATGCAGATAGCTGCCATACATAAATATTCACTAAGCGTTCAAAAAATTGTGTGCTACCTAGTACAGGAAAAAGCCAACTGGAGATTAATATTGCCCAACTAATAATATGTATAATAAAAGGAACAGAGCTAGTATTTGCTGATTGGTGGAAAGTATAACAGACGATAAGAGAAGATAAAATAGGCAAAAAAAATTGTGCAAAATTAGCAACTCGTAAAATATTAGCCTTCAGTGCGATGAACAGACACACCACAGATGCCAAACATCCACCCAAAACCACCATCCCCATATTAGGATTCCTTCCAACTGTCGGTAAATTTGGGAAAGCTGCCATGCACCAACAAAGTAACATCCATGTTATATCAGTAACGGACATGTTATCTTTGTAACTTGCCAGCTGTGGTATCACAGACATCGCTAATAGCCCGGGTGATAAAAATCTCCGATAAAAGAAGCTACCTATTAGAAGCCATACACCAATCATCCCGCATATAACATACTTTAGAAGCCTGCATACGAGATCCCAGTCATTGGCCACCGCATAAAATAGAGCTTTCAGTGTAAAACGTTCGACACAAATCCAATGCCATATTGGTATCGGAAGAAGGAAGTAGATATAATAAGTCCATGGAGTTTTCAATACAGTCAAAAGAATTCCTATCATAAGAAACATGCATCCACTTATGCAAGAAGATATTTCTAAATTATAAATTTTCACAGTAACAAGGCGTTGCAGCTTTTTTGTTTGGAGTTCAATCATAGATATTTGGCTTGCACCAAGAATGACCGTTATGATTATCCAACCTGTAAAACTGCATAAAACTGCAAAGTACAACAACGTTCGATCATAAGTATGATAATATCGAAGTCCTTCTAAGGACAAGCGAATAAGTTCTCGACATTCATTAATTGCATCTTTATAATTTTCTTGTTGCATTAAGCTTTTAATTCTGATATTTCTTTTATTGATGTCACTTTGTGAGAGTTTGTCAAACGGGCGAAAAAATGCCTTTGACGAGTGTTCCTTTATGTTTTCCATTTTTACAGCATATTGCTCAGCTATTTGTCGAGCATTTACCCTCATCAATTCAACTTTGTCATGCTCTTTGCCAGATAAATATTCAATCGGTAATGAACCAACTGAATTAACAGGGTATGGGAGTCTTAGTATAGCTGCCATCAAAGCTGCGACGTCTGCTTGCTCCACATCATGTCTGAACTCAGGTTTCAAATTCCATGATCTGATGTAAAAAATATCACAAATTCACTCAATGACTCATGGGAGAAGGGCAAGCCGTTAGATCTTTTGACTTGACTCCAGACTTCAACCAAAATCTCAACTCAACCCATATGATAGTTCACATGGGTTGATGTACTCTACATGTATTTGGGGCTCAGTTTTCACAAAATTCGGTAGGCCTATCGACTCTAACACACATTACATCACCTTAAACAAAATCAGAGCATTTTCTTACTCCACTCAGTATAATGAGCGCCTATTGCCTATCCTACCTTGTCAGATCCAAGTCCTGCTTGGACAGCGCTTTGCCATTTTCTAATGAATTACGAGATCTGATACCAGCACCCCATGCCACAAGAGGAGTGAGAGTTTCTGAAGGGTGACCAGCTCCGTGTGAACCTGAATACAACAGAAATTACTACCACAAACAGCACATGGTTCCTAAAACATACACAGACCCCTATACTGTACCATGGTACCGTAATTAATACACTCGAAATCTCCAAGGTTGCACACATGATGAACAGCAAAAATTGAGTGCTAGACTAGCATTATATCAAGCTCATGTGGCTTCGTGGTCAAGAAGAATCATAAGATGACATAATGTAATTTTGACTTCCCGACTAAAATGTCTCAAAGTCAGGACAGCTAAGGAAACCTATACATATAATCGCTAGGCCTATATATAGTGGCCACAGCATGCTATATCCCGTTGCGACTAGTAGGCTACAAGGAAATTGGAAGATGTAATTATTATATACCCCAGTCAGTCATTCCATGGTCGGCTGTGAAGACAAATGCAGTTTTTTCATCATTGCCATAGAAATCCTTCAAGTCATCCACTACTTTCGATATTCCGTCATCAACCAGCTTGATATTATGCAAATATTTTCTGGTAATAATATAAATCATTACTCTCCTCTGAGTATGACCAGAAGCCTGAGGCATAACTGATAATTGACTTGTGTAGGCATAGGCACATGGCCAACACAATCGCAACAAGCCAACGACCAAGAAAATTCCCCAAGTATGCCGATAAGTGAATTATGAACAACTAGGAAAGGCTACATACTTCGACATAGGTTTGTGGGTGTGGCCATTGCTGTCAATGCCAAGTAGATGAAGAAAGAAAACAATTTGGTCTTGATGAAGCTTTTGAGATAGTGTTGCATCTTTCCTTGCGTCATTTAGAAATTCATGAAACCTATCAAACACCCATGTATCGAGTTTTGACGAGTTTTCTTCTGCAAATGATACAAAGTCGCTGTGGTAGCAGTCAGTGTGAACGTGATCACCAGATGAACCTAAAACAAGATATCAAATTCAAGTGAAACCACCTCTCACTAGGCCTATTTATGAATAAGAAGATTAGGCTAAGCCTGTAAAAAGAACTTCGCCATAAGAATAAAGAGTGTGCACCAAGACCATTATCTAAACATGTCTGAAATTGTAATTAAATAGTGAAGTGTAGAAAACAGCCAGCTTATATTAAGGAATCGTATACAACAAGGAAGGAAGGAAGGAGTAGTTTGCCATACTTGGTGAGTATGCAACTAATGGCGTATTTATGGATCTGGAACGTGTTCTGTGCGGCAGGATGAAAATGCGTAAGGAATTAGCAAGTGGATGGTGCGGAAAAATTAGCATTTGTGCAGATTTGGTGTGTAAATTTCGACTTCTTGTGTGCAAAAATCGACCTAACAACCCAATTCAGTTCAAGCAGTGACCACAGCATCAATGACCAACATGTTAGCATCACAAATGAGATGGGAATGTGATGTATTTTCGTGCGTGGCTACGCCCGGTTACGAGAGTGTTCCGTACTTTTTGTGTGGAATTTTGAGGGTCTGGTGTGGCGGTCCATGCAGCCCTGCCATGCTTGGCATATAGGGCAGTAAGTAGGCTAGGTAATTTATGGACGGATCCTTCAGCAAATAAAAGAATTTTGTCAATAGCTTCTTACCTTTAGTAAATATTGGAAGAATATCTGGACTCCCCCACGACCATGTCTCCTTGCTCTGATTGAATACACTATCAAAGTCCACAGGATTTTCTTTCCATCCTTTCATCACCGCACTCACATCTTCATAAAATCCAGCAATAAGCGCAACATGGCCCGGTCTCGATTCAGTAGGAATGTGGGTATGTGAGACACCCCACGTTCCACTGTGCTCCATGACATCTCTTTAAAATGAAAGATCAATTAGCATGAAAGTACAATGTGTATAAATGAAATACGTTGAAACATATGTTGTCATACTGTCATATTGTAGCCTATTAATTATTTCAACAAGCAGCTTTACTAGAATGATCACACAATCAGACTATATCTTGCCCTGGTCGAGTGGTACCTACAACACCTTCGGTACTGGTACATCTTATTAATAAGGTTTGGATTGAGACCTGTAATTTCCGGATTTCCAAAAAAATGTGTTTTATTCAAATGTGGCTGATGTCATTAAAACTATGGTGATACTATTATTCATAATAAAGGGAAATCAATACTCGCTAAAACTGACAAGTTACAGTACCTGAGGAAAGGGGAGAGCTCTTTAGACGATCGCTGAAAGAATGTTTCAGCTCTGAGTCCATCAGCAACAAAGAGTACCAGCCGACGAGCGACATTGGAAACTTTGCTATTGACTTCAACAGATGTCACACCTTGAACCAAAGGCGATGTAAAGTATATGTCAAAAACTGAGACAAATAACACGAGATGCACGCCAACACTGCATGCAATAAAATGCGCAAATTTCATACTACAGCAGTAGAATATCTGTGAACGAAAATAGATAAAAAAAGAATAAAAGAGAGGTGTGCCTTAATAATGGATGGGGCACGGACACCGGAGAGGTGATGGATCCAAAATGATTAGACCTACGTCAGAAGAAATGTATGAGAGGGGAAAGTTTTGCTGCAAACCACCATAATAGTTAGGACACCAATTCACCAACCAGCCGGTTCAGAAGTTGATTGCCGTACTGGTATAGCGCTATAAGAGCATTTGTGCAGAATTAGGGGTACGGTACAGGCGCAAGAACTACTTGTTCTTCTTGCATGAATAGCTTTTTCAACTCTAAGCATTCTCGGGATGGCTAAACAGCCAACCAAACGCTGTATTGTATCTTCCATACGCAAATATCTCCATACCAGTTGTTTTTGCTCCTTACCTGACATTAAATTCAAAATATTCAATTTATGGTATAATGTCCTGTTTTGTTATCAATGCGCTATAGGCTGCAGCTGACTTAATGATCGGGTCATCGCTTCGCTGCAGCCTAGTAATTCTCAGAATATACTTTTCTGCTTTCTTTAATCTTGTTTATACGACTGAACCATTAAATCAGTCTGTACCGTAACCCACGATGATCCAAAGCGCCTTTTTCCGAGAAGGGCTGGGCGACAATGTCGGAAATACGGTAGGTCATGTCGGGGATACGGTAGGTATAATGTCGGAAATACGGTGGTCGCGAAAATGTTTGAAATATGGTAGGTCGAAAATCCGGGAAAGTAGAGGGTTTTGTGGTGTGGGTGGGATTAGGCTTGAGGTTGGGGTGGGGAGAGAGAGAGAGGAAAGTATTAATTAAGTACAAGGTACATGAAATCATATTATTTGTCTCTGGTAATGACTGGGTGGCCCGATATGAAATTGGGGTATTTAACGCATCGCTAGAGCTTGAAAATTTTGGCAAATCTTATCGAAAATAGGTCTTGGATGGAATCGAATAACGTTGCTAAATTGCAAACCTCCATGTGAACTTGGGCATATTCAAGAGATATATGGTGAAATGGGTGCCTCCACTAGATGGTGTGCCAATCAACTCCATGTACCGATACACCACTACGTCTCTATAATAATACCAATTCGAAACGAACGGACGCGAAAGAAACGATATTTCTGGCGAATTGATTGTGCTATCTCTTGTTCATGTTCGAACGATCGCCAAAACGTGCACAGGCCATCACCAACACGTGCGGGTGGTGGCACCATAGAGTGCTACACTCTATGGTGGCACCGTCCGCCAGCCGAGAAGAGAAAGTCGAGAAGGCAAATCGCCATGCCCACTTCCCCTAGGTGCCAGCACCATACCTATTACAGAACTACATGCGGCATGCGAAGATATATTTTTTCTCAGTTTTCACACTTGTTTGTATCTAATTGAAAGGTTCCTGTGTAATAAGCAAGAACACTGAAGCAAGCAATAACGAGGATGCTGCACAAGGAAAGCAATACTGATAACAATCTTAGTACGCCTTCATGCTTCATCTTTGAGTCTGTGAAGTGGGCAAGCAATTAGCATTTCAAATGGTTAACTCGCGATATTGCATCTTTCAATCATCACCATTCCTATCCAACATATTTCCTATGCCAGGACGCCACGTTGTTGCGATTCGAGGAAACTTTCTATCTTCCTGCTTTCTGCCACGAAAATTAGGTAGAAGGTTGAAAATTTCATATGCGTACCGTTTACCCCAATTGCATAATTTGTCACCTTCTTTCTACCACTTCTTTCAAGTATGCGATAATTGCTTCTTTAATATCGCACGTCTGAACTTCTTTGCTTGGCGTAATATTTTCATCAACAATCCCAACCTACAGGAAAAGACCACCCATGCCTAGGCCTATATAGGCTATTATAGGGTAGACCAAATTTCTATATGTAGGCCTACGCATTGTACGGCATGCTGGAAGCCCCTCGCGCTTTCTTTCAAAATGCCTGCTTGCGTATAGAACAGTTAACTCACTCAGCGCGTCGGTATACGGTTTTTCATCAGACCTGAATGCCTTTATTGCATGTAGGATCAAGTATTCTGTCTAATCTTTCTTTCAACGCCTTGTTCTGATACACAAAATCACCGTAAGATACATTCTTCCAGTCATTGTCACTTTGACTGATCCCACTGTCTACAGAGACGAATGGAAAGACTTAGCTGGTCGCCATGTGGCGCCATACATTTAGACGTACCAAGCTCTCGAATTATATTTCTCATTCCAACATTTTTGGATATTAGTTCTGATGTATCATCTCGCAACTGACACAACAACGCCTTAATATTCTCAATTTGCTGTTCCTGCGGAAGCTGTGCGATCTTCTGCAACGAGTCTGATACAGCAGCGATTGGATACGCGTCCCCATCCATTGTCATCAACGTAGGGTTATCAAGCTAATATACTTTGTATTACAACTTATAATAGGCTGACAAAATGGACATTCAAATGTTCTAGGCGGAAATAAAATGTCGCGATTGTTACATAACAAACAGAGATTGGTCAGGGACAAATAGGTAGGGTAAACTGAAACCCAGCCAATGCAATTTAGTGCCGGGTCTTATACAAGAATACCTGCTCCGACCATTGTTTTGCCTATTAATAACAACACTGCGGTAGCGACAGGGATTGCTACCGGAACACAAGCAGTGACAACGCTGATAGCGATATCTGCCCAAGATCCAGATGTTTTAACCTGAAATCAAAACGAAAGATTTTACCCGATAGCTTATATAGGCTATGCCAAATTGCTTCATTCGTCGAGAGGGTGAGCGCATAGTCATTGGTTACCATCAGGTCAAATTAACATATTATCGTCCATTGATGCAAATGAGTGACAGTTCGTCAGTAAAGGCCGGAAGTGTCAGCAATCAAGAAGTAGGCCTGCTAGGCAAAACAAATCTACACGTAAAAAAGACTATAAAACGTAAGATATGTAATCGATCCCTACATTTCTCGTCAGAGACTTTGCTGTTGTAGCGGATATTTACTTTGTATATAGATTTATCTGTTGTTTCAGCCACCATAATGTTCAGATCACAGCGTCCTTTTTAACCAGGGGGTTGTGGATGGTATATATTACATTACCTTCTACCGGAAAAGAAGTAATTTCTTACCGAGAGGTAGAAAAATGCGAAGATAAGACCAAAGATTGCCGAAATAAGGTACCAGTGTGACGTAACTGATCGTTGTTGTTTTTTCATCGAAGTACAAAATGCGAACACCGGGATTAGCAGTCTTAGCAAGATCTGAAAAGGGGAAAAATATGAAAGCAGTCTAGGCCTACACACAAATCAATACATCAAACCCAAGATGGGTGCAAAGAAACGGGCAAGTTCGTTATGGGGTTTGTACATTTGTTGGGGGTATTTGCGTTGCACTTACCTTGTATATAAACACCAATAGCAGACGAAATGATGTCGAAATCGAGACGAACGGTACGGTTCTGGGATGAAAATGATTCAAACCGGCAATACTGTATAGACTGAAGAAGGAGATCGCCAGGAAAGTAACGAAGACACAGACGGTACGTAAATCATCACAGATACGCTTCCACTGTTGCACTGCAAAAAGGTGAACATGATGATGTCAAAAATATTGCCCTTGAATAGCAAACTGAAAGTAGTCACCGAGACAGGAATAACGATCGCTGATGCCCTGAGCACACAGCTTAATGGCACCCAGATTTACGAACGTTCCGTTTAGGATAGGCTATTTTTATCGCCAGAGCGGTAGACATATTCCAGCTTTCTTACCGAGAGTTCGTGGCCGCAAATACAATGCCCTCACCCCTCCCCGAAAGCTAGCGCCATTATTGTGATGGCCTATAGAAACTAAACTTCGCCGTTGATCAGCCGAGGCTCTGCGTCGGGATATATTGATTTCGTGGGATGTGCAAGAGTTCGTGTGGAGCTATTTCAATACATATAGCCAAGCATATAGTGACCAGCGCATACCCAACGTTTAGATAGAACGGTGCAGTCATAACCCGCTTCACAAACATAGAAAAGGCATAATGCAGGCTTAGATACACATTTTTGATATACTAACCTTTTCGATCATTTGAATGGTCGTTCACAATTGTCAAATTTTCATGAGATGATTCAGTATCCATGACAACCCACAAATGTGCCAACGCAATAAAAAGAACAAAGAAAATCGCATCATACGATTCAGAAAGTAATATATAAATAGCAATATGTAGACTGTTCAAAACGGTCAATCTTTGTAACAAATTATGCTTACAAAATATTGGCAAGACCCAGCCCGCAAGCATGAGAGCCAGGGCCACAGATTCATTAGCACCACCTATTAAAATACCAATGACAACTATTCCGGGGAAGGACACAGACACGAGGGATATAAAATATGTGATTCTTTCTTTTGGAGATTTGGAATAGTTTCGGAAAATTTCGTGATATCGCGCGATTAAAAAGCAATAAAACTGTCCACAGACACTGGCTATGAAAACTAAAGATTTGCTCTGACTTTGTGAAATTATGTCAGGAAGCAAGGGGAAAACGGACAAACAACCGCAGAGAAAAACCCATAGGATAACACGTTTTGAAATTTTTAAACCGTTTCCAACAGGCAAGACTGCCAAACTCATAGCAACAAAGGTGAAATATTTTCTGTTATAGAATCCTTGTATAATGAAAGTTAACCAAAAAACGATCGCAGTTCCATGACATAGGAATGGTTTTGAATAAAATACTTTAAAATCCACCGATTTAAACAATTCGAATATTTGCGGTATAAGAAAAGTCCAAATCTGGATCGGCACCATTACGTAAACATAGTAAATCCACTCGGAATGAAATGACTTCAGTATTAACAAAAAGGCCACCAGCAGAACTATTACACACGCGCTATAACGCACGCTGATTCTGCAGTATTGAACCTGGCATATATTGGAAATTGACAAGTATCGTAAGACAGCAAATATTATCCAACCGAAGATAGATAACATGGTGCATAGCAGAGGTATGTGGTTACTGAATTTATGGTAATAGACCAACGCTTTAATAGCGAATTCAGTTAAATATGTACTTTTCTCTATTGCATCGTCATATCGTTGCTTTCCAATATCCATTTCTATATTCTGCAAGGTGGATGCAATCATTTGAACTTCGTTCCTTTGATATGGCCAAAAGTAAATATGGAAATCACTTTCTTTGATGTGATTCTTTTTAGTTTCGAGTGTCTTTAATAATTGCCGTGCTCTTTGATGATATTTTTCGGCGGTTGGACGTCCTTTCGGAAAATATTCCAACGGTAGCTTTCCCACTGAGTTCACCGGGAACGGAACGCCGATTAGAGAAGCCATGAAGACGGAGACGTCAATCTGTTGAATATCGTGCCGCGTGCTTGGTTCCAACCCCCATTTTCTAAAGACACAGTAAGGTCCGTCACTATACTGAATACTTGAAATCTGAAGTAACGGTAATTGAGGGGTTGCGCAGAAAGCTAATGTACGTCCGGCAGCGTTGCCCAGAATTCAAATTTCAAAAGTAGCCACATTGATATACGATTGCAGCTGGGCAATTCAAGATTCAGCCACTAGGTCTAGCCATGATTTTACATATTGCCAATTCATTTATTTAAGATCGTTTACCAGCAGCTAACTCGAGCATAGACGGTCGTTACAAGCGTTAGGAATAATACCATAATTGTAATCACGTCTCGTAATTTAGGAATCTATACGTTTCATGAGTTAACGTCTATAAACTGGGACCGACTTTTTGTTCATTCGTGTACGAAACGTTTTTTGTAATAGTAGTAGAGTTTCGTTTGCGCATCCTGGTTCCTTGTCTTCGTGTTAAGTTGTCGTTTATGGGTATAAAACAATATAATCTACAGACAAGCCACACTTATTAGTGCGGTCATTGAATGAATTATGCAATACAAGTCGTTACTGAAAAAACGGGCTCTGTGAGACAAAGTCTGCCTTGGCGGTTGGTACCTTATGGCGGAGTTTCGCATTTCCGCAAGCATATCATATTACTTGCTGAAATAGATGCACATTGAAAACGTCATTTCCGACTACATATCAATACCGTGTACGTCCGCATCGACTTGAAACGGAGAAAATTCAAAAATAAGCGACGCAATACAGTACAGACTCAGTAGGATTGATAGAATTCTGTACTCCGTTATTAATCATACTGCGTTTCTGAAACGTCCGACGGCTTGAGATGCATTAGATGCTGCTGCATGCGTTGTTTGACAATTCCACTCCCCCAGGCTATGAAGGGTGTCCTGGTTTCGTTGACGCTATCGCCACCATGGCCTCCTGCAAGAGAAAGTAGTCAGGGATATAACGCCCATTAGTGTGTAGTGTAAGTGTGTGTGAGGTGAGACAACGGTATTGCTACTGGGATATTTCAGGAAGTATGTCTCGTGTCTAATGCTTTTGAACGAGTACGTCTACCTGCATCAGTCATTCCGTGATCGCCAGTAAATATATATGCAGTTTTATTGTCATATTCGAAGTACGACTCGAATAAATCCACAGTTCTTTTGACGATGTCATCCACCTCTTGAATATTCTCCAAATATTGCCTTGAATGTTAAAATATTCAATCAACTCAATGTCATGTTAACGAATCACCGAATATAATTAACTCTCGAGCTCACGAGCGGTACTTCTGCTATTCAAGCGTTTAGATTTCGGTGCTACTGTAGGTCTACCAGACTGATCAAATATGAATGGCCGACATATGCCTATTGTATAAATAGTGGAGCAATCAGAAATGAATGAGTTCCTTTGGTTACACACACATGCTGAATATACACCTGTAGGAATTCGTAAACCTGGCGAGTGCTGACAGTAAACTGCCTAATAGTTACATCAGTGAAGACTCCTTGAAACGTTGGAGTTTCGAGGATGATGGATGGTGCATGGCCTACTTTACCTAGAGTAGGCCATGGATGGTGTAAGCGAGGATATGAGGAAAGTCACTATAGATCAAGTTTATGGAGGACACTGAGGCAACCCAAGCTGACAAAGATGATTGTCGGACAGCTTTGACAAAGGCTTTTCGCGCTACAGACACTACATACGCTGGCTGACTTGCGAAACAATTATTAACGAAAGACTCAACGAAAAATTGAGGAAGTTAAGCTTTTCGCTTTTGCATAAACTGTGCTTCCAAATATGCTATAGGTTAGGTGTCACGCATTCTAATCGAAAAGTGAAAACAAATTGCAAGGGAATAAGTGTGAGCATATGGTCAGCAAAGTAATTCTAATTCTACTGATACCAATAGAGACAACTCACTTGGATCCAGGATGAAACGCATGTCCATTCGTATCAACACCGGCGAGGTGTAAGAAAAATATTATGCGATCACTGTGAAGTCGAGTTTTGATATCAGCATTCATTTTGGCGTCTTCGAAGAGCTTTTTCAGCATGTCAAACGACCACTTGTCCAGCTCAGCGTACCTCCTTACGTGATATTGGTGAACGTAGCCATGAACATGGTCTGCTGCAGTGCCTGACGCAATTAAGAAAACAAGTCAACTAAAATTACAGTGCATAAGTCTCAACGGGCAATTAGCAATCCTTTGGCTACATGGGGATTGAGTGCCTAGCGTCGGCGCGGGAGATATTATGGTTTCGTTACCTTGGTTGAAAAAGGGGATAACGTCATTGGCTCCGTAGCACCACGATTCCTTGCTTTCGTTGAGTACAGTATCAAATTCTACTGGATTGCTTCTAAATAATGCACGGATTGTACTTGGATCTTCATAAAATCCTCCCAACATTGCAGTGTGTGCGGAACGGGATTCAGTAGGAGCTTGGGTATGCGATATTCCCCATGATCCCTCGTTTTTGATGACCTTTCTGAAACCAAATATGTTGGTATATGATGGATTGGTTGAACGAAACGCAAAGACAGAGCCTTGAACTGCAACTGAACTAAATATAAAGCTACCGCCGGGATTAAAATCCTGTGTGGGTACAAAGGCCGTCGACTCGTCACCACTCAGGGATGAAACCTACACAAATTCGAAGTACAGCCGATATAGGCCTACGTGACGGGCATTGAATTGGCTGTTGCAATTTAGACATACAGTATGTTGTTTTGCTCAACCTCACCATGTACAAAGCAGGCCTACCTTAAAAATGGCGCTCTTCCATTTTGCTTATCATCGAGTTCGAAGAATTTATCAGCCCGTAATCCGTCAGATACGAAAAGAACGAGTCGGCGCGCATCTGGATGCGTACTCCATTGTAATGGTGATACATCCCGTACAACAGTTGACGAGAAATATACTTCCAACAGAGATCGCAAGCACACGAGATGAATTAAAACATATCCAACGAAAGCAAGTATTTCTAAGGGAGTTCGTGAACGCTTTAGATACGATCTTACATTGGTTCTAGTCACTACTATCATAGCTTCTACACATACACAAATTCAGAAGAGATAGCGGATAAAGGTCGTTTGTGAGATGTAAACTACACCAATCTCTGAAGTCTGAACAATCGGCGTAAGTATCGCGGTTTTAGGATGACTAATCTGCGGAGGGAGCCACTGGCATCATCACATTGCCGATGTGGGCAGGAGTGGGCAACCCTAAAAGGCGGGGTGACGGAAGTATCGGAGGACAACACTAAAAAGCGGGGATTGGCGGAGGTAGCGGGGAATGGCAATTTCTTAAAGTCGTAATGACTTGGTAGCGGGGTAGGGGTAGTATTGCCTTCTGATACCGCTAGAAGTGGACGGCACCGCACGGGTCGCGATACCTTTCCCATCATATACATCCCGCCTCCGTGCATGCGTCAGGCCCCGTGCATGTATCAGCGGGCGGGCCGCCTGTGGCACCCCTCCTCTATCCTAGGCCCCGGACTGAGTTCTAGAGATACCCCGCTACCCAATCACCCCCGTCTTGTAGAAAATGTCATTTCCCGCGATACCCCGCCTTTTAGTATTGGCCCCCGCTAACTCCACTACTCAGCCTTTTAGGCCTACCCGGCAGGAGTGAAGGTGTCGCGGGGACCCGTCACGGATCCAGCTTCTCAGCAGCTACAAGTTTCTGATTCTTTGGTTTGAAGTGGTCATTAATCTAAGCCACAGCTAACACTCTGTGATTCTATTAATCACTATACTATATACTAGAAACTGCTTAAAACTTGTCCCAGCACTCCAACCATTCCAGGGCACTTTTTAATCCGTGGAAAGGAAGACAGATGCAGATAGCGTGGCCGTATTAAACTGCTATAAAGCAACTGTCTATGTTGAAAGAATCAACTGTTATTACAGTTGCAAAGTGGTTATGAATGACATGGTCGTTGGATGTTAGCAGCCGGTGGCATTTCATCGCAACGAGGCGGAAGTAGAGCGATATGCCCTCAACAGTAATGTCCAATAGAAAACCGAAACGTTACAACAGTTACAGTCATTCTGACCTATCAAGACTAACTAACATGGTTCATTTGGTTGTGTGCCAGGATAGGCCTATTCGGTTTTGATCTCGCTAGCGTATACCTACATACCTATCAGCAGTCTAACGCTACGCCAGTAAACCTGAGTAAACACTATACATGGAGCTTGGACGAATAGTCGAATATGTCCAAAGCATACAACTACGGCAAACAGCTTGAATTACTAGCTATTGCCTCCGGTTGAAAACTTTTTGGGCTATGTATAGCATATCCGTAACTGACTGTCTGAACTGCAATGTGACTGTACTGTAGTTCTGCAGAATACATGTCTACCGATAGCTGCAGAATCGCAAGTCCAATTTCGCTTATACTATACCTGAGCGATGCGGACATGAAGTGAAGTCGAGACTTACACAAAGTAACATGTAAGTCGTTGGTACTGCATCAAGCTGCGACATTACTCGAGCTTGAGCTAGCCTAGCCTAGCTAGCCTAGCTAGCCTTGAGCTAGTAGTCGATATCATTCTCTTTCATAATACGGAAGCTAGCCCGTCTTCCGTGACTGTATTTAACAAGTGATCTATCAGTAGCATGCCGAACCAAAGCCATATTGCTGAACTAAATAAAGGCGAAATCGTGATGATAGCGCAGTGCTTCTAGCGTAGCGCACTAGCCTGTAGCAAAGATAATTCAGCCCGATGCGTATCAACGCATCGCTAAAATGTTTGCTTAAAACCAAGATCGCATCCCTACGTCATGCTTGATCGAATTCGAAAAATCACCACCCTTGGCATGTCACTATGTCGTCAAAATCCATTGAAACCAATACGCATTGTACCTATACGGTACATATCAGATATACAGACGAACACCCCTCAGCAGTAACTCAATCCTCTCTCACCATTCATTGGTCTATCAACATTCGATTTCGTCAGAAGACACGGATATTGGTACGGCTAGGCGCTAGGCCGGCTAGGGCGTAGTTATGCCGGTAATGAGATGATAAATGCGCGGAGTGAGCGACTGTCGTTGTCGTGGACGGTAGCCAACTATTTATCTAGCATACGTGACTCCTTTCTTGATCTTACTACTAACTGGCATTGACAAGCTAAACATGGAAAATTCCAACTAGCCTATTCGACGTAATGTTTTCATTGTTAGAAAACACATTATATTGGCGTTAACAAGCTTGCATTACACGCAGGAAAAATATAACGAATAAACGTGAATTACAAGGATAGACTATACCGTATGCTGGTACGAACGATCAAGAATAGACGAATTGCTGTCGAAAATATGAACTACGAGAAGAAGGAAGAAGGGTTGACGGCAAGCTTTTTTACAACATGTGTAATCTACTACAAAAGCAATTTTCAATATGAAATACAGTAAGAGTGTAACATTATTATGCTGTACATTGCAACATTTGGACGGACGTACCGGAAGGACGGTTCACCACAGATTTATCGTCCAGCCTGGAGCTCGGAGCTCCGCTCCTTCCTTTGGTGAAGACGGAATACAGGTAGTGGTACCTGGAGACGTATCAGTGGTTTATTCAAACCTATTATTTGTCGATATTTAGGAGAGCGGCGGAAATCAAGACCATATCATTGTCATATGAATCAGTTGTTAACTAAAAAGAAGTTGCCAAGTTATTCTAAAATTTTTATAACCACCATCCGACCTCTTTGTTCCTTTAAAATCGAAGAGTTCCCTTATCTTTGTCAATTTGAGTAGATTTGGCAAACAACCGTCCCAAGATATGAGACTAGCAAGGAACCTTTTCCCTAAATGTTATCGTTTGCCTCTCATTATAGAGTTATTCATGGGAAACTATATCCCAGGCGAGTGGACTGAACGCAGAGAAAAAATTTGTAGCATATACCAAGAGGAATTCAATATCGAAGGCATGCCCGGCAAATGCCCGTTAAACAATTTTCTTTATCATACAAAGGTATACCAAACTACCGGCGAGCTGTTGCATCTTACAGTCATTCATGCAAAAGACCGTCACGATGTCAGCGTCTTATAGCAAAAGAGCGGAATGGAGGTTTGTTATATGATTGTGTTTCAGTATTAACATTAAATATGGCCAAATCACACCACGACATTGTTATTCTTATTTCATTACACCTTCAAGGCTTGCATAGATTTGGTGATAATTTGAACACTTTGGTACTGCGACATCTTGCGGATACTTTGCTACGCGTGTGATTCTTTATCAGATCCTGTTGAAATATCTTGAATGTAACGGAATAATACAGCGTGTATTTCTAGTCCGTGTGCTGAAGTGATCTCGTAGCTGCCACCGATGATATCGCTTATCAGGAGTGTATTGTCAGCCTTTTCCCTGAAATAATTTATGATTGATTAATTGAATCGTATACAAATCATGCAACTGAATGACAAGTCGCGGATCACAGTTACAATATAGCAAGGCAACTATGGATGTCAAATTATCGTTTTCTGTGTGACGTGACCAGGATTCGAACCCAGCCTTCCAGAGTTGGCGGCCAGCGTCTTGACGATTACGTCATCAACCCGGTTACATATACTGGAACTCGTCGCCAGCGTCTATCGAACAACCGTTCAAGATACAGCATAGTGCAATGTGCTCATATAGGATACATACACATATACATACATACCCGACTACCCGTATCCGCATTGGATTGGGAAAATGTTAGGTAAAAGGTATTTGTATTTCATTTTACAGCATCATTCCTCGGACGAATCGTGACGAGTCACATCAAACTTTAGGCCTATACACTACATGCATATATAAATGCACTCACGAAGATGTCTTTAGCTCAACTTTCTTCAGACTAGTTGCTGGTATTTCAAGCAAAGTGACAGGGACCCTGACGTCGTTTGATTCTGTAACTCCATTTGGAACTTTGATCGCATCTCCCTGTCTCACCATGACTCCTTCGTGAGACAAAGTCAACGACAGATCGCTGGTATAGGTGCAAACGCCATCAACTTTGTTAAATGTAAAAATACTGCAAAAGAAAATGACACAATGTCCACACATCGGTTTTTATCCTAATCAGGGTCGCCAGAGGCCGAGAGCAGATGGTGCACAGTGCAAAGTTTCTTACCCCCGACGACTATCCTGCTGTAGCCCACCCGTTTAATCATATTATCCAATCCGCCCTACGGCTGATGCGTTGTTGGGTGGACGCATATGGGAAGGATTTAATCGTAAAAACTACGGTTTTCGTTTTTTTCTGTGGAATGCCTACCTGGGGCAACATTAACTCTCGTGGTTAAGGCATGTAGGCCTACTGCAGAAATTTTCGGCAATGGCATATTCGCTCCATTGAATTGGTTTGCATGGTCATACTGTAAACTATATATATCAGGAAAAAGCATGTACATTACCTGTATACTCTAACAAAATGTTCACTCAAATTCTGCATTGTGTAACGAACCACTTGCGCCATAATATCATAAGGATCGACAACGGGTCCTTGCTTTCTCTGATAAGATCAATGATGTTAGTGCACTGATCGGTATGGCGTTAGTGGTTATCGTTCAATTGGTAAAGGTTGTAAACATTCGCTTACTCTTAAAGCGTTTATAGTATTCGTGACCACCCGGCACCAATTCTTTTTGTCCGTTTTGTAAACATCGTACGGAAGACACTTCTCGCAAAACTTGGCAACGCGTTTCTCGTCGACGCTCTCCACTCCGAACCGAATACTATACTGATGCGCGATGAGCAGTGAGAGGTCTGGTGCCTGAAATAAAAAGACACATTAAGTCTTTAGGAAGAGTGGGCGGGCTGTACCTGATATTTGTGAGTTTGGCAGTTATTGAACTCTATCATATTACTGTAGGATTACGTATCTCTTACTCACAATTGAATACAAAAGACTGATGTGCACTGCGTGGGAGGAATTTACCTGTAATCACCACACTCGATCATGAATCAGGCAGGCCGAATTATAATCATGCCAAACACATGCTACGGCATATTGCAAGCCCCAAACCGCCTACTGAGCAGAGACACAGAGACGGGGGACATTTTCGGAGCACTACCTTCAATGGGCCCAATAAATCCACATTCTATCTCTTACGAAATATTTTTTTTCGGATGAGTTAAAACGAAGAATTCCCAAAATAAAAATTTATTACTGCCTAAATTTACTCTCAGTGGCCCAAAGCGTTGCTTACGTAAGGCTATTAGAATCGCACTTGAAATAGGCCCATAATGTATTATGATATTTCTCATAAAATAAAATACATGCTAGGAGGACGATCGTAAATTGGCTATGTCTGCACCAACAAATTAAACTTGCCGAAAGCGCCACTGCGAGGGTATGGCCTACAGACTTCTGAATTATAAGTGAAAGTGAATCCTATGGCGTCGGCTTATCGGTGACCACGAACTCCCGGTGGACAGCGATCGATCTAGGAGCTTGATGTAAGGTGTATAAATGTTGTTTTACCTGCTTGCAATAATATTCTCCCGTTTTGACGCCACCACAGATTTGAGGAAACGTTTGCGTTAACGCGTCACTCGCTATACCGATGCAAAACATATCCCTTGGTGAGAAGATGTCCCTCCTGAATAATGAAACAATCAAAACAAAAGGTAAACAGACATCAACAAAATAGCATTAAAACATATCTGAAATCGTAACTTGCTGGAAGGAAAGCGGGTTAAACAAATCACAGAAAAGAAAATCAGAAGTTACGTCACGTATAGCGATTTAGGAGAATTCAGCAGAAAAGTAACAGACTTTGCTCATGTTCAAAAGCTAGAAATAAGAAACAAGAACACGCGTTCACCATTCGTGATGCGCGCCTAATTTTACTATCACTGCGGTGTATCGGAATGAAGACCTCCTACGCCTATAAAAGCATGCATCGCTCAACGGAAGCATACATCTAAAAATAGCGATTGTGTAGCTATAACTGAACCCAATACTGTATTTCACAACAGATTACCTCACCTGTAATACAACCCATAGTCGATCTTTGAAAACTTCTTTCCGAAGTGCATCTCAACCTGGGACAATGCGTCCATAATGGGGAAGCGACCAGCACCAAGATTTACAATCTAAATAAATATAAACACATTGAGAATAGAGGTCCTGGTTAAGGATGACACCAGCCCTAATATTGTACTGACTGACGTCCGTCGTCGCCAAATCGCCTAGCATTCAAAGTGTTTAAGTATCACATTTTTTCTATATGACTCTATGATCACATATGATGATTTGACAAGCCAATCGGGGTCTTTTGACGCTCTATTAAGCTTTGGACGACGTGAAAATAGACACAATTAATTAATTACAGATTTCCTAACAGCTAAACATCAGGGCACTGCTTTAACGCCAGCTACCCTTAGGGAACTCACAAAGCGCGAACCTCCAAGTCCTCTATCAGCTGTCCTCTGTCAGTGAGCTTCACTAGATACTGCACAACTTGTGCTCGAACAAACTTGGTGACGCGGCGCCCGTACACCGCATGAAATTTCTATCCAATTGGCAGAAGTAACAAAGTCGTTTCGCACTATCCGTGGAGGTGTGACGACAACCGTATCGGTTTAAATGTTTTCGCTCACCACGAAAATTCCGTTCCGTAATTTTCTAACAATAGAGTATTATTCAACCTCAACCACCGAGGCCCAAATTCGCCTACTGAACAATTGCACAATGTCTGCCAAGACAGAAAAAGTGCATTGCGTGAATCATAGCTATAACTTTCCGACTATGTCGATTACTCAAGTTACTAACGTCGGGAATAAAAAATATATTCGCGGGCACCACGATGTAATTGCGACAACATTTCGGGTGGGAAAATGCCATGAATGCCTCTTGCCCGTATATATACCGTAGCTACTTATAGTTCGTGAATATAACCGGGTATAACTGCTGATGTGCGAAGTGAGATTTTTTCCAGGATTCCTAGTTGATCTGATATAGGGCGTAATCATTCATCAGCTACAGCTAGTATACTAAGCAAAGGAATGAACAAACGTATGAAATTGACAATTTCGGTGATGAATCAGGCAGGCCGAATTATAATCATGCCAAACACCTGCTACGGCATATTGCAAGCCTCAAACCGCCTACTGAGAGGAGACACTGAGACGGGGGACATTTTCGGAGCCCTACCCAATATATCCACATTCTATTTCTTACGAAATAGTCTTTTTCGGATGAGTCAAACCGAAGAATTCCCAAAATACAAATTTATTACTGCCTAAATTTACTCTCAGTGACCCAAGCGTTGCTTACGTAAGGCTATTAGAATCGCACTCCAAATAGGCCCATAATGTATTATGATATTTCTCATAAAATATATTACATGCTAAGAGGACGATCGTAAATGGGTTACGTCTGCACCAACAAATTAAACTTTTCGAAAGCGGCACTGCGAGGATATAGTCTACAGCTACAGCTAGTTAAATATGCAAAGGAATGAGCAAAGGTATGAAATCGACAATTTCGGTGACTATGTAGTTTAAGACGCCTACTGGAACGACACGTATACTCCATGACATCATTTCACGCTTTGTTTCGCTCATAAACTCAGAAAGGAATAATTTTGAAGCCCCAACGATATTACTCACGATAAACAGACCACATAGAAATAATGCTTACCTACCAGCATGTGTTTACCGTTCTATGATCGTAGAGATATTTCTCTGTTCTATGTCATCGCAATGTCAACGTATGCTAGTCCTACTCATTTAGTCTGACTAACCTTATCGCCAGCTTTCAGGACTACACAATAACCAAAGTTATCCCCAACGTGACTTTGTGAAGACATGAAGTCTAAAATTTCTTTTGAGGTAGTTGCAGGGTCGACGGGTACCATAAGCTGAGTTGTGTCCATGCACATGACCGGTAACGTCATCAGTACCGTCGACTTGGCAGCCTGTAATGAATGGTATACGTTGCGCTGGTGTTCCGTCATCGTGTCTCCTCCGAAATCGAAAGTTACTTGCGGGACAGGCAAATCGATCATTCCTTAATTCCGTTGTCGAATATAATCACAATGATAACGTCACTGGACTTACCCATGGCTACTTCGCAGCTATAATGGGATTCCGCGGGGTTACGGTAAACAATTGATTTAGCGGACATATGTGACCTATGGGTGAATGCTGTATGCAGTACAGCGATATCTCACCCCGCAGTGTGCATATACTCATATCATATGCGCATAGTGAACGGATGTATGATTGGCGACGGTAAAAGTAGTAACCCAGCCATACCCCAGGCGAGTAAATGGGAGGGTTAAGGTAGGTCAGGCGTCCGGCATAAACCCACATCCAATTCAATATGCGGTCCAATGTGATGTGGCCACCCCATTTGTCGAAGAGCGCGCAATAATTTGCGTCTACGTAGTACTTGTTAGAATACCAATTTTCAAGCACAGCAGGTTCACAGTATTGTCAGTAGTGTTGGTAAGAGTGAGGAATGCGAACCGGATTTTTAAGGAAGTGTGGATTATCGCGGCAAACCAGTATCTGAGTTTATCGCTGAAAGTTAAGCGATTTGAAGTATTCTAAATAGAATTTTGTCACGATCTAAATATTACAAGCACGAATTCATGTCTTGAGGCTACGACAAAGATGTCGCAGTAATATGAGTTATTCTTTCCCCACAAGCATCAGTTGTTGGCTATATATTAGCGAATAGGTAGTCTTTCGCCATATGATATCACGCAGATGTGTACACCATAGCCCATATATATGAGGTATGTACCAAACCAAAGCAGTTGTTTTGCCCGCGCTTCGAACCGCAACAGCATAACGGGTACGTGATTGCGTCATACTTTACGCTTATAGGCTCAAATAATGATTCAAAACGCACCTGATAAAACCAATGACAGCAGCTATATGTGGCATGCCGACTAAATGACTAAATAAGCGTGAATATATGCTATGTTTTCGTCTGGCCTGTATACCCACAACTGACGTGTGGTGTTAATCAATTACCGAGTAAATGATTGCTTATTTCTACTCCGTTGATTGTTACTGTTCGTACGCCTATATATATGTGCACATATAGGTTGTGTTTAGGTTATCAGTATGTTGTGTGAAGTGCGCCGGAACCTTTGACATGTATCTATGTCAATTACTTATTTCTTCTGACTAGACGTCAGGGAAGGCACACTGCAGCTCTACTGCATTGATCAAAGCCGTTTGGGGACGCTTCAGGTTATCAATTAATAAAAGTAGTATAATGGTCTTACTTAGAACACCCCTTCAGATTTTCCTGGCGAGATCTCTTCTGAATGAAGAGCATTGGAAGCCATCATACCAACAGAATAATACATACTTGTACTTCTAATGATGAGGGAGGATTGGTTCTTGGTCCATTTAGCAAAGTTCTGTACAATCGTTCCGCGCAATATCTTCCCCAGGCATGTTGATGATGATCGAGGAAAGTTTGCACATGGCCCAAAATCTGCACAAAAAACAACGAAATCTAAAAACTTGTTTTTGACGGAGAAGAATTAACAAACACTAGGTCAATTATCATACTTTTGAGTATAAATAGACGTTTAGAGGATCTACAAATATCCTGGGTGATGACGATAGCATAATTAAGACTGATAAAAGTAAATTAGGGTTATAAATTCAAACGCACTAACGATGCAGGGGAGGTATCGTAGCGCATATGAGACATGCTTCCCGTATATAGCAAATCGGAATAGCAGCAAACATAAAATTTTCTCGATAAAAGCCAATTTGCGGATTCAGACTATTTTACGATAGCTGATGCTCGATATAATAGAACTTTTACTGAATTAGCCATTTTCTATTTACATGTGCCGGGATAAGCACGGCCGCTCAACTCAGTTCAACGATTCAACACATAATGATCAAATGAAGATTTCAAATGCAGTCGGCAGGAAGCACTATCCTCAGGCTAGCCCAGTAGATTAAAAATCTCATGATCCGCGACCGAAGTCGGAAAGCCAAAGACAGTTCTTGTTTCATAGAAAATCCTCAGAGATTTAGAAATGACGTACTCCAGCACACGGCCAAGTTTTTTCATGGATTCAATCTATTCATAAGAAAGACGGTATACTATAATATACAACACCATACTTATGCGTGCTGTTTACAGCCGGAAGCAGGCCAAGCAGTCTAGTGCTCATTCCGAGTATTGGTCGATAGATATCCTAACTGTGAGCCGATATTCTACTCCCTGAAAATTATCGTTGCGTGAACTAGTTTACCGATAACACTTGTCATTCAACCATTCAACCGCACCCAGCAACAAGATACAATATTGGAAGGGAAACCAACAAGGAAATTGATCTAAAAGGCAAAATCCAGTCACACTTGCAATAAGACTAAGTCTAATCTCAAAAATAACCCATCATAAAACCACTCGGTGAGTTGAAAAGACTCCCATTTCTTGACGTGAAAGAGTCATATGGTCATTACCTCAATACCCAAGGCAAGCCAGAGCTATGCTATGAGATGTCTTGTTCATACGAATAGCACTGCTCACAATACACGAGATAAAGAGGCTTGGTTTTTCATCGGTACACACATGCATATTATCATCATTAGAAGCTTTAATCTGAAATCGTAGCCTATAGACGCTATTCGCTATGCGCTTGGGACACGTTCTTCACAAACGAGATTAGAACCTCATCTAAAGGACAAGCATGCCCACTTGTCTGTACAGTAAATGGCAAATGCAAGGTTAATTGAAATCCTCAACAACTAAGGATACCGCTTGGTACAATTTCAAGTGAAATTTTCGATGCGTGACGGTGAGTAACCCGCCACAACGATTTTAGTATCCAGTAAATAAATGAGCCTTGTATGAATCACTGATAAAGCCTTGGAAACCTTGGACCTAATGCGATCTGTGTATTGTTACGGTATTTATTTAACAGAGAAAAATTCGACTTATCCATCTCTGACATAACCCTGGTTTCGGGGTATGATGATTGAAAACATTAAGGTGAAAAGTGGTTCGTTCGGGATCGGGAATAACCGCATAATCCAGAAGAAAAACTTTACGACTGATTAGGACCAATTCAAGCTTGCCTTTACCTCTACCTCTATCTTAACGGTACACATTAGCCTAAATTTCTTCGTACACACCATTTATGTTTAGCAATTGCGGTGAAAGGCTGGGCAACTTAAAATGTGAGAACTAGTGTATATAGACTACCTATAGGCACATATTACAGTATGTATAAATGTACCAATGTGTTAGACTTATATTCATATAGATGCTGATACGTGAGTAGTTTCGATGAAAGATTGTCAACAGGCGATTTTCACGACTACAGGTTTAGCAACTTGAGAAATCTGTCATTAAACATTCGATACTTTACCGACGCATATAAAGACATTTTGAACGTCTAATGAGTTACTAATTCAAATAGAATGTGACGTCAGAATAGTAACGTCAACGTGGCTGTCAGTTCAACCCAACACCCGGATGAATTGGCGGTCACCTAGTATATAGTCGCGTATAGGTCCATCGGAAACTGGCTTCATGAAATGTCAAGTTCGTGTTACACACCCAACGCAAACGCAAATAATCCGAACACCGCAACATACGGTGTTTAGACACATCTACATCAGATATTTCTGTGGGCCTTTCAACGGAGTGTCGTAGAAATCATGGTTTGCTTGCACCTTCAAGCACGTAAAATACTGATGGATTAGAAAGTGATTGCTATTGAATACGTATTGGCAAGTGAATTTTCATCACGTACATACGTTGTGATGCCGCACAATGCAATGATTTACGGTTCGCTAAACCCCCATAACTGTGTCGTATCGGTATGAATCGCACTGAATTTTATAATTTGCGCGGTATGCGAAACGTATGAAAACAAATATATCATGGTGTAGGTAGTAGAGATAAGCAAAATAATTAAAGCAACAAGTCTAAGAGACTATAAGTAATGATCCCTGCATACCATCAAGATCTATTACCTCAACAGATAGAGCGAAAGTGAGGGATAAAGCATACAATGGAAGATCTAGAGTAGGCCCTACATGTCACGTGATGTAAGTCGCCTTGGCATCGTACTGTTACAGCAACTTAGAGAGAACCTCACAAACTCAGTACTGCTATGTTTTGTTGTGAGTGAATCTTCGCTTTATGAACCGCGTGATTCAGTGGAAGATCCGTGGAGAATATTGCCTGAGATGGCAATGCTTCAAAGACTAACTTACACCAGATGACACTGTGTGCAATGCAAGATGTTAGAAGTCGACCTACTAATGCAGTCTACGGCGAGATTTGGCGGGATTATCATACATTCCCGTAACGTCTAGCGGCTCCATGCCTATTTCTGCAAATCTGAGATTGTGACTATTTTCGCTTACTTTTGCAGACGGTGCGAAGCATCCTGCTACCAGAGCGAGTAATATCCATCCAAGCGCTGTACTGTATGGTAAAGGGTTGTTCACTAATTGCTTCATAATCAAGCAGTAAATCTCGTCCTGTAGAAATGGCACCGTCAATCCAGCATTCACTAATAGATGTACCTAGAAAGAAAATCAAATCATTTCATTTGCAAATAAACAACACATGTATCAATGTATCTATTCTATATCTTATCAGTTTGCTTTCAGAAGGGTGGGTATCTGGGTAATCAAGGGTGGGTATAATAAACATCATGTAAGCCTACTAATTTGACCTCAACACACAGTAAAGGAATATACAGTAAACACGCGCCAGAGTTGTAAGGTTCCCATGATGCGCCAACTGTGGTTCTGCGTTGTGCGGAGACCCAGATATGTTGATGTCCTATTGCAGGTCAACGGAAAGACGAAAACCGCACTATCACACAGATGAGGTGAATTCGGAACGGAAATGCAGCTGGATTGACAGAGCATCTTCCTCATGGCACAAGCAAAGGAGTTTCCTATATGGTGTCCACATAAGATTGCAAAATACTGACCTTCTGTAAAATTGTCAAGCCGGCTGTCGTTGAGCCATATTTTCGTACTGGCGATGGAGGAGGTAATGACTTTACTGGTTTTTTAGACGCATCGGACAGAAACATAGAGTTTGGTCGACCGGCATTCTTGGCCTTAGCACTGTTGGCAGGAGAAAGTTCTGTCGGCTTTAAGGACCCGAGAGTTCCACTGGATTTTCGCCATAATTTCTTTTTCTTTTGAGAAACGATGCTACCAATTGACCTTTGACTCTATTAAGAGAACTTACGTATCAGCTACAATCAATTAGCTATTTCCTATAGAACCTAGATGATGGTGGTAGATTGTTTTACGGATATGTCAGTCGATACATTTGCCACAGAGTTCATCGTAACCTCACAACCAATAGGCATGATAAAAATGAAGAAATCAACCAGAATACCAGTATATTCACCTTTGCTAGTAGGTTATTGTCGTCTCCCATAAATGATAGTATAATATTCCAACAAGCTTTCAGAATTTGCATGTCAGGCTGGAGGAATATATCCGAGGCACTCGATCGTGACCGCACCATGGATGTCGCGTCTTCAGCAACTGAAATCAATACGTGAAATATTTGTTTAGATTTATTTCACCAATATGTCAAACTCCTACACGCCAACGAAAAGAGACTGCTGAATAGTTTCATATTTATAGCTACCTTGAGTTGCCTCATTTATACAAACAAACTGACGCTTGCTGTATAGACAGCATCGGAAAGCTTACGCATGCAAAATTCACTAGCTCAAGGGGTCTAGACTCTACGATATCACAGTGATTAACGGACAAGCATCTGCTGGGCTGAGACTATGGATACAGAGAAAGTGCGACAATGGGGCGTGTGCTTTGGCTATAAATGACATGGAATTTGATTGTATCTAGGGACATTGTGAGTGTACAATGTACAGTAGGTATACCTCTGCACTCACATGAATAGCCAGGAGCCACTCGATCCAATAACGACATGTGAGTCGCCATATGAGCTAGTGAGTTTAATGTATTATTACCGGTACTCGAGATGCGAAGGTGCAAAACTTTTACTCAGTTATGATTGCTTAGTGGGTTGATATGAGGATCAATTTAACCTTGTGAAAGCCATGTGTGTACGGAGGACCAGTCATGAGGTGGGACTGGACCTGAACAGTTTTAAAATTTGGCGATTTTGCACTTCGGACTAGCACTTGCATAAGAGAAATGGTTTTACCTCGAGGAGCCGGTTTTGATTTTTCCGGTTTTGGCGATGACGACAGGCGATTTTTCTTTGAAAGAGTGATAGAGCTCCGTCGTCTTAAGATCGACGAATCCGTGCCTATTAGCAGTGGTAACTCGGTTTCGTGTTGAAAAGTAGCTTTGGTGCCCGGAATGAAACAATGTTTAAATATATCTGACATTCCAGGTGGTAGTTGGACCTGCGCAAACGTCACCGAGTCTTTCGCACCTCGTAACATAACATTTCTTTTCCGAGGTTCCTGCTTCATCATGGCAGATTTTAATGGGGTGGTAGGCAAAGAGCGAAAGTTGGTCAAATCTGTAGGTGATGGTGATGCGACAGTCCTCTCATAGCCTAGATCGGCGCTCACCGAAGACTTGGTTAAACCAGGAGGTAGTGTCTGCTTCATATGCCCCCGGCCGTTAAGTCGATGCAAAGGGGGTCTTGAAATGGTGGTTTTAATTTGGTCTCCCGGACTCGATTCCGTGCTGGACGTCGTTATGCTTGATAAATCAGACTCTGAATTCGGTAGGCTTGACTTGTTCCCACCTCTTGTCAATGTATCACCCTTAGATACTGTGTTGTTGTTGATTGGGAAGGCTTTCAATGGGCCATTGTTATTGTAAAATGGTATTCCCGGCCTTGCATCATATACACCGCCATTACGATGCGCTGCCACCCTGCCTTTTCTAAGTCTAATGCGAAGTACATCCACGGTGGGATTGCCATTTGCTTCACCACCGCAAATACCACCTTTCACATTTACGCCATTAATCTTCTGTGTTGGCTCTTTTTCTTTGTCAAAATGCGATCTGTTTGTGATAGTTGTATTTACTTCAGTCACTTTTCTGAAACTTAATCCCGAAACTGGGTCGTGCCCGGCAGCCATTGTAAGTGAGGGCATCACCCATGCATAACTACTCGTAACTATATGGCAATTTCCGTACAACTATTCTCGTTAAAGATTTATTTCAACATTTGAACTGGAAAATGAGAGCTGTTAGCATAATGGAATTACTCATACACAATTACGGGGTATGAATGACAAATAGATATAAACCGTAGCGGAAAGGTAGTACGTATTTAATGATCGTAATGTCGTATAAGACATTTGTCGATTTGTGCCGGCGTTTTGAATTATATTAAAAACTTCCTGGGAAGTCTAGTTATTATCTCCGTCTGCGCACCTATAATGCAAGAATCATATGCGTTTCAGTGTTGCTGAATTCGTATCCCGCGTTGGCATGGAATCGCTAGCTTAAATCAGATATCGATATTGAACGTATCTCATCCGAAGATCATGGAATTTGAGGGATGGTACAAATTCAGTGCTCGAGTTCGACCAGTGAGCGAATTTAACGTTCGGTTTATATTCGAATCAAACACTCGCGATGTTCGTGCCTGAAACTTCTGTACTAGCACTTCCTTGTAAAGAATAGTTATCAGCTTATGATAAACGCGCTTTTTAGTAATGTTACTCTGACAAGCTATATCTGCCATCACTAGGGCGTGGAGCATAATTTGCGGTACCGCCACAGTGAAAGGGAAACGTACATATATCGTACTGGCACTGGCACGTGACTCATGACTACTTGGTCATATACATTGTACACGTATATGTGACGTCATCAGTTCGGATCCAGAGCTCGGCAACGAACTGGTCCGCGTTCTTCGTAATCCGGGTTCATACCATCCCTAGAATTCTATGGTGGGGCTCGGTTGATTTTGGATCACGCGAATTAAGTTACATCGATAAATGTACAGCTGCCCAAATTCTGTTTTAGTCTCTTTGACCGATGTTCGCTCAATATTGCATGCAAGACTGAGATTGGTGTCTCAAGAAGATTATGCGAAATATTTGCGGTGATGCTCTACATTTATTCATAAAAGATTATGAAAATTTCAGAACAACTAGGCTCAGTCAGTGCTACAATTTTCACGCCAATAACACACCATTACATTTTCATTTTTTTGAGTTCGGTTAATTTTGGTATTAGTAAAAATATTTCAACACAGAGTGTGTCAATGGCGAAAGATCTATACCGAAACTCATCAGAAATGTCTTTCCTAACATACACGGTAATCTTTAGCGTATTTGTAATTGTATTACAAAAACTGATACAAGTTACGCAGTGGGTGAAATGAACACAAGAATAGGTTTAACACAATCCCCACATGTTTTACTCAGAAACATAAAGAAGACGCTATAGAAATGGGGGATGACTTACCATTCTGTCTCAACGTACGTGCCAGATGAATCACAAACTCAAATCCCTGCCCGTCAATAGACGTGGACGATATATGTCTCGTTATGAAATATATTTGAAGCGAAATGCGGTATGGATCACCAAATACATTGCCGTCACGACCACATTGATAGTGTCACAAACACCTACTCATTAGCGTATAAGTTTCAATGATATAATTCACATGTACAGTACAGTACAAAAAAAAAACAGCAGCTAAAAACACTGCAGGCATTCATCATCTCAATAACACAGTGCCTTGAAATGGCCTAGGAAAGCTTGAGTCCACTGATTCCTACTGTCATTAGGTGTCTATACCTGCCAGAAAATACTCTCGTTTCGTAACTAACGACTGCCTGATGCGTATCAACTCCGCATTTCCCCGATAAGAATACAATGTCGCAGTATTTCGATTCGTCAACCATATCCAGCAAGAAAACTTAGAAAACACTCAGCCTACTGAAGCAACGCATTGTCATTAGTTCCATTAAACACGATATAGATAAGATAGCCGCCGGTTATGAGAAGTCACGGTGTGCTTATTCGTTCCGCTCAGCGAGGAAGAACTGACCGTGCCTAGGTTATACTGGCTACGCGAGATGAAAGAGCGTCACTCTAGGAAATGATTCACAAATTGAAACGCATTACAAGATATGTTTAACCATGGAAGATAAAACAGAGCCGAATTCAAGGAAATACAACAAGATCACTAGCCAACGATGCTACAAACCGAAATGAATAAGAACAGAATCGTACACGCATGCCAATTGCCAACGTTTGAACTGAAACCAACGAGCGAGCCAGAAATGATAACATACAGTATATACTGCACAAGAACTGAAGATACGCGTGAGATGTAATCTAGCCGGAAAAATGAAGACAAATTCGTAATATTGTTTCTCAACTGCTAAATTAAAATGACATAAGGCCTATATCGCCATTGAACACCAAGCAATCTTCTCATGAGTTAATCTGCTAAGATCAGCACATCCTACTGGACTTTATATCATTCCTCTATTTCACACTGGCATCTAAGATCCTCCACCTTCAGTTTCTTGCAATCACCACTATCTGTCCATAGCTAATTACAGTTGTCAAGGAAATGTGCCGTTCCGTTCAGCCGTACTTCGTTAATAGTAACCAAGGCGCCTCTAACTAGTCATTATGATCATCTCAAACATGTTTCATTAGGGACAGATGGGGAACGCCAGAATCACACCAATGCGACAAGCATCACCGTTTCACATATTCTCCATCGTACAATGAAGCTGACTGCCAACACAAAAGTCAATCGCATTCGTGTGCAGTCTCGAATAATTAGCAAAACACAATAAACTTTCGAAAAAGACTCGCACAGACCTGAAATGCGTCACGAAAGGTATGCTACAGGGGACGGGTAGATACAGTATTGATCTTGGAATATCACAAGGAACAAACATGGAGGGGCTGTCCGCGATCTATTTTACTCTGCTGACTTAGTATCAAACGACTAACCGCTGCGATTTCATAATAAGCCCAGATTCAGCCAGGACCATTACTACAACGCATTTACAAAGCGAGTGAAGGAAAAACCACTTCATTCTTGCTGGAGAATCGCAAATATTCAAACAAACCTCTCATTGTAGACAAAGAAATCGCTCTACATTTCTATCTGAAACTCAACGTGTTTACGATAGATACACTGCAGCAAGAATGATGTATTATACCACAAGTCCGGAAGGACGGTCAAATTAAGCAATTTTCGCGCGCTCAGTTTCGTCAATACGCGTTGAACGTGACATACTATGACGATTGCGCCGTCGACATTATCTGTAAAGCCTAAAGTAGACAACCGTCCAGACCAAATTTAGGTAACTATCAACAGATGCTTTAGAAATTACATTCTTTTGAATACATTGACTCAGGTTAACGCTTCGCAATTTGAAAGATGACCTAGGATATATATTACATATAATATGGCAAGGTCGACCTATACGCATGTAAGCAGCATAAGCGATGTAAGACTTTTTCGCCCGGAGCTGTATTCGTTCCGTTTGTTTATGAAGATAACGCGAACAAATCGGCTACGGAATGCACGTTTGTAACATCGCGTCGCCACACTTTTTGGGTGTATTCGACGAAATTAAGTAAGACAGTCACGAACTCACGAGTCACGGCGTCGTTAGCAATTAGCAAACAAAATGTTCTAGACAACTCAACGATCTTGATGTGAACGACTGGCTAATAATGACTGAGTATGAATATAGTCAAGAATATGTGTCCTTACCTAAGTAATGATAGTATGCCTGTATCGCATGAAGTCCCTTGAAAACATAATATTATGAACTTCCATCGATTCTAGACATATCATGGCCCAGCGACGATCTAGTAATACCCACCATTTTCACAAAAGTATGAATATTCGCGAATTGCAAGAGTTAGGAAGTTAACAATGAAATAGACTGGCATGATGACACATACATAGACAGATGGAAGTCTTGAGATTTCGAATACAGTATGTGGGACCGATCTCGCTACAAATTTCAACGCTGTGCCAAAACCAAACTCGTAGTCGAATATAAATCAGCGCTAAATCGGTATAGGCCTATACCGTACTCGGAGTGATGGGTTTAAAATCATTAGCTTTCCTAGTTCTGTTCGATAAATTGGCCTAATTGCACTACGTCTCGCTTGAACAGACCCATCAATGGGACTAACGCAACGCGACGACTGATTGATTGATTGGATTCCCCTTTACGTTAAGATCGAATGTAGGCTACGACCACTTGGAAACTCTCAGTTCAATCCTTGCCTAAATATATTCACTTCTACAATAGCAGTGAATATTCGACAAGCTGTTTGCTTTTCCTCAAACCAAACGGCTATCGAGCCATACTCTAATAATCTGGTAGACCCGAGTCTTGCCTGAAGTCTACCCAACTGATCTATGAAGTTAGGCCACTGGTGGCATGTTTATATAGTACCAGCTATACTCACTAAGATTTGAGTATTATTGGCTTGATCTATTCCTAGCGACAGAACTCGTAAACCTTTGTGAAGACTCAGACCGTAACGCACCCACCTCCACTTCGCTTACTGCGAAATGCCTGACGCGCAGCTTGAGCTTACTCTTTCGCTACCAATTTGACATCCGAACGCATTACGTCACGGTAGTGCGAGCTCAAGGAATTCGCGTTGGAAGAAATGATATGATGATATCAGAGTCGAAGAGATTTTCATCTAAATTGACAGGCACTGACTATATGAAGGTATATATTATGGTGGGTGTCACCCAAACGTTGTCAAGTACAATACAATACAACGTTGGTTCCGAGTTGGTGGTGCGGGGCTATTCGACGTAAAGGGGACAGTTAGATATGACCGAAAATGATCAACAAACACCGGTTTTAAAGCCGATTGCCTAACCGCAGGATACTCTCTTTAAGGGATCTCGGTAGGGGTAGCGCTTATGAATGAAAATGGGCGCTACGACAAGTCATGTCACTGTGTTGAACGTAGCAATCAGACCGTACTAGTGAATATCTATATCAACATATCACCTCCACTTGGAGGGTGCTGTTTTGATCTAGGCTTAGCACAATCAGTGATTTCTGGCGGTCCCTTCTGGTTTAAGATGTTTAGTATGTATTGGAAATTCGCCTTTAAGCGTACTTCCGTCGTCCAGGATATCATTAAGCTTCAGGTTACGAATGGGAACTACTACTAGTATCTGCTTATGCCGATTGCCGAGTAGATAGCCATAGGGGTAAGCGCCTGGCTTCTTTACCGATGTCTTCTGGGTGGGGAACTCGGCCGCGCCATACTGACGATGAACATTGCAATTCTTTACGAATCCCTGCCAGATGCTCGGCAATCACAAAGGCTTATCCAAAGCCATAAATGTCGATACACAATCGTCTCTGCACAACAAACCAAGGGATACCTAGACAGTGTCTAGATATCCCTGAACAAACCTATGCTGCACTTGACAGAGCGCGAGGTGCAAAGACACTCTCTAAGCGAAGACTTCGACGTGATGCATCATTATTACGACCATGACGTTTTCATCGAAACATTCCTGAATGCGGTCACTCTAATCGAGAATAACTATATAAATAATTGTGTCTCTGTCTGTGTGTAATATCTGTCTGTGCACGATTGAACTTCTTTATTACTGAAGCTATAGCGCCATAAGATTTTACAGGGATATAGGGACGGACGTTATACGTGCGACCAGGTGGTTTTTTGTGCTTCCAGCGTGTATTTCGTAAGTTATTCATCACCAAATGCTGTTATTTGACCGTTTCGATACGCCGAAATCACAGATGCACCTTTTAGATCGCTTCTGCTATCTAGCGGAACAATTTCTTCATTTCTGATCGCGTAACGTAGCCTGGCTACAACGTCCTGCTTACGTACTGTCCTTCGGTTCGGCGTCTTAGATATATTTCATGCGGGTTTAGATAAGGCATATGAGAAGTGAATCAAGGAGCCATTTTCCTTCGTCAAGAGAAGAGAGGGAAGCGTCTCACCCACGATTTAATGGAGGTCGCATTTTTAGCGTAGTGCTACAACGTCTTATGTTGTTGCATGCCACATTTTCGATTTGCGAAAGAACTTGTATAGGATGTAGTAGGCTGCTTCAAGTGATGCCCAAGACCGAATAAATAACGCATAGGGTTGACCACACGCATTGACATACATTCATAATCGGTGGAATCCTGGAGATTCGATGGTGATGATCGATGTATCACTTGTCATTACACTGCTCTGTAGCTCTACCTGGTGACAGGTTAAATAATAATCCACAGACGTATCAGTCCATTATTTCACTAAACTTTGAAACACATTCGCTCTTGAAGAGAAACTAACCAACCTTACAGTCATACCGTCACCACCGGATTCAATTATTCTTGCTAAAAGCTGCTGCAACCAATCACGTCAGCCCGTGTTCGAGCTGAAATCAGTAGGCATATTCAAATTATCCTTCCATCTTGATGTTCATCTCTGATACAAAAAGCGCGTCTGCCAGCTCTTTACCCTCTAGGTTTGTCAAAGTGATCGGAAGTGAGCGAATCGTGAGTAGATTCAGTGTTGTGACTTGATGGTCGACAGTGCTTAATACAAAAATGCTAATCTGCACAAATAATTGATTTTGGGCGGCCACACTAAATAATAGGCTATAATGGTCAACTATTTTCATTTCTCACCTGATTTTAGAACGACTTTAGGCTTTTGACATCCCCTTTGAAAGGATATATTTGCTAACGTAGTAGGCCTACCTTCGTACGATCTTATCCCTAGTGTATTGCCGACTTATGTATAGCACTAGTAATGCACCCCTTCCCATTGCCCATGCCACATATACCATCACGGGCATAACATTGTGCTAGAAAATCTTTATGTCAATACATTTAGAAAGTGCATGCTAATAAAAAAAGTAACTGGTAGAGATGAAAATTCAACTGCAACTTCGTCCGAATAAATAGCTTACGCGGATTGCTAGGAAACATCAAATCTGCGTTTTCATATGCTGAATATCATATATAAAACAGATAGGCTTTTAGTAGCCGTACTCCGAAAATGATATCAAACAAAAACCACAACTTCTTCTTCTCGCGATTTCGTGCGTGGCAGACTGTTCGTGTATTTTTTCCTTGCTCCTCTTGATGAAGATTTCGACCTCGACCTGGCCGCGGAATTAGTGACGTCACCATGCCGTCTGTTGTCTTTGCGAGATTTTGCTTTACGATATAAATGCATGTTTTCCGGGTCGTCGCTGGACTCAGAAATTCTTGAAGATGAACTTTCCAAAATTGATGTTCGTTGGAGGCTTGATGAGGCAGAGTCGGACGCCAATTTGCTTTGAGATGGGGAGAACATTCTGTCTCGATATCCGCTGAAGCGATTGGGTCGTCTTTCTGGGGAGGTGGAGGATGACGACCCTGCTGAACGAGAACTGGTATATCTGCTACCAAACCGGGATCTATTTGGAAGTAGAAGAGTAGAGTACAATGAACTATCCAGCAAAGGCATGCGTTCTGGTAGTTCAGGTTCAACAAAACTGTCCAATCGTTCGAGGGAAAGATTGTCATCTTCACTGCTCATACGAGTCTCAGATTGTGACGTTAGAGTGTCATCTAGCGGCAAGGCAAGTTTACGATGGAGTGAACTCGCGGTGTCGCTAACAGTACTGCGACGATACTTACAAATTTCTAAAACGACAGAATTGCCGTCATGATCTGTAGTCTGCCATTTGTTTTTACTGACTGGTTTGCAACAATTCGGCAGTAAAGGCACAAGACTACCGACGTTATGAACTTTGAACTGTAGCACAGTGGAGCATAGCGGTAGCGGTCTTTGTTTGATGCTCAATTTTTTCAATGCAAACTGAATGTCACTGTTTTCCCCGCAATAAACAGCGAAGAGGCAGAAGTCTTTGCGTAGAGTGATGGCACATTGTCTCAATAGTAAGCGATAAAATTCAACTTGGTACATCCAATTCGCATCGCTCACGAATAAGGTGTATCTTAAATGTTGTTTTCCATAATGCACCTCTCTTATTCCCATAAGAGGGAAATCAGTGGTTGATATCGGGCGACGGTCAAATTCCATGTCGCTGTATTTACTGCTGTTACTAGTTGCGTCAGAATCCTCCCCCGTTCTTGTTATGTAGTCTTCAGTGACGCATTGCGCAATGCTTTTTCGTTTCGTTATTTTCGTCGTGTCGATCACGTCACCGTATAATCTTGTGACGTCACGTTCTGGTTGGTAAGCGTAAAAATCTTGCGTATTCCACTGGCATTGAGTGATTCCCTTTTTTGAACCAGCTCTGAAATTGAAATAATAGGTGTAAATATTCTGACAAAATCACTTGGAAACAAGAACTAAAAGGCAGGGGGGTTTACATAGTAATAGCACAAGCATTGACGTATTCTAATCGATATACGATTTCAATGATAGTCAAAAGGTAACATTATGTAACAGATTATCGAAGTCTCTCGATTTCTTTGTTACCATTATTTCTTGATAACATCTTTAGCCTTTACCTAGCTACGGACAATCAGTCTGGAGATTTAGATAGGCCTGCGGATAGCGCCTGATTATGACGGCTAGGATATGTAATCAGTCTACCGCCTCCACGCATGAAAACGCAAACGTGAACGCAATTTGCATCTTAGGAGAAAACATACAGTAAACCGAGTTCAGTAAACCCCCACGTATGCGTCTGACAGAGGAAACCCTACGCAAGTAAAGAGAGCTATCTCACATTTAAAACCTCACTCTCAATAGTTATATTTTCACGTATGATCAAAATCGCGACGCAAATCAAATGATTTATGAATTTCTGTCTCAAAATAGTAACGCAACCATGAGTAATTTTGTTCAGATATTCACTCTATCCACTTTCAATATCTTGTAAATTCAGTATTTTATGAGTTGTTATGTTGTGTTACACGTTTGGTGCAAAAATAGCCTTGTCGCCTGTGTGGCAGATGTAATGGTTGTGAATATTACTATAGAGGATTCATTTGAACCTTATTTACTTCAAGGATGACAACACGACAGTAATCATAGTCAATTACTGTACATTTCGAAAACAAGGTGACGGAGCTCTTGTTGAGAAATGTCTTAGTCGGAAAAGATAGTAAATGTTCAGGAAATGATTTGTAAAAATCGACACGACTGTCTGATCACTAATGACTGTAATAAACTGGTAGGTCGCGGAGTTCGACATTTGAAGTGTTTTGGTCGGATTTCCTATCATCATTCAATCAAGAATCCGCACTTGGAAATTCCTTGCGAGATTCAAAATGCCATGTTCATCTTGATTGCAATTTATTTCACTTGAATATTTTTGTGTGGCTTTCATCAAAGAGCGAAGGTTCGTATACGCGTGTGAAGTCTCAATGTCGGTGGAGTGTAATATGATGGGCATAGATACCGTTGGGCGATAATTCGGAAGTGGCGGGCGGCATTGTGCACGGATCAGCTAAAGGGTCTGTCTAGTCGCGGTGTGTAGCCTATATAGGCCTACTCACCATTCAGATACACTGATAAATGTGGCATTAATGCTTAACCTTCCTGCAATTTCGTGGGCCTTTACGATTTTGCATTCTTGATGTAATAGATATAATAAGTTACCACAGATTTAACGTCCAGTCCAGTTTATTGGAATATAAATCACAAGCTTTCGAAACTCCACTTCTTCATCAGGTGACTTATTATATCTATTATACTGTTTGGATCGTCCGTCACCGGCTCCACTATTTTTCGCATTCTTGATGTGACACAGAAGCCTTCTCCCGTCGTTAAGTTAAGGTCTGGACATGTCACACATAGGGTACATCATTGGCCATCTCATACCATGGATACCTTAACTAATTCTAGACCGTGTACTAATGTCATGCTTATCTAATCGCAATCTATTTTGGATTGACATCCGATACGATAAAATGACAGAAAAATTCAAGCATATTGTAACAACTCAAAGTAATGTTATCGCAGCGGTATTCTATTTCCGAGATTGACGGTTTGATGATGAAACATGATTGAAAACGTCATTCAAATGATCTTTTAAACATTGTGGAACACTCATAAGAAATAGTAATTTACCGAAAATAATTTAACCACATCGACTCTTCGTCTCTGTGTATTTCTAGAATCTATTAGAACGGCAATTATAACTGGCAAACATGTCGGTACGGCAACCGATAAGGATTATTGTACCGTTGCTTGTGCCATCATTGCTACGATAAATAGTTGTAATCCGAAGATATGTAATTAGTGAAATGTACTGTAGGAGACAGAACGATATTTATCGGCTACTTGATAGATTCATCCAACCCCTGAACATTTCCCTGCCTCTCCTCACACCATTACTGTAAGGTATAATCTTCGATATCCTTATATTTGCCATTGAGACGTGATAGCTTGTAATGGTAAAATTAATTAAGAATTGGTAAGATACTTGACAGCTCACTGTTCTCCGCACAGCGCCGCGCACTGCACCACTTCTCCAGCTCAACTCGCGCTGGCCGCCGCAGCCGCATTTGTTGTTGTTGTTTTATATTTCAAGGGAGTTTACAACTACTAAGGTGATGTACGTCAAGTCAATGCTTACGGTGACGTGTCAATACTTCTGATTTATAGCCTGGATCACTATCATGACCACACAACTCCGCACTCCCCCGATACTGACTGCCAATCCGATCAGGAACGGCTACTAATTTAAAAGACTTTGGTTTGGCTCGGTCAGAAGGTGGACAGTCTAAACCACTCGACCAAGTGAACGGTCGCAGTAGCAATTGGTGTACTCACAGGAGGTAATCGAATCAATCAACGCCCAAACAATGATAACCGACACTACGATATAACCACTATGCAGACCACAGGCAATGATTTACAAGCGAGCCTTAAGCCAACTGGGTCGTGCGAGTACGTTGAGTCCAAACCATTCATGATTTCAATATGCCGTACACAGGTACACTGCTGGTTATAAATACATGATCATGCGTGGTAGGACATTCATTCTGTTTACGCCACTCAAAGAATCTCTCATCAGTTTGATTGGCACATGAAGATTCCTCTCATGACATTACTACTGTTGTTTGTGCTTGATCAGTGATGATTTGGAATATCGAGTCAGTTGAGTTCAGCCGTAAATTCGACTTCCAGAATGCCAGTTGAATACAATGATTGTGACACTGTGAGTAGTAGCATGGGTATCCTTCCTTGGGTATGGACTGGATAGCACGTCAAATGTTATCGGTCACGCCATTTCATTTGCTTATCGAAGATATATTGAGAAAATTTGAATCCGCCAGAAGTCTCGGACTGGATAGCAGAGTATACATTTGAGTTGGTCCTTTTCAATTATAAGAATCACGTGACATATCGCAGGAATTTATTGCTCAAGATTAGAAAGTTATCGATGTTCCTTTACACATTTTTAGGCGCCGTTTCTCGCTTAGTTCAAAACCGCGAATTCAGGGTTGAGTGGATTCCTATTTGATCATGAGCGTGCTATAGATTAATGTTTACTTTGCCAATGCATTCTCATAGCACGAAACAGTTACTTACTTGTGATGAAACTCCCAAGGCCACGTCTCCAGTTGCTTCCTGGCAACCAACGTTCGTTCGGCAACTTCAAAGTCAAAAATGCCTTTCCTAAATCCAATATCCCGTTCCATATTAATTTCGTCCTTATTCTTTTCATTGTCTTGACTTTCTTGCAAGATAACTTCGTATCGTAGAAAAGGAACATTTGCGTTTGGGAGTTTGTACGTTTTTTCTTTACGATTCAATATCGTGACGTCATTATCATTTAGATCCAACGACTCTGAAAACTCGCTTTCCAGGTCTTGTCGTTTGTTCCACGCGTGATTTAACAATAAATCAGGCTTGCTTAGGGAGTCTGTGATAGATCCGGATGTCTTCTGGTGCTTTGTTTCCTGAGAGTCCTCCTGACACCCGTTGAAAAACAAGACTGTCGCTAGACAAGGTACCGCGCGTTCTGACGACCCCTGAAAGCACAGAATGCAAACTGCAATCAACGAAATGACCAGACAAATGGCAGAAAGGTCATTTGCGTGATGAATGTATGGCTAGTGAATACTCCACAGTCTGCGGCTAACTCTCTCGTTTCCGCTGACCAGCCGTGATAGTCTTTTCTCCTCACTGTAAACGAGAGAGTTGACCGCAGGGATGTAGAACAGGAATGATCCAAGGTGACTTGTGGATAATATTTATAATACTCAGCGGTATTTCCAATTCTTAACGATACGTGATAAAATCTGCAAATCAGTCACATGCTCACTGACTGGTAGTTTCGCATACATGGCAGACTACGTGCGATCCTGTATGATTGAGGAAAATTGTTATCTGATTCTCATACAGCGCAAACAAATTTGAATCTTAATCTGATGGAATAGCATACAATTGCAATATTTCATGGATGACCAAAAATAACTGATATTTTATCCTTAAAAAGAATTTTCCTCGCCCCGCCATATAATATCCATTTTGGGCAGATTCTACAGGAATGCAATGAGCGCACTTTTCAATGAAATTTGGACTTCTTGCTATAAGCTTAGGTCTGCTTGGATGCTTATCAATGGAATACTAACATTTATCAATCACCATCATATGTGCAGTTCAGAAAATCAAATAAAACGAGATCATTAATAATGATTTGTATCGGTTTATATTTGTCTAAAATAGTACATGATGATAGAACTTCATTCAAGCGTTAGTCTACCCCTTCAAGTCCTTACTATAAGTCAACCAATTTGCTTTTAATAAAGAACGATAAGAATGAGCGAATAGGGGTTTTCGATATGTCGAGTTTGGTATTGTTAAGAGATGAGTGTTTTAAATTCCTCAAATCGAAATACACCTGTGTCGCTGTGTGACTTTTCACGTGACTTAGCAAATGAAGGCCGATTGGACACTGTCTGACGTGCGTACTGAATCAATGTGTTCTGATATAGGATTGCGGGTGAAGTAAATAGCATTTATGTCAGACAACAAGCTGTTTTCAGAGCTTTCTCTCATCCTTTCGGAATTCGCGGTCCGAAGCAATTAGACATGACGACCATCTGCGTATACGACACAAATATGTTGCATTTCCATAAATGACGCCTCCTTTGATCAAACCGTCACGCAACACCTTGAATCAAGGCGGAAATTCATTTTAATGACCCCACAGTTTTTATACAAACGACGCAATTAATCGACACACGCCGTTGGCCTGAGTTTAAGTTAGCCCGGGGCCAACTTTAAACAAAACTTAGACTTATGTACGCGGGCCCACAAGTGCTTAGAAGCTTTGAGGGGAGCTCGAGTATCAAATACCAAGCAAAGTCACTACTTGTATTTCACACACTTGACAGATTTGCACTCACGACAAGTTATCACTGATATACAGTAGATAGCCAACGTCAGTTATGTGTAAGCCTGTGTCTTGAATAGGCTTCGTGTGAGCTGGGACATGCGTGGTGGTGTATACTCTCCAGTGTGTACTTGACAATGTGTATCGTATAGTGATTACTTCAGTCTTCACTGCATTTAAAGCGTTTACATATTGCAAGGCCTGATGTGTTAGTATTTACCATCATAGTTTAGGATTACTGTCATATTTATGACAACCACGATCCATTTCGTCCAGACATTCTGGGATCGACATCCCGCTGAGTTTAAAAGTGTCATGATATAAAATAACTTAAAACGACTTATCGCGACATGTGATCTTTGCATCATCCTCACGCTAACCCATCACAGCTCAATGTTTATCTCCCATGTTCCTTACACTAATTGACCTTTAACCCGTGACCTTACAATGTTAATAGTTGCTGGTTTTATGGCGTGTGAGAAAGATTTGTAATAAATACAACTCGTTGGAGATCGATGAAATTGTTTTGATGTGATACAACACCCCTCAGGCGTCTCCGACTAAATCCTTGTAGAAAGTAATATCAGTCGGGATTACGCGGGGAGTTACACGCTGAAAGATCGACGGATCAAAAATGTGTGAATAAGTGTGATACATCACTGCGGTATAGAAACTGATGTTGGTAATGGTGATGTTTTCAAGACCGCCTATCCAATCAAACGTACAGAATATACATAATTCTTTCGCTATGCCATTCTATCTTGGTGTCACATATTGATGAATCAAGTGTGTATATTGTCTATTGTTTGAGGGATAACAGCGCGCAAAGCACTAAGAACTGCCGTGGAATCTTTGCGTCAATCTGATTGAAACTCAATGTGGCCTTCCTAAAGTTGTGTTTGATAGTTACGAAGTTGCTACGATATACACCACAATACACAAGGATAAGTATCTAATAAAATCTTATTGTAGAGATAACATGATGCCTCCATCATGTCTAGTCTATCCTCTGACGCATGGCGATGGCAGTTGTCAAAAGAAAGGAGTATATGGAGGGCAAATTCTCTTGCTTTGAAAAGCTGGTTGCTATAGATGTAGACTAGATGTAGACTTGTCGAATTACCTCTATGTAGGGAACAGAACAGGGGTGGAATGTTGCAAGTCGTCCCTTCACAAATGGGATCTCGGCATGCGAGTGTTGTGCAGCAGAGCAAACCGCAGACCATGTCATCCACTCCTGTACTATACAAATCACCTAACGAAGTGACAAGTCTGAAGAACCTAGATAAGGCAACGAAATAGTCCGAAGAAATATGCCGAACGAAAGAAGAAGAAGGGAGGGTGTCAGTGACTACTCCCAGTCCATCCTTTCCCTATCAGTTTAAAGTATTACATCTATCGCAACATTTCGTTTATATCTGTTTATATTCTATTCTGACTGGTGAATAAATAAAACAAACAAACAATATAGATATACTAATTAATGTTTGATACAGCTGGTTACGAATGTAAACAGAGCTCTTCAGTGAAGGGGTGACAAAACGCAATCTCATATGGAGTGTAATTGGAGCTCATGTCATGAACCTTATTACGTTAGGATTAAAATTCACATCATATTTTGTCAGAGGATAATTATGGCGTATCACTTGGTAATTATTGTATTTATCTTTCCAAGGAACGACAAAAAATACTAATATTTAAAGTGACTACAAGTGATATGCTGTCACGAAGGTCGATCCGTGCGACATAAATAAGGTCATTATCAACCAAACTTGCGTAGAAGCTAATATTTTCGCAGTTGCACAAAGCCATGGCCTAATGTCATAGATATGACTCAGTTTCAGTAGCGTATGGTTATTTTAATGCAAAATCGTCTTTAAGAAATTGTATTTCAATTGGTCGCTGTCGATGTTATAAATTGAATGCATTTGAAATGTTGCACGGCTCAGCCATGGCCTACTTTAGTTTACCTAGAGTAGGCCATGGCTCAGCTAAATGCAAGCATCGCAAGAGAGCGTACACGACGCGCCACACTCAGTGCTAAGAGCCCACAGTTCTTTGGTACTGACTTCGTTATTCTATACGAAAGACTAGCTGTCTCCTAATTGTACTGTAGTATTGTTCTCAACGACATTTCTAGTGACGCTATTCCGCGGAACCAACAAAATAGGTGGGCGGGTGGGCATCAACGTTATGTTATTTCGCAACCATCACATAACCGTACCGATATTATTTAGACTACTGTATAGCGGTGCATGAGGAGGAGCGTGAGAAATTATAGTGCTTGTGATAGGCAGTGGATGACCCGATGGCTCTTAAAATGCCGTACCTATTTCACCTATCGGTGCAGAGAGCACCTCATTTTAGAGGTCATTGAATCATGAATTATCGACTGTACTGAATTTGTTAACTTCGATTTCTAAAATGTCGGCAATTGGAAATCTTTGTCAATAAACAAGTTAGAGCTAAATTAATGATTTCTGCATTTCCGAACTAGGCTGGAATTCTCTAGATCAGACATGCGTGACGTTGGACATAAAGCTTTCAACAAACACGATGCACGTATATGAGATGATGCTTACGACGGTATCTGATTATTAATCCCATTCTTGGAATATTTTCTGCTGGATTTCTCAACACGCTGACTCGGAATCGTGTGAGGTCGCACGGTGAGAGATACTCCTAGTTTCCTTCTTCGCGGTCATATCAGATTACTCATCTATATAATATTAACTCTTCGGAGAAGAATCTGATACCGTGCGAGTTTATCATGACCAAAGCAAGTGAGTGCTTGCTTTTAGCTGTAGAAGAACTTGTGGCATTGATTTGATTGAATTCACACGTTAAGACATCAGAATGCATACGAGCAATGATCGCTTACTCTTTCCAGGCGAGGTTCTTGCTCTTGATACATCCCTATTGCCTATTTCCCGCGTATATAATAATGTCGTACCTAGTTGGTTAGGCCGGTTTCACACGAGATGCCTTGTTTGGTATACCAGCACACTAATGTCCTACTTTGATCGGGGTGCTGCCCCTATTGAGAGAAAGATTGTTCGTCATGTTGTGTAATTCAAAAACCGAGATTGCAATTCCGCTCAGTCCGACGTTTGGGAGTTACGCGACCCGTTTCATCTGTTATCTCGTGCCTGCTAAGCATGTCATCAATTTACTACTATGGAAGTGCGCTACACTCCTATATGCGAATAGAATCAGACACGTGGCCGTGATTGCAGGCGTTGATGGATCTCATATTTCATCGAATGACGTACATTCGGTCGGATTTCACCCCGAAGCTCGTCTTAATCCTTGCTAACTAGAGGGTTAGCAAACATAATCACGCATATCCCGAAATTTGCCTTGTCATCGTCACTTTAGTTGGTATCGCTTACTTTTTTGTGCTCTACAGCTCTACAGCTCTACAGTGCTGTATAGCGAGTCACAAAAGTTTTGGTGGATGCAAATGTGTCTATGGCGCGCACAAGCCTACACAAATCAGGGTTGAAACCACGGTGCGTTTGATATTTTAAAGCTTTGGCAAACATTAGTGTTTATTTGGTCTGTAAAAGCTAGAAAATGTCGCGACCACGCCCTGACGAAAGCGACGTCTGTTCCCAAGACGATTAAGTTTGGTGAAAATACGCTGCGGTTCAGTGTTCAACTGGAATATATGAAGATAAATAGTTGTACGATGTTTGTTTACATTTGCTCGCCCATTCCTGTTTACGCTGAAACTGACTGCACATGTATTTTTTGCTACATCGTGAAATCGACCGAGTCCATGAGTCATAGCATATGCTGTCAAGGCGCGCCATTTCTCGTTACAATCCGCCCCAGTCTGCTCGGACTTTGGACCGGCGATGGACATCGCTGAGCACCAATCGGAGCGAAATTTGAACCCGAATCCCTCTTGTCGCATGAGAGAGAGAGAGTGAGAGAGAGAGAGAGAGAAACAAGAACCAATAATTCTATATAATAATTATTTTGTTCAATAGAAGTCAAACAACAGAAATAAAACGTAGACAATCAGTCGCCCAAAATAGACTTTCATTAAAACAGACTTAGTGATCTAACGACCGAAACCTCCGTTCATTATAACAAGCATCCAATCAATGTCAGCCTGAACCTGTTGACAAACAGCCTCAAATCTACAAAGGCTCGTTGTTCCAATTACGCTGTTGATTTCGCTATTTGTTTAAATTTGCAATTACATATCGTGTCACCACTTTTTTCTGTGTGTTGTGAGTTTTGAGTTGTTTTTAGCCAGAAAATATGACCTTTTCGCACTTACGAATTGTACTTCGACGATAAAAATGTCGCCAAACTGAGTAGCGTATGGATACGTAACTGTACAGATTGTACAATGACTCTCGTAGTATGATCACGCCCATAATACGTCCTTCAATTAATTCAAGTGTTTCAAGGACAATTGTCGAGAAATTACTTGTGACATTATTTTGTTTCAAATATCACGCGCCTAAGCAAATTCCAGAACGTACTCGATTAATTCCGATTAATTCAGACCGACTACAAGTTCGCTTATGACTCATAACTACCCAGATTACCTTTTCACAACGACGCTATTTATCAGACAGACATTGACATCGTATTTTTTATTCTGGGAAGTTAATTCCTGATGGACGTGAGGGCACAGACGACGTTTCTAACTATCATGACGTCAGCTGCCGAGATGAGAACTATTTGTTATTCTAAATAACGTAAGGGAGATGATTAGACATCATTGGTGAATATATCCGGACATTGACGAAGCATTTTATCACGGAATTTCGCAAATGAAAGTGCTAGTTTTGACTTATTTTCACCAATAGCTTACTTTTGAGTCACAAATGAGTTTATATTGATCGCGCTAGTTACAGAAGTTATTGAGAATTGTACAATCGAAAAAGAATGTTTATATTATCATTTACTTAAAGACATAGGTGCCACTTGATAAGTATTCAAATAGGAACTTCTATTCCGATACTGAGATATGCATATTGCGCAATGATGTAAATATTTACCAAGCTATAGAGGTAGCAATTATATGGACCCAGCAATGTAGTAAAAGTTTTCCCCGGCCTTTGGCCCCATCAGATTCCCCTTTACTTGCAGTCCACAAATTAATGCCAATTTTGCAGCGACGTAATAGTTTTGCTTAATAGATACGTTACATACCTTTCTGTGTGCTTGTGGAAGGTCGAAATAATCCGATTTCTCAGACTCCCCGATGACTTGAAGATCGCTGTCAAGCATGTCGACGACGCTTTGATATGCTTTGCGTACATTCTGTCGCGAGTTTGCCCCGGTCAGAAGTTGGATACTGACTATCTGAGGATCATCTTCAAATAAACTGCAATCTTCACCTGAAAATAAACACATACCATTAGTTGATCAAGGTATTGAACGGGGTTTGTTTGTCTGACTCCTATCTACACGGCCTTGTGGCCGGCGGAAACCGATTAAATTTCCTTTACTTTGTCTGAAGAACCGGGATGAGGCCACCAAGCAGTAGCTGTTCTGATGTTCAGCCAGAAGAAACCGAAGCCATACGAAAGAAAGAAGAAGAAACATTGGACAGTATTTCCATAGACACACTACAGACAGCACGTTGCCTAGACAATAATATTAGTAATCGACAGACCATCACTGACGGAAAGCAGTATAAGTTGTGAAAACGGTTAACTTCATCATCAATCATAGTTGGGTCAAAGCGAAGTGAATTTGCAACAGTCAAAAAGCATTAATAAAAGTTCACGATCACGAACATAAAGTTGAGTATACTTAAACTGGATTAACTTTTAACGGGTCAGATTGGAAGTAGAACATATGTGTCAGACAATAAACGCTATAGCTTAAGGTGATAATTTTCACATTGAAGACGTTTCAAAACAAAAGGCAGACACGATGGAACAAACGGCACACTCAACACCTCAACTGATCACAACAACGAAGCTGATAAAATCATCACGACGTAAGGAAATCACAATTTGAAAACAAATTGCAAAGTTAGGCATTTTACAATATGCTGTTCAATATATCGTTCATTACGATAACGTTTTGGTATGTAAAACTGCCGGCATCACAGTTCACAGAACAATCCGCCTGACATATCCTACTGAATGCTGTGTCACAGCTAACAACTGAGTACATAAAAAACTTCGTACGAACCAGAGACGATCGCGAGAATCAGCGTGACGATATTCTTAGCGAAAAGATTAGTGTCATGATAAAACGATCACAAACACCTAACACAAAAAACTTTGTAAATGCCCAAATGCGTCATTGAAAATCTTATTACGTAGCCAGGGCGATCATGAAAAGACTTGGGAAAAGGATGATGCTATACCGCTCAGTTGGCCGCGTTGTTTGGCTGTCCGTCTTCGCTTCCCGACCGAGTCAAATCAGTCAGTATCGGAGAGTACGGAGGGTTGTGGCTGTGAAAGCGACACGCGCGCTGTGACCTGAGTTGTTGAAGACAGTCATAAATCCAAAACACTATCGAGAGGAAATTGAAGCAAGCTACAACTGTTTGCGGATAAACGAATAAAGTCTGATCGCCGATTGAAAACGACACAGCTGCGTAATGGGCGCAGTGAGCGGAATATCGTTTCGTTTGAGTAAAATTTTCTGTTGTTGCAGTGGAATCGGTTTACATTCTCAAATTTTTTAAATGAGTAGGCCTACCATGCCAACAGCACTAACTCTAAGCCCATAGATGAAATCTATCAGACGACTTCCACTCTGCTCCTACATATTACTCCCCCAATCAGTAGTAGCCTTACTCTAGATTAAGATCGCCTTAGTAGGAGCCCACTCTTACATTTATATGCAGGTAGTGAGTGCGCGGATTGAAATGTGTTTGTGTGAGTCACTAATTGGGATTTCGTACAACAGATTGGTAATTGCTGTTGCGCTGGCAATGACCGTCGTAAAGGCAAACAGCATTTTGACGACGGATGCTAAAATATTCATCTGCGCAATCTACAGTCACGCACGACTGAATTAATCAATATTATGAGTGTTACTGCATTAAAATCCCATGGATTTATAGTAATGGTAAGCGAATTATAGATTTTCAGCCGTGATTAGGCAAGTTCCCACGCTGGTTTTCGATGCATTACATCCCCACCTGCAACTGATATTACACAATATGTGCAGAAAATGTAGAGGCACGGGTCATATACGTCGTATAACAAGTGGTCGAAACGGATTACCATGCAACGTAAACTGCTTCGCGTGCCTTCCTCCGCGAGTTCGGTCATCAAAATAAGATTACGTCAAAGATCAATCCACAAGGTTGAACAAGTAGGATATCGTAAAGTAATTGCACTCTAATATCACTATAGCCGTACTGTAGCACAAAAGAATTAACCGTCATTATTATGTGATATCGTCAGTCATTCACGATATCGTCCTTGATATCATCAAATTTATTAACCACAAGTCGCGGTGTCACACGGTATCGGGTCGTTATCCAGCAGTTGAATTCAATATTCAATGCAGATACGTGACAAAAGATATATTAAACTCCATGCATTTTTTCATGAGCACGTTGTAATGGACACATCTCCCCAATCATGCATATACAGTAATTTGAATTAGTGTGACCAAGTGTAAATTCAGCAAAAGATATCTGGTTTCCTAGCGCGCTATGATACACGCACTGATGTGATTCAGCGTCAGTGGCAATCATTCGCACACTTTGGCAGCGCTAAAATGACTATTACAAGGCATACAAAACGCAGCGCGGTCTCGAGATATCATCTCTAATGACTTTATTCAATCTCCACAGTATTGAAAATGTTGTGGTATCAAATCTGACATGATACGAAACTTGCGATTTTCGGCAAAAACATATCCCCTCCGGGAAAATTATTCCTTTTGTATTTTAACATCATAAAAGTCTATACATGTTCAACTTACTGCCTTCGATTGATTCAGTGCGTCTTGTCTTTGCCGTCATGTCAATTACCGTCATTAGTCTGAAAAGCAACAAATCATCTATACAGGATAGTAAACATTGGCGCGACCAGTAATGTTGTCACTAATCTACTCTCGCGGGGAATATTCGGCTTCATGCTCTGGGCGTGACTGTTGGGTTTTTGCACACACACGCGATAGCTTGCCCATGGCCTACTTTAGTTCCGGCCTGATTTAACACATTCGGCCCGAAATAAAGGTGCTGGCTTGCCTATTCTATATTCTATAGTTCAAATCCATAAATCTGGCGGCCCTGCAACTCCAACCATGACTAGAACGTTATCATTAAGGTGGCTTAATTGCGGCACCCACGACACGACACACACGACGAGAGCCCGGTTTAGATTCAGGAGATAGAGTAATCCGCGACTGGTATCGGGTCCTACCTGATGCGGCTTGAAGATAAGTTGAGATATTGCGAAAATCCAATATTTGATCATGCAACTTTCAAGTAGAAGTCCGTGCATCGACTAACATCTTAAAGACTACGTTAAGATTATGTTACAAAAGAATATCAGTTATTGCAACACGCGTAGATACGGTTTGGTTTGGTTAAGTTAGACATTCTTTGGTAGATATCAAATCATAACTGACGGTGAGAATAGCAGACCCCAGACAGGTTTATGAAGCATATACTAACTCGAGTATTCCATCATCCGCATGAGGGTTTTTCAAAAGCTCTATCTCTTGCTAATTGTTAATAAAGCTAGACGGTGCACGGATGTCCTGTAATGTTTACATTTCCAACCGAGCTCTTGCTGCTACAACTAGCGAGATCCTAAATTTCACCTCACATCAACGACATCAATACTTAATAGTCCAAACCGGAACCGCAAACAGACACCCTAGAGTGCTAGTCACGACAACGAAATCGACTATAAGACTCCTGTTGGGTAATCCGGATCGTTCCAGCCTGCGCTACGCAATCATCAAACACGTTCTATCAATCAAGTTCTGCATCCTCGATTACCATGTTACCTACGCGATGGCGGAATCAAGTATGAGACTGGCGTTCGTACGTTTGAGACTTTCTTCGCCTCCATCACGCGACGTCATTTATTACCACGACGCCTCAAGCCAAATTCTATACCCGACGATACATTTTATCAGTTTGTATGTGATGTCAGATTGAACGATATAAAACAGTAATCATATCATCTCCACCTCCTAAGTCAGCGATATTCTATTGAATTAAACCCGCGCGGCTTTGCTATACAACAAGGCCAATTTTTTATAGCCTAGTTTGATATCGTAATACCCTAATCTAATTCTCAAATCTTGTAATCTGTCTTAGTATTTCATGTTAATGCTGGAAATCACATAGCTTACAATACTTTATATCAGATTCTATATATACATCGATAAACATGTAAGCCTGTCTACAGATTCTTTTCCCTTCACTATTTGGATAAGCATGGACAATGGAGACCAAAACGTTCTAAAATCGATAGGTCTGCGTAGTCAAAAACACCATGAATACATTTATGACATGCTCTGTTTAGTAATGAGGCGATGCGTCTCAGATTCTGCTCACAAACATATGCTGCAAATCCTGCAATGCTACCTGACGTTTATTAGTCGCGTTGAGCTGTGCAGACGTATATATAAATATATAGGTATAATTGCGTATATATATATATAAAATATGATCATGATGATTAATAGGCGATAAAAGTTTAAATAACTTTTCGCAGTTCCCACATTTCTCCCCTAAATTGGCTCTATTGGGATGATTGCAATTTCAAAATGTTTCGTAAAACTATATTGTTTTCTAAATGCCAGTACGCGAAGCGCAAGTTCAGTTCGGAAATTCGTATACCAATGCTGTGTTTATCTCGCGGTCTATGCGTTTCTGGTTGAAAATCGCACTGTATTAGTACAGGCCTACCGATTTCCAGTCATGGATTTGAGTATATGAGTCACCGAGTCAGGCGCTAAAATTCATTCGCTCCTGCATTCTTCTTACGAATGCTCATGTTGATATCACTTTGTGCATCTCGGGAATGTGCTACAAGTAAATCTGCTCTGAGGGAGAGAGAGAGAGAGGGAAAAAGAGAGGAAGAGAGGGGGGAGGCGAGAGAGAGAGAGAGAGTACTATTTGAACCTAACTGAGGCCTAGAGTGACGCTAATGTTCTTGTCGCAAAGCCCAATATAATAGTCCATGAATGATAATGCAAAAACAAACTACTTGGCTACTTTTAACCGAGCAGATTTTCGCAGAACTTACAGTGAAAGGTACAACTAAACCTTCAACGAAATTCAATAAGTTGTGGATTACAACCTGAAGAGTCTTACCTTTCTAACCCACTCATCGCAGCGTAATTGGCCAAGATATGCGACAACGTCGCAGGGCGTCACTTCGAGACATGTTATTAACGGGAATTATCTCAGAAATTTCGCCCAGCTCTACGAAACCGGTGGATGATAACGGTGCGATCATGGTTGGTTACAACATACTATGTCGTCTCATTGTCTTAAAGCACGACTAACTGCCATTAGAGGCTAAACATTCTTGAAAAAATTTCAATGGAATTTGTTGTAATTAGCCTATGCTGTGCGTCAGATTGGCAGAAAGACAATCCGTAAGAGAAAGGGCTACGCTAAATTACACATGCAGACTGCTAATCACGATTGAATACCTGACGATTCAATGAGATATGTATGTAACGCGTGGATTTGCATGCTAAAATTTCAAGCACAAAGCCTTCAAGCGAAGCGCCAAAACTCCTGCACCCCCCACGACCACCTGAGCCTAACAGTAACAATGATTATCAACTTCAGAACTGGCCTATGCTTCGTTCCAGTCCGGCCCTGCCATTATTGGCTAGCGATGTATAGTCAAGGGGATATAACCGCTTATCATCTATAGCTGTGGATTAGGTACTTGACGCCCGTCCTTTCACAACCTTTTCCATTTGTCTAGACGCGACACCGGCCTTAGCTCATAACTGGCTCCTAAATACTTTGAACCATGCTGTCACCTGCTATGGCCACGCAAATCCATATCATGTGCCATGATTTTCATGCAATAAAATATAAATGTTAGCAAGTGATATACTGATCCATGACAGTAAATGAAGAAATGAACCGCCCAGTAAAAGCACTGTTGTGGCCGTTGCTATTAGCGACGCGTAGGCGGCATGTGAATATCTCTATATTTTATTAACATGTGCCGGCACTCAAGTCTTTTAACTGCTCAAGCGATGTCTTGTTCAAGAATGCAAGCCGTCAAAAAAGGATCTAATTCATTGTATCAGGCAGCATTCATTCATTCAATGCTAAATCGCGTCATAGTTCACTGAACGGTGACGGAAGTCACAACTTGGATTGCGTGCGGGGGTGGAGATCAAATTATAAGTGCCCGAGCCAGAAATTTCAAACGAAACCGACATAAAACTCACGGTCTAAAAAGCTTGAAACTCGCTTAAAAAGGCAAAGATGTTCTCAGCAAGAATGCGCGGTAGACACAAAAGTAGAAAGTATACATTGTGACCTTCTTGAAGTCTATGAGAAATGTAGCAAACCGTCCTGACGTGAGCATGCTACCAAAATAAAGTCTCCGTTGGTATGTATACAGAAGATGCCTCTATAGATTCAAATAAGTTGAAAAGTTTAACTTATATCGCAGTTGAATGACAACATCGTGCCAAGGTGTGATTACAAAAACATCCATGGTTGAGATTGCAATTTAGGAACATTAATGCCATCTGTCTGAATACTAAGCAATACAGCATACGCGTATATACAGTTATGATAATGCCGATTTAGCATGGGTATCTGGCTTTAATACAAAAGCGAGTATGCAGTATATGAGCTTGGGCAGTATTGCTTACGTAAAGTCCCGTTCCTTAATACCTACGACATGAAATCTGCCTACAATCTGTCTGTAGGAGGCCTACTCGCTCACACAGACCTTCCATTCTGACGGACTTATTGCTGGAGTATGATAAATATCGTCAGGGTAAACCTCTGCATCCTGGCCGCAGTCTGCGGTTATATTAAAAACTTCTCTCACAGGTTGTCTAACTATTTGCTATTATGCATACGTATATGTAAGAGCTAAGAACCGTATCACTATTTGCGCAATATGACCTCAATATGTAAAATGCCATCAATATCAGACCTGTAAGCAGCACTCTAATCATCATGTAACGATTAATATAATAAGGTGACTTCTATTTTCCCCACAGAATGGCCCTACCATTGAGGACTTCAATAAATCCTGTACGTTAAACGCAACTTTCCCTTTGCTCATATACCAAATCAAGAGCGCTTGCCATATTGTAAGTTGAACAGCCCACCATTAATTACACCGAACATTGATTGATGTGCAATTAGAGATTAAGTAATAGTTGCGGAGAGCTTAATCAATGCCACTTACTTGATAACTCAATCGTGTTTCCACTTCACTGCGATATCAACAAAAACTGGAAATGATCGTACATTAAACCGCAATATCATCAATCATCGTAGCCTTCCGATATCTCAAGCTCTCAAACTAGAATCGTTGACGAAATTTATAGCGAACGGGATTTGAAGTAGTGAGGACTGATTGAACTTTCCAAATAGCCCACTAAACTGTTTAGAGGTAAGTAATTGCTTCCAGCCATGAGCACAGCCGACGCTTTACTCCGAGATTCTAGCAAAAACAAAATCCACGTCAGTAAACGAGGGTTTGAGGAATGGGATGACCGAAAGTTTAGGTATGTGTAGTCAAATACACGCTATTTACATGGTGTCACAGGATTAGTAGAATCTTTACCTGATTTATAGCTAGATCGTACCCTCATTAGACATGTACAGGTAGGCCTATATGTAGAACTAAGGAGAGGACGTTAATGGAAACCTGACCGCATTCTCCGAGATTTTATGCAAGTCGCGCATAAAAAACTATCGCTCTCACGGAAAATGCATCGGGCAATGTGCGCTCACGCAAGGATGTAACGGCGGAGCCTTACGAAACTTTGGTTATGAAAATATATTTAGTGACCGCATTTTCTAAGGTTAGGCTATATGCAAAGATGCATACAAAACTATCGCTCACACAGAAGCATCGGGAAAAGTATGCCTTACGCAAGGACGCAGCCAAGGGTTCAGCTTCACATAACTTTGAATACGTAAATAATGTTTCCACTAAACAGCTGTGACACCTGTTTCAACCCTTGCCGAAACCTTGTAACAATACGACCGGTAAGATCTTACAAGTTCAAATCTTAATTCGGAGATAAATGCATATCAGAAAGCTGCCTAAAAATAACAATTACCAATTAAAAGTCAGTTGTTGCTATATTTGGCCAGACTGTTAGTGTAGCAAAATAGAAACTATCTACGACTTTCGCATTCAAGCAAGATACATGTTGCTTTATTGCTATGTAAATTTACACAAGGTGAGCGCATTTCGTATATTTGAACGAGCGCAGGTTGTACGAAGGCCTAAAATGGAAATTGGACAGAGCTTGGTATATATTTCTCAATGGCCAATGAGTCGACCCCAAATCTCTACGTGCAACTCCTTCACTTATATTCACTTGAACTATGGTCGCCCGCCTTTCACTTGTCTATAGTAATGTAGGCTACCTGTATCCAGCGATACGAGTCAGGATATATCGAAGAACCTTCCAATGTCTCGCTAGAGATTCGCTGAATCTACGGTCTAGCTGCAAGACTCTAGCACGATTGCAACCAAAGGGTATATAGATTTTTCTGTAAAACTTACTACCACAAAACATGAAATACTGTATACCTCATCACGTAAGATCATTGAGATTACTCAAGAGAAGATCTCGCTACAGTATCGTCTACACATCTTACAGCATATATTCGAATATATTCCGCCTTTTGCTATCACCAACACCACAATTACTGCTCATTATTTATAGCATAAGCAACCTTCTATTAACTCAGTAGCATATGAGTTTACAGCGGTTCCATAATTTACAATATCACGTCACGAGAATCAATGATTTCTTTTGACCTTTCATTGTTGTTAACTCAACCATCGACAAAAGGCACGCTTTCAAGCAGCTTTTCAGACTCAATGGATAACGAAAGTAACTACTACTTTGATTCAAATTCACTGACGGCCCGAGCACTTTCCCACACTTGCCAGAACACACAATATCGCAGAGACAGATGAGTACAAAATACCCTCGTTCTACATTTATAGCCTGCGTGCTATTTCAATTGAGCCTCGCCTTCTTTTATAGTTTTTGTTTGTGTTGGTTGCTAAACTATCCACTCGGAAGGCCAATTTTCGTAATAAAAAGCTATTAAATAAACCAACGCAGTCTGACTTCGCCAAATGTAACTTATAAAATAAAACTTGTGAACAATAGCTTGCCTTACTCGACGCGTTACTATTAGGTAAAGTGTTTTCCACTTCGTGACCAACGACAATGCTTTGGGGTACTTACGAATAATCATTGAACTAACGATCAAATTCGTACCACCAATGCCCTCTTATATTAACAAATACTTGTGGGTTTCGTTTATATACTGAACTAACATGTCATATCGTGTCACCAAGCATATGATGATTCTCTGTGTTACCAACGAATTAAATCGACAATGGAAATTGTATTTTGTTGAAACAACTTTGCCAAAACTGTGCTGTAATATCTAGAACTGGACTAAACTCGAAACTGTTACTTCATTCAACATTCATTAGAATTGATCCTACTTGAAATCATTTTTCTATTCTTTAGGAACTGAATTGGCTTTGTGTAATCGGATCACAATTCACAAGACCATGTTCGACTAGGTCTACTTATCGCTAACGAGATCAACTTCAACAGAAAAACTAGGGACCGCACTTGAACCTAACACCATGGCCCGTGTTGATGCTCAACGCCTAAAAACCAGTGTCCAAGTCAGATCAAATCATGGAGATTACAACATGCTGAACCACATGCCTTCATCATGTAATGCGACCGTGGCAGTCACATTACACATACTGCATAGCGATGGGTTCGGGGATTAAGCATGTTTTACGCCGAATTGAATTACTGCCACTAACCTTTATATTACCCGACCGGGGACCGGCACTAGATATCGCCGGCTAGAGCCTTTCCCTGCACTGCCAAGCAAAATTCACATCGATACTGTCAAAACATGAAGGAAGCGGTCAACAGTCAACAGTCAAACTACGATAGACCATTGAAAACGACGGCTATGTAAGTACCTTGCCTTGTATAAACTCAATATAGTAATCCGAATTATCGATTTGTGGAAGAGAAATTGTTCAGGTTACTAACTCGCCTTATTTTCGTTAAATCATCGATCTGTCCACACTTCGCCTATACAAACCTTTCACCAAGTGACGGAAAACGTCTCCTTACAGACTACAGCTAAAGACTACTATGCTAAAGTTTGTTTGGAAAGGCAGCAAAAGAAACTGTCGCCAGTATTTAAAACCTACAATCTATAATATGATTTCTTGTAACGTTCAGGGACAGACGAAATTGCGGCAAACGATGTTATTACTTGTTTATATTGGCTAAAACAAATAGCAAGACTTATTTACCTTTAATATCTACAGGACAACCACTTGATACTAAAGCGATATCGCCAAAGCAAGCTCTGGATAATACCGATCATTGTTCCGTTGCACAGCAAATGGCTATATTGGCGTCTCGGATTTGTCTTCAATGCCTTGAAATTGAACACAAGATTTCGTTAGAAGCGTAATCATGTTCTACTCAAGTATACATAGTTATGATACCGTCTAATTTTAAATCACGAGTAAAAGCAATCTGACACCTGGCGCTTTCACTCCAGATATATGTGATTAGCTGCAAACACAAACAAGAGTTGTTGGCGGAAATACGCCATGCCTGAAATCCTTACCCCTAAACTAATCCGAACTACGACAAACGAGCTCATAAACCTCTACACCTTCTTCTTCAAATTTTGGGATCACCGATGAGGTTGCGCAACAGCAGATCACTCTTCTTCAGTCTCGCTCTCATTTACCTGCGATCGGCAAGCTAAACATTTTCTGGTCGATATTGTTCTCGCCTCTGTCGTTTCTAGCTTTCCAACGTGATGTGATTGGATCTTGAGATCAGAGAGTGAAGCCAATGATTTGTTTTGCCTTACTGATTGATTGATTGATTGCCACTGTCGTTTAGTTCTGTACGTTGTCTCGTTGCTGCAGTGGATATTGCATCTAGACCTAGAGCCTATACACGCGTTTGTGGTCAGGAGGTCCAGGGTTCCATTCCCGACCGAGTCGAAGCAAATACTTTAAAAGCAGTACCCGTTACACCTCTGTGCGGCAGTCAGTAAAATTGGAGAAGTTTAGAGTGTCCTGGGGTTGGGATAGTAACCCAAGCTATAACCTGAAATATCCATACTCATATTATAAGCTTTGACCTGGCGTATGAAAACGCGATAAACTCAAAACAATAACAAGAACGGTATTGGAAGAATAGTGGTCTCATTCTATTTGTTAAGTGCGGTATTTTTCTCCACATTGTAACGCTATTCAGTATGGAATTCCTGGCATCATCGTAATGGAAATTCTTGCAGCGTTGTATAAGCGGTTGGAATGAAATTGAATACGGCGACCAGTAATCCATTTTAACTAATTTGTCTATCGACTCTCGAAACTGCAATTATGACTGTGTCGAAATATAAACTCGTCGCATATTGTCAAAATTGATATAATCGCAACAATTTATAAAAAAATCCTATGATTTCGCATTCACGCGTTCTAGCAAAGCGGTATTTACGAGGCCACAAATTCATATGCGAACATCTTGGAGAAGTCATCGTGACCGCGTATCAAAATATAAATGTGGCGTAATACACCGATAAAAAATTAGTTAATTATTTAATAGCGCATGAAAATGATAGTTTTCTGCAAATCTTAACGCAAGTTGATGGCGGTGATTTTCGGACCCATTGAACTAGCTCAGATAATCACCACTATTTCAAAGCATTTTATTTCAGTAATGCCACCACAAATATCTACTCGCAGCGTGAGAGGTATAACAAAATTTCATGTAATAAATTCAACGAATGTATTTCCTGCTGTAGCATGTCAAGGTGCCTATTGACAGTAGTTGTTTGGGCGTTCCGTTTCGAATTTCGCCGAACATAGTTCCTGATGCTGCTAGCCTTGCAAGATATCATGTAGTGCTTTATCGCCTTACACTTGAAAGGAATTTTGGCTATTGTGGAGGTGTCTTTGTGCAAGACACATGGGACGCCGGTCCAGTTCGCACTCTCAATATTTTGAATTCAGCCCTAACTCACCCATTGCATGTACTGGAGGCGGGCGGCTTCCAGGGCGATTTAGGGTATTGGTCCCAACCCAATACTCTAGTAAGCAAAAATTCTTTTTAGTACACTTGAAATGTATTGGAGCAAACGCTTGTCGTTCGCACGTAAAGACCATGGGCCTATCGGAGATATTTTGCAATTCACTAGTTGCAGAGTACCAGAATTGCAATCCGTTCGGCAATTCACTATTTACGAGCTAAAAAAAAACATTCACTCTATAGTAACTATGAACTTGAGGATGCGACAAATATTAAAAAGTTTCTCTCATGACGCTGTCCTTCCAAATTACAGTATTATAAATGACACTCTTGGATGGTTTCTGATTTAGTAGTTTCTGTCTCCGTACCTCGCAGTTCGGGACATTCTGATAGTGTTTCCACGATAGTTGAGGTTTGAACGATTGAGTTGCAAGAGTCAAATCCGTCATGCCGTCGCGCTGTAAACAAATAAGTACAGTATCTATCACGGTGACTTATTACTACCGTTATGCGGGCAGTGTGGGTATTTGCTAGAGTGCTACAGCTAACGCATGTCCGCGAGATGGCGCTGGTAAGCCAAGACATTCATTTCGTCTTGCCCACAATACACTGGATATGAACATCAAACGAAAGATGAGTTTTATGCATTTATGAAGAGTTGCCGATAGCTTGAGCAGCATAATATCAATCATTGACGAGAGAGACAATTTTATACGGCGTTCACCACTGAGTCTCAGGACAATCAGACCCTTTCAACAGTCCCACGTTACTGAATTCTCTCCCAGGCCCACGCTAAGGCTTTATAGACACTTTGAAACTTACGAGTGCATACCTGCTGCGCTTAATATCAATTTCTCTTTCACTAACACGGAAAAAGCAGCGATTCTTTTATGAAGATACTCGGGGGCAGCTGAATACAGGAATGGATTCACCGCACTGTTGATAGGCAGTACCAGTAATATTGAGAACAGTGACGCGGTTAGTTCCTCGCGGATATCTGTTTACAAAATCAGTGTTTTGATCATCTGCTAGTCTATAGGTCTACCCCAGTGGTGATTTAGGCTACCCTCGACTGCTCTTACCAGACTGATTACAATCTCTATCGGCGAGTCCTTGCTGTTGAATATTAGCAAATCCAAGAGCACATACTGGGATCCAGCACATGAAATCTGTCGCCAATATCAACGAGATCTTCCTTTTAAGCATCTTTGATTCTTCCACAGCCTCTGCGCATGTTGTGCATTTATCTTTCCGTGGCTGTCGCCTGTAGATATGGTAGAGAAGGGCCAACAGTCGCGTTAAAGCCTTGTGAATACTTCGATGTCTGTAAGCGTTTTCTCGAATCGATTCGTTCGAAATAAGCAGGGCCAGAGCCTACTCACGCATTTTTGGAGCCCCCAAAATGCCAATCAACCAACGAAACTCAATATTATTTAGGTAGGGTCAATACTGAAAGGCGAGGGACTCAATCTTGCCCACAATTTTCCCGAGCGGCCCTCTTCACATACAAGTCCAGGAAATGTCGCGATAAACTGCTCGCTAACAAACTATTTACAACGCTATTCAATCGCAATAAAGTACGAGGCATGAACCTCCCGAGTTCTTGCGGATATGAGATAGAATCAATTTGATCTCGCTAGTTTCGGGTCTGACATAGCCCTCGCATATAGTTATTGTATAATATCTATTCGATATAGTCACTATAGACAGCTATATAGTATTTTCAATACAAACCTGTAATAGTAAATGACAATGTAGCCGATTACCATCAGCACGAAGCAAAACACGTTCAACGTGAATAGTATCAAAGAATACCACATGGCATATGAAGTTGCCATTGGAAAATAATTAGGCAGACATAGACCAAGACCATGGTAGTATCCAAATCGATATGTAGTTTGAACATGAAATAGTTCGTCCATAAAATACAGTAACTTGGCCCAGGATCCTGAAGGTCTAAAAATAAAGGAACAGTGTGCGAAGTCCATGATTTTGCGTGCGTTACAGCGATACATCAACGTATCGACAGGTGGTTCTTTGAATCTTTTACCCGGAGCTTTACAAAGGCATTGCTGCGGGACCCTCCGATTGATTTACTGGATGTCACGTCAGGTTGTAGCCTACTATAGTACATTATTTGCTGATCAACCACAAAATATTAATTAGTTTTTGAAACACTGCTGTCCTGTACAATATTTTCTAAAATGGTACAGGCCTGCTGTCCCTTAATTAGGCCTAACTTTTGCTCTATGGACATCTAGATAAACATGTCAGTTTTCTAAAACTAGGACTAAGCACCAGCAAGGGATAAACACGTGATCTTTACTGTTTACCTAGAACTCTCTATGCTCTTCGAATAGGCCTGGAGGATACTGTTGAGATCATCTACTGATTCTTGAGTGATCGTTGTCAAGACAGGAACTTCGTTTTGTCTGGGATAATTTTCATTAGAGCAGTCAATTATGTATCAGCTAATCACTGACTATTCCTTATACACGGTTAAACCTAGGTACGATAATCATCAAGATTTCGCGTGTGGGTACTCCTTTTAATAAAGTGAGATGATTGGACACCCGCGTATGCAGATTAGTACAAGAAAGATATGCGCCAGACGCAACGCACATTCAACTCTTGATTAATCTATCGCTTGGCTTCGATAGCCAACCGACTCATTCGGCGCATTCTTGTCCAGCCTTCATATTATGCGCAATTGCACATTAGGATCGCACGGTATGCATACGTACTAGTAGCGTATGTGTATATCACGTGAGACTTTGTTGAATGCAGCAAAAAACAGAGAAAGGCAACAAAATGACCATGTCCTATTTTTATTCGAATCCACCTTCCCCATTGACCGAAAATCGGCACATATTTTATCTACCTGCTGACTGCATGCAACGCAAGGCTCAGTGCAACAATATCAATTTTGTATGAATAGAGAGGAGCTTATGTTTCACTTCGAATCTCGCCCAGAGGAACATACAAAATCAGTCTTAACGTTGATAGACTTACCTTACTACTTGGACAAATATATCTTCCACAATATTAAACAAGGGAAGGGTTGCGATAAGAATTGATATTATCCAACAAATTGAAAGGGATATCATGAATACTCTCAAGCGTATCCGAGAAAATGGTCTGGAATATAAAATACAACACAGTTGCGATGGCTTCGCGATTCATAGTGACCATATTATCTAAATCTAATCATACGGGCAATCCCCTCATTTCCAGAGTGTTCACTAAACGTTTGGCTATAAACAACGGAGTCACATTGCTTGAAGTCACGTATCATCTTCGAGTAGGAGGCTATATAATATTGAGCATATGACAGATCACGTTATCACCAACTTGTAGATGAAATTAGTGACGTGGAAATCTTGATAGGCTAATGTATTAGTTAGCATACGTTCTATATTCAAATGGACCGATTCAAAACTGGTCAGACAGGCATACTGATAAGATAATTATACTTCATCAGACCGAGAACACGAACTTTCAGTTATGGATTATGTGACGACGGTTCATTTTACGTCGCAGCCACAACAAGTACTGTATATGCATCAACCACGTTCTAGAATATCTATCTCACCTCGGATGACAAAAAGTATACATGCCCCGTATGGGAACGAATTAAGCAGCATCGTTCTGTTGGAAAGGCTACACACGCAGTAAAGTGCATGGTGTAGCAAAACCATGTGGGTTTCTGCGGCGGCTAAAATCCCAGTGTGTAAGTCGACTTTACAGTACCTGACGATTCCATAAACTCTTGCAGACGTGATAAGCAGCATCGTGAATACAGACTGTTCCGATCCAATCAATGCTAAGGCTCCCAAAGTATCACATGGCACTACTAAGTGATTAAATTGTAAATCGTCAATCTCGGAGTGCCTAAGATCTTGTAAAATTACGCATATTGCAACGGTATAAATCTGTTAGATATAAAAAATTGCTTCAAAGATATAAATTACCTTTCCTATACAACCTTAACAAGGGAATCAACGACTTACCCCTATCATCAAGTCAGATAGAGACAAACTGAAGAAAAAGTATTTAGTCAGCCTCTGCTCCACGGTTAATACGGCACGTTCCCTATACAGACATCTCGCAGTGACTAACAATACAGCCGTGTTGCCGAGAATGGCAGAGATGCCTGTAAAGCAAATAGCTTGCGTCTTAACATTGATAAAAGATCCTATTTCACTACTAAGGACTTACCTATGAAATATCCAGTGACAGTCAATGGTATTGAAAAGATTTCGAATACTTGGGATCTCTCTTCAACGTCTTGGCAACTACCTTCGCTGTTACAATCAGAGGCGCACGAATCTTTGTAGGGACAAAATTCAAACGAGCAATTGCATATCTAAAAGTAAATACATCGGAAAACGTAGTATTGTGGCAGATGCAAGCCATCGGTGCAAACATCTTTAGGCCAATTGGACTTGGGAGAGCAAGAACGGACAGACGTGTTCGTGTACAACCCCGATATCACATTGTAATGCATAAATTGGTACATTCAAAGCTATCGCTGCTCTATGGCGACAGGAGGTGGTGGATAACACCGCAAGTTACTCAGCCGACATCAGATTTCACATGCCACAGGCTTATTGTCTGTTATTTTCGTTTCTTGGCAAAGAGGTCTGCTATATTCTATTGAATGCCTATCGCGTATGAAAGGTCACCCAGGTCAGCCTCCTCATGGTCAAATCATGAAAATTGTAACAGCTACAGCTAGAACCGCGTCACGTTATTTCGTGCTGGGAGGGAAACCAAAAGACAAAAGGGGCAACCAAGAAAGAAAGTTGAATCATGCTATCAATATCACGGCAATGAAGTCAAACGTTTCACAACAAAACGAGTAGCCAATTACATGAGCACGATATGAATTGAGACCTATATTTTCAAGGCGATAAAATCTAGAACTTAACAATAAGATGTAGGCCTTCTATATATTACAGGAAAGGAAATCTTCCTGCTCCACGAACATGCCAAACAGGGATTCCTCGTCAATATTCATGAAGCTTGCATAAACTACGCATGGCAAACCACTCGTCACTCAATCCTTCATACGATTTCACAAGGAAATATCAGAGGATGGTGACGGTTTTGGAATTCAATCAATTTAATATATCAACCCGAAATGGTGACTCTGATTATTGGGCTGCTGTCTTGAAAGCATCGGATAGAGATGCAACTTGTAACGATGGGGCAGGTTCTCTCTTCCGACATCTGACATAACATGCACTTAGAGAGAAAGAGGGGTGGTCTTGATTACTTGATGAGCTAAGTGACTTATTCCGATTCCACGTGTGTTAAAAGTCCTGAGTACAGGGTAAGCGACCCGCAATGATCAAAAAGTAACTGCTTGACATACCTGCCACGATGTCCTCCCTATTTCCGTTCGAATGCTGCAAAAAAGGACAATACCAAGGACCGGTCGCAGTGACAATTCAAACGGTATGAACACGGTATGCCGGGTTGGTAAACCGGTCACGGCGATCCCGAGTGACTCAGATCTCCTGTGACCCTTGAAGATTTCAGATGTTACTGTTCTGTTGCTTGTAGCATATCAGGTCAGTAGCACTGACGAATTATAAAGTGGTACAATTTCGTTGCCTTCAGCCGTCAATCGAATATAATCAGACTTACTTGCATCCTTGTGCAATATTGTTTCCTGAAACGTAACGATAAGGTTGACGACATATTATTTCTTCTGTATAAAATAACACAGAGTATCCCCGTTTCCATTCAACTGAATGCATAATTGCATAGCTACAAATAGGTCAGGTACATAGTTTTAACCTATAATCCCCAAATTACATGGTTTAGATTTAAAAAGCGCACATTTTTAGGTTATCGGCTACTCATAAGCCAAACGCGATGACCGCTTCGCTGAACTGTAGGCCGTGAATGCAGCCGCGATGAAATAGTCATTACAAAACATATAGAGGAGTTACGGATGGGATTAAGGCAGGTTCGCGAGTGTTAATCCTTCAGGTGAGTCTTCATTGCTGTACAGTGTTCAACCTGGTACGCACCCGCGTTAATCTTGCTGCGACAAACCGAGCGCCAGCTGTGTAGATCTGCTATTAGTTTATCTGAACTCGGGACCATATCGTTTACACTGTCATAGCACATTGACGAAAGCGAAATGGTAAGTTGGTACGCCGCGAATTGGCAACCATGCGTCAGAAATAGTTGAAGCATTCTTACCACAAGCGGTAGAAAGGTTTTTTGATGAATAGAAATTCCAGCATGGACCAACGCTTTCGCTTGCATTTAACCTGTGTGGAAAACATTGTGTGTTAGAATCAGCCGGCTTCTCAAGTTTCTTGTCCTGGTCTCTATGCAGAGGAGAAGCTTTGCGAAGAAAATTGTTAGGGACTGGTTGAACGGATAGTCATAGATCCCCTCACAATTTCTTTCAACCTTACCATGGCGGAATGCCCTTTCTTGTTCGCAATAAACCCCCACAAGGTTTGTGTTAACATACATAACGGCGGAACGCGACAACAACTTTGACATACAGTTTGTTTCGGTGTGATTCGTCTTTGACGAATTTATTCTGATAGTCATGAGATGAACAGAGCAATTCATCAGATAAATCCGGACAATCCATGACGTAATTGCAGACGGCTTCACGTGGAATGACAACTCTGGAGTTCAAGCAACGGAAACAGCTTTCGCTTGAGTCACAGTCATGTATATAATAGTCTCCTGCAAAACGGGAAACATAAGTCACCGATGGGTGACATGCTACTGACCTTCGCGTCTTACCTGACATTGCATCAAGTGGGCAAGCACATGACTCCGTCACAAGCGTATCATTGGAGTCTCCAGCAAGAACTGGAAGGTTATTTCATATATAAATGAGTCAAATATTATCGAATCACACAGCATTTGCATATATGTGGGATTGGATAATGTGGCGAAGGTTATTGTTGCACCGATGCACTAAGATGTCATTACATAATAATTATGTGCCGGATTAGCAACGTCGTAAAAAGCGTATAGGATCTCATTGGCTATTGGAAAACAATCAAATGATTCATCCCATCGATATAAACCACTTTATATATTATTTGTATAAGCTATACAAGTATGGGATATTGATGCTTGTTGTTCTTGAAAGCATCAGTCATTGATGCTATACCCTATTGCGTTCATTTACTCTATAGTCCTATACGATATAGTACTTCGCTACCCATTGACAACACTACACTGTATCATGTATGAAAGAAAAGGCAGCTGCAACGACACATCTCTTTTGCTTTAGCGAACTTGCATTGAATATATCAATTGTGCTTTCCCGCGGAAAGAGAGTCATATCTACAAACGATTTGGACGCGGTCTGGCTGAAAAGGGGCGGATGATATTTAGCATTTGACTAAACTTTTTAGCAAAGGATATAGTGGATACGATGGCGAACGATAAATAGATATCGTAAAGAAGATTGACCACAGATTTTACGTTCAGCGTCGGTTTATTGAGAATTACATCATTCACAATTTTTTAGAGCTCCACCCTTTCATCAAGTGAAGATGCGGAATTCCATTCGATATTTACTTTTTAACAGGATGCAGTAAACACTCTAATCCACAATTTGCAGTTCAACCAACTGTCAGAACTCCTATACAGAATTTGTTTGTCGGATACGCAGACCATAATCAAATCATCACGTAAAAAATCATGATATACAATAGTTGGCCATGATGAGGTATACTATACAGGAAACATATCTACAATATGCTAGCATTACAGCAGAGTCTACACATACTGTATCATCACATCACACTCACCAGAGACAGCTTTATAGTTCATTACAATTGAGAATAGTGCAAGTAGTAGAAGTATTTTGAAGGTACGTTGACTTGCTCGCATTAGAAAACACGCGGCGGTCATGATCTTTCATGCAATGATGTTTATTCATAGCAGCATGTTTCACATTGCATATCCATTTCTTTGATTTCCTGACCAACATATAACACACCGCTTGATTATAGCAGCATATAAAGGAGATCTACACCATACGTTCTTTAACAATAAGTATAAGATCATACGCTCTGCAAGAAACACTGAAATTAGGTTTCAAAGCATAGGTAACTTGATAATACAAAGCCTGAAATTCTTCAAATAATATCGTCTGACGTAGCAACTCCCAGCGATCACGAAACAAAATTTAAGCGATTGTGCGCATGACGACCCTTGCAACACTGCCCCTAGCCGTTGGTTGACAATTCATGTTCAACTCGCAATGAATCTTTCGCCGTCGGGTTATGACGGATGTGACGCCATCTATATTTTCATCGCTGATTGGTTTGAACACTTTTGGTCCTAGGATCTTCTTGCATTGAATAAGCGTAAGGACAACATCAAAATGTAGGGATACCACAGAAAAGACTAATGGAACACCAGCATACTAACGAGTAATTAGCAGATGATCCGGAGAAAACGACGACTGTTATCACACTGCCTTCGAATAATTAAGTATTAATCAACTACTGCCCTTGAATAATCAAGTAATAATCGACTAACGAGAGATTGTAAACCGGTGGTGCACGGAATCGGTGAAAACATTTAGTGAACAGGAATGTCGGGAGTGCCTGACGAGAGCCATTTGAACAGTTGGAATTTTCAAAACTAATTCTAAAGGTCGGGTACAACAGGTCTATGCCCAGAAAAACGATCTCACTATTTCCGGATTACAGCCCGGTTCGCTGTTACAACCAGTACGACATAGCCTACAGCTTATCCCTAATATTGTATGGTTATGCCTAATCAAGATGTTAATGTTAATATATTTGCATATCGGAATCTTGAAGTACGTCATACATATTTTGAACACTATAGCATTTCCATTTACGACAGAAATATTTGGCCATGATGAGGCATACAGGAAACACATCTACATCTACTCGTTTCAAAGCTCAAACCTTCCGCAATGGTTTGCTATGCTTTTGGTTGCACGAATTAGGATTGCCAGGTGTTGTGCACTTTCTACCTCAACCGTATTTATCTAAGCGTGGAAACGACCACAACTGTGGATTATATAGTATTACCCATATATTCCCGCCCAGGACGTAAACCTACCCTACGCATGGTACGACATAGATATACTGAACAAGTTAGTAGGCCTACTGAAAATGGGAACGCGTTGCTCTACATTCCCGGCGATGCACATTGCACCCATTTAGAACAGAGAGCCAACTAGGTGTAGCCATTTCCCCGCTTTTGTATGCTTGTACTGGATTCGGATCATTCCTCCAATCGCCACCAACCAGATATAAGCTTATTGCAGAGCCCTGAACACTAACATTATAATTTCAGCTATAGGCTACCCAAATAATCCATCTGACTGAACTCGCTCTGATTCCGAGTAGCGATTTATTCAAACGTCAGACCCGGCTCTGCTACATTGAAGTCAGCCACTAATCTCGTCACACTATAGCAACATTATAGGCGAACATCCTCGTCAGTCATACCCAGACAACACCGCAGACGTAGGCCTACGGTCTATTCGGGCAAACAATTGCTAACTGTTATTCTCTTCGTTGCATTCAACATCGAGGTAAGACGCGCGTTACGACGTGCTGTGAAGCTAGTATGATGTATGATAGGAAACAATTAAGACGTGAAGCCTTACTATTATAGTCACACATTGATTAGCTACGTGCGTTTATGTTACCTCTTGATGAACCGGTCATTGCTGTGGGGGCGGCATGAGGTGCCGTAATTCAGTAATCATGCATGGCTGATTTGGCAGTCGCCACAATGGTCCAAGGAAAACATTGAGCAAAATTTGCGCAACGCTAAAATACAGGAAGACGTGGGAAAATGTGAAAAACCAGTGCAACTGCAATATAATTGGCTGGACGTAAGCTACAGGTGGGGTTGGGGAAGAGGTGGGTCTGTAAATTGTATCAAGCACCAATGCCAACATTCCGGTAAGCGTAATAATTTTCAGTTTGTACAATTAAGGTTCTTCTAACAAAGGAGCAAACAAGCCGTCATGCTTATAACCGCTGGCATTTCATACTCTCGATCACAGCTATGCTTGAACGTTTTCGTGTAGTGAACGATCTGTGAACGATAAAGGTCTATGCACATTCAATAGGATTGTATGCAGCGAAGACAAGTATTCAAATAATGCAAAGAATAAACACGACACAAACATTGCATGATACTTATTAATTTGTAAGAAGTAGACATCACGAATTTAACGTCCCGCGTCATGCATTCTGAAATCTGCTTCTTTTTCAGGTGATCATGGAATGAATTGAAATTAGGATCAATTTGTCAAGGATAAATAAATTCATCCATCAATCTATCCGTAGGCCATGTCACGGTGGTTACAAACCAGTGCACATCAATCCTCAATAGTTGGTTACGTCATGCATTTAGTCGCTTCCCGAAGTTTGTACGTTTGTACGCCGGCGACCTTCGTACTGTGAGGGGCTCTACGTAGCTATTTCTGTCTGTCTTTTTTTCGGTGAAATATTTTGGCGTTTACTGCCTTTTTAGATATTGCAAGCGATTCTTTAACGGTTACCTAGCATTAGCGATAATTTCTGCGATCTGTCGTAGTACTGCAATACAGAGAGCGTCGTCACGGAGCTGATCGTGTTCAACACGAAGTAATCAGTTACGAAAGCGGCGCCTTAGCCTGCAAGAAATATTCCAATTCAGTTGCGTGTACCCGTAATGATGCCCGTAGATCCTACTTCTTCGCAACGGCAGGCATATATTGTGTATCCAATCACGCTGAGTTCGTACCATTCAGTAATGACAGCATGACACTGCACAATTTCTTTGCTAGAACCGTGACAGATCATCACTACTGTCGTACCGTAATCAGTGCGCATCCTGGAGGTGTCTGGTCGCTTAGATCGAAATCTAGGAACGTTCTTAAGATCTAATATACTGTACCTACATGTAACAAGTAGCCAAACAGTGACCGACAATGCGCAAATTTATTCCAACAGTCAACATTAAAATAAACATCGACGACAATATATCTAATCATACAGCGATGATAACATTGGTCGGTGGGGTCGGATCAGCCAGAGTTCCGTACTTTAGTAGGCCTACTCTCGTAGCACAACATCACCCCGGCATGATAACGAAGTGATTTGTTTCAGCGTGTTCATGTTACTGTCTTTCTTTCCCGCTGTAAATGAAAACAGTAAAGATTATTCTCGCAAAGCTTATGGGAATATGCGGTCAGAATTCGACATTGGATGAGCTATGACTTACAAACAGGGAGAAAAAGGAGGTATGTTTGTTAAAGATTGGTATATTTTAACAGACAAAAATTTGCTGTTATTGCGATACTTGGGCGGCTTTAGCAGAGAGTGTAGGGACATTAGGAAATTGTGCCGTTGATGGAAAGGGTTCGCTCTAAATTCAGGTTCTCCAATATATACCTCAGTCACGCAATTTTATTAGGCATTACAATGCTCTGTTGTTAGGTGTCTTCAACACATTGACGCTGAATAGCGTATGTTCGCCACGGCCTTTTGTAAAATAGACACTAAACGTGATAATGTGTACTGTTGTGAGACTAGATAAATCGACAGAGCTAGTGAAGTCATCATTCCACCATCGTTAGGCTCGCTGTTGCGAGTGGTCTCTACCAAATTGGGTCTGTGCCTTAACAGGCTAGTAAATATATCTCATAATCTCACCTTAATTGCTGATTATCGAGATACTCGCAGTAATCGCTTGATATGGTCATCGTAACTTCTGATTTTTGCCAGCGTTTCACTCATAAACTGTCAAGAAATAATATTTATAAACCAATGTGACGTTTATGCGTCTTATCTATCTTATCTATTGGTAAATGTCGAGTGAGCTTTATCGCTAAACTCGTATTTTGTCGCCTTTTGGGTCTATATATTCCATGAGTGGCAAAAATGTGGAAATGCCGTACCAAACAAGACTTACATTTATCTCCGCTACGTATACCGCTTCGTAAGTCAACAGATCACTACGTTGGTGAAGCATCTCAGCCGCATTAAAATACTCTACAATGATCAGCCCAATCGCTTTGAGCATAAGATACCTTCTCCCCTTGGACTGATGCAGTTCGTGAACATGACATATTTGCAAAAGCTGAAAAATATAGAGATGCCAGGTGACATTTTCGTTAGAGACAAACGTCTTAGAATATACAATGTGTCTCTGATAAAGTTACGAAATCTAGATACAAGAATACTGGTTTCCTCGATTATTTGACTTGGCCGCGGCATGATAGCGTAAATACAGTAAGGGATTTGAAGTTTCAAGTCAATGTTCTCCTACTAATTTAAGCCAAGCAAAATGTGATGCACTGTCAAAGTAGGAACGAAAGCGTTATGCGAACAAATAAAGAACTTACTAAAGGCAAACGTCGCTTGGTAGCCCTATCGATATCTTTGAATATATTATTCACTCGTTGGAAACGAGCTTCCACCTCCGCACTTCTGATTTGCTGAAACGTAAATAGAAAAATTAATTGATTACCTCAAACAAATTCTGCACGTAAAGTATAAGTCATCCCGCCCATGCATTAGAAATTATGTAATGGTAATTGTACTCAACCGGCCGACAATAATGCCAATAGATAATGAGCCACGCTCCGCGTCGGGATGTCAGAAAACAAATTGCTGACTCTTCATATACAAGATTATGGCCAACAATGTCGAGGTTTCAGACATAATAGCTACTCAAATCAATGTGACTCTAATAACAGATACGAAAAATAGTTGAGACGATGGCGGACGATCCAAATAGTAATAGCGATAGTAAGTCACCACAGATTTAACGTCCAGTCCAGTTTATTGGAGCATAATTCTACTAACAGAAACACTACAGAAAGATGAGTTCCAAATTTTTTAAAACAGCCTGACAATCATTTTTCCGAACACAGATTACAGTTGTAGTCAAATACATGTACATACCATTGTTTATTTTCTGCGTCTTCTCGGTATAATGACACAACGAATGAATTCAACTTATACGTGACCGGCGCTCTCCAAAACAAGGTCTGTTGCGGTCAGGAATGAATAATGCGGGCCTAATATGTCTTTCCATGGGCGCTTTCATGGAAAGGTATTGTCTTAATCTTTGCGCTTTTCATTGAAAGCCGCCGTTGATGTCTAGCACTTGATTACATTATATACAGTATATAATATGCAGGTTCGCGCTCCATTGTTTGTTCCTCTCCCACCCCAATCTTATTACACATCACAGTGTGATCCCGCGACATCCTCGGAATATACAAAGCGTCCCTTCGTGTTATCAATAATTTTACAATCAACATAGCTGTTAACAATGAAATCCATCTCATTGAAAGCGGAACGAATTTATACGATCAAGTTTACACGTGATTGACAGCCGACCGTACGGGAGTATCAAACATTTTAGTTTCTAATGCGTGCTCCGAAAATTCGTCTAGGCCTGCTGTATATAGCCTTATTTACTCTATACCAAACCGTCTTCCATTATTTTCATTTTCATATTGAAAGGACTGAACGTCCTCCCTGATCCTTCTCCCGGATGTTCCTATCAGACGTCAGACATCCTCGGAATATACGAAGCGTCTCTTCATGTTAGCACTAATTTTATAATCTATGTGGTTACACGCAGACAATGGCTGGTCTATCACATTGAAAGCGGTCCAATTATTCCATCAGAGAAACGAATTTATGCGAAAGTTTACATCTTATTGACAGCCGACTGTATACAGCTCATATATGGGCTGATGAGACAACTTTGTTTCATGTTAAATGGCGTGCACCCAAGATTCGTGCATAAGACCTTTATAACATTATTTGCTGTACTGTATACCTGTCTGTCTATCAATATTTTTTTATTCATATTGAACGACATTTCATCCTCGTGATCCTTCTTCTTGGCCCTTTCTGAACATGGTCACATTATTTGTCCTCTTTTGGCTATTGGACGTTGAAATCTGTTCGCCAAAGGATAACTATAACCATATCAAGATGGGCTATAACACATTAAACATGTACAAATCCAGAAATCATAGACATGGAAACCAGAGATTTATCGAGTTATAACGTTTGCCTGCGCCTATTGGATGGCTGTTCGTATCGTGTGAACAATTGAAGTCACGCTACGCTTTATGATCAGTGGGAAGGCCATTTGATGCCAGGCCATTTGTATTTTTAATAGCCCACGGTGCCAGGAAAACGCTGCTTTGTCGATACTCACAAATCTGCCTACAAAACAATGTTTCAGACATAGCGCACATGACCCAACCAAAAAAATTTAAAAAAGTTTGAAAAAAGTTTTTTTTCAGCGATTTAATTATCGAACACGCCCCCTAACCACGCCTATTTTCTCATGCATGTGAATCGATCAAGCGTGTACTAGCCATTTATAGTCAAATTTTATATTCGAAACAAGTTTCACAGAATACAAAGTGTTAAGTAGACCCAAGTAAACCCCCTCCTCCGTTGACTTATCCTAGCTCTCATATGACACCTTAGGGATTTAAATATTCGACTGAGAAGTAGTTTTCCAACGATCATGAAAGTCGAACTATATATAGTCCGTCTGGCACCCAACTGTCGACAGAACTAGGCCTACGCATATCGTACCGTAGCTATAGGCAAAGCGCAACACAAGTGTAGGCTACTATACTAAAGTAGAGCTATCTATTCAACACAAATCATCAAATAGTGCCCCAGCATTGACGCGAGCTAAAAGACTGCAACACGAGGCAACACGATCGATCGCAGTTCAGATGAAACAACGCATACGAGCGAGACGACTGACCCAGTTTGAGAGTCGTCACGCTCAGCTTCAGGGCCTTGAATTAAGATCGCCTTTATCAGTGGTCATGTCCAGCTGTCATTGCTGGTGGATATTGATGTATATCCACTGTGTAGCCAAATTAATTACGAAATCCGTTCTTGTGGTCACTTGGTATTCTATACCATTCGCAAGTGTTTAAGACATCGGCTTTTCAGCCATTAATCATTTTGTACACGAATTCTACGGTGATTTGCGTTTTAACGACACTGAGGTGACATAACCGTATCGTACCACTATCGGATGCAAGGCGTTCTATACCGCCGATGTTCTGCGGATTTTTCTACTAGAGGGTTATTAAACACAACGGCATATACGAATGTGACAATGTTTGTATACAACCCTTCAGAGTATGTGTTTCATCCTACAGGAAATATTGATTCCGACAATCCGGTTTATGAATGTAGTACGCGGCATATAGGCCTAGTATAGCCTTACAGTACATTCCCCTTGAAAAATGTCGGGCCATATGCGTTTTTTAGTAAAAACAGGTATTTTAGGTCTAACCTATCAAACATATTGGTATGCCCGTAAGTAAAGGCAGTAACCACTCTGGCATATGGGTTAGTATGGAGAAGACGGCACCCTCGTGCAGGAATGTGTGTACAGGTCTGGAAGCATATTGAAAATTCACCGGGAGATAGACTTTGCAGGTGAAGAAGACAGCTTATATGTCTATATGCAACAGTAAGGAATGTGTATCGAATCTATAGAAAGTAGCAGCTGGAATGACAGTAGTTTAGACAACTAGGGTCGTGAAAGATACTATAGAAGATACTGTACGTAGTCTCCTCGTTTCCTTGGCAGCACATGGCAACCAATCCAAAGCTATGGTCTTGCTCATTTGCAATATGTAGGCCTAAACACGAAGCGCCAAAACATCACTACATACAATGGCGTGCCCTATATATAGTTAAATATAAATTTTGACGTTGTCACGGTTTATCGTGTAGTCATCGTCATTAGGCAATCAAAGTGAATGTATGCGGAAATGCAGTCAGATCGTCACGTTACAGTTTTGCTCCATAGGCCGATAAGCATTTCACATTTATTAGTTGAAGTAACTGCTGATGTTCGTAACCAAGTCGGTACAACCGCAATATTAGTAGAAAATATTACACTTAGACTATAAGACGCTATTAGAGGTATTAATCAATATATAGTGCTGTCATTATTAGTTTAGACGGCAGGCAAAGTGAGAGATCGAGGCTTAGTGTATGGCGTGATCCGATGTTGCTGCAGAGATGCTCGTATTCTGTTCTTGCGCCACAAATATTACAGGCGTGCAAGGCAGATGCAAGGCTAAATCTAAAAACATGGGTGCCTCTTGCCATGGCTACTGACTGAAAATCGTCAAGTGTTGAATTATGGAATGGGTCCATTCATTCCCTGTTATTGACAAATGCATTATAGTAATAATGATATCATGATTGAAAGTTTTATTTTCAGTGATATGAATTAGTGGAATAAAAACGGTTTCTGAAGAAGCCTGTATGCCATTGATGGCGTACTGACAACGGTTCTTGGTTGAATTAACAATGTGGCCTCGATGGCATTTGCTTCCATCGCTGCAAAGGTTTTACACGTTTCGAACACTTATGTTCCTCGCGATTCCATTTTTCGTAGACACTCAGTTTACTTGTAACGGTAAGAACATGTAAGGCATGTAGGCAAAGGATCACTGGATCTCGCAATGCAAAGGGCAGCAGGCACAACGTTCTAGATATTGTCACAATCCAGAAGAATTTGCAACCGTAAAAGATACGGGCACCATATAAATCAATCATTGGCCCGATGCCGAAATTTGTTTCGATGATTTAAGTTGCTCAATCTGCTTATTTTATATCGTGTAATTTGTGTCAGTGACAAATGGTTGTGTGGTCTCATGCGATGCTCTGATCGACAACTGAAAAGATTATAACGTTACGGCTATTCGTCGACTTTGTAGACCTACTGCTCATTTACCAACAGTGCAACGCAGTTACTATGAACCACGTTATTTTACTGAACTGTTTACGAGAAGGCCTATAAATAGTGACACGTGTTTCTGTATATGAATATATTTAGAGATCGTGAAAGAATTCCGTCGAGAAAACCAACGACAAGATTGCTTGTGTGACGATAGGATATCAGGTGAAATGTCTCCGTGTAGCATAACGTTACGCCATTGCAAATATTTTAGAGTATTACTAGACGAAAGACTAATGACGGAAGCCGGCCATGGCTGCACAAATGTAATGGGTTACAATTTTGGTCACAGATTTCTCATATTATCATTGCCAGTCAAGTAATGAAAGTTGCTTTCGTTGTCTGAACTCCAGCGTCTTCATATCAGCAGAAGCTGTGTGCGACAATGTTGTTGATTGCCCAGATTTAACAGATGAGCTGCTGTGTTTTGAAAAGCGAAAACATGATCCCGCTGATCAGTGTAGGTACGTGAAACACCGGCTTAACAACCCTCTTCTTTATGAGTCCCTATGCTCGAAATCAGGAACGTTATATAGATTGAGTTCTTCGTGCGACTTGGGAAATGACAAAATGCAAGTAGGCGGAATTGACGTTGATCCCGAGTAGTTTTTAAAGATGATTGGACCCAAACACGAAACTTGAATTGCAGTTCACCTTAAGCCCGGGTCAACTAATACTTAACTCAGTCTGTTCGGGTTCTTGGCTTCGTGCGCGTTTCGTAACTACATCTAATTGGTCATAACACTGAGCACCCGCCAGTAAGTGTTGACATTCTTGACGGATTGCCCAATCACTCATTTCTACACAGGCTCAGCTTGGATTACGCTACGTCTCAATCCAGCCAGCACGACCTCAATCGATATATGAGTTTTGTCTGTGGAATTTCGAACTCTTGGAAATTTATCCTGTCTTGCGGTAAGGATTCACTTACGTTATAATTTTTAATTGTGTGTCCCTATTCGGAATGGTTGTCAGTTCGTTGGTGATGAACTGATTTTCCACGAGTCATGACACAACTATGATATGTTGGTAGTTTCCATATTAATCATCCTCATCTTTGTTCCGTTATTGTAATGAAATTTACATGTACATGTATCTCGTTGTATAATATTTCCTAACTCTATGTTCTAGACAAGGATCGCGTCAATAAGTTGTCTGGGTAAGACTCTACTTACATTCTTAGCCTATATCACAGTTCACAGAATTTGTAAATTTCTTGACAAAATGTCATATTCTACATCAGTGTAATGGCCCTTTGCTTTTCGATTATGACTGTGGTTTGTGTCCCTGTACGAGAAATGTAATGAATCATCCTTCCATTCAGAGAAGTCATTTCTCTGTTTAGTTAGGTTATAGACGAATGTGATGTCAGTTGATCCGCTCAATTTCAATATCGCTTGTGATTAAATAGTTTCAATACGGTATGTAAATATCTGCCCCTCATATGGGCAGCACTCACAACGCACAAATACTGGTAGCACTAATAGCATAACACCACGTCGAGATATTCTTCATTGCAATCCAAATTGATCGTGTCTATGGACATCAGCCTAACACAAACACTAATCGCATCAGTGGGGATGCTCATCACGTGCATGTGATCATGATTTCCAACGGAAAACAGTGGATCACTGATGATGTATCAACTAACGAATCGAAACCCGTCCCGGTGCATTAGTCGACGCATGGCCTACTTTAGACTAAAGTAGACCATGGTCGACGCATTGAAAGGAAAAAATATTTGATTCAGGCAAAAGCATCAAATCATGTTATTTAATCTTTTACTGCAGACAGCAAGAGACGACGACGGCATCAGATTTTTCACAACAGGTACGGAGGCAATTTGTACGTATCTTGTTGCCCTAAACCAATCGCATAGTTCTTGAGGCCTTTCCTGAACGGCATAACGAGTTGTCCAAGCGAATACCTATGCCCATAATAAGTCAGTAAAGCGATAACTTGTTCTAGATTTACGAGTGTTTATTCTCACTTGCTTTCAGTGGTGTGCCAAGCAGTTTTCATATTGCTCTAATATTTACGATGAAAATTGTGAGGGTTTCGAATGCTATGACAACACGTTGTGTGATCCGGAGGATGGTTTGTTGGAAGAGGATCGACCGTTGTTAGTGATAGGAGCTGTGATAGGTAGGCTGGCCGATGACCTACTCTAGGAACTAAAGTAGGCCATGGCTGGACTCTGAAAACTAGACATTGCGAATTTGAGCTATTCTGTATAGGCCCGGGAGCGCGTCTTTATCTCCTACCTAATTCTTACCTATCATAGTACCGGGTGGAATAATATCACATCCTGCACCGCACGTATCTAGGCCGGTTTGTTGCAGGTTGCAGCCTTGCATTAAAGTACTTATTAAAGAGGGCTAATGTTTTTACTGCATATGTATCGAATTTTTATCACATCAATTCACCTCTAATTGATATTTCTGGGTACAACAGCCATATTAATGAACACAGCTGTAATAATTATCACGATTAACCATATTTATAAAAGCCATACTAGACTCACTCAAGAGGAAAGGCTAACAAAGAGTTTTTTCTTGAGTTTATCCATCTCCGATGTACTAGTTGCGGTAAGATATATGTTTGCCTTAATCTTATGAATGGGTTTGGTTATAGGCTTACGTCTTGGAGGTTGACTGCCATCATACCCGAGCTTCAAAACGGCCTATAGCACATGCGTAATAAGCCACTGCGAACGTGTTGGGAGAACAAGAGACATTTCATCTCTTCTATGCACCAGTCTGGAATGCTTCTGACTGTTCGAATAGCTCCGATTTAAGTTGACCTTACCGTTGTCGCCATTGCAGAATATGCTCGATGGGGTTAACACACAAGGGAACTTCCACTCTTCGCTTCTAAACGTATAAAAATGGCTTTTTCAGGTATGCGTTACGATTACTGCTTCGGCTTTGCTAAGTCACGACAACGCAGCGGAAGTCGGGTTACAACACTGGATACAACCATGTGACGCTGTTGGAGCTTTATCGCTGATTGGTTCCGAGCAATCAGTATTTACGATGGTACTAATAACCTTGTCAAGAATCTGGGGAATCGCCAGGTAGAGTAGGCTATGTAGCCTAAATTTAGAAAAAATTACATGCGACATCCTTATGGTATCATCTCATCCATGCGACTCTCATAACGACAAAAATGTGCCTTCGGGTCCTACGACAATGGGTAAAGTGGAAAGCTCAGTGGAGTATCAGTTAAATATTGTTACGCATCAATGCCCTGACGTCACTTTTACTTGCGTTACGTGTGCTGGCGGTTGCCAGATTGTTGTATTATCGTGGATGTTTTGTACTTCTTTCGTTATGCCATCACTCTTTTTCTTACACGGCCTGTGTTACTGTAGTTGTCCGCACCAACCTCAACGGTTGTCGTACTGGCACGGTCTACTGACCTGTTGCCTACCCATGTGTTTCCGCCGATTATAAGTTTGAGGCTATAGTAGAGAGAGAGAGTGTGTACTTATAGATGACTAATCCTTGAAGCAGTTTAGTTATCTATGGTGTACTGTTCATGTGCTGCATTCAGTTGGCTGGTGGGCAGCTATTCGCCTTCAGGTCAGGATAACCTTCAACTGTTTGTCTGTTGTCTATTCGCTGCAGTTCCTTACTGTAGTTCAACACTATGTTTTCATCAGTAGGCCTACTCCAAACATGATTAAAAGTTGATTGACTGGAATTAGTATCAAGAGTCTGCACAGAGCACAGATGGAACAAGCGAAAATTAAGCTACCGCCTACCGGTACCGGTACACGTCCATAAGACAGACAGACAGATTTATTGATTCAGTCATTCATGAGTAAATTGGCAAAACATGAGAGGACTGGGCTGCAGCAAAGCGATCGCGTGATCATCATCATCAATAAGTAAATGTTAAACGACTCGCAATAGCCTACTCTAACAGGAGGAAAAAAGCACAACGTTGGCGATACCGGTTATGGTGACTTAATAGACAACTATTTGTTACAGACCATTCTCCCGGATGCCTATGAAAGCATTCTTAATTTCACTTCTTCTATCCTGGACACTGTCGATTATAATTGCACTGATGCCATTAATGAATACTTTAGAAGACGTATTCATAACAACGATATGGTGAGTAAAGCATATATACATTTGCTATAGATTGGACCAGATTGATGGCACATCGATGGTCAGATGTAAATGGATATGGTATATTATATACAATCGCAGTCTCGTTCATGATAGATTCCCATCCATCCCTGAGTGGTGGGCTTATCATGTGACATTCCACACTCTAAATAGTACCATCAGTCGATTTATGTCTATGCTATACACCACTATTTTATACACCTTGTGTGGCTTTGGGGACACATGAAGGGTCGATAGGGTGCCATGTGCCATGTCCCATGTGCCGTTACGCATAGCTCGTCATTAGCTGAGGAGTTCCATGGGATCGGCGGACCGCCACATACCTAGGGCTTTAATGTGCATTAATCAAGCCTTGGGCCAAGGATTTTGTGGAACTGATAGCGTATGATGTAATGTCTTTACACTGGGGCTTCTGTACTTGTTCAAACCTCAATGCCAGGATTGAAGTAATAAACTGCAGTATTGATGTATTACTACCAATCTATAATGACAGGCAGAAAGAAACACGATTTCTGCGATATATCAGCCGAAACGATCTGGATGATGTCACGAACTTCCTTCGTCCATACTCTGAAAGGGATGATTTATCAAGGTAAGCAACTCGCCACAAGTGCTGACAACTATGTGCTGTTCTTTACAACGCTCCTGTGTGTCCTGTTGCGTTAAGTGAATATTTCTATAACTATGGGCTGCATTTTGTATACAAGTATTGTATACCCAGAGTCTTTTATCGAATATTTTCTGTCTGGCTAAGATTTTCACGTTCACTCTCAGCTATAGCTATATCGTTCTTTACAATTACAATACGCCCAATCTGCAGTTAGTAAGTATGCACAAGTAGCAAGTGCAAGCACAAGTAAGTATGGAAACGTATAGACTTAGACACCAAGATATCCCTGAATCAAACAGCAATAACATTGCTCATTTCATTTCAGACCCAAAGGATCTTGGGCTGAGTTGCGTTCCTTACTAGACGAAATTTTCCATCTTGAATATTACAAGAAAGGTTTCTATCAAGGCCATCACAAATGCTTGATCGATCTGTTTCAAACGTCTCAGTCCCACGCAAGGGTTTATAGCTTGTTAATATTTACCACTAATGCCGCATCATTCTTCTTCATGCTTTTCGGCTACATTTATATATTCATGTGGGTTGAACTGAGTGAGTAAATTTATATCTCCAGTCTCGCTAATCGCCAATTATGTAATGTCTCGGCAACAGGAAGCAACAACGGGGACGTATGAAACATGAAGTGCCCGCAGCAGAAGCGGAATCAGAAAAGTTGAAACGCAAGATCTTCTACATTTTGGCGACTGATTTCGTGTGTTGGATTCCTGTGTGTATTTACGGGTTTCTTGCTGCTGGCGCTGGTAGGCTACCCATTCAATCACCTAAATACATTTTATCCGCGTGGCTCTCTCACCTGTTTCATATTTGCAGTAGGTCATAAGCAGTGTGACCCACTGACCATACCGTACTGATTAATCATATATTGATCTATTTTAATATGTCCATGTATTGTTCGGATCATCCTCTGCAAGCCAACCTTCCAATCCAGTCACCGACTGAATGATGACTAGCCTGTACCTACAAAATTGCCCAAGTGGCCGTGAGTCAGCGTCAACCTACGCATAGCATAAGAAAGGCTTACCATTGTTTAGCAAAGACATTGGGAAGGAAACTTCTGCTGTCAGATGTAGGGAATCAGGCATCATTTCTTCTGCACAAAACCTTCAGGGGCAAGATGCACAGTGTGCATGCGATAGTAGGAATTTTTTCTTGTGATATGTACTCCTGCATATTTACTATTTACTATTAATTTAATCAATAACAACTTGTGCTGCAATGCTTGCAGATGTTATACCGTGGTCCGTTGATCAAGACCTCTATTTCACGGCAACATTCATTCTGCTTCCTATCAACAGCGTGGCAAACCCAGTCATATATTCTGGCGCCCCTGATTATCTCCATCATAAACTATTTCACTGTTTCAAATTTCGGACAGGTATGCATCTGTTTGTAGCTGATTTGTCAGAAATATAATGCACTCAATGTGCACATTTCACGTACAGGTCAGGACAAAAGACGAGAAGATATCACCCCAACGTTACCAATGACTGAGATCGACAGGGTGTCGGTGTCTATGATCTCAAATTATGCCATCGACAGACGTTCATTATAATTATTCAGTCAATGTGTAGTGTCTATCGCTTTTCACCCACTCAAGCATTGGAGAAAATGGCGCGTGATGGTTCTGCAAACTAACATGGTTGCAATTCGTACGGCGAGTGCATCTATAAATTTTTCTATCGGCATGCACAGTTTATATGCGATGGACTATTGGACATGTGTTGCTACAGACGAGTCTGCGCAGTTGTGCTGAGATGCACTGCGTGTAGTCTTTAGAACGCGTGCACGATTCTCTATTTACTAGGAGTTCTCTAAGTATCTTTAACATTCTTCCTTTATAAATCAGATTTTGTTGTAATTTTGGACGATCATCTAATCTAGCCTACTCTTTCGGGCGTGGGAAGTTACCATCACGATATTCTGAATCTTTTATTTCCCCCTCAGACCATAGAGTCGCGACTGATGACGTCACTGTTTTCTTTCTTCTTGGAGGGTGACGCTTATCACTGGTAAGGTCTAGTAGGCGAGAAAGTGAATGCTTATCGTATTAGAAAGAAATTCTAGACGGCAAGGCACGCGGAATCTTGTTGATTGGACGATAATTATCGATGTTTCGTATTATAGGATGGTTTCTACAGAGAATTTGACTGGCAGGAATGGATGTATACCGACCTTCTCAGCTGGTAGGATGTAAACAGCATTAAATACTGTTGTATTTTAGACTTAAGAGGACGCATTAATGCTAGGTGGAGAGATGATATAGCAGCCGCCGAAATTGCGTGACGGGAAGAAAAGGCTGATGTAAATTTTTCCCTTGTTCGGTTTTAGCTACATTTACACAGACTCACATGATATATACAGTATAGCGTATAGGCCTACTTATGCTATGCATAGCATGCGAACTGGAGAGGCTGGAGGCGAAGCCTTGGTTTTACACCGTGTGTATATTTACCTCAGGACAAGACCGCTTTTGTTGATGGAGCGTACAATGCATTAGGCCTACTGTCGTGACTTATGAAAATCACGTTGCAAAATTCGAGAGGAGTCTAATGAGCAAATGACTTGTTATATTGGATGCGTCAGTCTGAATATCTAAATCGTATAACAATTGATATAGGCCTAGCTACAGCACCGTCAATTGGCACATTGAACGTCATTTTATCGATATTGATTTCCGGCCTGGATACTTTTTGTCTCCTCGTTTAGTTAATTTCTAAGAGGTTACGCGACCTGAGTATGAGTAGTGTTATTAGAATTAGCACTCCGTTGTCTCGACCCTGAAAGGAAATAATGCAACCGGGTATCTCCGGGTATCTCAATGGGGAATCTGATGTGTAACACCTGTAAGGTTTGGGGTCGAAATAATTAAACTGCAGGTATTCTATGCAGTTGAGCCTAATTTCTTTCGGTTGTTTTTGTTTACATGCGTTTCAAGTTTTCCGCAAAGAGAGGATTTAATCAAAAGAGTTAAAACGATCCGTTAACGGACATAGTGTAAAGGTCTATTGAAAATCTGCCGCAGAGCGTGTTTAGATGCTGGTACTAAGATCGCCCAGTCACTCGTGCAGTCCTCGTCGGCGGGGACTGGGGTTGTCATAGTTCCTAGCATTGCCCCTTCCGGAACATTTCTATTACGATAACGTCACAATTTCGCAAGTCTAGCAAGCAGTGCGTGCAGTCAGGGTGGCGTATAGCATGAAGTCAGCAATACCAATTTTAAGTAAGACACGAAAACTTCTTCTTTTGGTATAGCCGGTCCACCCCACAGACTATATCATATCACGGCGCTGGCGAAAATATGTGTGATGCTCTACAAACAGCGGCATCATTCAAAGTCTTAGCCTACCTCATAAAATTTACCGCTGCCAAACCTTGCCCACGGCTGAAATCGTCGATGATCTAACGAGCTGATACCTAATGATCTTGAGAACAGATTGTAGATTTACTGCAGGGAGGATCGATTAATCAAGCTGACGCCGACGATAGCATTGGAAAGAAGTAAATAGCTTGAAGAATCGCAACAAGGAAGGCTTCAAGTCAAGGGATGACAGGGTCAGACTCATTTCAAACACTTATCGTCTTTGCAATTCCAATTCTGACGTTTGCATCTTTTCCGCATTGCGACGGTACGCAGTTAGATCGATGTGTATAGGCTGTAGCACATTTTGATTTTGTACGTAATTTAGGGATCGTGAAACGTTTCCGGAAAGTCGACGACCGCAGGCAATGTCCATGTCCAAGTGATTCAATAGGTAAGTCACATGATGCAAGTTTTATGCGAGGCGCATGCAGCCAGCAGTGACAATCAAGAGTCTCATACTGGCGCTACACTCCCTTTCTTCTCTCTCTCTCTCTCTCTCTCCATCGTTTTTGGAGGTGCAGGTTTGTGTTACTTTTGATACAAAGGATCGTATATAGTTGCAATCAAGTTTGCCAAGTTGCCAAGCTATACTTGGAACCGATTTCGCGTTGGCTTGAAAGTTGTCGGCAACTTGAAGGCAGGATTAGACTAATGATCCCTCTAAATTTGCCCTGACACTCATATGATAAGGCCCAGATTGTCTATCGGTCCAATAGTTTTGAATCTTATGGACACGGCCGTAGGGTGATTCTATGTTTACTTACCGTGTATGCTAACATGTTCGACTTTAAAGACGGATGCTGCTTTCTCTTACAGACTTGTACTATTATAATTGCAAGTCGTCGGACGACAGTTGCTTTCGTTGTTTGTTGGATCCTAGCATCAGCCTTCCTGCATCAGTTGTATGCGATAACATCATTGACTGTCCGGATTTAACAGATGAGCTACTATGTGACCATGTTGATTACACAGTCACGACAGGATGCGGTAGGTATGAAAAAATTATCAAGCTTTTGCATATAATAACAAACTATATATAGTGTCCCGATTTGGAAATATATGGTATATGTTACGTGTATCAACTAAGTCATCAGACCCGATATTACACACAAGCGTGTGTCGCATCATGGGCTAAAGTACGGAGTTGTTAAGCTATTACTTTCAAGTATTACATAAGTAACCTGTAAGTGATCTGTGATCCGGATAAAGTATGAAAATATCAAGATTTCAATAGGTGATATTTCCTTCAGTCCCTCATGCATGATAAAGAATAACCATACTCCATTTAGAATGGACGACGACATGATCGTTGAGTACAATCAAGAACATCTTAACGGAACAGTGTACTGCATATGTCAGATTTTCGATTCAGGGCAATTTTTTCTTAGTTACTGTAAGTATTTACGATAGGCCATGACGTGTATAAAAACTACTGAAATATTACAAGAATATATGTACATTAATTAGGCATATCTTTTGCCGTTATGGACAGCACAATAAACACGCCAGTTTTGTCAACTTATGGCGTAAAACTAATGATTTCATATTGCAGATGATGACGTCAAAACTAAAACGATCGCAACGTGAGTAATGAATTGAGTGTTTGTTACAATATATTTATTAACCTTTTAACACTCTGGCACTGCTAACGCTGAGGCACTTTGAAATACGGCCTGAAAATAATTTACGAGATTTCGACAACATGCATTTGATCATTGTTGATGAGTATTCAGCAAAATTTGTGAGGCGATTTTCAGTAGCGTCATGCCAGGAAACTACGGTGGGAATCTGTAGCGTGTTGCATGTTGCCACGCAAACTCACGGAGAATCGACTGTAGCCTATATGGCTTAAAATTCAAGGTCAAGGGACCAAGCCGAACACAGTGTGTTATTTGATGAAGAAATGTGGCACGCTGAAACTACTCAATATAGTCTTATCTCGATGAAGTCAAAGACTTTGAAGAAAAATGCATTAACACATGTGTGTGGTTTGTAGCGGCCACCTACTTAATGGAACTGACCAAGGCATAGGCTCAGTTCATATAATCGCGACACGTATAAATGCACGATATGCTACAATAAAAGTGATTTGTAATTTTTTCAGGCATGACGCGAAAGACGTAACGTCATTGAGGCCGGTGTGTATGTGTATAGCCTAATACTGCTTGGGTAACTGTTAGTAGTCTAACTATTCACCAATAACATCAGTTTGATGTGAAGGATTAGGATACAACAAAGTCACATACCATTTGCAACATAGGGATTTTTATCCCAATCAGAAATTATACGAGCGGCCCACGTATGGCGCGACTATGAGATTAAGCGTGGCCTTATATAGTTTCCGTGTGTCGCAGGGTTACGCAAACGCAACATCGATCAGTGTACATGTGGTCATACCGGAGACTCCTGCGTCAATTTCAAGCCATATCGGGCCCGTAGTAATTACGGAGGGGAATGTGGCATGTTGGCTAATCAATACGCTGGTCGGATACTGCCCTAACTAAGCCATGTGTGCGCCATATCACTAGTGACGCTCCATGCGTAGGTGTTGGCAATTCCACATGTGAGGTTTGAGTCACGTAGAATCGTTCGCATTTCTCCGACTGGGTAAGTAATAACCAAACAGGTGTGCTGTTGGTAAGCACTAAAGTAATGAACCACACCATAGGATGGTCCTACTGTTGTAATGCATTGAGCAAGCATGCAAGTGCTGAAACCGACGCCTCGAAGGACTCGTCGCTATAAGTCATCATACACTTCCAGATATGCGAATGCTCCGCTCCCGACAATTCCACGGTTCTACTGTGCTACGACACCAGCACGCAGAAGATAAAATACACATATTCTGATGTGCAAACACCACAAATAGCGATCGGATTTATAATAAGTAAATATTGCAATAATATATACAATATGGCTTATCATTATAATTATTGGTAATTAAATGTACATAATGAATGTATCTTATTGTTATAGTCCATGGCCTACTATTTTAGTAGGCCATGTATAGTCTTAATGCATTCTTTTATGATTGCGACGACCCCGTAGTTAAACCGGCCTATAGACTCACCGCTACATTGTCCTTTACAGGTATAGTCGGGATATTGGGGAATATTGCAGTAATATCCATGACGGTCAGGAAGACATATAAGAATTATGGACGTCTAGTGCAAGAGGAAAAACTAACAAAATATTTTTTCCTGAGTTTAGCACTTTCGGACATGCTAGTGGCGGTAAGATCTGAAGTTATGGATCCACAGCATAGGTTCATGTTAATGTTTGTATAGTTATCGAAGTTTGACTCAGTTCATGTCATTTCACCATAACTAACCGTGTAACCTTATTCCTTTGAGATTTGCACCCTATTTTTCTGTATGCACTTAAAATTACTGGGGCCAGCACAGTACTCGGAACAAGACAACTTCTGGGAAATATCTTACTGTAGCGCGAACGGAGCACTGGCCGTGCTTGGCTCTCAGCAATCAATATTTACCATGGTGCTCATAAGTATGTCAAGGATCTGGGGTGTTGCCAGGCATGTATTATATAGTAACATCTTTCTCATAGGAAACGCACAGTATTTTGTACACCCCGTGCTATTGTCCTAAAGTCAGCAGCTAATAATATGTAGATTCATCTGACTGGACTCATCAAAGTCGAACGCATCAAAATATTGCCAGTGTGACTGCCAATGGTAGTGACTCTAGCCGTAGGGAATACTGGGAATACTTCATTTTCATATTCTGAGGTGGCGGTGGTGGTACCCTGGTGTGTGTGTGTGTGTGTGTGTGTGTGCGTGGCAAAACTCACTTGCTAAATTCCTATCGTGGGTACTTTCAATTTGTAAAACACTAACCAAATAGGGTTGAATTGAAGTAAGTGAGTCGAGGCTATCGAGTGTGACACAGCGCAACAATCCCCATGCTCTAACATTCTGTACCCTTGATCTTGTTGCAGACCGTTCTCTCGTACACCACTAAAAGCATTTGTGATGTTGCTATTTATTTCATGGGGGTTAGCAGCTTTCATTGCGATCATCCCTCTAATGAACGTTTTTGAGTACACATTCCTGAAAGATATAGTGTGAGTATGAAATATTGCATGAAAGATTAAAAATCGCAATGGCTCACTGGCAAACATATAAACTATCATTTCTTAAGTCACGTGGCGATTTTTTCAGCTATGAACAGCATCCAGGGATGTCCCTGGGGTCCCAGCTCGGTCTAGATTACGACAATGCCATCAGTAGGATAATCAAACTATGAAAGAAGGCCCCTATTGCAGTGATGCCGATAGCGGACGATCAATAAAAGTCAGATTATAGTTTAATGTAAAACTGAGTTTGCAAATTTTAGTAGCCTCGCTCCTCCAACGACAGTTGTTTTACTAGAGATGTTGTTTGTTGTTTTGGATTTATGGCGCATTCAACCACTGAGGCACGCCTGGTCAATGATTTTATAGCACGTGTGTCGATGTTTCCACTTACCAGTCCGGAACACAAACACTACGAATCCTCTGCGCACTCCCCAGATACTGACTTCCCAAGTGGAGCAGAAACGGGTGTCGGGAATCGTGCCCAGAACCTTCCGATTAGCTACTTCAAGAATTCAGGCATTGGTGTTTTTTTGCAATTGAGATTTTCCGCTAATCATGCCTCTTAAAAATAACTATACCAACTGCAAATATAGCCAGGCGTTAGTCAACACCTGTATACTATACAACGCTATTATTCAAACTCATTGTGAGTTTCTAGAAATCGATTTCACCACGCTTAGAACTTAGTTTAATTCTAGAAAATAGCTTTCGCGTCGTGTGAATTGCACCTCATTACTGACCTATCGAGTCGTGCATGTTTGTTACACAGGCAAAACCAAGTTCAACTACTCCCAATAATTCTTCGTGAGGATGTAGATGATGTACAGAGTTACCTCCGACAATACTCGCATACCAGTGACGATTTAAGGTATTGGAAATGCGATGCTACAACTAGCTAATTAACTTTTGTAGGCCTACTGTCTATATTGTGCATCTTACAGTGGGGGCGGCTAATATAAAAGAAATCAGAGAGGTAATAATTACGCAGTCAGGTGCTTAGTAGCTGTGTGCAGCTTTCGTACCCACCGTCTCTCTACGCTAATTGCCACCGCCGCCTGCCAGGGGAGCTTCTGATAGCTACTTCGACGCCGCTGGTTCTTGCCTTCGGTCGGATCATATAGGCCTACTGTGAATACGTAAATAAGCACTAATTCGCGATGTCGCTGGCGGCTGGACTCGCCGCTGCATTACATTCATACATCTCTATGGTTCGTACAAAATCTACAGCGAGCTTGAAATCTGCGCTGCGACCAGCAAAGCGAGTCCAAACTCCTTATAACACCGTATTCTGGATAATTGTTGCTCATTTCCGTTTTAGACCAAGCGGCTCACTGGAAGATCTGCGATATATAATGCAAGAACTTTTCGGCATTAACAAAGTATATTATGTTGGTTATTATCAAGGCCTTTTCTCATGCCTACCCGATATATTTCCACGACGAGAGACGGTGTCACTTTGGCAGTTTAATTTTGCTCTGTTTAGTCTGAACATCTTTTGTTTCTTCTTCATGCTGGTCGGTTATATATATATCTATGCGTAAGTTGGTCAAATTGCACCAAACAAGAGTACGTTGAATACAGGTTTACTTTGCACTTGCAGTACGCAAGGTCGCGACAGAAGGAAAAGTACGGTAGTTCCAGCGGAAGAAGCAGAGACCCAAAGAATGAAACGGAAAATATTTTATATCTTGGCTACAAATTTCATCTGCTGGATTCCCCTGTGTAGCTTCGGTGTTGGCCACATCATTCACACCACTGTTGTAAATGACACATGCCGTAAGTGAACAGATTTGCTATATTGATTGCTGGGCCTCTATTTGCTAGAGGCATTTGCCACAGATACTCTGGCGCTTCGATAAACAATGTATAGGACTTCGTGCCTCTGTATGCAACAGAAATAGAATGCGTATTCTTACATATCCACGATATCAGGAACGCGACGATGGACGTAAATCCGGCATGTCCTGCTCTCAAACGCCAAATACGGGCAAAACACGCCGTTTAACTTATAGATCATCAGTCGCGAGAATCGTTGTTTGTCGTCATTCGTCGTTGCGCAAAATCACTTGCTCGTACATCAAACTTTAGTCAAAATGTGTTGCAACTGGGACTGTAAGAATGCGAGTTGTATTATAATACTCAAGCTTGCTTTGATTGCTTCAGATTTGTCAAAGTCCGCTCACCGAACACTTTCCCTGATTGCAATACTAGTGGTGGTACCATGCAACAGCGCAGTGAATCCGTTCCTGTACTCCGCAGCACCGGAATATCTCAGGCGAAAGATGATCGAAATTTACAGAAGATGTAAAAGAAAATGGTCATCGAGTGAGTTAATCAGTTCAACCGCAATGCGACAAAATCGAAGCTCTAAAAGTCGATAGCAGCTGTTCTAATGCAGCTTTATCTTTGCATAGAGGCATGCATTACTTGAGGACCATCTGAGTGCATATAGGCGCATGTGTATGTGATACGATCGCCCAGCTATGATTCATAGGTACAAGTCTCTATATAGTTTATGAAAAACATCCAATGCTTTGTATGATTGAAGTACGAAAGGGTCAAAGGCGGTACTACGTCTTTATCATCTTTATTTCACGTCATCCACTTAAGGAAGCTTTCCTTGACTCATGACAAGTTTTTCTCCGACAGGTCATGAAACATAACATCCAATAGACCCAAGGATGAAGCTGCAAAGTCGTTCATGAACTTCCAAAGTGCTGTGCCACACACCAGATCCCATATTGGTGCCTACTTGCCAAACAGAAATGTACATTCCATCCACTCTGACACCTGCTGTATACCGTGAGACGTCACTACACAACGATCGTTGACTATAATATGTATACGTATACCGGCCGAGCCTATACCTATCAGTAACTTCTACAAATGAGTGGAAATGACACGTGATTGCAGTACACATTTGCGCTACATAGGCCCTTCAGACAGAAAAGAGCCTGTTGGGAATATGTTTGTACAACAAGTATCGTCATAATGTTCGCTACATAGTGTAAGATGTTAAAAATGGTATCCGTATAGCTTACTCGCTAAAGGGCCAGCACGACGAGGATTGTGCGGAGGGGGAGGCCTTTGACTTTGATAGTCACTAGGCTTTTTCTGTGGCTCCTTACCGAGCCTGCATAAGCACACCATTCTTGCTCTGGTTTGGCTCGATCGGGAATAGAACTCTCTACCTACCGACCAGAAAGCGAAACTACTGCACGCTGGACGCAGTCAATCATTTTGTTTACTACAAAGCGTTGAATTTGCACTTGATTGGATTCGTAATTGATGCGTCGTATTTGTGCAGTTCCTGTTTTCTAATAGAAAGTAATAGGCTAGAGTTGTAGTCATCGATACGCGCTACAAAGCCGTACAGTAATTAGTATTACGTTAAACTAGCATAGTAAGCAATGACTATTTGTATCTCGATCGCTCTGCCTCGTGTTAGACGGAAATGACTGCTATTTGAACTGCTATATATAATTCGCTAAAGAAACGCGAACGTGAAAATACTTTGTGTGTATCCTGTTCCCCGAATGAAAATATTTTGAACCAACTCCCGGTGTGACTTCCTCATTTCTAGTCTTCCTCTACAGTCACTTTTGGAATTTATTTCAGGATGTTGCTATAGCGTTTTTGCCTATAGACTTGTATTACGTGTAAGTTACCTGATTCAGAGGACGTATGGAGTTGGCGAAAGAAAGTGTCGTCACATCAAGCCTATAGCCCACTGCCCACTGCGAGCCAGTCAATTAGCAGAAATGAGCGCTTTTGAGGTATTACAATTATTTGTCTTTCTTTTCGGTGGAGGAGTTGCTCGACTGGATTGACATGAGCTCCCAATTACGTAGTACTTACTTCGATCCCCAAACGCGTTATACGTAGCACGAGAAAGTAGGCATCCGGAGCTTCCCCTCTGCGACTGACGATAGTGCAAAAAAGGAGTGTTGGATGGGACGAGTTGGGCTAACCTAACCCTCTCGGCAAATTTCAAGTGCTACCCAAACCTCGAACTAATATTATGCACTGTATATGCTCCATACCCAGATGTCCACTTGGCCCGCACACGGACAAAAATACACTATTATGATTTTGTTATGACTGCCAGTTTCCCGCAACCACCTGCAACTTTAGAATTCAAAGCACATACCCACGCATTACACGACCCGTCCGGGCAGCTGGATTCAACGTTTGTTTTAGGTATGTCAATTCGACCCTCGTATACGAAGGGTTTGGGTCATCACTTGTCATATGATCATGCCCACCCTTTGCCCCTACGAGCACGAAAACTACGCATCGTATATTTTCGCTTCCAACTTAACATTTTTATCTTGACAATTTTTCTCTCCCTCCGTATATCTCTGCCGGAACTTTACTTCACGTATTTGCAATATAACGACAGGTAGGCCTACTAGGCCTATACATTCCTTTTCCAGTGATAAGTTATCACGTAAGCCTTTGCAATTGGGTTACGTCGACGCTGTAGAGCAATTAGAGGTGATATGTACGTTCAACTCCACTGCCACTTATTATTGCTTCGTTCCTGCGTCTTCGGAATTCTAATTTTGCTGACATTGCCAGGTCTAATGCATTGTCAACTTGCATGTCATGGTGAGTACTGTTTCCAACGGTTGTTTTTATTTTATTTGGAATTTATGGCGGTTTTTCACCTACTAAGGTCATTTTCGCCAGGTCGAAGCTCACGGTATACGTGTCAATAACTCTGCCTTATAGCCCAGATCACTATTACAATCACCGCTCTCCGCACTTCCCCGATACCGACTGTCAAGCAGGGAAGTAACGGATACCAATTTTGCAGTCTTCGATTTTACTCGGTCGGGAATCGAACCCGGAACCTCCCGATCAGAAGGCGGACAGACCATTCGGCCAATTGACCGGTCCAACGGGGTTTTAAACAGAATCGGAGTACCCACAGTTTTGTCCCAATGTATTTGTCGTTTTCGTTTTGTATTAGTGATTAGGGTGTTAGCAAGATTCTCAATTGGCCTGTTATACAGCAGTAACCAACAAAGATCTAGTATATTCTATTTTCAGAGGTCGGGAGACTTTTCCGTGATAAAAATGAACCCAACAATTGCACTTGTCCCGATCAAACATCAGGTAAAAAGCACAAATTAAAAATTTAGTGGGTCATAATTATGTCTCTACTCTTCTGCTAGGTCCCCTCGCCGCTATAGGGATAGGTGGGATGCAACGTCGTTCCGTTCAGCACCACTTTATCCTGCTTACGTTACGGTCTGTGACGCATGATCACATAGAAATTTGAAATCCACAAATTCGGTTAAACGGAGTGGGTTGCGTTTGATAGAGCATCGGGGAGAATAATCGCAGCCAAATCATAGATGGTTTAATTTACTGTCGCCAGCACCCAATGATACCGGACCAGGTCATGATAGAAAAATTGCCTCATCACGCGCCATATCCTGAATATGCCTTTACTGATGGTTATTTTCCAGAATCCTTTTACTACTCTTGCAGTCAGTCCAATGAATCTTGCTTTCGTTGTTTGGCTCCCGACCACGTCATTTCCGGTAAATCTGTTTGCGACAACATCATAGACTGTCCAGATTTTTCAGACGAAAAATTTTGTGCATTTCATGCATTGGACAAGTCTATTCATTTTAGGTATGTACAATTACTATATACTAATGCTCGTAGCCAGCTGCCCGCCCTCTAGAATGGTGAATGGTGACTCGTGGATGAGGTAAGACGAAATAAAATATATATCTGCAAATTTTCTAGCGATGACAAGGATAATGGCATTGGCGACGAACATTCAGCTGTAGACTCAAGTGTTACGGCCGACAACTGTTTTTGTCAGACTTCGAACTCAAGCAAATATATTCTTACTTGTGGTAAGTAGCCTCTTGTACTGACGATCCCTCTAAGCAGCGCTATAGACTTAATATCTATAAGGGTTCTTTGATCTGTTGTTGTTGTTGTTGCTGTTGCTGTTGTTTTGAATTTATTGCGTTTTCATAACTATACGTCATGTACGCCTGATCAATGCTTATATAGTATACACGTGTCAATAAGACCGGTTTATAGCCCGGTTCGGTCGCAAATACAACTCCCAAACTCCCCCGATACTGCCCGCCTGTCTGCCTGCCTGCCTGACTGATTGATTTAAATCTTTCGCGTCGGACATCAAATTATAATTATCAGCACAGGAGTACTGTGGTTGATTATAGTAACGCTCTGAGCGTTACTGATTAAAATAATATATGTAAATATTTTAAATGCAATTTATTTCCAAAATGCTTGAGCCATGCTTCAAACGTTGAGCACAGGAGAATTCACGGCAACGTGAAAACGGGTTGCATGACACAAGTCATTTTCCTTTGCGAAAAAGATTGCTGTGCGTGATCACAAAAGCGACAAGTAAAGAGCCGACTGTAGGCATGTGCATTGAACTTTGTATTTTAGGGGAAGCGCAAGATATCATCACTTCGCTACCCAGGTAAATCACGAAACGCCATTATCTGCTTAGAATTTCTTTCTCATGTCGGCTTTAAATCCTTCGTTCATTTGCAGCAACACGAGTAAAATATTCCCAGATTTTGCGGAGAAGGTAAGCGTAGTCGTACGTATAAGAGAGCGTCGAGCCCTTTTGCCGACATTTCCTTCAAAACAATACCCTCACTGTATAACTCGACGGCTTCAAAGGACGTGGTGTGCCCCTCAAATTGCACCATGCGCTTATTCTTGGTAACTTTTCAGCGTGGGTGAGGTGTCTGCGGTGGTCTATAAAGTGAACATGTTCTTAAGGGCGGGTAAACAGCCACGTCAGTTTTCTCTGCAACGACGAGCCGAAGCAATCCAGATACCGTGCAGATTCCCGTCTCTTTTCAAAATTATATTCGGCCATTAGCTATTATAACATCTGCATGCATAGGGTCGGGTTATCGATCGGGTTGGGGATTATTTCACGAGATCTACGGCTATTCAAGTAAAAGCTATCCTAAAACGCATAATTTTAGATGTGTGACTGCCCTTACCAGATATGTCGTTCAACAAACGATAGGAATGTAACTTGTGGATGCTACAACAACACGTACGACCCGACATTAGCATATTTCAACAAGAGAATAGAGATAATTATCATCGGATATCTGATTGGTACGTTGATATAAAAAGAGTAAGCTGTAAGCGTGGTATCTAACCGATTTACTTCGTCTACATGAGGCCGTTCTTTCTGGCATGGTACCATACATGTACCGTATATAGTCAAAACAACAACAACAATATATTCACAGGGATTACGGCAATTGTGGGCAATGCCGCAGTAATAGTGGTGATGGTAAGGGATATTCGTAGAAAACGCGTTCGGTTTGCTAGAGAAGAAAAATTGACGAAACTATATTTTCTAAGTTTGTCAATATCCGACATGATCGTTGCGGTAAGATGCTTGTTTTTGATGATTTTTGACGAGCTCCAGATCTTCTGGCAGTTGAGTCAGTTTAGTAGTTACAGTTATACCGGATATATTCTGACAAAGTGGAATAGTAGGGTTACGCTTGCGAAGCGGTTGTAACTGACCTTGTGCTTGTAATTAGGACGATCAGCACCAGATAGGCCTGTTGGGGTTAAGCATGAGCCAATGTTTCCAATATTTGCATGGCAAGACTCTTGTGTGTATTTATTGCAGTAATAGGTTACGTTATGCAATCGTACTCGCCAATAATGACCATTGAGAGTGCCTTATTTCGCTTAGTCACTGGCGGTATAATAGAGGGACGAGAATGAAGGGCTGTGATGTTGACTGGGAAATCATCATTAAAAATAGACCATACTCCTTCGCTTATATTACTGATCTCTTGGCTCAGTGCTCACTTGATACTTGCGTTCCTCTTTGCATGTATGTTTCACGCCAACAGTTACCTCGTGCGTTTGCATCATTCTCCCCGTATGAGTCTGCCAATCTCATCCATCCCTTGTTACGGAGTAGGCCTAACTCCCTGAGGACAATTCATGTCACGCGAACGCGATAATTTCCAGGTAAGCACTGTCATTGTATGCACGCTTTTGCGTGATATCCAGCGAACACGACACTATCAAAGTTACACAACGTCGTGCGATGTCGTCGGGGCCATGATTGTGATCGGTTCGGAGCAGTCGATATTTACAATGGTATTAATAACCATGTCAAGAATCTGGGGCGTCGCGAGGTAACTCCTAGCCTTTGATCTTTTAAAGATAATCTGGTTATCGGTTCTAACCATGGTCAGTGTGATGTCGAAGGACTGAAGGATCGAGGAAGTATTTTAGTCAACTAGCCTAGCATTGATGCGAGATACGCACTGCCTCTGGCACATGCTGTATTTTTGCTGCTCTTTCCGGTGATATTTCTCCCACTATCAGTGAGAATTCCACCACACCTGTGCGTCATCGAGGATGGAGCAATAAATAGATGCTTGAATTTGATCCATAATCATTTTGTTCTTGCAGACCATTCTCACGAATACCAGTAAAGACATTTATGATTTTACTTGCCGTTTCATGGGTGTTATCTGTTGTTCTTGCTGTTATCCCTTTGATGGAAATTTTTGAAGATATATTCGTTACAGCTATCGTGTATGTATGCCATTATCACTTTCGTATCAGAAAAATTCTCTAGAGCAAATAGCAAAGTGTTTGAAATTGTATACTATTTTACCATTGCATAATTGCTTGGCCAAGGACCCAAGAGTTTGTCTGAAATGTGTCACGCGGTAACACAATCCAGGTGCTACGATAGGCCTTAAGTTTTTTTGAATTTATGACGTTATTAACTACTAAGATCATGTACGCTAGGTCAATGTATATATTTCGGGTTTACAGCCCGCATCACTATCATAACCGCAAACCTCCGCACTCCCCCAATACTGACTGCCAAGCGGAGAAATCGCGTACCGATTTTAAAGTCTTTGGTTTGACTCGGTCGGGAATCGAACACGGAAACTCCTTATCAGAAAGCAGACAGTCAAACTCGTCTCGGCCAACTTAAACGGTTTAGCCTATTGCTGATAAACTCAGTAGCCCGTTTTGACGACTGAAAAGTCCTGGTTTTTGAAAAGTCCAACATTTTCATTCAACATTATCAATAACAGGCAAAATGAAGCCCCAATATTCCGAATCATTGGTGTACGGAATGCAAGACGTTTCGTACAATTAACAAAGCAATACTACGATATCGGTGGGAACTACAGGTAACAAAATCACCCCGAAGAACAGATTACATGCGGGCAATGCTTTTGTGAACGGCGTTAAATCATGATTAGCATCTTACCTGTATGCACTGTCATCAGCTACAAGACCAATGTTTTGGAAATTCAGCACAACGTTAGACAGCCGTTTGTAATACTTTCTGTTTTTGTTGGTTGAAATCAGTACATAGAATTTGTACTGATGTAATTCACCATTTTTTACCAGATCCAGTAACTCATCCTACAAAACCGTCATGCACATGCGGATATGATGAGTGTCACGCTCGCCCGTATTCTAATTTTTTTTTAACAAATCCAGATTACTGTTGGACTAAACTGCATCGATACGTTCCATGGGTCCAATTATGTTATACCCTATTATGCTCCGTACCCAGTTGGTGCTCATTTTCGTGCCGCCGCGACGCGATGTTCTTTTGACAGTGTATTATTTTCAGTTCAATGGTATCTGGGACTTGGGCAAACGTACGGTACCTTCTGAGGACGCTTTTCAACGTGAAAAACACTCATAGCTTGAATTATTATCGTGGACTGTACTCATGCATTATCGACATACTGTCGATTGAATCGTCAAATTCACGGCCATATAGCATGATGTTATATGCTGTGAATTTCATCTGTTTCATCTTCATACTATTCGGCTATACCGTAATATACTTGTAAGCTATTTAATGTGACTATAGCATATAAGATATTGCCCTAACTTGCCGATGTGGTTTTAGGAAGCGGCCAAGAAGCAAGAATAATAAGGTGCTTAAACAAGACGCGCAGAAGTTGAAGAGAAAGATATTTCTTGTCCTGCTGACCGATTTTGCTTGTTGGATTCCTGTATGCATTTATGGAATGTATAGCGCCATATGTTCTTTTAAGTATGAAAATTACGCACAAGGTAAAGGCATAGAATCACAATCGTTTCGTAAGACACTTCCGTTCCGTCAATGGGAGGATTTTGGTGCGCAGTGAATTCAAAAATCCTCCTCCTTCATTCTCGAGCTATGGCGGAACGTATTAGTGAATCAACGGCACACGTGTTTGTATTCAATCATGTGCTAGTATTCCTCGCCTGTTGGTCAGCCCTGTTTTGTACCGGTCCCAAGCCCCTTTACCAATTAACGAGCCACTGGTGATGACGCGTGCTCTTCTGTAACGCACAAATTGCTTTTTCCCCAACTGGCCAAGTGGTTTGACCGTCCGCCTTCTGATCTGGAGGTTCCGGATTCGATTCTCGGACACTTAGGCCTGGAACACAAAACGTATTGTCTGAGGACTATTTTTTTATTTTTATTTCAATTCATAAAACAATTAAATGTACACGTTTTTGCAGATTTGGGGTGGAATTATGCTCATGACCTTTCTACAACAGCAATACTAATTGTACTACCGCTCAACAGCGCATTAAATCCATTCATCTACTCTGCTGCTCCGGAATATCTACATCAGAGGATCGTTACTTTCTTCAGATGGCTGAAAGGAAATTTTCCATCAGGTATTCGCGCAATTCGCATACTGTTACTGCATTGCATCGATTGCAATTAAAAAAATTCAATCACAAGACAACTATCCAATCCTTTCTCCGTAGGCAATATAGTTTATTGACGCGTGTATAGAAGCCGGTATGCATATAGTCGCGACTCCATTCTATCACTGTGACAGAAAAGACCTTCGGGCGGTAGGCGCCACTAAAACAATTTTTTCATATTGAAAGAAAACGCCGCTGAGCGCGGATAAGCAAAATGTATATGAATGTACTTTCAGAACACATCAATGACGCACAGGACGACACTTGCGCGGAAGCAGGCCTATAGCGCACACGGCTACGGAAACATGACCAACGGTAAAAGCTTGACTAAGATGCAAACGAGAGATGCTTCAATCACAATACTATCAAAAGGGACTTAATCGGTACATGCAGTGTCCATGGTAAATGGACGTACCAGAACAATGACAACCCACGACAGAAATAATGAGTTCAAGCAGGTATGGTTGTGTTGAGATTTGAGATCGATGGCATTACGTATGGAGTGGAGCTCGCAAACTTCTGGTTACGGGACCGGCCCAAAATCTGCAAGGATCAGATGATTAGGTCACATCAAGCGTACGTCAATCTTCCTGAATGTGATCCCAACTACTAGCAACGGGACGAAGCCACAATTCCCTATATTCAGATACACAATCAACACTCCATCCTCGTATACAGCTATATCTAAAAAGAATTGCAATTGTTGGTCGCTGGTATTGATTTGTTGTAAAACTATAGAAATAAAAGTGAACTGCCACGAAGCTGACAACAAATCCCCGGCCTTTGTTGACCTATGTAAACACGATTGGGAGTTATGCAGCAAGCAAATATATTTGTGGGTCTGCGTGTAGATATTTTTAGCCACGTATTCGCGTGCAATTCAACGCAAAGTATGTTATGTTTACATGAGCGATATCAGAAAAAAGTCCAAAATGGAGAGTCGGTGAAATTGCTCAGGAGCAGTATATGCGGGACCCACGCAGAGTCGATTCTTATTGCTAACACATCACAGAATCGTATCTTGCTCATGGTCATGACATTTGTAGTGAATTCTCAACCGGGTCTCATTTCTCGCCACGAGCTCGTTATTCGACTCGCTGCATGGTAGAATAGTCAGCATACTGCTTGGCATGACTAAATGTATCGTGTAGGCTAGAAATTCTACTGATTCCGCTCAAACTGGATTCAGCCGGTGCATAGTGTGATTCTGCATGGCATTTCCGCTACACTGTTGCTTCCGGGAGACAGAAACTTCACCAACAGAAAAGACAGCTATTTTACAGCGGCTCGCTATAGGCTACAATACAAATGTCTGATTCGCAGTCAAGCAGAATACACTCTGAAATGCCCATCTCCCAAAAAGGTGACATCATGTACGAGTACGACACACGATTGTGCCGACAAAATTTTGCAATATCCCTTGTATGGTGGAGCTTGGTACTCACATGTCAGGATATCACAACACATGCATGGCAATGCCTATCGTGCGTGGCCCAGACTATGATTACTAAACGAGCGACCAGCGTTACAGCAGTAACACAAACGAATTCAACTGTTTTAGATATACTGCGCATTCACAGACACATTACCTTGGCCGCAGTAATAGTTGTGCTACCCATCAACAGCGCCTTGAACCTATTCATCAATTCGTCTGCCCCTGAATATTTACATCGGAAGATCATCTCCTTCTTGATGATGTTAAATTGCAAATGCTGCTTCACAGATGACCATAGATATGATAAGCTCTCAAACAAGGTTTATGCATGCTGCAAGTCGAGATCCAAGGGCGTAAGTGGATTTCAAATGGCTCGTGTTAGAAAAAATTGATAAGATATGGCAAGGATGTTGCAAAAGGCGGCAAGCCTTTCGCATGAGTGGGGCGAATCCAGTACTTTGTCGCCGATAATGATGATTTCTGGACTTTTCACATAAGGCGTAAGAGATAGTATACATGAAGGCATGTGGCCACCAGTCTTAGGATGTGACCTATCCTACAGACCTACTCCCAGTAGTACAAAACTCTTGGTCGTATAATTAGACGTAAGGGAAAGTTTATAGTACAAAATCCGATCTTAGAAACATGCAAAGGCATGCAAAATATCTACTTCACGAAGAACTAGAAGAGGAGAAAAGGAGGCTTTTCTAACTGGGTGCTAGACCTGTCCTGATTAAATCAACCTAACTCATCTTATTGTAACTCAACGAATCTCGAAACAGGTCATAGTGTGAAACCCGAAGACATCGCAGTTTCTAAGACAGAGACAGCAGTTTTGCAAAATTCGAATGCCGACGTCACTCAACAAGAGATTGATGCGTCAACAACCTTATTATTATTCAGAATCGTTTTCGTACTCCCCGTGTCCAATCCGGAACACTCGAGTTCGATTTTTGTGCAGTCCTGGATATACCGTAAAGGGGGGATTCTTCGTAATAAAGACCACAGCTATCTATTCGGTAACTCCGACTAGGATGAATCTGACAGGGTGAACAGCTGGGCATACAGAAATTGTGTCCTGGACAATTCACTAGCATTTCAAAGACAAATTTCTGTTCTCAAATTTATTACTGTATATTTACAATTTGCGTTACTTTCGTACCGCGGTGTGCAAGCAATTGAGAGGTCGAAAGCATTTGTTTAATATTGATTTCATGGTGACGGCGAGCTGCAACATAGCATCATCAAGCAACCAGTTTTCTTCATTTTTTCAGGTTTTCTTTGTTTTAATAGTTCTTCAAATTTGATTGTCTGTCGCGCCGCCTTGGCGAAAATTTCTCTAGCATCCTGACTACATTTGGCTGACGTCTCTATAAATGTACAATGAGGCCATCGTAACGCCAGGTCTTCCCCGTCTTTTGTGGCGACTTCGCGCAGATGCGTCAAGTCTCGTTTATTACCGACGAGAAGTAGTGGCACAGACTTGCTACAAATAAATATAGTTACAGTATTGAATTGTTAGGTTGTTTGAAGCATGAAACAGATGAAATATATCTCTCACACTAACTGTGTTGCGTATGTCTAGCTGTGCAGCGATATCCACAGAGATCAGTTGGGTAGCAAATCTGTTAGCAGGACGGTAACACTTGCTATTGTTGGTCGACTGCACGGTAGGCCTACATATGACGGTGGATAATACGGAAAAATCACAACGTATATGCTCCGCTTTGACGGTAGAGATATATTACAAAAAACGTTCCCGCGTTCGTGATATTCAAGAGGGGTCGGAAGAAGTGCTGGGGGATTAACTTTGATCAACTTCTGTCGCTGATCTGCCTCGGGTCAGAGTCGTGGTTCAAAAGCACAGCGATATCAGCAATTATTTTATATAATAGACCCTCGGAACGGGACTCCCGTCGATTTTACGTTTGTGAAATATGTGCTACTGAACAAAACTCATAGGCCTATTCTCGACCCCACAAACCATTTGTAAGAGCTCATCGCATATTCTCAGAGACACTTTCATTCCAAGTTTGTCATTCGTGGTGAAGCTACCAACCGAAATTTTATTTTCAGGTTTTCTGGTCTATCTGCCATGTTCAGCTCTCAGATGAATGCAACTTCCCAAATAGTAGAAATTGCGGAAAACATCATACCTTTTAATTTTGAGGATTTCCTCGTGTATCATCTGAGCATCATCGAAAGAATTTCTGTTTACGACGGAATAGATTAGAATAAATCCCTGGCCTTCTGCAATGTGAATATTTCTCATTTGAGCAAACTGCTCAATTCCAGCAGTATCAAGTATTTCAAGAGAACACATTTCGCCGTCGACCTCAATCGTTTTGTGATGCATATCTTCTATTGTTGGCTCATACCTACGAGGTGATCAAAGGTTCGATTAGACATGATGCAGCTATGCCATTCCTAGGTTTTTCGGAGCAGATGGATATCTGGTTCGTTTTGGAAAGCTGTGGGCGATGAGAGTACTGGATAATGTAATAATGGGACACCCATATCCACCAATGATTAACAATTTTCATTTGCCAGATTCCTTTTCTGCTTCTTAGCGTACAACGCCGGTCTGTCTAGCCGACTTTGCGATTTAGTCAGTGGTCATTAGTAGATCCTGACCCCAGCTTTGTGGCTGCCCTGACGTCCAGTCCGAAGAAAAACAAAAAATGCCAAACGACAGAAGAAGAAGATATATAGGTAAGCCGATCCTGTCGCAAATCTACCCTCTTATAAGCCATACAGGACGAGCGGTGCGTTGGCTCAAGTAATCTTCGAACAGATAGATGTTACTTCAATAAGTATGCGTACAGATCTACCAATATAACTGTGTATGTTGTTGAATCTGATAGGGTCCGTGATATTACCTGGACTCAAAGATCTCTCTAACAAACTGTGTAGTGAGTGACGTCTTTCCCACTCCTCCAGAACCCATCAATACTATCCTATAACGCCTCATTGTCACTGCAACTGCATCAAAATGAGGAAGAGGACAATTGCGTTCATACGACCACACAAAAACCAACACTATTGACTTTTTTGTAAATCTACAAACGAACTAAGAGATGAAACTAGAGAGTCAGTGAGTATGCAAAAGCAAATTTCAAGAAAATTGTCACATCGTGGTGGAATTGTAAAAAAGATCACCACAGATTTAGCATCCAGCCTTAGGTTATTGAGAATTAAAACATTAACTAGCTTTCGTGGTGGAATTGAAACACGTCTATTCATAGTCTAGAGCAAAATACGTGCCATGAGTAAAACCGAAAGCAATAAGGGATTCGACATCACCGCAAACGAAACGCGTGGCGAATTCCACAAATTCACAACTATACTTTCCATTTGCTGTAGATATATGGACTAATCTTCGCAATGCAAATAACTCAAAAACTAAACAAAACCATATACTTCAATTAATGCTATAATATCTACGTCGCTTTCTTCAGATAATATTATTGCACGCTATCGGCAACGAAACCACCAACAAAAGCCTTTATACAATTTGAAATGATATCTAAACAGGAAGCGAGGAATGTGTAACGGCACATTATCATGCATGCTGCACAAATATAAAAAAGTTAATGCTTACTGCGATTTGCGTTGGCTACGCAGCAGTTTTACTGCTGACAGAAACGTTTCACAAACTCTTACGTACGGACTCTATATACCACGATGGTTTGGTGTAGTCTTTACCTCAAATTACATGCTTCAAAATTAATTCATAATATGTTTATATAATAGGCTACTAGTTCCCCTATATCATGTTTGATAGCCAAATAATATCCGTGTGGTGTCTATACTTAGCGTGTACTTCATTTTTTCCAATGATATCATCAGATCTATGGTGTGGATATACTATTAGATTCCGTTGGCTGCTGAAGCCAGAGCCTCTCTATTACTGGGAGGATCCCTTGATCACCATCCTGCTCTGCGCGATTGTCATTAGGTAGGATCTTCATTTTGGGCAACAGAATTGTGCCAGTTCCAATTCCATTGCGCTAATGGAACGGCCACCGAGTTTTTGTGAGACTTGAGTATGCCTCACGTCTTCGTCAATTGCACGGTAACACGAATCGGTAAGATTGCGCAATCACACCGCAGTAAATCTAGGGAAGCCGAGTGAAAGTGGTCGCTGGCACTCGCAAGTCGCAGTACAGTACTCTGTACTCGCAGTACAGTACAGTGCGTCACTTGTGTACTCGCAGTACAGAGTCTCTACAACCACCAAATCGCAAACTATTTCTTGCATACCATGAAACAGTTTGAGACAGGGTACCTCTCACCTCACACCTGGCTACGCCTTGGTGAAACGCGTAGAGCATTCACAGCAGGTTGCTATATAAAGTATTCGTTATTCGAAAACGCGGCAAATTGCTATGCGAATCGATTCAAATACCGTTTTATTCGATTCGAAGTGTCGAATGCCCAGTCCTAGTTGTGTTATGACCGAGGATGTGTGAGTAAGCGGAATTTGGGTACGGGATCCTGCATCCGATGATAATGTATCTACAGCCAAGGTTGGTATTTGTCTTACTGAGCCTCTGCCTGCGGCTGGACGATTTCGTGATTTCTGCAATAGTATATCTACGGATAGGTGGCGATGACTGCATCTTCATCCCAGTTATCGGTCAAAGTAAGGCAAACACTAAAATAACATTAGTTATTAAGGGAAAGGCCAGGGCTTATACTCATGATGTTCCAGCGCATCCAAGCCCGGCAAAGTAATTTGCCTCTCCACGGAAATTCTCTGTATGGGGTTGGATCAATTGGCGAGGCGATTTGGAAATTAATCTCCCGTCTACAATCATTGCTTTCAGAAAAAGCTAATCTATTGTTCCTATTACCCACCCGGTAATTGCTTCTCTTTCGCACATGGCTTTGCTGTTCTTTTCTTCGGTAATTGCTAATCCCTCGGTACGCTTTCGTGAACTAATTGTCTGACGGAGGCACAGATACGAGCGTGTGCGTCACTTGACTAAACCCACCAATAATAATAATAATCACTGGACTTTGTCGAAGCTCGCTGCCCGATTGAGGTGCAAAGGCGACACCTCTTGCGGCTTTGGCAAATCGGTAGATCGTTTAAACTTATTTTGTTGAATGTTAGTCATTCACTGCAGTCTGCGCGCTGTATTACGGTCAGTCGCATTTCTTCCGAAGCAAAGACCAACAGCGCGAAAAGAGTAGCTACCAAGAAAGTAGTATTTATACTACTGAGTATTTGTGACTCGGTATTTATAACATTTTGGTTGATGTGTTTACAGGTCTTTTACGGATAGGCTTAAAAATCAGTTGACGGATATACCCGGAACGTCGCCACTGTAGATATAGTTAAAGAAACTGAGGTGGTCAAGGAAAAGTGCGTAAAATATTCCTCAAATCTTCTTCGAAAATGCCATTCAGCAAAGTCATTATGGAAGACGAAGAATCGTTCATAGTGAAATTCGATGAAAAATGTGAAAAAAAATCGAGCACGAGAGGTGCGGGCGTTACATTACGCCAGTCTAAAAAACGCAACCAACGCAACCCAACGCAACCAAATTCCAAAAAGATGAAAAAAAACTGCAACCCTAAGGCTAAGGTACCCAGCAGTGGCGAAGTGAAAAAAATGGCCCCGGGGATGTGGGTCAATATATGTAAAATTACAGGCGACGTACTATGGCAAAGTAGATATTTCACACCGAAACTCGAAAGAGCTTTCGGCGTTGCACCAACATGGGACGATTCTGCTGGTGAAGACCCTTGCTATTGGATTCCATATGTGTCATCACGTAAAACGCATGAAGAAGAGGATGGCGGTCCTAGCACTAGCACTCATGCAATGAGTCCAGATGAATAGATTTGGTCAAGATTTTCAAATCTCACTTTCTCCTGCTCGAAGAATGTATGGAGCACAAAAATTAATTTATTGGGTGACACCACAAATTTGATAGTGAATAGTTCAGTCGAGTATCATTGATGTTGATCCTTTTATATCCCTTGTAACTTTTCAATCACTTAGCCTAACCGTGTTGTGTTTTTACCCTTGAACGTTTCTCAGATCGGTATTGTTTTGACTGCGTGATGGACAGATACGCCTGTTCACCGACAGCCCTGACGAGATCTAAATTACAACAGTGTTTCCAATAATTATCTGGTTCAATTATTTACTCAAGGCTACGTCGCTACCATGCATCAATGCCAAAACAGCTACTTGTCCCGTTTTTACTCATATACTAATATTTATATTTTTATACGCATGCATTAGGCCTGTGTGAATTAGCATGAATTTGATACAATAAGGTAAGAATGATTTTAACTTTTCCATTTTGTGCATGACGCTATGGGCTGCCGTTGTGGTGTTTCCTTCACGAGGAAGCCCACACCTCTACACCGTTTTTCCACTTTGCTGTAATAATACCTTCTTCGGTTGCAAATTTTTGGCGACGTGTTCGTTATGTTGAATATTTCATCATACTTCAATTAGGCCCACATTTTCAGCAGTAATAAATATAATAAGTCACCACAGTTTTAACGTCCAGTCCAGTTTATTGGAATATGATTCACAAGCTTTCGGAGCTCCGCTCCTTCATCAGGTGAAGATGGAATGAAGAGCAAAGTTTAAGATTTGAATTATAAAGAATTACATGACATCATGACGTCATAGGACAGAAATATTGAAAGTGATAACCATGAAAATAGGTGATGTTAATGCACCAAAATTCAGATAAGTAGGTCAAAAACGGGCAAATGTGTATGATACTTGGTGTTAGGAGTTGCTAAAGTCACGATTACGTAGACTGCCGGGACGTAATCGGAAGTGTTTGGGTGATCCTCAAGACAGGTCACCCGAGAGGCCAAAGTATAAACCCGGCTAAAATGAAAGACCTCCCAGGTTGCCTTAACCTTTTCCCCATCATATAGCAACTCCTGACAACTCCTAAGGTTGATGGCGTTGCAAGGGGCTCACCATTAGGACCGACCTTAGCCAACATATTTGTAAGATTTCATGAAGATAAGCTCCTAAGTTACCAAACGTCCAAAACCAAATGTGGGAGTACGTTGATAGTCCGAGTCTGTGTAGTTAGCGATATAGGCTAAGAAAGTCTGCTAGGTCGAAATCTAAATGATGCATGATGCGAGGTCGTGTTCCAAAGTAGGTAGAAGTGTGGAGGTCTCTGATCGTCGGTGTAGTGATAACGTATCAGGTATACGTACGCTGCTTGAAGATAAATTCCTCATCGCAGTCGTAGTTCTCCCGTGGTGATATTCTGTCCTATACGTATCTCGCAAAACATTGGTATGTGGGTTGCAGTAATGTATAGAGTATAGGCCTATATATGAGAAATCGAAATGACCTAAGCCTATAACAGAACGTGATACCGAGGGGAATAAGCGATGTCGAGCTATTTAGGTGAAGGTAGTGTGATTACGTACCGAGAATTTTATCCTCTGTCTCTATTAAGCCGTCGATTGTGTGCGTTGAATTTGTCTGCCAATTTCTGCTCCATAGCCCTTCGCATATTGGTATCCTTGATCGGCCCGCGTAGAATATTGACGACCATGTCATTGGTGGAATGACCAGGCGAAGAAAAGTGTTCACTCACTGACTTGGAGCTGTCTGAATAGAACGTGTCATGCCTATGGCCATTGAGGCGTATGTGGAGGGGTTGACTGGTTTCTCCTACATACCCGGCATTATTACAGCCGTGTTTGCAAGTATGAGATATGCGATGTCAGTCGATTTGCAAGTAAAAGAACCAATGGTGTTATGTATAACGTTATCACCTCTATGTATTGTTGTTTCCGTATTCAGGACCGGACACGTCTTGCACTTGATATTGCCGCATTTGTTATTTTGTTCACGGTGTTCTCATATAGTTATAGTTCGGTTATTTACTGCGTACCAGAAGACGTCGGAGTTTTTGTGAGCTCGCGGCTGCATAGATCTCAGCTATCTGGTCCCTGTGACCCAGGTGTCTTAAAGTGTCAACCTCCGACTCAGATTTATACTTTGAATACGATATCACAATGAGAATTGCGCTGAATAACTAGTGTCCTGGTGCTTTTGCTGCCTGTTTTGCTCGCACGCGTTGGAGGGCGGAGTATTGATCTGTGTAGCGTCACCATGCGATATTATTTGCTCGAAAACCCCATCCACGTGGTGGGTTATTGTCAGTATCTCTGTGATCAGCGGCGGCCGCGTTCATACGCAAATCGTGTCAAACCTCGAACGTGTTAATGAAAATCAGGGAATGCGCAGTTCCCTGACATAAGTTATAGGGATTCTGTCGAGGGGTGGTACAATATGCGTCTGTCCAGTACCTCCATGTCAAGACTGCGTGATCCACCCTCTCTGCGAATGAACGCTCCGGTTGGGCGACTACCAATGTGTATTTTAATAACAAAAACATCCTCCCTTAAAACAGATGTTGAGTAGGAAACGAAAAAAAATATTCCGACAGAACTACTTAGTTTGGCTAGTAAGCCTACCTTCTCTAGTGATAAAATAAGTACCTCTCATGAATGGATTATGATTGCATGTAGCGGTAGGCCTATAGAGTATTGTCGTTGCCGTTGAAGTTTACGTTATTAGTCAAGCATATATGCTGTATAGGCCCACGCTTCGGAGAATATTCATGACAGCTTAGTGAGAATTCGCCTTAGCTGACTAGCAAAACAAGAAGTCATCGTCAGCAGCCGAAAAAGCGCACCAGCGCGAAGTACATTGTTCCATGGCATTGGAACGCTAGTCAGTAGCAATATTATCTCGCTGTTGCCTAGCGGAGAGCTGCCGTTAGTCGATTTCCTGTCAGCAAGCGGTCTCACCGAGGTTGTCGTTTTGCTGCGTTCAATAACGCATATGGAATATTTTCATTGGTGTACTGCCGCATACGTAGTAAGAGTCATAGTGCAAAAGTGCGCAGAGCAACAGGTAGAAAATATGCTGGCTTCGGGTTTGATAACACTGGAAAGACACCAACTGAAGACAAGTAGGTGCAGGCTATAGTGGCTAAGGATTGTAGCTTAATATATGCTGCTTGACCAATCTTTTCATGTATACATATACTTTTTCAGTTAGCATTATCATGTGCTCTTGGCCGCGTCCTCAATGTCAGCGAACTGCAGAATAACAGGCCAACTGCCGATACAAACCAGATAAAACTACGCAAGTCCGATGCTGTTCGCTCGACAGATAAAATCGGACCTAAAACACACGCTAGGTAGATAATTCCTCGAGGGCGCAGCAGGGATGCAGAATCAGTACAAGGGTGGAGTTGCCATCATTGGTTGCCACAGCATAATTATCGGCGCGCTGCAAGGGTCGGGATTGGTACAATGGTAGAGTGGCTATCATTGGTTGCCACAGTACTGACATCAAGTAACAATCATTGAATTGTTACGTGTTCGCTACAGCATTTACCAACAACATTGTGTATTAGACTGCGAATATGTGTAAACTTGTGTCATTCGTTTATTTGCACATATTGCACCAATTGAATTCTTTTCTAGCCGTATGTGGTTCGATACAAATTTATAGCCTTCAACGTTTCATCCGGCAGCTTCATAGTATAACAATAGTATGAGAAGCTAAGGTGGTTGGTACAGCTGTTTCACTGCAGCAATGAAACACATTAAAATCGTGTTGATGGGGTCTGGAGGAGTGGGCAAAACGTCGCTTGCCATCCAGTTCGTCAGGGATATCTTTGAAGACAGGTGAGCCTGGTGGTTCAGTGGTACGTCTACACAGTCGGCTCATTTATTTCGCTTTTGATATCATTTGTTCTAGGCATAACCTTTGCTGTAGCTAATAGTAAATTGAAACAACCTACTACAAGTAGTTAATAGATTTTAGTATCGACAATGTGAGGCTGGTGCTAGCCCATGTCTTCATCTGTAAATATGTGGAACGCTACCATCTACTGGTCAATTTCGGTGGGATATTTATATTGACTATGACTTTTTTACCCATTTTAATCCATCATCATATGTCCAGCCCAGACTTTCGTTAACGGCCACCGTTCTATTGATTTCATCTCATTGGGTGCTAATTTATGCCGTAGCATTCATATCAATAGCACTCCAAATATACAGTATATGCGTCGGCTAGTGGGCACGACCTTGTTATCGTCTCGATGCCCGCGGGCTGAGCCTATCCACTGCACTGCGTCAGCATATGCTATATAAATACAAGAGCCTGTTTGTTTGTCTGTCTGTCTATGCACGAATCAACTTTTTTTATTACTGAAGCTATCGCCATAAGATTTTACATGGATGTAGAGACGGACGTTATGCGTGCTACTAGATGGTTTTTTAGTGCTTCCAGCGTGTATTTCGTAAGTTATTCATCGCCCAATGCTGTTACTTCGACGTTTCGATGCGCCGAAGTCACAGATGCACTTTTTAGATCACTTCTGCCATCTAGCGGAACAATTTCTTCACCACGTCTGGTCGTCTAAAGTAGCCGTATTACAACGTCCTGCTTACGTACTGCCCTTCGGCTCGGCGTCTTAATTATATTTCATACGGGTTTAGATAAGGCATATGAGAAGTGAATTGAGGAGCCATTTTCCTCCGTCAAGAGAAGAGAGGGAAACCTCTCACCCACGATTGAATTTTTAGCCTCTACTTAGCCCTGGACAGTATATCGGGGCTTCAATAAGACAGGAAGCATGAGATCATCATTATTGCCGCACTCGATATCCGACATATGCTTACATGTATATTCACATTGCGCTTTCGCATGGCTGCGTAATTGAGCATCAATATCATAACAATTGGGAACGAATTACACCCAACAACATTTATTGTGCCAAATAGTCGTCAAGTTGTGATTTCACGACCTGCTGCAATTAAAATTCTCTGTTAATGCATGTTAGCATACCTGTGGCTTGCGCATCTGATTTCCTGTAATCACAGATATGAACCGACGATTGAGGAAGTGCACAAGGCGACGGTCGAAATTGACGGCGAAATGTGTTCGTTGGAGCTTCTAGATACCGCAGGTATCGAGCAGTTTGCGCAAATGAGAGACGACCAAATCGCGGAAGGCCACGGCTTCATTTTAGTGTACTCCATCACGGACAAAACTACTTTTGATGATGTGCGCATAATTCGTGAAGAGATTTCTAAAATTAAGAGGTAAGAATCAGGCTACAACAAAACACTGAAAATGATATTTTTGCCTGCTGGTGACGGTACCTAGCCCATGGCCCACTAAAGTAGGCCATGCCTAGCCTACCCATTTCTTTCAATTCACGGTTGAAGAACCGACTATCTTCAATAGCCCACAACGCACAGGACTTTCGGTTGCAAAATCGATAAAACATGGCACAATATATAGCCTACCCCACATACTCACACACATACAGTACTTCCATCTTCACCTGATGAAAGAGCAGAGCTCCGAAAGCTAGTGAATGTTTTAATTCTCAATAAACCGAGGCTGGAAGCTAAATCTGTCGTGATCTTCTTTACGCTACCTGTAACATTTTATGCGCCTCGGCACCAATAAATGCTGCCCACAGCCGAACACATGCGTTTGAGCCGCCCTGTTTTGCAATAGACACATCGGTCTTGATATTCTTCGCTTTACGCACTCACGGAATGAGGACTGTCAAGTCGCCGGTTGGTCATGCCCTATGACTAGGACTAAATGACAACGATTATGACTCATAGGTAATGTTAGGCCTATGAATTTCACAAAGACATTCTATAGACCGATACCCCGAGAACCCAGTAGAGCGTGAAGTGGAAAACATCTGCGTCTCGTTCGCGAGCTGCAGTGCGCCTGTGTGCAGGGGAGATGAAGTACTGCACTAGCCCTAACGAAATAGCTGGAACAATTGACATATTCGGTGATTGTCGAAGTACTATAGATTCGACTGAACTAATTTTCGAACTCCGGAATCGTCTACGAGCTGAGAAGTAGGACATTGAAGTTGGCGACATGCACGGAAATCATATACGCGGATATGCCAATATTCCATCGAATATTGCGTATAGCCCTGACGAAATAGCTGGAATAATTGACATATTTGGTGATTGCTGTAGTATTTTAGATTTGATAGAACTAACATTGTAACTCCGGAACCGTCTACAAGCTGAGAAATAGGATGCTGACGTTAGCAACATGCACGGAAATCATATAGGCCTACGCGGATATGCCAATATTCAATCGAATGGTCTTTGTCTAACCAGGGATGTCTTGAGTCAAGACATCGCTGGGTCTAACACAAATTCCAGCTATTTCGTTAGGGCTATACGCAATACTCGATGAAATATTGGCATATCCGCATATATGATTTCCGTGCATGTCGCTAACGTCAACGTCCTACTTCTCAGCTCGTAGACGATTCCGGAGTTCGAAAATTAGTTCGATCGAATCTACAATACTTCGACAATCACCGAATAAGTCAAATATTCCAGCTATTTTGTCAGGGCTATACACAATATTCGATAGAATATTGGCATATCCGCGAATATGATTTCCGTGCATGTCGCTAACGTCAACGTCCTATTTCTCAGCTCGTAGACGATTCCGGAGTTCGAATATTAGTTCAATCGAATCTACAATACTTCGACAATCACCGAATATGTAAAATATTCCAGCTATTTTGTCAGGGCTATACACAATATTCGGTGTAATATTGGCATCCGCGTATATGATTTCCGTGCATGTCGCTAATTTCAACCTCCTATTTCTCAGCTCGTAGACGATTCCGGAGTTCGAATATTAGTTCGGTCGAATCTTCAGTACTTCCACAATCCCCGAATACGTCAATTATTCAAGCTATTTCGTTAGGGCTGGCGCAGTACTTCATCTCCCCTGCACACACGCTCACTGCAGCTCGCGAACGAGACGCAGATGTTTTCCACTTCACGCTCTACTGGTTTCTCGGGGTATTGGTCTATTCCATAGTGTGATAAATGATATGTTGATGTGATTTCTTGTGTTTCTTTTTAGGACTAATGATAATAATCTGCTTTGTCTTGTCAGTGAATCTTGTCCCCTTATTCTGGTTGGCAACAAGTACGATTTATCAGATTCCCGGGAAGTCGATAAGAAGGACGGAGAGGATTTAGCGTCGCGGTGGGAACACTGCACGTTCATGGAGACGTCGGCAAAATGCAGAGAGGATGTGGGGGAGATATTTACTACAGCAGCTCGTCAGATCATGAAATTTGAAGAGATAGTAAAACACAGAAGGTTATCATCAAAAAAGAAAGTTCGTAAAAGTCGCGAAAGAAATTGCCTATGCATAGTAATGTGACTTAGTTCGTGCCTCTGTCCACGAGGAACTTCATAAAACGGCTTGGTCAAAGGCCACACGACGAAAGGCTCCATCCCATCGAAACCAGCAACATCTAGCCTACTCTGTCACCAACTAGAGAAAGCTGGATTCAATAATGGACTTAGTATCGCCATCCAAGGCTTACTTATTACCTACTTTATCATAATATCAAAGGTTTCCTCAATGTTGATCGCTTGTTTGGTCAGGATTTGGAGAAGGCAACAACTGTTGAGTAGGCTAGAGAGACTAGATTGACGAAGTGATCAGAAGGTGAATGGAACTATGCTATCGCGTAACCAATCATCGACGGGCTCGTTTTTCACTCTGTAGTTAATGACAGCATGAGTAGCGTGTGTTATCATCGAAATCGTCCACTGACTTGTTTCACGTATAGACACGTGATTAGCTAGTTTGGTAGCGACAACGTTGACCGTCCAAGCGTACGGCGAACTGTGAACTAAAACCCGATGACTTCCTAGGGCTGCAAGACACAGTATGGAAACATATCGCTGAAATTCACTTTCGTCTAACTGACTATACTTCAGTTCTGCAATGCTGTCAGTTTCTTAAAGCGAGTGGAAATTGTTGTTTTCTTCATGCCTTTATGCCCAAGCCCAAACTTGCTTATGCCGCAAATTTCCCGGCGGCATTCTGTTTCGATTAATTAGGCTACCTTCCACATTCTAAATCATCAGTACCTTAAAACGCTAACAAGTTTCCTATAGTACAGGTAAAGGCGTAGATTGAATGAGCATTGCTGTTAACAGTTCACGACTTCGTAGTGCAGGTCAGCGAATATGTTTGGAATTTGCAGTAGCTTCATTACTGTACAGCAACAGAAAATCGGTGCGCATGTTCAATGTCCATCTAAACTACCTGCTCTAGTGTGAATCTACGATGGACTATACCCTCTACACGGCCGTCATTACCGACAGGTCTATCACTCATGATTTCATAAGGAGTGACGTTGGGCGCGATTGTCTGAATGTGTCCCACAACTATCAGCTCAGCTGCGGCTCTGCACCCTATTTCGCCTGCTATGCCATAATGTCTATACGTATCGGTACGCAAGTTTAATTCAACATTTTTCTTCATATGGGCTTTGCTAATATTGCGTTATCATATAGCCCATAGCAAACGGATGCTGCACAAAGTGAGTAAAACGATATGCCTCGCACCTTCAACTGCTTTCTGCATACCGATAACAATGAGCCAGATTTAAAAATTTGAAATGGGTATATATGCTATCGAAAAAACACAAATTCAAATCATGGCAATTTTAGATTATATATGCAATAGGCACCGCAAATGTAAGTTACATCTATAGACTGGTATATTCAATAGTCTTGTCACAGATTGGCACAGTAGGTCCAATCGCCCAGGGTCAATGCTCAAGTGAGTAAGCTGTATAATGAAATTAAATTTTCAATGCCGAAATTGGCGCTTTACACTCAAACACCCTTACCTATCTTGGCTACCCCGAATAAATCCCTGTAGGGCGAATAAGTACATAGACTCCCGAAATTATAGCCTACAACGGTATGTCCACAATGCAGATAGCGAGACGATCACTAACACAGGTCTATTCCATATTCTCGATGCAGAGTGTTCTTCTTACACCCCTAAGCTACCAACAGCCTTGGTTAACAGTTCTGGTCGTTGTTTATGTAATGCAGAACATGTGTGAATACGCCTTTGAGCATCCCGCTCCCAGGTTGTAAACTTTGACGCATGAACCCCAGTTCAGGTGCATCACACGCATTGCATCAATCTCTATCCGCAAGTTGACCAGAATTCCAAGAGAAGCGAATAGGACCTTACGGCTCAAGCGAACGTCCTTAGATCTACTGTGTCTGGTTCGCCTAAAACGGAACCATGGTTCTTGCAATGATAAAATTTGATTTGTGCCAAATCATTGCTCACCTTTTTGTGTTTTCTGTGAACATGACATCTTTTTTCTTATCACATCCCGCACATACTTGGACGAGACCGTGTAAAGAAAAGGATTTACAGCGCTGTTTATTGGCAGGATCACGAACGCTGCTATCAAGTACATATTGGATGATATCTTGTAACCTGCAAATGGATATATAGGCTATACACCGATTGCCAACATTTTGTGACATCACATTATTGTATATGTTGTCAGTGATATCCACCAGTTGATTTTGATGTCGCTCTCAACGTAGCACGTAGATCTGTGTGAAAACTACTTGCTGTACCGCTGTAATTACCACAAGGGGCCAAGGTCTCTCGTTATCGAGTCGCAAGCTGGGAAGTAAGTAACACAACCGCGGGGAATCGAACCCAGAAGGCTCGGGTGTCAAAGTTGCTCTATCCAGTCGACCAAAGGGGCGAATTGTCGTTAAGTCCGCAGCTTTTTTAGACGTGTCTTTGAGAGTTCTATATTTTCGTCAAATCGTTCCGAAATACGAAGTTCTGTTTTGCTTACTATGTCTACCACGCATACAGACTGTACATACGTACATTTAGCAAACATCAATCGTAATACACTATGACTATGCAAACGCCTTGTCCGTTTAGCGAACGGCCATACTCCAAAAAGCGCCACTATCACAAAATTCGAACGCACCTGCACAATTCACGAAGCCCATAATACAAACTGGTAGCCAACAGAGTAAATCTGTAGCGAGAATCAGCACTATTTTCACTTTCATTTTGCGCAATATCGGACTGTCACTGTAAGTATGGAGATCAGTACGGTTTTCGGTGATTCGCCTGCAAATAAACAACTCGAAGAGATTCAGCAAATGACCAATCAGCAATCAGCGAAAGATTAGACGATGACGGCGAATTTGTGGCTGTAAAGGGTTACGAGCATGTGGTTAAAAGGGGGTGTCTGGTCAAAATATGTTGAGGATTTGAATGAAAGATGTAATAATGTTATTCGGCAATGGTCGTTTCCCCCCACAATCAACGGTATTAGCGTGAGATCCGTTTTAATATTTAATTTATCGTCAGGGTAAGGTCAAAAAGTACTGTAATGCCTCGTGACGTCATACATGAAAAAAACCTTTGTCGTGTTAGCAGCCCCAAAAGGTATCAACGTCAAGGGGATATATTGCCACTTTTATCCCACACTGATTGCGCCAATGACGTCTCACGATTTTGTGAATATATTCACAAGTCTTGCAGTAACTGCTGTCAAGTATCGCTCGATTCTATATGTTTGGTGAAGTGAGTCATCATTACCCTGCATTTATCGGCGAGCCTTCGAGTAGCCGCTTCCAATAGGTAGTATAGCCTATCTATCTGCAAGCTACAAAGTGCGTGCCCATTAAATTATAAGAGCGAGCACATTGATTGCAAACTAGATGCAAGCATACCTGCTTTAGCGACTTACAGAAAACGTGGCACGTGTTAGTCAGTCAAGAGAATTGTTAATTGGCAGTGGTTAGCACATTCAAATATATCAACATGATTACGCTTTATTCAGGAAGCGCGTATTCCGGATAATCGCAAAAATACGTCCTCAATCCTATATACCATGTGAACAGGTTACTGGCATCCTATTCGCTGCGTGTGATTTACAATTTCGACGCGATACCGCATAACCAATGTCTCAAAGCCCGTCGTGGCATCAGAGCGTCTGCTGGCACATTTCTCAAAATAAGAAGACACCTGTGTGCGTTAGTCTATAGAATTGCTTGGGAGATGAAGCAGCTCATTTCCGCCAGTGACTGTCTTAATCACAGGCATTAGCTCTACATGCGTGTACGCAATGATGCTTTCATGAGCACAATCTTCTGGACTACATAGTGAAAAACATTACTCGTTTCGTGTTATGATTTGACCACTAACGGAGGTCACGTATTGACGTATATAATAATTAAACAACAAAAGTATATTATAGCACGCGTAAAAGTATAGGCTTAATAATGTCAAGCCCATGCATAATCAGCAATCTCACCTTTCTCTGTATATGATTAAGTATCCAAACACCATTAAAACGAACGCCAGAAAGTTGATCAGTAACATGGAAAATGAGTAGAGCCAAGCCGGACTTTTCGGATCAGGAAATAGTGTCGGGAGGCATGCCGAATGTTCCGAGTAGTAACCGAATTGTAATGCTTCAGTTGTGCTCATATTCAGTTTATTTTGCATGAGGTAGCGTAAACGTGACCACGATCCAATAGGCCTGAGATGTGATAAAACGGATTATTCACAAACTAAGCGCGTTTGATACGTTATCATTGATCGACTATAATGCAATGAGTGCACGCACGAATCACTACAGAGTGCGGCAGGGTCACGATTTCAGTTACACCAACTTTCCACACAATTATTCATCTTGATTTTAAAGATGTATACTGTGAGACTTTTGCCGAAATTTGTATATATCTATGAGCATACACCTTCGTACCTTCGAACGATCTGTTAGGCAAAATTACCAGGGTGAAGCTACACTGCTTTCGGAATTTGACACCATGTTGGCTATGCAAAGTTAGAGCAGTTTCAGACAATGCTGCATTTAGTGAATTTAAAATATGTTGCGAAGACTGCAGGGGATCCGATGGTGGTCAACAGTGCTAAAACTTTTAGCTACAGAGTTAACGTCATCCTTGGCTTATTATAACTAATGCTATAGCTGGTGGCTAGCCCAAGGTTTCGCACAGCATATAGTTGAGTAAAAGCATCAACGGCTGATGTGTCAAACTACTACATTTTGCCGCTTTGAAAACCATACTGGAAACAAACTCCGTATTGCCCTTGACCGCCGTAATCCTATATACCTTGAAAGCATAAGCGTATTTGAAACACGGTTTCTCACATCTTCCTTAGCCAAGATCGGAGGGTTACTTACCCTGCACTTTCACCAAAAGAATTATTCCTACTCCCCATGAGAAGGATATACGTGAGATTTTCAACTTCCGATGACTTGATTGATTTAAGTATAAAATCTCGTTCCTTGTCTCTTCTAAAATAATATCGCCAATTTATGAAATTAATGACCATTAAAGATACCAAAATATTATACTTACAGTAAGCGAAGTAAAAATACATCTTCAAATTGCGGTATCAATGGCATCGTGGCGTAAAGAACGGAAATAGTCCAACAGGCTACTAAAGCTATGAAAAAAGCTCGAACGGATGGGGTTGCAAACGGCCTGAAACGGGAAATAACCAACTGTTTGCGAATAAAATCAACAAAATTTTCGTTTTCCGAATGACGTGCAGTCTGCGGTCATGTGATTCATTTTTAACAAGTGCATTGACGTGACTTCATGATATGGTATCCGGAATATCGTCGGCTAAGTTCTATAAGTTAGAAAAGCTTTCTTGTTCGTGGCGTACAGTGAGCAGCGCCACTGGAAATAATAAAACACATACACATATTAGTACTGTATGCTTAAGGATCGAATCGTAACAGAATCATAACAGAAGGAATGGTAATAAACAAATACACAGCTCATTGACAGTCTGCCAGGCAGAGGCGATAATGCGTGTAGCCTATCTTGTGGGTTGACAACTTCGTAAATATATAGGATCAAAGAAACACCTTTGACACTGACCTTCGCATTGCAAGCACTCGTGATAACGTGATTAGTACCAAAGTGAACACAGACTGCTCAGATCCTATCATAAAAAGGCATCCAAGAATACTACATTGAATGCTGCTTCTCCAGGCATTGTCGTAGAGACAATATTTGGTACCGAGCTCCGTGGAATTAACTTGCGACCAAATGACCGCCGTGTATATCTAAATTATATATCATTCGATTCATAACTATCGTAATATGGTAAATAAAAGTTACTGATAATTCACGATTGCGTCGTTATAAGTAAGAAGTATAGGCCTGTGGTTATCGATACTTCTAGATGGTGACGATAGGCCCCTTGAAAGTCACGATCAAGGATCGCGGGAGGCAGTAAGGTCGATTCACTCTAATCCATTTGATAGCCTACCTACAACTATTTTCATGCTCTAGAATAGCGCCTGCATTCAAATACGTTTAACCTTAGACACCGGAAGCATATCGCAATAGACCGGTGGCTAATTTACGTTAAGGGCTTAGCCTAACCTATTCAATTCTATTTAAAACTTTTTTAACGTCAACATCATGACGCCGTGCAATCTGCTGGCAAAGTCACCTATCGTTGAGATGATTATATTAGTTGAGATTTGGAACTAGAGAGGTCAACGTCTCCAACTTGGAAACTTTCGTGATCTTGTTTACGCACGGCCGTGTTTCACTATTTCTGTTAGGACTATAGGCTACTGTAAATTGTCATTAAATTTACCTACCGCTACGAGACTATCAGATATTGATAGACTTAGAAAAAGCATCTTAGTCAGTAATTCGCCCGCGGACATTCTGCGTTTGTGTCTGAACTTCCAACATGTAAGCATGATTGCAATCGAGTTCCCGAACACGGCAATAGCACCTTAGCAACAAATTTTCTAATCAGACTGAGAGAAATCAGGAGACAGGCACTCGTCATACACACTGTATCGTAATAGTTGATTAACCAGGGATTAGTGTTCCGTGAAATTCTAGTACGTCCCGCGCGTTGTCTTTCATTGGCGGTACGGCACTGCTCAATGAACAACGGAATCTCGTCCTTTATCGCTCGGCCATGTTCTAGTGTATAATCACAGGGAATGGAACGTCTCGGATTTTGGAACTGATTTTAAGCCGGATTCCGCCATTTCGCAGCACTCCCCATTTAGACGTAGGCCTACTGGGGCTTGGGACCGGGCGTGACAGAGAAAGTTATTCAATGAGCAGCAGAATACTTCAACTCCAAATCGCGTATTCCAATATAGAATGAGACATTAGCTATCGCTTGGGGGTTCTCAGCAGACCGCGTATCCCACAGGCCTACATGTTGTTGTCGTGATATTCAGTCAAATAATGTACTTAACATGGCATCGTAAAACTCTTGAAATACTGTATGTGCTTACTTATGACACCGGATATACTCATGATATATCCTGATTTTTCCTGCGAAACAAGTGATACTTTATCTGAGAAGATCTTGTCTTTGAAACATTGATCCTGGCATTCATCACTACCACTCTCACAATCCAGAACGCCATCGCATTGCTGTAACGAGAATGAAGTATATTTGGTCTACTACAGGCGCTGTGACCAAGGCGATCTCAATCATTGGTTGATTTGAGATCGCCTTGGCTGTGACACATCGCAACTGAGTTAGCTGGACAACGATATCTCACCTGCCACCAGTTGTACTGACCGAGCATCTGAAAAACAAATCACAATATAATATGAAAACGTCGCTAGTTAAGTATCAATCAAATTAGGAGTAAATGTCTCCTCCAACTCATACATCTACGTGCTCCGTACGTGCTTTTTCGGTGATCCGATCCAAAAATATGAATGGAACTTGATGGAAAAGTTACGACATCGTTACTAACTCTACTGCAAAAATTTCTCTTTGGTTTGCCGTATTCAATTTATTGACTATGACGCTATAACTAAAGCAAAACCAGTGGGCCTTGTGCGCCACAATCAATACTTATACAATACAACATAATACATAAAATGTCAAGAGTTGCCCTACCTATGGTGTCCGGTTGCAAGCAAGGACGAAATCAATAACAGGTTTAGTAAGGTTGGAGAAATAAGATTTGAATAACAGGATCGGAAAAGATTGGCTCGTTGTTTATGGTATTTTAGACAGTATATAATAGAAAATGTGCTACTGTTTCTGTACCTACTACAATAGCAATTAATTGAATCCGACCGCCAACGTACTCCACATTCGCTTTAGACGTATAGACCATAGAGTACAGTCCGATTGACACATTTTATTTGTCTCTAATAGTATTTGACGAGCCGTGACCGGTCTGACTCTGTGTACTTGCTCATTGGTCTCCAACTCTCCATTCCACCCATCGACATTTTATTTTCAGCATTTAAATCTCTGTGCTTTCGGTAAACCAGGGATAGTGGTATAAATCTACCAGATAGCATTATAGTGGACTACTCACCCCGCGTTTAGAATAAAATAAGTCCCACAGATCCGTTGGGTCTCCCATGCAGTTCAGTCTGGGAATAGTAGCGAATTTGATTAAATACTCAAACGTACTTGATGCGCTGTATACAGCATCCTCAGTTTGGAATTTATGGATATTTTTCGTTTTACAAATGATAAACTCATGTGTCAATCCACAAGATGTGTGATATTAAATGCCTGGTCATGGAAAATACCGCGTGATAAACTGTCACCGGTTTGGTGTATAGTACTCCTTCCGTTGGAATCCCAATTCCCAGCGTCAGCTAACATTTTACTATGTTGCCTTCAGGTAGAACTAATACGTTTTTCTCATTTTGAGCGACTGGGCATCACCATTCATTTATGCTGGTATCGGCTTCCACGTTGGTATTAGGCCTATAAACCTCAACAACGCAACAGATTTCAGAGTAGGTCGAATTCGAGTACGTAATCATCGCAATTAGCAAGCAGCCCATCACTACTGCTTCGATAGATTTTAGAAATCTGACTTACAATTGGGCGGCTTCTTCAATCAAGCTTCCTGTTACAGAAAATTGATTGATATTTAAGCGGAAAAAAATGAGAAAAGGTTCGATGTCTTTTACCCTATCCTTAAACCCTAAAGGATTTGAGTGTTAAATTAGCGGAGTGACTTGCTGCACATAAGTCCATCACGAAAAATGATTTCTCCCACAGACCAATAAATTCAGTTGGCTTAGCCGCCCACGTGGTTCCCGTTTCACTGATTACTGATTATAAGGCGCATATAGAGGAGACTGTAACGGCAAAGGCCTAATGCCATAGCGTTCAACAGAAGTCTGGCGGAATGAAATACATAGGATACGGTGATATTACTATATGGGGGTATTTACTACAGCGAGATACATACAGAGAGGCAATAACGATTGAGAAGGTATATTAAAGTGATCTATGCTGGCTACATGCATGTGTCATCGTAAATCTATACTTGATATACCAACCATCGAGCAACTGAGAAAGGAAATGTATGTATATTACCCGCACCTTGAATGCGGCATTGCTTCTCATCGACGCCATTGTCGCAATCGAGCCTGTGCAAATTAGTTACGCATTATTCGCGAGGCTAGCACTGTAACTTTACATAAACAAGATGGATTTGCTTCAACTATATCTGGTTCTGCTATCCGCTAGAGTAGCTATAGACTCAGGTTGGTTGTATATGTTATGTACATTCGAACTCGCAATTTGATCTTACTTCCCATCACATATCTGCTGTAGCGTGAAGTTTTTCAGGCCGGTTTGTTCATCGCATTGAAACTTCTTCGACATTGCCGCCTCAGTACCTGCTGAGAGTCTGGATATCATGAATCATGACAGCGTGATTACAAAAGAAAATACATACGCCATTCAATATTTTCGCATAGAGTTGTGCTCCCTGACCTTCTCGTACAGAGACATTCGTCTGATAAGTCTGCACAGTCGAAGATCCCGTCGCAAGTCTTTGACAGGTCGATTACCTTATCCTTACAGCTTAAACAGCGGAAACATTTACTGTTTACATGTGTCATATCGAAATGAAGTTCTGTATGCAAGCAAACAATTACGTCAATTTAAATGACTGCAGAAATTTGATCCCGACAAGAGCCAAGTCTTACCTTTAAGACTGTCATCACAAAAGCATTCATCGATACCTGTATATAAATATATATAACCATTCTTTTAACGTCAGAGATCAGGGGCTGCTGATTAAATCCATTCCATGTGAGACGCTGGTGATAAGGTGGCATAAAATTCTTAGCGTGTGATCGGATCTCCAGGCAACTATAAAATAGCGCTACCAAGAAAGCATACATCATCGGTATTGCGGTTTAGGCCTACCAAGTGGATACTGAATAGATTTTCTCGTGCAAATAATCGCACACTGTCACGCACCAGCGTACATGACAAGGGAGACCATACCTACATTGATACATGACATCGCGGACCGCGGATTCACTGGTCGGCAAAAATACTCAATACAAGGTTTCGTGTTGTAGCATACTGCAGTGCATCACAATTCGCCAGTGAAGCAATACTGACGCATTAAATGGAATCTTAGAATAACGTGGGATTACGAGTGTGGAAGTTTTTAGATAGCTGTACTCTTGAGAACAGGTGGAAATGTCTAACCCTAACCCTAACCAAAATGGTTTGACATCCTGCAGGCAGGTTTAATGGGCAGTGGGCACTCAATAACATAATCAATTACGGTGGTAAAGCACCAGAAATAGCCTGTGTATACATTCACACGTCATTTTATTTGACATATACGCGCATTTTCTATCAAGCGTAACTCGAGTATATAGTGCAGTTTTGACTTAAGCTGTAGCCTGTAGCACCATTTACGTGGAAATCGTTGTATATTGAATAACGCAATACAAGTGTGTGAACGCAGCAAAGTATTTTACGAAAAAGAAGAATTGTGCAACTTGATATTAAATGCCTTAGTCTGAACCCCTACCATCTCTGCATTCATCAGTCCGATTGTGGCTACAACGGATATCATTTCCCACCAACTGCACGCAGCTTTTATTTCGACGTTGACACCAAGTGTGATCCCGAAATGTTGAAATTATTCCGACGTGAGAATTTATCCTGAAAAAAGGCAAAAGTGAGACGTCCCGATTGTATGGTCCCAAAGCTCATTGAGGGTGCGTAGCGATGCCCACCTTCGATTATGAACCAATTTAATATGGGAACGCTACGAGGTGGACACATGAAAATGGCTCACTTACGGTAGTTGGTCGTTGCACCATGTGCGATTCTTGGTTGTAGCGAATCCTGTGAAAAGTCCGTTGTTAAAGCAGATTCATAAAGCAAAGTCTAAGACTCTAAAAGCCGATAGTCATTAGGCATATAACAAAAACTACACTTTAAATGTCGCTGGTAAAATCTAATTTTGTTGCCCTGGGGCTCATTAGTTCTAATCGAGATGTTCTATTGCCTATGCTGAAAATTCCCATTTTATAGGCCTACATATCGACACTCACCGCAATTCCAAGCATAACAGCATAACAGCAGTGACAAGATAGCTGATCGTTTCATGTTCGTTAACTGCAAAACAAGTCCGCACCTACCGTACACCTACATGACGCCACCAACACCTAAGACACCTTCAATGAAATTATCGTTTTATGCTCTGTGCGATCAGTATTCACTTAAATCTCATTCACTGTATTACGACTGTCATGAAGAACAGTAAAGCTATACTTCGCAACCTCTTCAAGCAGCAATTTCTCATATATTTTGTCTGTATCATCTTTCAGCAATTACGTAAACGCTTACTTACTCATCGACACAAGTGACCGCCGATCGAGCATCTTTCACGGAATAACGATTGGTAACAAGTTTACTGCTTATCTACGACGTAGATTCTACGTATATTGAAAATTTTTCATCGATTGATTCCACGTGTTCACACAGCAGAATGAAGAGAATTATTACAGATTCAGCCACTTAACTGCAACCGGAAGGTAGGCTATTCAAACCTGAAACTGCGGCACTACGCCATCCTGCCTATTCGGCAAAGAGAAGAAGGCTACAAATTTGCGAAAACAAATTTCACATGCTCACAAATGTGATTCAAGTATAGGCGAACGATAGGTGGCCTGTGCTCTCTGCTGCTCCGGTGGTCACTATCCCATGATCGTATAGTCCAGAGTGGCTTTGGTATAGCCAGGATTGATTGCTTTGTTGCATTCTCTGGTAACCATGCATTTCGTTATGGTGTCATCAAGTTCTCTGGCAGGTCTATTTCATTATTACTGACATTACCAGTTTTGTTTAAGTACGACATTCATTTTTCCTGCTAATGCTCAGCCATACAATGCTGCGGACTCCGGATTTGGACATTATGTTTATATATTATTTGAATCATACTGTAGTTGTGATAGCATGAACCTTTCTTGCGTTTCAGATTCTTTAGGAAAGTAAATTATGCCCGCGAAGCTCTGTGCCTATGCCTATGTAAGAGTTATAGTGGGTAAACCGGCCCATGAATGCAAAACAACAAGAAGAATATTCCAATCAGAATGAGGCGATGTAACGTTTTTTCAAATTCCAAATCCAAATACACAATTATACAAAACTGCAAAATTTGGATCAAAGCTTGTGGCCGCCACAAGAACAACTAAACCCCACCCTTGTCACAAGATTCACAATCATTTGCTCCAAGGTGTAACCGTATCCTCCAAGGTATGACCGTACAGTTACTGTACATCAACAACTAAATCCCACCCTTTTCACATGATTTGCAATCATTTGCTCCAAGTCTATAGCCTATATATAGCGATACAGTTATTGTACTTTCCATGCCATATGCCAAGATAACCACAATACATAGCCTACTTGGTAGTGGGATGCAGCACTTTCATGACACTTGCTGTGTCTGCAAAGCAGTCTGCACCTAAAGATCTGTATACCGCTGGGCGCTGCTAATATATAGGTTTAGCCTATCTAGCAGGCCTACACAGGATTATAGTCCTACACCCGCCCGGTCACAATAACTTCTTCTATCGTTTTGTACAAGATATGGCTGTGTTAATTTACTGTTAATTTACTCACAGCATCCGAACTATCTACAGGTTATTGAACTATGTTGAGACCATTGAGAGAATGTGTGAATGAGCCTCCTCTCAAGCTGTGGCTTCAGAATTAATGATGCGTCACTAACCCCGCCTGGCATTAGTTGATTGACGTATTCCGACCACAAATATTTATGAGAAAGAGTTCCGCGCGATAGTCGTTCTTTGTGGCGGGAAAGAGTGAGATGGCGAAGGTACAGGTTGTAAACGTGGAAGTATTGGATAATCCATCCCCATTTTTCAATCCTTTTGTATTTCAAATTACATTCGATTGCATTGAAAACCTAAACGACGACCTCGAATGGAAAATAATTTACGTGGGATCCGCGGAGAGCGATGACTTCGATCAGGAGTTGGACTCTGTGCTCGTGGGTCCCGTTCCCGCTGGTCGACACAAATTTGTATTCCAGGCTGATCCGCCTAAGCCTGAAAAGATACCTCTGCAAGACGCAGTTGGCGTTACCGTTGTAATTATTACTTGCACCTATCATTCAAAAGAATTTGTACGAATCGGATACTTCGTGAACAACGAATATGAGGATCCAGAAATGAGAGAAGAACCGCCTGAAAAGCCAGAATTTACTAAACTGACTAGAAATATATTAGATAGTAAACCCAGAGTGACTCGTTTTAAAATTAATTGGGATGATAAGCCAGAGTCCGACATGCAATGTTCGAATGAGGAAAACATGATGCCATCTTCATCCCAAGAGAATTTCGGAAGTTCTATCGAGGACGGGCTACATGATCCTGAAGTATTCAAATCGCCAAAAGGACCATTAAGCCAGATTGATAGTAATGCTTCATGTAGCAGTGTTGACATGCCAGTTAAGCCTGCATATGAAAATAGCACTGATTCTATGGATATGCGGATGTTTGTAGAATAAACTTGGTATGTGACAACAATACAAACCAGTTGGCCGAACAATGTTCTGCTATGAGTAATGGTGATACATACCATTGTATATTGACATTTTAGTGCATTACTCTCGTATCAAGTCTAAACTCTGTGAAAGTGTTTTCCCAGCTGATTGTAATGCTGATAACCCACTTAAATACGTCTGAAAAGTTTGATGTTACAATTTCCTGTGTTGTAGGCCTGTTGATCTGATGTTATCAAACAAAACCAGTTTATGTAGGCTATTTTGGAAATATTCATTTGCAGAACGCAAAATATTAACCTTGGCTTGGTATGTCTATGATCTCCATACTTTGTAGGTTGTAGCATAGACACCTAGCCGCGAATAAGACCAGCAGAACCATGGTCTCTTCAAGTTTCTGTGCATCGATTTTAAAATTGGGCACTGTTACAGAAATTTAAAAGAGAATAAAATTCTACCGTTCTGATTGATCATTCGGGAGGTATTTTCACACCTTTGGCATGACTTCAGGTCGATTGCAAAAATGAAAATATGATGATTTACAAATTTGGACCTGCTTTGAAATGCACTGGGCATGGATAGGGTATCCTTATCTGCCAAGTAAGGATTTGGAGCAATACTCCAAAATCGTACAGTATCCTACTTTGTGCAGATTGCATTTTAGTTTTTCAGCTTCCATGTGCTTATGTCATCGATATATCGACATTTTGAACAGAAATGGCATAACAGGCCTGCCTGAAAGTTTAAGAACTGTACTCTCTGCCTATTCTGCATTCTCCTGCATGGTAGAATGTTGAAATTTTGTTCTTTGCTTACTCATGTGTTTCTATCTTTTATTTATGCTCATTTTCCACAGAACTAACATAACTTGTGATAGATAGCTAAGAACCTGTTGACCATTCAATGAAGACTTATTCAAGTTGAGCGATTTGTAATCATAAAGAAAATCTGCTGTTGTTCCTTCTGTGGCTGCATGTGGACGGCTAGACTGAAGCGCACATGCTTTGAAAATATAAATTTAATGATTCAACGGTACTGATATAGTATCATAAATGTGGCAGTGTAGTGGAGGATGATGGTCCAGTCTGAGGACAGTGCATATCTTGGTGGTTAAGACCTAAGTATGAGAGACTAGCACCTATTGCCACATTGACAAAATGACGTATACAAGAACCCGGTGGTGGACAGTCACTGATAAAAAGATGAATCACCAAAGACCAGCCATCCTGCCTGGTATATATACAATTTGCAGCACTGCTTCAACAGGTGATATTTAAATTAAAATCCAGCTTATGCATATATTTTAGTGATTTAGCATGATGCATTTATTAATCTGCTTTTTTTTAAATGCACTCCTATCGAATGTAGAGATTGGCACCTTAAATCGAATATTTGGAATTGGAATCTATAGCACCACCTAGTGTTTGACAAACTTTTTCTTGCTGGCAGCTAGATGGACAATCTGTGACAAAACTGTTCTAACCCGACAGACATTGTTAAAATACTTGTCTCATTGTTAAATTAAATAACAAAATTTCTCCCTGTGTCTAATAAGTCTTCGTTGCCCCTATTAGTTTAACTACGACTACGGAGGTGTTGATTTTATTTACATTTATGACCGCAAATGATTTTATTTACAAATTCCTAATCAAATGCTTTCAACATGGCTCTATACAAAAGGGCATTGGTTCATTTTTTTTATTTTAACTCACAGCCAGTGTAGCATCCATTTTTACAAGCAAACTCAAGAAATGCTTTCCAATATTTATCCAGTTTCAGAAGATTTGGGTTGCCAACGACTATCAGGAGATCTTTTGCACGGGTGATGGCAACATTAAATCGTCGGTAGTTTGATAAAAAGCCTAATGATGCTCTGACAGATGATGTGTCAATGTCATTATCTTTACTTTGGGAACGTACAGTTGACACAATAATTATTGATCTCTCTTGTCCCTGGAATTCTTCAACTGATCCAACTTTGACGCCATCAATTTTCACTGCTTTTAACATCATTCTGATTTTTTTCACCTGCTTCTTGTACGGAGACACAATCCCTATATCTGACGCCGAAACATTTTGATCGCGTGCTAGAATCTTTGCATATCTGATAACTTGAATTATTTCTTCAGGGTTCATCAGTGATGGGGAGTCACTCTCTCGCACCTGTTGCCCATCGATGCCATGGAATATTAGAGGGAATCCTGTTTTTGGTAAGTGGCTCCAGCCCATCAAGCTTGAGTAGTCAGCCTTTTCTCTGCATGAAACCAGCTCATTTCTATAAAAAAGTTTCGAGGGTAACTCGATCAAATTATGGTGACTTCGGTAATTGTTCAAAAGCTTGGTGACGATGGCTTCATCATATCCACTTGCATGTTTCTTGCAATACTGATACATATCACGCTTCATCAGCCTCTCCAACATAGATACGTGCAAACCATACATGCACGCTAGTGGTGACGTTACAACAGGGCCAAGCTGTTCGGGGTCACCTGTCATAATTATTTGTGCATTAGTTTGTAAGCCAATTGGAATGAGAGTTTCTGGTTCAGTCGATTGCCCAGCCTCATCAATGCATACATGAGTAAAATGATCTTTAGCTAACTGTAAGCCATAAAAACTGCCAGAGTTCACACATGTTGTCAAAATGATACGGTATCTGCTTGTTACCTCTAGTTCCTCCTCGCTGTGGCAATATTTGACAATTTCGGCCGGTATGTTGCTTTCCGATCTCCTTATAGAGTTAAAACGAGTAATGTCCCCAATTTTCATACTATTACTATTTGCAATTCTTTCACAGATAACATCGACTGCACTGTTTGAGGGAGCGCATACCAGTATCCGGCTGCTAGTAGATGAAAAGTAAAGCTGAAGTATAATTTCAACAAGTGTCACGGTCTTGCCTGTGCCAGGTGGACCAAATATGACATATGGACTAAGTGTGCTCTGTTGAGTTAAGACTCTATGAACTGCCTGTTTCTGTCGGCAATTTAAATTCTCATTGAAATATTTCATCGTGATCGATCCAGCCTTGGCTACACTGTCCACTCTATCAGCGCCATTCAGACCTTTAAAAGTAGTTTTATGGTACTTCACTTCATCCGGGAAGAGCATATTTGACCATCCTCGTCTTTGTGCAAGGCGTACTGCGAAGTGGCACCTACGAAAGGGTATGCGGCTGTGTTTGAATTCAGCGTCATAACTTTCTGAGTTGGAGAAATTCTCCTGAAACTCTGCATGAAATTTCAGCAATATGTCTTCATTTTCTAATAGCAAGTGATGAATAAAGCCGTGGTACTCCACTGAGTTAGATTTGCTACTTGGATGGAGAACAACAGAATCACAAACAGACAAATCAGGTTTTCCATCGGATATTCCTGGCACGTGCAAACACAAGTATTCACCCTTGCGCTCCAGCTGTACATCTTTCATTCCATGTCTACGAATTTCGAAGTTACAATGTATCTCCTCCAAATATGTTAGAGCACTCAATTTGCTAGCATAGTTCTGCATGGACAGTTCTTCAGTGAGGCATGGCAGAGAGTCTAGTATATCCCGTCCCTCCTCAACCTTCGTTTTGATAGATTCTGGGACGGGGTATCGCGGTAGGAATGACGGAGTTGATTTTCGGGAAAAATTACGTTCAGGGAAGCCACCCCTCAAAACCCACCTGCCAGGCTTAAATGAAGGGACGCTCTCCGAAGTACCAGTGGCACGTGTTACCAAGGCAGTCTTGGTCGCCCGCCAAATGCACCATTTTCTCTTGACTTCGATAGCATTGACTGAAACCAAATCTCCACGTCGAGGGATATACCCGTCTTCACAAGAATCCAGTGACAGCAACACGTCGTCATTTACTTTTCCTTCCACAGTTTCCTTCCCGTCTTCACCACGTTTAGGTGCAGCCGTCACTGTGCCTGTCAGCTTTTTTGCACGAAGGGGTCGAATGCACGCAAGCGTGCCTTCGCTTGTGACATCTAATTTAATCCAGTCGCCAACTCGTGGGCTGTACTCCATTTGTAACTTCTCAAATGTAAAAGTAAGTCCATTGTCCAAAGTAATATCACTACCGGTAACATGACTGATGCAGCCGAGTGTGTGACAATCCGCCGAGACATGGTCTTTTTCCATTGGAGACGTTCCCGATCTGCCTTTGTTCTCTACAAATACAACGGTGGCCTTCCAACCACAATATAAGTACCTTTCAGCATCAACTCGGACCTCATATCCAATTTTCGGTTCCTGGCATAGGTCGAACGAGCAAATTGAGGACATGTCAAAATAGATGAAGTCGTCAATAATACCGTACCCGTCACCAACGAATGTGATTTTCCCGGCTGTGGACTTCCTTTCAGTACCGGTATGCGCTACCCTGTACTCTTTCTGGCACTGAGGAATGAATCGCTGGACATCAGTCCGGAAGTTTCTAGCAGCATTTGGGATCAAGAAGGGGTACTTTTCACTCCAAATACTTCGGCTTAAATGGCTAGTGTCAAGACCGTTGGGCTTTGTGTTGGAGCGTGCTAGAAGATCAATTATCGACTCTCTTTTCCCGGATCGACCGATTGAACCAAGTAGATAAATCAGCAGGCCAGCCATCGTGTGAGTCAGCGTGAACTACCGGGACCATGCACGTACGTAGACTACAGTAGATTCTAGCTTCTATACACCAAGCACCACGCCGAACAAGTGAACACACTCGTGGCTATTGATGCATGAAAATCTGCTACATGCACGGTTGCGCACGAAGCCATGTTCAATCAACAAGGCCGTATTTATATTCCGTTTGTAGATCTTACAATGATAGCGCGGTCTATTGGTACTGTTTCTCAAACATGGATAGGCCTACACATTACACCGTGTATCAAGAGTCCTGGCCGATAGGCATACCGATTATTATCCAAAGATCGTGAATATATATGTCGGTTTTATCGACTGATTTTCAACGCGGATACCGATCATCGCAAAAATACAAACCTCGGCCTCGATAAATCTCCCGAGCCGATCATCGGTATCATGCTATGTAGTCTAAAGTCTGTGTGCCCTGAGCGAATCACGATGTTGAAATATAGCCTAGGCTATATTTATGTGGCCTAGCTTTTCTGTGACATCACATCATGCACACTGGCCTACCTAGGCTAATTCATCCGGCATTGGTCAACTTAGTAGGTCTTACAGAAGAGCAAATAGGCCTATGTGCGATATAGGCCGAATGCCACATTTTTCAAATTGTAAAATATTAGTATAAATTGAAATAGAATATATGAGAAATGGTGATCATGAGAACAAGCCATGTAGCCCATATAGGCATATTCTATGGGAAGATTTTGTTCGAGATAGCTTGTAGCCCTAATCTGTACCAGGTACGGCCTGAAGACATCTAGGCTACTATACAGTTCCTCCAAGTGCGTCAGCAAGCTGAATTTTACCGAGAACCATTTGGCCAGGTAAAAGTACACAACTCCACCGTTAGATGATTAGGCCTATAATAGCAGGCATGCTAGCAGAATGCAGAATGCCTGCATCCGTGCTCAATAACGGATTCGCTTGCTTGGCTGAACTCATTTGTTTGGCTTGAGAACCTCTGAAATTTACGGGTTTTCGTCATCAGATGGCTTTCTGTATTCCCTATAGAATATTTGAGCCTCATTCTCAGCCATTGCAGTAAAGTGAGATGTTGCTTGCTGAAGAAAAGCCAAGTGCAAGATAAGACAGATTGTGATAATGGTCCAAATTAGTAGTCCAATCACAACTCCAAAAATGTTTGCCATCCTGATTTTCTCAGTAAATATTTTTGCTTCTGTTTCATTCTGTTTTTTCCTCTCATTATGAGCCTAAAAATGTCATTGTTATAAGAGCCGGGATAAAATGGTAAAACCAGCATAATTTTGGCAAAAAAGTGGGCACACGAAGTGGACTTATCACACGAAACTTCGAAGAAACAATAAGGGATTAACCAAATTCCGGACGCGAGAAGTAGATGGAGCTGCTGGCCTCATCCAACCTTGGTGTAGGCTATATTAGCTATACCTAAATTTCAGCGTAGGTGTTTTGCCTGTAACCTACCTGTAACTTACCTTGTAGGTATTGTAAAGCGACCAAACTCCCAGTGGTGGACAACACACAAAAGTAACGAAGACGCTGTACGGCAGACTATCTTCAGTTGGAAGCTTGTCCCGCTAAAAATTATTAGTTTTATCATGCTTTCCCGTTAAATGGAATCATATGCAAACAGAACAGGAAAGGTTGGCTGAGTCTAGTTGCGCCGCGCCTCTTCAGTGAGCTAAACTTGCATATGTCGCGTTTCGCTCAGCCGAACCCCGGATTCATTCAGATTTAGATCTATAGATGCAGAGTCTATACTGTATGTAGTCCTACCAATTTAGAAATATTTGAAAGAACTTTGTTTCCTTTGCCAATTGTTCGAAGCCTTGTCATGACATTCCTCTTTTCATTCAAACTGTCGTCCATAATTGCCAGTTTCTCGCACTTAGTAAATATTTTGTAACCTGTATATGCAAAATATACGTTATACAAATTTTGAATTAATCAACCTCGCCCAGCGCAATTAGCCTATCTATTCACAGCACAACACAAGTCGACTGAATCTGTAAGACAGATATTGTCTGTCCAATATATCCAGTTCTCTGGTGCTTGACAACGTGCAATTGCATCGTCGAGTATCACTTGACTTAGGGAATATTAGGCCCTAGAAGTCCTTCATCGTTTCGTGTTCACCGATGTTGAATAGGCATCTGCAGACAGCTCTATCTATAACGGTTGAAAGCTTTAGCGGTATCATGGGTATATAGATAGGGGCTATATGTCGCCTGTTCTGGGTATTAGGCCAATTTGCAGTGGATTCAAAGAGGCTAGTTTCGCGAAATCGAAGATTCGGAACGACTTTAACGTAACACCGTATATACTAAAGATTTTCAAGTATCTCTTGTTGGAATCTTGACTCTGAAAACATCCTCTTATCCGTGCGAGTTTTTTCTTTTATTTCGACGTATCTTGAACATTTCTATTTATAGCGAAGGGACGTGAGAGGGGAATAAAACTGGACACAAACGATTTCGATAAGATTTCGAACTCGGTTTTTCTTTCCTCCTGGATTACGGCATCCCACAAGGACGTCATATCCTTCATCTTTCTACTCTGGCTGACAAATAAAAGAAAATTGTCTAACGAAGATTATGTAGACCGGCTTTTGTCTTGATAAGCACAATTGAATCGGTACCTCTAAAGCTTCTAATTATGCTGTTTTATCAGCTAACAACGAAATTCGTATCTGGATGCTAATTGACGAAAATGCTTTCAACCGGAAATGGCTAAGCTACATGACAGCGAAGCCAAAACCAATCGAATGACAGTCAAGAATCTGAGTACGCTGAGAACGCATTTCCCATTGACGTATATGCCTATGATTTTTGGTTGGAGACGTGGTTCGTTCACAAGGATTGCCGACATTGTGTAGAATGTAGAATTGATAAGTTTGTAATGATCTTAACGCAGGAGCTTTACTAAGGATTGAGAAGATGTTGTGGTCATCGAAAATTATTTCAGCATTCGTATTCGCCGAATAGCTTCTCGCGTAAGGGAGAGCGCCATATATATATATATGTGCATTGCACAGTTTCGCACTTGTAATAGCCAGCAGCAGCGCCAGTGGGTGGAAACGCGCTGTCCGTAATTGAAGTCATTGGACCATGAGGGTGATTTCCACATATTTTCTGGCTCCCGAATCTTTGGATGTCCCCGCGTCAAACTTTGACAATGGCCACTAACTTTTCCAGATGTCTTACCAATCGGTTGTGGATTCGACTAGCCTCTACCGACCGTTAATTGAAGAACCATACATCTTGGCAGGCGTAATACGATCAACGTCAAGCGAAGGTAATGAAAGTATGATACTGATATAAATGCCAGATATGGGCGCATTGTGTCACATCATATAGGCTATTGTAAAGAAGGCTAAAATTCATAAATTCAAACGTTATTGCAGTCTTAGCAGCGAGGACCGATCAACATTGCATTTGTTCGGAGGAAAACTGTATGCGTATCTCCAGTAAGAATAAATGTAATGATGCCGCACAGTATACGCCTACAAAACCACTTTGCACATATACTGCATGAGATCACCTCTCGGTAGTATGCTCTTTTCAGAGCTTCCTTTATCAGTCGTGTTAGAGCTTGATTCCCATTTTTCATAATTGGAAATGGCGTGTGAACATTGAACAAGCTGGGAGTTTTTCTATAGCTCCATTTACCTATTCCCTATCGACCCTAACCTTATGGGATATGGTAACCTAGAGTCGCTAAATTTTACTTCTTTTATTTGAACGGGTGGTAGAAGAATAAGCCAAAGGTTTAGAACAGATCAATCTAACTCAGGGCTTGCAAATTCCAATTGATATTGTTTGTCCATAAAATTGTCCATAGTTTGTACTGTAGCTTTATGGTACTTTGACTGCCTAGTCCTTGTGTGTTCAGAAATTTCAAAATGTGGTATGAACGATATTTCAAAATCAATCTGCTCGGAAGAGACTACGACCGGTACTTCAAATAAATATACTAATGCTTCAAATGTTGACCTGGCGACGCAACACACGTCTACACGTACACTGCATTTGACCGCATTATGTAGGCCTGCAGATAAAGAATACGGACCGGACATATTTTGCAAGGAAGGCGATGATATAGATTACGACGAGGCATGGACGAGCTCGTCTCTAATTCCCCGCAATTCAATGAGCATTGCTTACGGAGGCGGGTCGCCAATCGTGTCTCCCACAACAGACACGCGCCCGTTGATGAATAATGCTGGTGAATCACATATGAATAACGCGACCATGAATTTGCGAAGACTCAAGGAGTTTAAGCGTGATAGCAAGTTGTTTTATGCAAACATGGAGATGATATCTTTATCAAGCGATCTCATTGATGTACATTGTGAAGCGCTCGGAAATACAGCTTTCAGACAAGTTAATCACACCACCACGCGACTACCTAAAAACGCGTTACTTCAATACTTCGGCAAAGTCACCCTGAAACCAAACGAAACTGTGAATATTGCTCTTACCGAATCTCTTTCCCAGCTGACTGATCTTTCTCAAATAATCAGAGGCAAATGCTTTTTCGTTTTGTTAAGAATATTGGACGATGCAATGATCCTTGAAGGGAGAATTGGAGCGACAGATAAACGGGCTTCAGACTACGAACGCAAGCATGCAAGAGGAAAAAAGAAGACCACGGACAAGAAAAAGTCAGCCAAAAAATCTCCAGGTCATTACTTGCATCGAAAACAATCCAGTCCAAGCATTCAATCATCAAATATTTTGAAGGACCAGAAAAAATCAGTGATTGATTTGCGAGATGATGGCAGGGAGGTAACTATCCACGGACAAGTCGAGAATGACATAACGACGTCAGATTTTACTAAAAAATCGGCCAGACGCAGCGGGTTGTGTATGGATATATTTTTATGTATGGGGCGCAAAAATCGCACAGCAAAGAAAACCATAATAATGAGAGAAACATTTTCAACACAGTTATCCACATCACCATCACCAATTCCAGTGCACGGAAATACCATTATTGATTCGTTCGACCTCAAAAGGATTGCCTACTGCGGTACTGAATACACAGCAAAGATAGGCGCACACCTTCTAGTTTGGCTTTATTCGATTATAGATGGGAACGAATCGGTATCACTTGAATGTCACGCCACAGCATGCGATGACTTTCAACATGCAAAACATCTCGCGACCTCTCTCGGTGAAGCGATACGCAGAGCTGTGTTTGTTGGCGAAAGAAAGAACTAATGTACGGTTGCATTTCAAATAGTCGCTCATCGCTGGAGATGACGCCTTCTCTCACCTCTCATAGAATATATACTTGTATCTCGTTCTACATTAATAACATGTTATCCTCCATTACTTGTACACATTTGCATATACTATGATGAGATATGCCACATAGTAATATAAATGAAAATGAAAATTCAATTGCGAAAGGGTTGCGATGAAAATGAAAAGAACACGCATTAATTTCTCAAACTTTGGCTGTCGTTTCAAAACCGGCTGTAGAATTCATGCTGCTTGCGCTTCTTTTCGCCGTCAATTTGTGGATAGAAGATATTGAGACGGAATCATCGGCGGAAACTTCGTCACCAGTCTTCTGCAAGCAAGGAGCTACTTTTCTTTGATTTGATAAATGTCGTCCAATATCCAGCGTCCATCGTGACTTATGTGGAGTGCGTCTTCTTTGAACTGGCTGTTTATAATATGTGTAGTCGTTTTTCTTGCTAGTTGAACCCCCCTCAACGGTCTCTACAAAAAATACCTTGGTAATTTCGGCAAGGGGGATTTGTCGCTCATTTCCAATTGACCAGTGTTCGACCTCGGGTGGAACAGATAGATGAAGCATCTCACAACGCAAATTGTCGCTTCCAAATTTCCTGCAGTGACCTCGATTGTTATGTTTGAGTGCATTGGTTAATTCTTTAATCTGAAAATGAGGAATAGGCATTAAGCGTGTATATATGTCTGATAAATCGGTTAGGTGATCATATTGACATATTGACAGCACATGTTAGGATTTAGAATACCTTCGAGTTGTTACCAAATCAGTCTGGATTGTAACCTACATTTCTCAAACTAAACTTGGCTTGGAATATGAGATATTTTCGTCCGCATTATTATTATTTTTAATGAAATATATGGCGTCTATATCACGAAACCATTAAAAATTCCTGTCTTTGTCATGGCTGCATCCAAGTTCATCAACTTACCTTTAGAGCAACTCGAATTATAAGGACAATTGTTGATGCCATAGAAATGGGATACAGTCTGGTGTCATCTACAATGATTGCTTTGAGTTTTGGTTTATCACAGTCTAAAATAATATTGATAAATAGATTACACGACACATATACTGAAGCAAAGAGCTACTATACTCCTAGTCGTCAACAATAAGCAAATGAAGCCTGCGGGTCCTCTGCGCTGTCAAGACTACATCCTCGCGCTCGGTACCACCGCTGCCCAATCTTATATTAGACTTCCAGTGAGGGGAGTTTTTCATATCTCCAATGAAGCATAGCTATATATACCCATTACCTACAGTACTTGGTCTTACGCTACGCGTGGCCTACTTTAGAGCAGGCCATGCGCTACGTTTGAAGTCCCTATACCGCTAGGTAGGCGACTATTCGTTCGGCCTGTTCTCTTCTGTGATCGTTCAACTATAGAGACGTAGGACGCAGTCTCTATAGTTCAACTCAACAACAAATCTCAATCTTGCAATCTTCGCAAAGGTTCCCTTTATATCTGTAACCTACATTGTTGTCAAAACAATTTCAGAGCCTATGAATTATTTAATCTGCAGGATTCCGAATGATCTTACCTGTAGTGCGCGGAAGTAGCCTACTATGCCAATGCCTTTTTGTTTGAATAATACAGTAGTTTGTGTTTACCATGATTCCGAGAATTATATGGTCGATGCATTATCTTTTTCCTCACTCTGAATTCTAGCAGTTACACCGATTCCTTCATGCTCATACATGATAGCTAGTTAGCTAACTATAGGTTCATTCATGACCTACTTTATTCTATTTTAAACGGGAGACACATCCCGAGATATGTTGGTGAACGTCCGAATTAAAAATTGTCCAATCTTTCTCATAATAGAAACTCAATGAAAACGGATTACCTCTGGAAGACGGCACAACCGTTTTGCTTGATTAATTCCGCAAGGTGTCAATGCCGAGTCACAACATAACCATCGTCGTCAGTGTCAGCGCCATCGCCACCCGCAAGTAAAAGTAGAAACAGGTTAACAGTCAACACTGACAAGAGCAAGCGGCGCACGTTTGTGAATTTCTATTCGTTGACTATATATTTCCGCAGAAGTAGGCTACAGTATAATCTCGTGATTTGACGCAATTGCTTGCCTATATTAAGCCAATGATTTGGGTTGTTTGGGAACGTTGAATCTACGCAACAAAGCAACAAAGGGTCAAACTCATTTGGAATTATACCTGATTCGTTGATACTGCGTAATTTATTCGTCGAAAAAAGCTTCATGGATGTTCACTCACAATACAACAACCGCCAAAATTTGTATGGCCTTGCAACTCAACATTCACAGCGAACTTGTTCTGTATTCATGCCAGCAAAATAGTTTTGGCTTAGCTCTCTAGTACTCAACGGCGCTGTTACAAGTTGTTCTTGTGCCAACGCTGCTGGATTGCGATCCAGACACTGCGTCATTCGTCTCTCGCGGAGACTTGCATTGGCACGTTGCCAATAGCCTCGAGAGCACGTTGGTCGGTAAAAGATTTCAAATACCTTCCAACGCAAAACCAGAATTCCTGAGTGAAATATATATTCCAGTAGACAGACTGCAAGTTGGCGGAACGATCACATTCAAATGGCAGCCTCACAATGACTATGTAGTCGCTGTGGCTGCTTGCCAAACGAAGAAGCAGACTGCAAAGGGTACGTTGGTTTCGTAACTATGCATTTTACGCCTATTCCTTTGTAAAAATTAGTGTTATTGTGACGATGCATTTTCCAACATGGCCGTGTCACATGATAATGCGGAACTAGCAAGGATCGGAGGGGCCAATGATTTGTTTTGGTATGCCGATTGTTGATTAATTGATTGCCACTGTCGGTTATTTCAGTACGTTTTGTAGTTGCTGCAGTGGGTAGGATTAACGTTTCGCTTTTGTGTTATTTAGACCCAATCTATAGTCCTGAGTTACATTCGTGATCACAAGACCAAAATATACGGAAATTGTACTGCCTTCCAAACGCCTTATACCTCTTCCTGTCGATATTATAGCCAATTTCGTATAAACAATCACTAGAGGATTGGAGACCTTTTTATTGCGGAAAGTTGGGAATACATGTGGCGTTGACATAAAGGTTGTGGGAGACAATGGCTAACTTATCAGTTGCGTCTTCATCGGTAAATATCAAAAGAGCACGTGTTGGAGAAGAGGACTACGGCACAAACTCAACGAAGTAAGAAAATTACATCTGTTTCATGTGATGTATCTCTTCTAAAACCTTGCAAGGTTGATCAAAACTTGCTTGGCGCAATGGTGAGGCTCAATACTCAGCTAGAAATATGAGCTCTATTGTGTTTGTGAGCGTTTGATCACACCGCATTTCCGTAGGCGCTGCCGTTATTATGGCAGGATAACTTGCTGGTAGAGTGCCGGTAGCAGCAATCATCATTGTACGCGGACCATAATTTTGTAGACGCTTTTCCATGTTGATATGATAAATGGCCTACCTACCTACACGCGTCTGTGTATTTGTGTAGAATTTCATCCACTGCTGGTGTGTGTGCTTTGTGTGACCAATGTTAGAGGCATATCAAATCTTTGCTATGTGGTCATCATGCAGGAAAACTCCTTGGACACGAACGTTACACTAGCTAATACACTTCTTTCGATTCCTTCCGCAGCTGTGACATGTCAACATCAGATTCACCGAACCGTGATATTTTAGCATTGACGTCACGCCCGTCACCAGACGACGTATCTCCTCCACCGAATAAAAAGTATCAATCGTCTGTAAGTATCTCCCTATCTCGTTCAGTGAGTCCTATATAGTATTCAGCATGGTTGTGCCTACTAGCCGACGAATTAGTGAAGGCCTACCAAATTCTTATAGTAAGTTTGTGGACTTTTTCTGGTCTTTAACAAAATGCATTTGCAATGGATGTACTTGCAATGGTGAACTTTATGCTGTACGACATGTGTGATCGACGAAAACTATGAAAATTATCGTCAATGTGAAAATTCTGACCGAAGCTTGGTGTCAAAATTCAAATTTGTTAGGTCAAATTATTACTGGTTTTTAGGACAAAAAAAGAGACCCTAGTTATGATCACATCTTAACACCCATCAAGCAATGTCGACATAATTTTTTCACAGCGTTCGACTCCCGAGTCTCCTCCGAATAGAGAGTTGATGATCCAAGCTTCTCGCAGCGGAGCAACGTCTATCGACGATTCGCTCTCATCACGCAGTACTCCCACTGTCGAAACTTGCCCTTTTAGTCCAAAGGAACGACCAACCAGCATATACGAACACTGCGAAGAACCGCATTCAAGTAATGTGTTGAAAGTTATGGACGAAATGAGAATCGCGGGAAAACTAGTGGACTTAATACTAGTTGCTGAAGAAAAAGAAATACCGTGTCATAAAGTATAAGTACCCTTTTCTATATCATATTTTCATATATCATGGGTTGTATTGTTCATCCTCTGTTGCTATTAAGCTGATTTGCAACACTGACACATTTGAAAGGTTGTTTTCTCATGGTGAGGGTGTGTGGCGTGTGAGAACATGTGAAATGACAATGTTCATGTTAAGTGCACTATGAGCTTCGTACTTAGATTATGAATTAGCATGCACTTTTATAACCAGCGCTGCATAAGAGTGCTGCGGGGATGAGAAGATGAGCAGCGTAGACTCTATACACCTTACACGTTTGTAGTGATAGTGATAATCCAATGCAAATTGTGACACCACGTGTGTATTAGCCAGTGTATTAGAAAAGCGCGAAAAACTCTTTCCTGGTTTTGTCCGTGTCCCAGTAGGCTATACTCATATTAGTGAATCATTACCAAAGTGTGAAGTAGAGCGTCATCAACATGACTTGAGCTCAAAGATGGTAAAATATACAATTTGCTATTCACACAAAATATTGCCAGTATACGTTGGCTAATCCGCTCAGCTTTGGGTTACTCTGAATTTAATCTTTATCCGTTTTACATAACAGGTTGTTATATGTGCGGTGAGCGAGTATTTTACACAAATGATTAACTTATCGTCGCCAGAAGTTCATCGTTATACGATTACGCAGACATCGTTTGAAGTTATGTCGCAACTGATCACCTTCGCTTACACATCACGTGTTGTCATTACAGGTAGGACAAGTTTGTGATCACAGTAGGGGTCGAATTAACATCCAAACTTGTACTTCTCACTAGTTGTTGTATAGCGACTTCCGTAACAGATTCCGTAATTCAAGTACTGTCTGTAGTACTTTGTCATAACGCGAAAGAAAACAGTCTGGGTTGAGTGTCTGCTTATGCCTAACTGGCTGGTCGAGCGTGAATGATAGCCCAAATTAAAGAACATCGTATCTTGTGTAAGTGTCAATCTAGTAACCCTGGGTATCGTATCAATGCATGCCCCGCTGAAGGCGAAAAATTGAATAGTTTTTCGAAAGGTTCGTGTCGGCGAAACGTGTGCTCGTCGGTGGTGGAAGCGGTTGTTCGCACGCAGAAGGCCGTTCGAGGTCATCCGCGTTCCCAAAAGAGTGCGCCCAACGTGGGGCTCGAACCCACGACCGTTGGATTAAGAGTCCAACGCTCTACCGACTGAGCTAGCCGGGCGACGGGGGTTGCCATGCATGCACCAATTAACCATTCGGAAGGGTACGCGACGCACTCCATAGAATATGATTGCAATCTCATATGGTCTAACCATAACTGAAACAGCACTTTTAGAACATTTATGGAGTACATTCGCGGTGTGTGGTGGTTACGCCGACGTAAATATTGAGGCATCACGCAACTTTGCCTTCCGCAAAAATATGATGTAAATCATGATTGTCGCTATTCGCATATGATTATGTAAACGAAACACATGCTGTAAATCCGTGGATACATTTTAACAGTATGCTTGTAATAATATTGATGTCGGATTGTCGATGTTACCGTAACTGTAGTCTATCTTGATCTATCTCTCACTTATCCCCGAAATACAAACGGCTCCGAAAGCTTGTGTGTTATATACCAATAAACTGGACTGGACGTTAAATCTGTGGTGACTTATTATATTTATTAAATATTTAGGTAACAGTTCAAATAATTATGTCGGCCTGGCTCGGACTCAAAGGAGTGTAACTCACCAGGCGAAAACCGAGCAAACGACACCGCATCCCTGTATGGCGTCACGTACCTTGCCAATATTGTGTGACGCCTCCGATTACGACATGCCAGCGTCAACGCATAAGGCGAATAAATCCTTTGCGACGCCGACAGAATGAGGCCATAATATTGAGCCATCGCTCGGCACCAGTCCCCCGCAGTGCAATGAATGATTGAACCACACGAAAATTCTCAATTTCCTACATGGCACAATAATGTGTGGTGGCAGAACGACGGTACGAATTGCGGGCGATAAAACCGTTCCCTAAGTAAAAGTGCAGCGCGTTATGTCCGAAATTAAACTTTGCCCTAATGCATTCATCCAAGCTTTAGACGAATGGCAAACCACTAGCGGAGGCATCGCTGTTTCTAACCGCCCTTGTTTTCAGACGGCAATATTCAACAATTATTATCTGCCTCCACCGTATTCAAAATGTCGGCAATACGATCAGCGTGCATGTGTTTTCTTCGTAGCAAAATCGACCCATCGAACAGTGTGGTACTGGAAAAATTTGCCATTTCTCAGGTAATGCTTACGCCTCTCATTCGGCTGTTGATAAGCTGGGCATGGAAATTGCTTGTCTATGCTCAAACTACGGAGCGCTTGACCTATATTCAACAGGAATGTACGGAACTTGCCGAATTTGCCCACTCCTACACTTTAAACCATTTCGTGGATGCCACACAAATGCCAGAATTTCTCGAGATGTCATACGACGCACTGCAAACGTATATTTCTAGTGACGACTTGAATGTCCAGCAAGAAGAATTGGTATGAACATATCGCGAATCCTATCGATACATAGGGCTAATCCGATATTCGTATAGCTTTACGAGAAGTTCAGCCGCCCGTTGAGTGCTGAAACTTGTTGGGTAGAAATTTTACGATAGGCCTATTCGCGTTAGGAAAAAAACGCTATAGATTACGTGTAAGTCATAATCAGGGATATCCCTGGTCATAATGGTTAAAGCGTTTAATGTGCCTATATATAATAGGCCAGACCTTTGAAAATTGGGTAATATAAGCGCCGCGACAAGCTGGTCCTGTAAGTTACTGATTTTGGGGGAGTTGGTCTGAGAAATCAGTGCTGACCTACATGTAAATTCTTGGTCGTCCGCTACCGCCTTCGCTATGCATATTTTCATTGCCGTATCTAGGTTTACTCTGCAGCCATTCAGTGGGTTCGACACAACGTGCCAAAGAGAAAATGTTATCTTTCTGCTTTGTTGGAAAACATTCGACTACCGTTAGTGAAGCCACATTTTCTGTTGGACGTTGTTCAAGACGATCCTTTGGTGAAGTCTACGAAAGTAAGTTTAAAGAAGTCGCTTATGAAATCACAAAGTCAGTCGGGATTTAACGTGATGATAGGCCTACTGGGATCCCGGCGCGCATTGGGTATGAAATCTCACACGTGATTGGAAACGTTGTTGACATGTAGTTATATTCGTTCAGTGTTGGCAAGGCTATAGGAAATGTTGTGCTGTGTTTATCTGGCCTGATTCTGTAGTATCATATTGTGTGCCTTCCCTATAATGGGTGGAGAAAATAAAATAGAATGTTAATAAAGGCACTTCATCATAAACTGTATAATACGGTTCAATTTTAAACTTAATTTGCGATTAAGCCTTACCAAGTGGCAAAATCGATTTACGCAACACTGTCGAGGTTGACCTTGTGCAACTGAGAATATTAGCTAAGGTGTAAGGCTACCACAGAATCGGTGTTCATCGGAATAGAAACCAGCCCGCATTATCGCATTGCTGTCCTGCTTTTCATAAACTTGAATAGTGATAGATGACATGACACGCGTTACAGGCGTGTGAAATCCTCTTGAACGAAGCGCGAAGATTTCAACTACTCGTTGATCAGCGACCACTCATGCAAAGCTCGAGAACGCAACCAAGGAATTCATATAAAGCGCAGGTAAGCTGTGGGACTGCGTGGAGATCGATTGGCCATAAAACCTATTAGATAATTGCAAAAGCGCAATATTCCCGACGCCAAACCGACCCGAACCATTGCGACCGCGTCACTGCGACAAGTACAATTTCCAACTGCGAGGAATTTGGTCAGGAAGAGTTTGCAGAACTTTCTTGATTCGACTGAAAAATCAGTTATAAAACCGAATCTAAGACGCGAACAGATCCGCAATCCTTTGCATATTGACAGGTCATACCCATTGAGAATATATAAACAATACCATTGGTTTGTTTCAGACAAGCGAAATCTTGGTTGTTGTTGGTGGACTGAACAAAGATAAAGCATCAGTGCCCGATTGTTTCTATTACTGTTTTCCTGACATTTGCAACAAAGCCCTTGCCAGTATCGAAGGTATAGACTGTTGTCTTTCGTTGAAAGTTGCAAGTAGCAAGTAGCCTAGTTATGAATATTTTTGACTTTAACGTTCTGTATGTTTCAGTGTTGCAAACAGCGTACAGTGTCGCAACTGTTAATAACAATATATTTATCACTGGTGGAGCGTTAACTAGTTCTTGCAATGAAGTTTGGATGTACGTTCCAAGTTTGGATGTCTGGCAACAGGTATGCGTAAAGTCTTTTGGAGTTATAAGGGTTATAAGTGACTCTCATCCCTACACTGGCGGTAACTTTAAAAGGTGACGTTGATACGACAACGTGATGAAACCAACTTTACGGTTTTGCACTTGGTGAAGTCAAATGCAATGAATAGGTCGACTCTCATGATGTGTACTTATCATTGTATACCGCACCGATAAATCAACAAGGTCAGGTTTATTGTTAGGGACCAGGACCCACAACATAAAGAAAGCGATAGGCAATTAGGCATATTGTACTTGACAAGAAGCGCCAATGCGGCTTTTGCGGCTAAAATCTGAAGTATAGACTCGTGTTCCCGGCATTTACAAATTACGAACAACTATGCGGGAAACCGTACTCTATTAGACTCGCGTGATTTGTGTTTTCGCTTGAAAGTTCAATAAGTTCATCAAGAGGCTGCTTCTGGCGTTAAATGTCGAATTTTGCAGAATGGTATCAAATCAACTAGAGCACTAGAATAAGCTGTAGTTGTATCGCAGCATTTGCTCACGTCAATGTTCGCCGTTATGTCATGGTCTAAAATGGAACAACCGCATTTGTATATTGAAATTTATGACCTTGACCGTTTCGCTGCGTTTGCATGAACTGAATTTATACATATAGCATAGGCATCCATTGCAGCTTATCCACCACTATCATTTATTTGCATACGTTTTATCATCGGCGGAATAAAATTGTATTTGGTACATGCCATGATATATATAGGCATAACATTTAACGGAATATGAAGCCTGTCGGGGCGAGGCGGACGAACCGCAGTGTGACTATTATTCGGCTACTACGCCTGTGCTAAATTTGAATAATGCAGTTTTTGTAGGCATAACGCATCACCTGTATGCATCTCAAGGTGGCGTCACTTTCTCAAGCAAGGTACTTGCAAGCATCAGTTGCTTTAGGAAATTATCTCTACGTCGTTGGAGGACACGACGGAACTAAAAGGCTCGATTCTGTTGAACGTTACAATCCAGACTCTAACACATGGGTGAAGGTGCAACCGATGTTAGAATCGTTAAGCTCATGCAGTGCAGTCACTTGCGATGGCTTCCTCTATATCATAGGTAATATAAAAACTAGTTTCCGGAAATTCACTAAGTATAATGCTTGTAAATACTTTTCAGGCGGTGCTCGAGGACCATCCCCCAATGATATAGTTTCTACAGTGCAGTGCTATGATCCGACGACGAATTCGTGGACTTATGTCGAACCGCTACCGCAACCAGAAAGAGGAGCTGTCGCAGCGAATCTGAACGGCATCATATATGTTTTTGGACAACATCGTGGGGTGTATGCGTACAATAAGTATGAACTGGATATGATACTATTTCGTGACATGGCGCCATGGTATACAGAAACATTAAACAACTGGGTAGGCTAGGCATGGCCGTACTTGAAATGACGTTGCTGTTTCTGTGATACTGTATTTTTGTGATAATAGTCACCACAGATTTAACGTCCGGTCCAGTTTGGACATGGACATCCATCTCCGAAAGTTTGTGAATTATATTACAGTAACTGGACTGGACGTTGAATCTGTGGTGACTTATTATATATATTACTATTTGGATCGTCCGCCATCGGCTCCACTATTTTTGTATTTTAGTGGCGTTTGACGTGGTAAATCTGCATCCTTTCCCTGTAGGCATCTTAATCGCTGGAAAAAGATGAGTAGTACTCATGCTGGACATCTCCACGGCGCTGCCACAGTACATAAAGGTCGTCTCTACATCGCAGGTTTGAGTTCTTTATCGTTTGGGTGTGAGATCGCCTTGGTGTGGCCTGATTTTTTGCTACTGTTGAGCTTGCGTTGAAATGTTGCTCGTTTTACTCTGGCTTCCACTAGTGGTGGCGTAAGTATGGTGGATGATTCTCTGTGCTTTACTGCAATTGATATGATCAGCAGACGATATTTCTCTGTTTCTAGGTGGTCTCCATGGAAACAATTATATCAATGGTACCATTGAAATGTACGATCAACTCAACGATTCTTGGTGCTTTGTTAGCACATTACGCACACCGGTATACGCCCAAGGATTAGTTAGCATATTTAAAGACGTCAAATGATGCTTAGGCAAATTGTTGTGTTCCTTTCGTTTGTCATTAAAATACAGTAAACTGCCCATGAAATGGGTAGGCCTACTTACGACACTTCGTGAAGATAAACCTGATTATCATTTAGGCTATAGGCTATACCACTCTTCGGGATTTGACGCCGGAAAAGGATGTCCCTTCAGTCGTCCATATCCTAACTCAGCCACGTTTGTACTCGTAGGCGCCGCACTCAAAGCTCAATTCAGCCTGCGTTGTAGCCTACTCGTTGGCTAACTTATTTAGTTTAGTGCAGTCGTTACAAGCGTAAACTGGCCGAATCGCATGGGGAGTTTGTATCACTAAACGATGAAAATATAGATTTTGATACGTAAACAGTTCGTCCGTCGCTAAGTCAGTAATTCACGGTAGTAAGATTCAATACGTCGTTTGTCAGCTTCTGCTATAAAGGTCGAAGGCGCACGACACTACACGGACCGATGCCACGCCCGTACAAATGATGATTACAAAATTGTTGAGGCGCACACACAAGTAGCCTACAATAATGAACCACCGAAAGCGATTTCAAATATGATGCACTTCACAGCACTCTGTTTTTGGTTGTTCGAAATCGTAGGCCAATACCCCTCCTACCGCCCCAGTATCCTACTCGTATGATCTCCCGTCTGCCACAAAACAGACGCTCCCTTGACCTCACGGTCGATAGGCTACTCTCATTCTCAGGAAACGTACAAAACGCTCAGTGATAACACATACATATATTTCATTTACGAGAAAAGTTTTCATCTATTGAAATATTTCATCACGGATCATCTGCAACAACTTAAAGATGCTTGGAATCGCATCATGCCAAGCTATACGTTTGAAATGAGCACATTTAAATACAAGATGGACTGAAAGTTGAAAATATTCAATTACTAACAAAATTGAGCGGTATGCATTCACGAGTCTTGAGTTCCGAACACATCTTCGACAATACGTGTGTAGTTGATATTGAGCACAGCTGTGACTTTGGAGATGTTTCCAGACTGCCATGCGGTGTCGAGCTGTAAACATAGAGTAGAATAACATAGCAATAGTTTAGATTTGGTGTAGCAGGACAATGTTGTCGTAATCACCGACTACGACTTTATGCCCTTCTTTTAGTGATACTATATGCCTACTACCACGATAACGTAGCTGACGGGATACAAGTATCGTCCACAAAATGGGTATTGCTTTAGAATAGCGACAGAGTATTCCCCATAGTGTGATCACCTGCGTAGACTTTTGCTACCACACAGGATTATAAAAAGAACTTAGAAGAGCACATTGTGTATATCACATCCAGCACGCACCTGCTATGCCGACATCCCCTTGTTTTATACCAAAGTCTTGGCATAGCGTACGCGTATACCTCCACGATGACGTTTATGCATTATACTAGTAGGACACGCGATTTTGATGAGCGAAGTGTCCGCGAGTTACCATCGGCTATGACGCTGAGAGCATTCGTACGTACAAACGTCCATGCAGTTGCAAGGCATTCGAGCCATAGCCCTGTAGTTTCATTAGAAGGTATTCTCGCACGACCTATAGGCTACTCTGCTACGTCAGTCGATCAACGAAAAATGGTTAATGTTATATTGCTCACCTTGATTGGAACTTGCTGGTATTGTACTGCAGCAATAGGATTTTCTCTCCAGTTTATTTTGCAAACAAAGTCACTGTAGTCGATTTCATCATTGCAAGAAAGCCTAAGAATAATAATTGATAAATAAATAATACTATTGAGTTTATAGTGATACCCGTTGTTCCATCAAAACTAGTGTATGCCTACAAAACGAGAAGGGTAGGGTTTAGAGATGTCATACTTTTTCAATAGAACTTGCAGCACATCTTCGGGTAAAGGAAGTTTGAAGGCACGGCAAACGACACGTAGTGATCTTGTTGGTAATGTTCCCTTCTGATCAATATCCTCGTAGGTCAGGCTTTCCTTCAATCTTGCAAAGTCCTATAATTGCATTAGAAACTGGCAATATTTACATCTGTTACATAATTGGAATATTCCTCCTTCTGACTAGGAAGAGCAATACAAATCCGACTCTACCAACCTCGAAATTCTTCTTCTTCAATTTTTCTTGAGCAACAGCAAGAACCAAAGGCATATCCACTTCCTCTGGTTCACGTTGGGCGTAGTGTCTTCCAATGGTCATAATTTCGTGTTCTGAGAATGTGTTCAGTTGGGCGAGGAGATTGCGGAAGCTTTCATATCGGACAGTTTGTCCTTGGTTTGGATCATTCATTACAAAGAATTCCTTTATCTCCTTGGCTTTATCTTTTACAGCAACCCTCAGTTTTTCCATGATCACACACATATCAGCAACTGGGAACTAAATACAACATTAGATAAAGTCAGTGTGTGCATTATTATCATCTTCCATCTTCACCTGATGGAGGAGCGGAGCTCCGAAAGCTAGTGAATGTTTTAATTCTCAATAAACTAAGGCTGGACGCTAAATCTGTGGTGATCTTCTTTACTATATCTTTTGATCGTCCGCCATCGGCTCCACTACACTATTCTTTAATATCAAGAGATTTATAAAGATGGATGCTGGCCACTATTATGCAATGGCTTATTGTCCATGTTCACCGCTTCATCAGTAGCAGTGTTATGATATATACATGAAATGGCTTCATCTAAAGCAGGAGGCATAGATATTCTGGATCTAAGGTCACCGTGTATTCTACATTTAGGAGACCCAAACACATGGCTGAATCCAAAATGGACGTTCGAAATTTACCGTATCGAAGAATGTACTAGTAAAAAAAGCGAACTATTAGTAAAATAATCAGAAGTTCCAGTACATAAGAATATGGGCTTTATTGCGTTTAACGAAAGCTAAACAACCTTTGTGACCTCGACATACCTCATTATCATGCTTCTCCATGTAGCGGAAAGCATACTCGTCGGCATCCACGATAGTGAAGTTGAAATCGTTAATGGTAACATTGGCACCAACAAAGAAATCTTGAGCACAGAAATATTCAGACATTTCACTCTTCAATAGAGGCTGATTCGGCTTCTTGATGCGGCCACGTTCCAAGAACTTGCCACCAATAACACCTTGAACCAAAAATTTGAAGTAACATACAACAATTAAAAGACTCATGAATTTGCAAGAGGTGATATTATGCAAGAGATGCAAGGCCCGACTAATAAGTCTTCAGCACCAGGTATAACTTTAGAAAACAGTTAGTATCTATGAACGAAAATAACACTTGCTTCATTCTGGCTAAAGCTCCCATTCTTACTGATCCATCATTCATCATGAACAATTGAACTGCATACCTGAATTTCTTTGAGGTGGTTCAAATACAGCAACGGTGTCATCAGAAAGAAAGTATGAGATAATGAATTTGCGTTCCTTTTCAATTGGGTTATCAGTAGCCATGTATGCCACGAACCGAAGCACATTGCTCTCAAGTCCTTGCCTAGAAGTTTCAAATCATTGTTAACTTCCAAAATTTCACAACCAACAATATGGTGAACTGAGTGGTTGGAGCTGTGTAATAATATTTTTGAACGCTGGTCAAACTCTTGGCAGCCTTACCTGTCTTTCTCCATGAATTTGATGAAATCTCTCTGTGGAGGTTTAGGAATCAATCCCATACAAGAGCAAAGAGAATCCTCTTCAGAGCCAAATCCATTGTATGGAGGCACTGGTCTAGGAACTGCGCCAGAACTTTGAGCCTTGTACGTAATAGGCTTGAACTCATCTGTAGAGAAAAAGGTAAAGTTAGTATCGCTTTTGATTATTCGAGAGCAGTTTACTTCGTTTCCTAATGGATTGTGTGAATAATAGATACTTTACTTTAGTCAATGACCCATAAACACTGCATACCGATTCCATATTTGGACTTGTAGAACTCCCTGGTGAAGTTGTCACAGTCACAAAGCACAAGTTTTCTCCCCCATATGTTGAGCACACTCCCAATAACAAGATCTGCATCGGTATAAAAGTCTTCATAAACGGCACCAGTCTAAAAAAATTTCAAAAATGAATCCAGCATACTGCACTCTAACCATATAAAAGGCTACCGTACACAATACTATGCTTTCTTTGGCCAATAGATTAATTGCCTGAAAAGTTTATGCAATTACTACGGCCTCTTGTCATGTGGGGGAGAAGTAGTAGATTGTGGACTTATTAATGCCTACTGACATAACTACTACAGGAAACTACTCCCTAGATGCAAACTGGCATACTGACAGCTTACCTTCAAACTGTCAAGAATATATCTTCCACCGTGTCCCATCGGTCCAAATACATTAAGCACTGTGCGGTCAGTCTTCTCTCCAGGTTGCCTCAAAGGAAGAGGAGCATTCTGTAAAAGAAAGTTTCTGGTATGAAATCATACACCATGAAATAACTACAGGATAGGCTTACCTTAGGAAGGCGTGAACGCTTCAAGAACACTGGAACTGCATCTCGGCCAGAATTAGCTTGAATAACTTCTCTGATTTCAACAGTATCGTCAGCCAAAAAGTAATGCAAAACCTTGAAAAAATACAGCAATTTAGACATGGCCATTTCATGAGAGTATATACATCTCATACCAGTTCCCTTGTATCACCAAACATGCACTCCGTATCATCCCAAAAGCACCAGAATCTAAACACATCAAGGTTATGGAATAAATGACAGCAAAGTCAAACATGTACAGCACTGGCAGTGATAGAACTAAGAGGTAGGTCTAGTGTAAGAACAGTGTTTTCTAATCACCACAGAGAATTTCATGTCCCGGTAGATGACCATGGCAAGTAACTTATACAGGCTCATGAAAAGGTTTAATGAACAGATCTGACTACAAAATTTCTATGCAGGATATGTTGAGTCTTGTCTCATATGTTATATGTCTTACCTTAGCACATGCCTGTCATGGCTTAAAAACTGCTTTAGACTATCAGTTCTCTCATACGGACGTAGTGGTTGCATGCTTTCTTCCATCTGCAAGATAGGATTGTATGATATTAGATAGAAAACAGATCACTTCACACGCATTTGCTGACATCTTTTCGAAGAGATGTGTATGGATCTGAAGGAATTCTCTCTGGCTTGTTAACTCGAACGCCGAGTTTGCGTAAGAAGTTGTGAGTGAAATCATCACAATCCATCAGTTTGAACTTCCTATAAATGCAATAGATCAAAAGATAAATTTTTATATACTCTGACTTTATCAGAATGGTATAGGCCTACAATAGGTATATAGACTTTTTGCGTATGGCGACATTTGAAAATTGAAATCAACCATAAATTAGTGAAGAAAATGCTAAGTGACCTGTAGCAACCAAGTTATTCAGGCAGCATAAATGTCCCACAGCTGCTTCATGTGTATGCAGTCAGTACATACATATATATATACAGTAGTAGGCCAATCATACCTGATGAAACCCACAAGAGATATGAAAATGAAAATGTTGATAATGGGATTTTCACATGGGCAGGTAATGGCGCAATCATGTGCATTCTCCTCTCATTACATCATTGCTAAATTCAGACCTTTCAGGCCTTGCTCTGTGCTGTTATTACGAAATACAGAGGCCAAGGCACTTCAAGGTCAAAGCCTGTATACTATTCTACCCTGGGAATGAAATATCTGTAAGTTGTGTGAATGTGGGAAATAATTTCCTTGAAATAGTACTGTAGCCTATTGGAAGCAAAAGTTTTCACCAACCTGCCATACAGCACAATTTCGTTTCCAACGTTGAAATGTTCGACGGTATAATATTGATCATCATTTGGAGGAGGCAATGGAATTCTGTGCCTTCTAATCAATGTTCCTTGAGGAATCCCAGAGTTTTTGATCATAGGTTCGATGACTTGGATGGAGTCATCTTCAAGGTAGAAATATACTTTGCATTTACGAACGCGGAATTGCTCTTCGCGCTTTTCATGCACGGCTTCTTGAAAGTATGCTTGGAAAGATAAAACCTGAAAAATATTATTACACAACCTTACTTGTATAGCAAGATGTGAACAGTGCCAGCAATGGAAGTGAATAATTGACAAAAAGTATGGTGGTGCTTGTACAATTTCATGTCTAGTCAGATTTTTCTGCAGTTTCAATTTGTTTTTGAGGCGACAGTACTTCTAAGTTCAAATGAACATAATTATGAATGAACCACAGTCGTGCTTGTGAGTTAAGTACGTTGACTCAATTAGCTCCTCTCGTGGTAGTCTGACATCAGAGTAAGACATCAGACATGCAGTGATTTCTTTGAAAACACTGTACCGTAACGGCACTTCCAAGATGTTTCCTCAACCCTCAAGTATTAGGTACTAAATTGAAAAAAAATCGTACTATACCTGTCTGTCAAAAGCAACCCAAGTTGGTGCGTTACTTCCTTCTCCTTTCGGATAGACGCTGTTTTTCGGTCTTTTTTTCTGACCAAGGATTGGTTCTCCACCAATGCCAGGTTTCTCTTCCCCCACTAACATTGCAACTTCATTGTTGTAATCAAAGTGATGTGACTTGTGGAATTTATCCCGGCCCAGCTGTAAAATGTACAAATTTTACCATGGAAACGCGTGTTATATAGCCTAGCATACAACTTCTGCGAAGACAGAAATGCTTTAGGTTCTAAACACCAGCAGCAACAAAAGGTGTGAAAAGGATCGATTAGTGCCCACGCAGTACCTGATTTTTATATGGTGAAGGCCAAAAAGAACCTCCAAGACCATGAAAATCTTCAAGATTTACCGGTAGTACATCAACTGGCAACATTTCCATAAAATATCATAATGTTAACAAATTCAATTAACGCCCTTAAAATGATACTACACGATAATCGATATACCAATGACACCATCTACAAAGATATCCATCGACAACTAGGGTTCTATGCCAACGGGCGCTGGGTAGGCTACTGGTACTGAACCGGCATTATCGCATCGACAGCTAACACCTTCACAACGGGAATGCGGACATGAAAAACAAAGAATCTATGACTTACCCGATGATTGAAATTATTCCCAGGTAATGAAGGTAACGCCATGCTTATGAAATAAACCCTATCCGGTATGAATATAGATAATTAGCCCCTACAATACCAATTTTCGCGATAATCAAACAATACGCCGGCCGCCGTCCGAGCTTTATTTCTAGCCAAGTGATTAGATATGTCGCTATGGCGACGAAACTCGATACCGCAACAGCGCCATTAGCGGAATCTGTATAGCGTAACTGGTACGAGTTCCATGATTAACTCCTGATGCATAACAGATACTGCTCCGCGATGCTTTTTAAAATGAATCTCAAATCAGATAAAGCTGAGCCATGGCCTACTTTAGTTCCTAGAGTAGGCCATGGCTGAACCCTTTCCCTTAAGGGTCTCCCGTGTCTATTTCAAGAAATCCTGTATTACGTTCTACGAGGGTAGGCTACGCTGAGCCCCGTCACCCGGCCATAACAGGAGCTCAGCCCCATGGACACAAAATCGGGGTGGGCTGTTGGCCTGTTTGTGCTCGTCGACCCAAGAGGGGACAATTGGACAAAAAGTTTTGGTTCGACACCACGCCATATATTAGTCGAACCTGCGTAGCTTCCCCGTGAAATAACAACCGGGTTCAGGCAGTGAATCCCCCAAGCCTCGCAGATCAAACCAGGTCGCTATGAATGTCAACATTTTGAGCTGGTACTGCGGCCCAGAGCTTACTCTCTAATGGATACACCGTACTCCCAAAGATTTTGCATCACAGCGGAAAAAATTTGGTGTTGCACAACACATAAGACTGGAATTATTGGACACCTTTTTTAATTGTAAAAATATCAATTTGTGTTTTCACAACACAATTTGCGAAAAGTACAAAAATTCACACATAATGCAAAACGGAGTTAATCAGTCAGCCGCCACACGCATTTATCGCAGCTCATGATGTCGAAACTCGCAGAGCAGACAACAACTGTTCGGGAGTCTTACAATCTGATTTGACGTACGCCTGAAATTTGGAACAAATTTTCTGTCAAGCTCTAATGAACCGATTGGCAATATTTACCTCTATGATTGATAACTCATCGTCAATGCCCTGGATTGCAGATTTTGTTTTGCAGGTTGGATTTAAAAGCGTAACCAACTTCACGCAGTCACTTGCCAAGTCCAATCTCAACGTAAAAACAGCATGGTCACTTATGGATTGTTGACACCCTGCCATATGATATTACCCTACACAAGCTTTCTTGGATGCGGTCATCTAATTTTGACTATGGGTCTGAACGCATTCTCCACGAAAATGCTAATGAGCTGCCATCAAATTTTCAATTTTTTAAATCGAAGTACAGATACACCATTGTTATACCTAATTTCACCATAGAAATATGGTCCTGTAGTACTTTGACCGACCAAAACATTCTGAACAAGACTATACGATAGAAAAGATGAATACCTGTTTGATTGAAGCATGTTCAGAATAATTTTATCCATTTGTAAAGTCTTGGCAAGATAAAATAGGAGGCAGCCAAAATACCTAGTGGACCTGCGAATAGACACAATTCATGAAGTCTATTGTGTATATCTTCACATAACATGTTTCACAAACTGTGCATGTGCTGTAGCAAAGTACAGCACAATCACAGGATGCTTGAAAAACTAACATTGGTAAATCTAAAAATCAAGTAATATGCATAATTGCATAATGTATAAATTAGAGGATGCACCCTGTATGGGTGCATTGTACACAATGTGCACGGCATGCACAATCAGCATACAAATGACATAAATAATCAACCAGGTGTTACCTCAATGAGTCAAATAACCCTTTTTTATTTACATCTTCGTAAATTGCTTGAAACACCTCAATATATTCTTTGGAATCAGGCTCTAATTGAACCACACATTGGTCAAGTGCGTTTTCGTGAAGATTCCTTTTGAAGACATTCTGAAAGGCAACCAACAGGCTAGGCAATGTAGGCACACTACTTCAATTCACTACCATTAAACTGTCTGATGTAAAAAATGACGGTGGTAATATTTTCCGTAGAGGTTTTGGATAATAAGTTTGCATCAAGCGATCTCGTTCTTTCCAATTTGCATTACGCAAAGTTCCGTTTGGTTCTCTGATAACAATGAAGCGCTCCTGGTAAAATATGGAAATAGAGTTATATAAAAGTTACATTAACACTATTCATTTCGGTATACCCGTTGCTTCAAATCATCTGAGATATCTACAAATGAGATATTGCTTTGTTCATGCTCCGCTAGTATACTGTCTTCAGCTATGATATGTTCACAGGGGGCTCTTTCAACGAAAACTGGAAGCATCCGGAGTTTCTCATTTGACTTTTCCTGTATTTTGCCCATTTCCTGCAACAAAAACATATGCCATCACATAAAACCCGTTCAAAATATGACTTCTGTGTGTGGATATGTGATAAAAATGAAATAAGTTCTAGGCCCACCTCTTTCAGTTGTTGCTCTGTTAAATACTTGACTGTTGGCATTTCCTTCCTCTCCTGTATTTGATGTCTATATGCTTTTTCTATGTCTGATGAGAAATGCAATCTTTGAAGGATATGCTGCACTTCATCTCTGAAATTCAATGAGTATGATATCATACAACGATGAATTATAATCTCAATGTAAAACTACCTAACGAAATCTTCATCCAGGTTGACTCGGTTAGTAGATGTAATGGTGGTATCCTGTGTGTTGACGTTGCCCAATAATATCTGTGAAGTTTCACCTGCAGGGAAAGATAGCAGAAGTTAGTTCAATGACTCATTAAATTCGCCTTCTCATTACACGAGAAACTTCACATTTGGTTTCCATAACTGTGCACTAGGTGCAGGTTGGTGTAGAAGTGCTGGGTTTGCAGACCAATGGCTGAAAACCGGACAGTGAACCAGGAGTCAAAAACGTATAGGCCTAGATATGGCCAAATTTAAGACGAAGCATAAATTACGGTATTCCAATTCATAACCTGGTCACGATATCATATAAACGTACACACCCTCCTATTGGACAATTTATAACAGTGACACTGTAGGCCTAGGCTCTACATTATACCACAACAACCTGGACCTAACGAGGAGGTAATTTCCCTTCCTCATCATTTCGGAGCTCACAAGATCACAAGGACAGAACAGAGTCAGTAAAGTAAAAGTAACAGCAAAGTGACAGAGCCTTGATAGAGAAAGACAACAAAACAGACAAGGCATCATGTCCGAGTCTGATACATAACTGAGCAGAGCATTCTCTCTTTCAAAGTCTTTTTTTCCATGAGAAGCCACGTGTGGCAGTGTATTAACTTTCTGATCTCTCTCCAAAAATGGCAGTTCTTCCTCATCCGTACCAGCATCTAGTTACAAGTACAGATGCACAAATAACAAGAGGAGTAGCCAATAGCAGTCATGTTTTGCTGAAGCAGCCTTTTATAAGCTAGCTTTACCTCTAAGTGCACTCAAAAGCTTCTCATGTCTCAACACTTCAGCTTCCCAAGATGGATCCTTTGCACGAGCTGCAATGTTAATAGAATGAATACACCTGTAGTTACTCGTCCGTCAACCATGACATGCATAGTCACCGGCAGAGTCAAAATGGGTAGGTAGCAGAAATCAGCACCTTTTTCAGTTTCAATTGTAGTTACTTTTGCACCTAATGACAAGTTTCTCCTCCGGTACATGCAAGAGGGCGACCACTTTGCAGAGGGAATACCGAAACACAACCGCCGGCATCTCAATAATGCTTTATCCATTGTAGAGGAGTATACGTAAGATATAATGATCTATAAGACAGTTTACATGTGATTTCTTAACCGAAATAGCAAAATGAAGAAAGTAGAAGTCATTCATGACTTTTAGTAAGATTATATAAAATTCACCTGCTGCCTTTCGGCAACTGCACTATTTGGATAACAGCATATTCAACAAATTAAACATTAGCAAACCAGGCAGGCCTATGACAAAACTCTTGAAGAGCGCAATAGACCAATCTGTAAATTTTAGGCTATGCCTGTAGTCTGTAAAAATATTAATACAGCATTGGGACTTACATTGAGGAATATCATGCAACCTACAAAAGATATATATCATAATGGAAATGCAGAAGACTACGACTACATGTTGAAACATGTAAACAAGTGATATATATATATTTATACCGTACCGTACTTATAGTTTTATTTTTTATACATTACCTGTAAATGTGTACAGTCAGGCAGTGTACAACTTCACTATGCCAATAGTAAATACCTCATGGCAGTCTAATGTATTCTTTTAATTCACACAATTGCCTGCTTCTGCAGTTCATACAGTGCCCGCGAGTCAATTTCAAGTAGTTTGTAAATAGCAGTCAGTGTGTTTTTGAATCAGCCAATGATTCAGATATATTGTCAGCCTTCATATTAGGCAATTCAAAAATGCCAGACACATAAGTTACAAGACTACACATTGATAGTAACATATTTACTGGTGTCATTACAATACAGGTAATTGAACAACACCAAACCACATCTAATCAAATCAAACCTAGGGCAGCACATGCGTTGGGAGTAACAAGTTTAATGTTGCAACAAAACAGTAAATAATGATTGATAGAATTTAGTGCAGTCAAGAACATTACCAGGCACTAATACAAAGATTGGTTGAAGGACCACTGCTGTTTAGTGCATGTGTCCACATGGCATGTCAAGCAGACACACATATCAAATTTGCACTTGTGACTGTTGCGAGTGTGACTTATGATAATTGAACAAGTAAAAGTTCATAGGAGAGGTGCGAGGACACTTGTGTTTTAAACATCGTTGGCTTAACTTTAAGTTCCTAACTCTAGGTCAATTTCATGAACAGTTAGACATATCATCTTCTACTGTGATTGAATTTTGTCACAATATACTTCAAAAGATATTTCATAAATGTAATATTGCACAGTAGTAAGAAATAGGTATCACTCACAAACACGATTTGCATAATTATCCCTCGCCACAAAAGCGATTTCCAGGAATTCTCAAGTAATTTCTGGCATTCTGTATCTCTTCCTGATCCCAGCTTATGCCATGCTGCAGCCTTGCAACAGCAAAGAGAGTCTTGACCTGTTGGCATGTCAGTTCCGTAAGGTTAGACAAAACTTGAACCTCTTGAGCGGTTAAATATGGAAATTTCCGGAACGCATTGTGTAAGGTTTGCTGTATATATTCCCATTTTTTCTCATCGCATTTAATGGACTGTAAGACCTGCGTTCGTGGCATAGTTACAAAACCGGCACACATCAGTGCATGAAATCCAGGTAGAAATCCACCGGTCGAATCGAATAGTGATGAACCTTCGGAGAAGCTTCCATCTGACGGATGAAAACTCAATTGATGTGGATGTATAGCTGCATTACTACCTCCATATCTTGATGCATAATTAGGAAAGCCTTGCTTGTCTATCGTATTTGGGAATGGTTGAAATATATTCTTGTTGAAAGCACTTGTAGAATGACTCTTGTCAGTGCTATGACGCAGCGACACGGGTACACTATTTCTTCGATGAACAAAATATGAAGGGTTACATTCACGATCACTAGGCATGCAGAAGTTATGTGATGGCTGGCATGTGTCAGAAATTAGCACTTCGTCGGTCATTGGAAATTGAACTTGGCAGGGTTTTGATTGATCACAAAGAAAATTACCAGACCTCGGATCAATAACAGACTTTGTGTCTGGAGAGTAGCTAACCTTCAAAGTCTTTGCGATGTTGTTAATTTTGTTGCCACGAAAGACTATTGGCATATCCGATTTTGAGGCGGTTAAACTTGTTGTTTTAACAGATTCTTTATCACAACTTTGTGAAGCAGTAATTTCAGTCTTTATGTAAGAATCGTTATTCAGGATTTGAGATATATCTCCAAGACTTTTGTCATTGTTTACATTTTTGCGAACTCCATGAAATCCTGAAGATTCGACAGCCTCACGCTTGACGCTAACTCGGTCAAAATTAGAACGCGATGTAGTCTGGACTGACGTAGCAACACTGTGACTGCCTTGTTCCATTGCACTCTGAGAAACTGAATTTTTGATGTTAGAGATTTGCTCACTAATGGCTACTCCAGTCTCAGATGAAATTGCATTTGGTTCAGGTAAACTGGGATTATTTGTTGACGTCAAATCTTGTTCCACTTTACAAGACAAATCCATTCGAGATGCATGAAGCTCATAATGAACTTTCCGGACATGATTTAGAAAGTCCAGCAGATGAGATGTAGAATAATAGCACGCTTTACAGGACAGTTCTTGACATGACAGTCCATCCATTCTATTTTATATTGCAAGAACAAACAATATATCTATATTTAGGTGTGACTCGGGTAAACCTAAATAAGGGCTGAGTAGAGGGGTGGCGGAGGTAGTGGGAGCCAACACTATAAGGCGGGGTTTGGCGGAGGCAGCGGGTAATGGCTATTTCTAAAAGACGGAAGTGATGGGGTATCGTGGCATTTCTAGAATTCAGTCCGGAACCTAGGATAGAGGGGGCGTGTCGCAGGCGGGTTGGGTGAGGTCTGGTCGGGCACGGAAGCAGGATGTATACAATGGGAAAGGCATCGCGACCTGTGCGAAGCCGGAGGTGCCTTCCGCCTCTAGTAGTATCAGAAGACAACATTAGATGATACCACCCCTACCCCCGCCTTTTAGCGTTGTCCTCCGGACCTCCGCCACCTCCTCCACTCTGCCACCCAGCCTTTTAGCGTTTTAAGGTTAACCACGTGACTCCTTTAACGTCTGAAGAGCTTCAATTCAATTTATTTAGTCTTTTACCAATTGAAATTAGGCAACTGGCGTGAGCGCTTAGCGATTGAGCCTACTAGCATGCCTAGCCTACTGCTGAGCCGGCGATCTGAGTACAATCTGAGCATCAGAACATCATCAGATTTGAAGATCCGACTCCGGTGGATCGGGATAACCGGCTTAACCATTGAGCTCGCATTGACCTTGAGCTAACCCAGAGCATGGAGCATGGAGCATGGAGCATGGAGTTCTCCATGACGCAGAGTCAATCTGAGCTAACCAGTAACGACCAAAAAAAAAATCCATCCATTGGAAATAAGACAAAAACTTTTGCATGAATCTGCTTCCACAGTACGGGTTTTAGGTTAGGCTATATCCCGTTCTCTGGCCTGGATTACTGTGTAATCATGGTGTAATCATTAAATCATAGAATGATTACATTCTATGATTACATTCTATGCTGTGTCCATAGGCTGTGTCAGTAGGGCTGTGTCAGTAGGTCTAGGTTGGGTTCGAGAGGACGGCGTCATATCGAAGAACACTCAGGCAACGGGAAAGGTGTGGTGAAGGGAAGAAAAACTAACGGGTATCCCATCGGTCGGGGCTGTGAAGAATTTGCCCCAACCACAGAGATATATAATGCTGCAACCCTTCTACCCTTCAGTTCCCACGTGACAGACAGGTGGGCAACTTCTCACATTTTCTTGCACCCGCACATGCTTTAGAGTGGTTGCCAGATAAGTTAAATCCTCAGTAAGAAAACGCTGGTATGTGGAAGACAAGTACGTACTTTCTGATTCTAAAACATTTTCCCCCTTACTGTGAATTTTAAATGTTCAAGTGGATAAATGAAGTAACATCTTACTATTGGAACGAATACTAAATCGATTAGCCTTCTCTCTTTATCTCTATTTTACTTACCGCCAGAATCGGAACGCTTTGCTGGCGTATGAAAACGTTCGGCGCGCGAACATCTGCAATGTGCAAGGAAAGATAAAAGGAGACTTCTGCGATGCTATGGCGCTCGTTTCACCCCTTTCACCTGCGTAGAACCTAGTGCTGGGGCATAGACGTCTACAGTCCACCTGTGCGTTGACGATCTCGTCACAGTCAGCTATAAAAGGTTTGTGTGTTTTCAAGAATCATATACGTCAGTATCAGACCGAAGATTATATATATATATAATATACCTGTGTACTGTTGGAACTGACGGTAACGATTGTTTGTGACGTGGTCACAACTCTTGAGGAGGTAGGTTACGATATCGCTGTCCTATGAAAGCCAATTCTGCTATGCATCTACCGAAAGACGATGATCCTAACCGTCTGCCGTCCTTTGGTTCTGCTGATTTTGATCTGGAGGACTTTCTTCGGAGCATTAACGAACCTACTGTGTCGGCGAAGAAGGATTCATGGGAATGCCCAGAATGTCAGCACATAGGTAAAATGAGCTATATCCGCCCATATCAGTTAAATTTTCATGAAGCTATTTACTTATGCCCAAATCCAACATGTAGTTATCCTATGAAAGAAGATGGATTGATTAACAATTTTACATTTAAACGAGAAGCCTCATTAGCTGTTAAAGATGATAAACAAGAACTTTATCGTCAATCATCTGATAGTTTCGATGATTTATTAAATGAATTCAATGACCCCATTTTTGACAACTTGGTGAATTTAACTGGTGAATTAATGGAAACAAATGTAAATATTTCCAAAGTAAATGAGCCAAAAACAAGCGTACTTGACAATGAAGTGTCGAGTATTTCGCTTGCGAATTCACTTGCCTCCAGCCCCAGTGACAACATTCTTGATGTGAACCTTGATACGCAGCAGCATTCACCTGATTTCACAGAAGTATTAATGGATACCAACAGCCAATCTGTGCAACCGCATACAGGCATTCGAAGCCATCTTGATGCGAACAAAGATTACCCAATGTCGGGAGAAATTGATCTGCCTGCACCAGAAGATATTTGTAGTGCGACTCATTCTGAAACACCTTCAAAAGATGAAGCAATGGAAGTCGCAAGTGAAAAAGTAGTTGACAAAAGACTCAATGATCGGATTACAGTGCAACCATCAGTTGTTTTCTCATCATTAATGATGCAATGGCGGAATGAAAATAACTCATGCTGGCTAGATTCTATATTACAAATGGTGGTTACTAGTGGTAATATTCGCGCAGCTCTTAGTTTGTCGGGATACACTAGAAGCAAAGCATGGATCGATCTGATTAACGCGTACGATCAGTCCCAAGTTGCATTAAATGATGCTGTTGCCAATTCAGACGGTTCTGCGATTTCCACTGACTCTTTATCTGTAAATCTTAATAATGCTCGAGAAAATTTCCTTGCTGAATTGAGGAAATCTGCGAAGAAATTCGAATACGGAGAGTTTCAGTCATTGTTAGAGATGTTACCGTTGTCATTAAAAATAGGCAGTGACCTTGAGAATATTTTCAAGACGAAGCTGCTGTGGCACTTTCAATGCGGAGATTGCAGTTACCAAAGTGCGAGAAGATCAGATGGACTTATTGTATCCATGCCCAATACACTTAACAATTTTCATCCGTTAAATGCTCAATTCAAAAGGCGTTGTCAAGCATGTAAATCAGAAAACGCCTCTACTTCTATATGGATGGAGCAACTCCCTCCATGCATCGTGTTTCATTTCCAAAGTGGATTGCCTCATTCAAATCTTAGGATACTTGATTTTGCGCTTTGTGGACGATTGTACTGCCTTTCTGCAGTGGTGCAATATATAACTGTTGGTCCCAAACATTTTGTTACGTGGATAAGGGATATTAAAAAAGATCGATGGCTACGATGTGATGACCTTTGTGAACCTATTTGTCAATGGACTCAATATCAACCGAAAATCCCACCGCACGAAATCCATATGGCATTTTGGGAAAGAAATCGTCCGAATAGTAGTAACAATTCCACAACTACCCTTGAAACGATACGCAATGAAGAAGTAATCAACTGGGCTGAAAGTATTCCCAATGAACACTTTTTGGCACATGAGGAAGAAACAATAGTTATTCCAGAAGATGCTGGTTCAAGCAGCACCACATATGATAACTCTCAGGTAAGTTGTGATAACAGTAACCATTGTGCTGTGGGTGATAATCCATCGATAAAGAGTTCTATTAATACGGTATGTTCTCAGAACCAAGAATTTGGTACAAGTCAGACAGAAGCATGTGCAAAAAGTGCATGTGAAGTAACTGCAAATATTGAAACCTCAACTCTCATACAGACATCTGGACAAAATGTAGGAATGCACGCACCTACTGTGCACTTTCTTGGACAGAATGGACAACAAATTGCAAGTTCGCACACCGACCTGCCTTTGGTTCCACTTCCGACAACTGGTTTCACACACACGACTCTACAGCCAGTTACTCAGCCGGTTAATGCCGCAAAGATGATGATCCCCACTGATGCCGACAGACAGAATATACAAATCATTACTACTACAAATGGTTGCAACATATTTATAGTACCATCATATGGGCAGACGGGTCAGCCATTTTATCTTGTACCAGGTTCACAAAAAAGTGGCCAGTCATCCTTTCCTACTCTGCCATCTTTCATAAATAACCCTCACTCGTATAACTTGGTCGCTCAAGGAGTCAGTGGACCACTGCAAAATGAGACTGAGAGACCCAAGGGTCCACTGCAACGAATGCGACGGCAGTACAAACTGTCAGGTTATTCTAAACGTGTTGGTACAACCAATAGGTATACACCATTGCAAGCATCTAAATCTTGTTCCAGCATAAAGTCAGCTGACAGCATTTGCGATGCGGCTTCCGTCAAGTCTTGCAACAGCAAAGGAGATTCTGATACTCGATCCGAACTATCTGAGTTGTCAGATATGCTGCCAGACTTCGAAATAAATGGATATGCCCGTAATCATGTGCAGATGGTCTACCAAACGACTGACCATTCTGCGTAACCGGATCGACATATCCTATCTCCATAATATACGCAAGTAACTATGATGTCACTCAATGTAGCAGTTATATATAGGCCTACCTGCTTGTGTTTAGGTATCCTGGAATTTTTGCCAGCTGATAATTTATTGTTCCATTTTTGTCAGTGGTGCTTGATTTAGCATTTGTAATTTGCTGCAAGCGGTGCCATGCCATAATAGTGCAGTGAACATTTGTCACAGTTCAAAGATGTAGACGGTGCAGTTTCTGAAGTGAATCCTTTCTTACTTTCTTGTGATGCGTTTTCCATCAGGCACGGAGCCACATCACATTTGTTATTGTACTCTTTCTGTTAGGATACTTGATATTACATCTGGTTTACGAAACTCTTCGTGATTCTTTCAGTAACGCATAGTGAGTTGAGACGGGGTTCTGTACCATATACAGGCTGAGCTTCTGTGTCTCAAACATGTGCGACTTCTCACTATTAAAGCTGATTAGTTCTCATTTAACTCTGGTTATGAAGTGAAACCCCAACACTGGGCACTGCAAAGTGTCAGTTTTGTTTGCTGTGAAAGCTCTTGGATGAACGTGAGCATCGAAACGCAAGATCGTGCGGTTGAAATGGATAGACAAGGCAAAATTACATGCCTGATCGACCGCTACAGGTACGCAAAATGGGTAATACCATAGTACCGTTTGACTCTCTGCCATGGTGTCAGCTCTTGAACAATATGCAGCATTCCTTGAAAAACAAGCAGTCTCAAAAACCGGCCTGGTGGATTTACTACATTATCGAGGCGCTAGTATCGCTACTTCGGAAGTACCGCTAGTATCATTACTTTACGGTAGTACCGCAAGAATCAAGACATAAGTATCAAGAGTCAAGACGCTAGTATCGCTACGATAATGCCAAAAAGTCGGGGTGGTGGACGGCAGCGCTTGACTCGCACAGGTCGCGATGCCTGTGGTGCCATATACCAGCCCCTCCGCCTATGCATCACAGGACGGTGCTCGTTGGGAGCGCATGTCTCGGCGGCCAGACCCCGCCCGGTCCTCTATCCTGGAAAGCGGTGCTCGTCCCTCTCCTTGCGACTTGGTTCGTCGCGTTATCGCACGGAGAGAGATCAGCATCGAGTACTAGGATAAAGGGGGCGTATCGCAAGCGGGTTGATTGGGGTCAGGTCTTCACCCGGCTCCGCCAGACCCCACCGGCCCGCCTAAATATGCACCCCCGATTGGCACGGGGATGGTAAATGGCACCAAGGCATCGCGACCCGTGCGGAGCCGGGTCAAGCGGTGCCGTCCACTTCCCAGACTTTTTACCATTCTCGGTTGTGTCATTATCGTACCGATTAATGCTTGCGATACTAGCGCCTTAATACTTGCGATTCTGCAGTAAATCCGCCAGGACCAAAAACCTGTTTTATCCAATCTGCATCACGGTGATACATGAACCTTAGATTATGTTTGCAAAATCATGATTCATCATCGGCACAAAACGTTCTTTATTCGACCAGAATTTCAACCCATAGATAATGTCAGGTTATCCATTAGTGTCACTTTCCCACACCCTGCACAGTGTGAGCAGGCCTCTTGTCAGGTGATGTAAGATAACGAGATGTTCTGATTCAATTATTTGCTACTCCATCTGAGGTGACTCAATACAATCAAACTACCGATAACATAACACCAGTTGTTACTTTCTACATGTATAAGTAGCCTACTTGAAATGGGGTTTGCAGATGTCCAGCGCCACTTGGTGCAGGTCACCTGTGGAATTGCCCAAAAATCCCAATTATGTAATCACAAACGTAATATTGTGGTGAGTCCAAAATGTCTGAGCCACTGAGCGAACCTGGGAATGTCAACAAAGAGGTAACTTGAGTGTACAAGTACATTACTGCATTAGAGACGACGATTGTACTAGAGCGTACAGCAAAACAAACTGCCCTATTGCGTGTGGAATTTCAGGTTTATCATCAATGTATCAGTACAATTTTGCTGTAGCAGGCGCCACCAGAATTTGCGATGTTATGCCAGCTACCACATCACCACACTCACACCGACAGCATCTGCCAACATAAGTACTACATAAATGACTATTGGAGTCGAGTAATTGCCTATGAAAAAAAACCAACAGCTGCAAAGGGGTGACAATTAGTATCAAATGGGCGAATATCTAAAAAATACCAAGTCTAATAGTACATCGCACGTGGAGTGAAACGGACGTCGGGCAGATTTCTGACATAAGACGATCATAGTGCCTGGAATGATTGTTGGTCACATTCAACAAATCGGGTAGCTATGCAATAACAGCAAAGAGAGAGAGAGAGAGCAGTATGAGAGTCTGACACACATCATCCCTTATTTTGTTCGTCACTTCCACCTCCTTCGTCAGTCCCAGGAGGAGCATCTGAGTCTCTGTCTTTGTGCTTATGCTTTTTAGCCTTTTTGTGCTTTGAAGAGTGCCTATCGTCGTCTTCATGTTTCCTCCTCGTAGATCGTCGACGTGACGGGCTATCATCTTTATACCTGCGACTGCTACTATTTTCACGACGATCCCGGTCCCTTTCACGTTCTCGGTCTCTATCACGGTCACGTTCTCGTTCCCTGTCACGGTCACGATCTCTGTCCCTGGTGCGGCTTTCTCTGTAGTCTCTTCTGTCTCTGTAACGATCTCTATCACGGTCTCGATCGTAATCTCTTCTGGAGCTGCTTCCTCTATCCCTTCGATACCGGCTGTCTTCTTCACTGTGGCGTTCACCCTCGTTGTCTGAAGGACGATTTGGCCGATCTCTATCTCTATTTTCTTCATTATATCGTGGATCTCCATCGTGGTTATAAGGGGCAGCATGCGAAGTTGGAGGATGCACTCCAGGAGGAAAACCCATAGCAGATGATTGCAAATATTCGGGTGGCGGAACCATATTTGGCGGGGGTATTCCAGGAGGTGGAACACCCAACAGAAACCCGGGAGGTGGCACACCGATCGGTAAGCCAGGCGGGGGTTGATTTGGATTCATTGGCGGGAATGGTAATGGAGCACTGGGTAGTGCCCCAGACACGGGTGGTCGCAAGTTGGGAATGAAGACCTGACCACCCGGACGTGGTATTGCAACTGGTGGGAGTACAGATCCAGATGGACTTTGGGATATAACATTAACTGATGTAGTTGTACCTGAAGAGCCATTTGCTTCACCACCAGCCAGCCCCAACAACTCTTCTTCTTTTCGGCGACTAACTTGTAATGTTGATATACTCCTAACCGTGTTCTCAAACTTTGGTACATATGGCGGTGTTGGAAAAAGGCCAATGCCGTTATTAATTGGTGGCCTACATAACGGAAGGTTAATTATGGGTGTATTGTCCATCTGGCTCCGCAGCTTCTTCTGCTTGTCACAGTATTGTTTCCAGGTGTCTTCATTAAACCCATAATTAAAATAGTCAGAAATATCAGCTCCAGGCTTACGCCATGGTTTATCGTCCAGCATGTCTAAATTTGTGTCCATTACTGGTTTACCATTGATATCTCCTGGTGCTTCCATATTTAGACCTTTGGTCACGCTTGGCTTCGGTGGGATGGGTACGGGATTTCGGTAAAATGTCCTTAAACCTGTGGGCGGAAAAGTAACCGCTGCAGGTCCGGTCGTGATTTCTCCTATTGTAACCTGTACATCGTCATCATCCGAATCGTCTTCGTCATCATCGTTTTTTGTCTCGTTTACGATTTCAGACTGGCCATTTGTTGTTGTTTTGGTTTCTTCTGTTGATGAAGCCTTTCCGTTGGGAATCTCTGGGAGCGGCTCATCCGTCGTCACAGCATCGTTGGTCTCATCTTTTTGCCCTACAGTCTCCAAGACCTCCTCAACCTGAGACTTCTTTTCAGCATCTCCATAGAGCCACGAGTCTTCATCTTCGAGATCAGCCATAGTAGGCTAGCTTTATTGAAAGTCCACAAAAATTATGTATGCCGGGAATGAATGATTGTTGATGTCTGCAATATAGATAAAAATACAAATGCTTAATATTCCTTACTGGAAAGTCCAATGATTACGACAAGAAATGCTTTTAAAAATCTACAACACAATAACAGCCAGTAAGGTAGTCAGATTGGCTGAGTGAGTATAAAATGTGCACACAGCGATACAGGGTATGGATATTTAATAATTGCCGCCAGGAAGGTCGCGGGATGGAAAGTATGGTATAGAACTTGTTCACTTGGAACCATGTAAGAATCGCATGCACAACGTGCTACTGTGTTAAGGAAACTTACAAGATGGGAAACCTCAACTATGGTATAGGATGTTTAATTATTGGTTGTCAACTCCTCTTCAATTTTTGAAGGACTTGTGAAACGTACAGTCATGAAATAAAACAATACTGGAACGACAATGAGGCAAAGATAATAAAAGTTGTTCGATTGAAATGATATGATTCCGAAAGCAATTGTGGCCGCATGCCATAACATTATTAGAATATTCCAAATGATATCTCGACGCATTGAAGTTACGCTTTTCACATCAGTCCATACAAAATATATCGCTACAGCAACTACGGAGATAATAATGGAAATATAAGGATATGCATAATAAATCAGCCCACCGCAGATAGCTTGAGCAGCCACCAAAACAGGAAGGGTATATAACGACGCATATATTGGATCTCGCCAACATTTTGATGGTCCTAGCAGATGCATCACCAATGGTCGGCACACAATCATTATTATAAGTAAATACGCATAATAAATACAAACTGCAGTTAGTAATGGATAGACTACTTCTTGCGTGCAGTGTACAGTCTCGGTATATCGAACTTGTGGATTATAAAACATAGGGTACCAGTCAGAGAGTCTTTTCACACCACAAGATACCATCGACAGTGTCCCAATTGGTTCAGTCGATAAAAGTGTAAAGACAGCAGCAGTTACGCATTCCAATAAAGAAAGCAGAATTTGCGCTAATGACAATTTTAATCCAGCGTGTTTTCTGAGTATAAATATCCAATCCAACATACACGGTAGAACAACCATGAAGCATAGGAATTGCCATTCATATGGACTCGGTGGATCTTCACACTTTATACAATATTTTGTTTCATTAGTCCTGAAGCCTCTCGGACAAGCACCACACTTGCTTAAATTCCAACCACCAGTCACATTTTCATATGGCTCAAATCCACAATATCTTCCCAAGCATGACGGAGGATTGGTATGGCTCATTACTCTTGTCCAGAGTTCTCATCAGTACATGAACACAAATTATGATATATTGTAGGCTTAGCTATGGAGAGAAAATATATACTTCAAATATTCAGAAATTTTTGCGGTAAATGTGCCATCACAGGAAAATTTTAAACATCTCAAGTATTTCGAATATCAACACAAAGACGAATTCCACCAGAATTGTGTGGCATGGCATATTGCTACGCCACAGTTTAAATTTGGAGTCAATAAGAACCCAGTCATAAAACAGATTACTTCAATACAAGTCTAAGAATTTTATAGCCTATAGCAAATGTTAAATGCAAGAAACTATTCGTAAATCCTCAGTTCAGATTTATTGATCATTTTCATAGTCTTTGGGATTCTTTCTTTTCAATTCCACATTTTTCGCCTCTCCCCATAAATAAATCTCATATCCAATTAGACTAGGAATGGCAAAATACAGAAATTTTTCTTTTGATCTTCTTAGGATATTGAAAAATCCATTGTAGAAAAATCCTTTAAATGGCTTCTGTTCAAATGCAGAAAGAGTATACTGCACTTGATTGTTAACTTTTGCGCCCAGCTTTCCAAATGCTACTCCATTATTCTGACCAGTCAACTTCATGACGTCGTCTTGTCAGCTTACTTTTACAAGTTTTAACTAACTACATTACAAAATGTCAATAGTAAAACCTTATCATTGTGTTTTTGAACAAATGTGGAGCAGACAGACAGACAGACAGACAGACAGATTTATTAATTCAGTCATTCATGAGTAAATTCGCAAAACATGAGAGGAAAACGACTGGCCTGCAGCGAAGCGATCGGGTGATCATCAAGTCAAATGCAGCCCAGAAGTGATCTGACCCTGACCTATGATGATTATCTCAACAGAAAAGCTATAATATTTGCCCCTAAACTAAGGCACAAGGCACAACACATGTCCAGACCAGCACACATTCACAAAGTAAAGCAGTATATAAATCAATGGCAGTGCTGCAGTGGCACGCCGTCGTTGAGTTGAATGAGGCTAACCTTGACAAGAAGAATAAGGGATTCCTACTTTCTACAACCGCAGAGATCGCATGTATCACAGGTGTTGAAGCACTGCTCTATGATCACAAAGCATGAAAAATATGAAATGGAAGAAGACAGTTTTGGAGAAAGATTGGGAAGGATTTCCGCAAGATTTGTTATAGTTTTTGTTCTCGCCATATCACCATTTGTAACAACAACGCTTTTATTTGTGGTCAAGTTCAAACTTCTGCAGCAGTCTCGACACGGAGCTCTAGCCAACCCGTCGTATGGTAACTGGTGGTTCTAATCTAAGGGTGAGCCACCCTCACCACAGGGTGAGACTATAGAGAGTCTTCAGAGACTCTCTATAGTGAGACCAACGACATATAAACATATATGAGAGGTGAGGTGAGACGATTTGTACTTTGTACAGCACCATTGATGTTTTGGGCTTGCAGTCGTCAGTTCGTCTGCTAGCTTCGTATATTTCGTTATGTCGCACGTGCGAAGATGAGGAATGTCCCGTTGTGCCGAGTGCGTTAGGGCCTATGGTTGTTCTGTGACACGTAGCGTCAGCGCAGAAACAGCAACCTATGGTAAATGCGGAGCGGGTACCAGTAAATGGTATTAGTTTCTTTCCCGCCGGAGCAATGACAATAGGGAAGAGCGATGCTCAAGTATAGGACTACCCCTATAATTAAAGCTCTTCTGCAACATAAGTGACATGTGGCATTCAACGCAAATACTGTGTACTGTATTTATTTACCACATCGTGTTTTAGGTCTGTGTATTTACCAGAAAATATATTATAGCCTATTAAGTACAAAATAGATATTGTCTCATTCCTATAAAATGTATTGGCTACACAAAAAGATGTCACAGTGTGAAGATGGATCCCATGAAGTAAAATGATGAGTTGACTTGAAACAAATATAATACTTTCACACAAATAAAGAGTACCGGTACAAATGAAAAGACTACTATCATGATATTCGACCTCCTTGGTATGCTGGATGCACTTCTCTGTATTCAGCCCTCTCTGCAGCAAGCTTTAGGCTTTCTTCAAGAACTTTCTGGTCCATTGCTAGTCGTTGCTTAGCTTCAATGTCTCTTAATTTGAGGTCTCTGTTAGCTGCATCAATGGCAGTGTCACTTTCATCAGTAATGCTTAAAGGAATCTCACTGATACCGAATTGATTGCCGAAAATGTGAGCATTTCCATTGTAGAACCAATCAACAGATTGGCTCATGGACTGCATATCCTGAAATAGAACCCAAGCTGCACCAGTAGATTGCTGTGTTATTGGATCTTTCACTAGGAACAAATCTTTAATGTCAGAGTCAGCATCCATTTCAAGCATACCTTGAATTCGTTGGCTAGTGGCGGTACTTGGCATATGAGATATGTAAGCAGCTTTAGATAGGTCAGAATTTACCAAAACCCATGCTGGTGCGTCCTTCAGAACAACTTCTTTCCACATGTCAGCAGAGATAGAGCATCTCAGAGGCAAGTCTGTCCCACCGTTTTGAAACTGTATCCCTTTCATGATTTCTATAACATCTCGCAATGTTAATTCCGGTTTTCTTTTCATCACAAAATCTGTTTTAATGGCAGTTGAATCTACCTCACTGAGATATGAAGTTTCAGAACCACCATTACCCCGTAGATCAATCATAAAATCACCATCACCCCACATATTGTGCTTTGAGTCAAGCGTCTCCTTAATCAACTTTGCCAGTTCTTCCATATCGCTTTCGATGAAACTGTCATTCTGATGGCTCAGATCAAGGCTTTGCAGTGGGAATTCACGATCCCTGATATTTGATAAGAAGTCAGTAACATCACTGGCAGTAATATCATTGTGAGCTAGGTTGACCAAACTCAAACTAGGAGAATGTGGTGCTGTAGTAAAGAGTTTTAACAGACTTTTCAAAGATAGACCATCCATGGCATTATTGGATGCATTGATATTTTGAATACAGTGATGAGAATATTTCAGAGTAGATTCAACAAAATTTTGAATGAATGATGATGTCAAACGATTAACAGAAACATCAAGTATTTTCAATGGCAAAGCTTGTTGTCCTACTCTGTTGCAAAGTGGATTCATGTCATCATCCATCAATTGGCAGACAGATAAATGTAACTCCGTCAAATGTAGGGAAGCCTGGGCATCAAGCTTACCTGAAAAAATTGCTAATCCACCCAGCTTCAATCCATTTAATGATAACGAAGTTACATTATGCATGGCATGGTCTGAAAGCTTCTTTATGTCATCCTGACAGAGTTTTGTCCTTGTGAAATCAAGCCGAGACACCTTGTTATACTTGGAAGTAATGGCTTCTACAATTCCATCAGAATTTTGAATCTGCATCACATTAAGCTCCTTCAGTTGACCGTCAGTCATCTTGTCGACTGCGTCAAATCCAATTTGTCCAATATCATTTTTAGAGACATCAAGGAACACTAAATTTATTAATTTGTGTCGAAGTTGTGAGGCTAGATATTGCAACAAAGTACTGTCTACTGAACAATCAGAAATATCCAAATGCTGTAGTTTACTGACTGATAAATGACCTTCATTGCTTATTGTGCATTCTGTGAAATCACGTGGATTGGGGTCATCAACCTTTGTTTTGCCCATACTAAATAATCTCATATTAGGATGAGTGCATATATTTATCAACATCATACACAACTTCTTTGTGTTTGATATTGCGTTTTTTCCCAGTTGCAATGAATGAATGGAAAGGTTTTTGGAAATTGCTTCAATGAGAATGTTCATACCATTTGGGCTCAGAGATGTATTGGATACATCGACGTTCTCCAGTTTACAGTTATTGCTTTCTAAAATTAATGAAATGTCTACCATAAACTGGTGATCATCAGAAATAGTATTATCTGCAACTTTAAGGGTCATCAAGCTGGAACAATTAGAGTTTCTTATTGATTCGCACAAGCAATGCAGATCTGTAGCACCACAGTTACTGATGTCAAGTGATTTCAAACTACTGTTTTGATGCATAGCTGAACCAACATGTCTTGACAAAGAATCTTTTCCTAATCGGTTTCCCGATAGATTCAAAACTTGTAATGTTGTATTCACCATTACTAAACGTCCAATAGCGGCAGAACATTCAGGATTTGCCAAGTTATCTGATAAATCAAGGTGCTTTATTGTTGTGTTATATCTCAATGATGTAACAATGAATCTGAAAGCAATCGGTCCCATCTGACCACCACCAAGTTTCAACGTATGTAGGTGCTTCATTACTGAAACGACTCTGCATAACAAATCACTTTTTGTGAATGAATAGAACGAACGATTCAAATTTAAAGTGTCTACAAATGTAGCAGTCTCCAGCAATCGTTTGTTGTGAGATAATTGGCAAGATTGTTTTAGAAACCGGTTGAATGCCTTAACATTAGATTCTGATTCAATTCTTTGTATTGAGACTTTTCCAGCGGGCAATGGAATCAAAATGTCATGTTCAAGGTTGGTGACAGCTCCTACAGAATTTGAACCTGTCTGTGAAGGTAACTCCTCTTTAGCTTCAGTGGTAGGTGAATTTTCGGCATCGCTGTCTATTGCGGCCAATTTGTCATTACTCGCTGTCTGTTGTTGGGCATCATTTTCTGAACATTCCAAACTCCACTTAACATTAAACGGAGACGTGAGAGGATTGTTTTTCAATGTGTCTTTCGATTCATGCTTATCTTGTGATGGAAGAGCTTGATTTTGAACCACTGTGACATCTCTTGTGTCTGGTTGTAAAGATGGATAGACATCAGCTCCGATATGGAAAGACTGTTGCTTATCGTTTGAGTTCAAAGTAACATCAGAAATTGTAGCATCTTGTGAGGCTGGATGACTAACAACAGTTAATGTATTTGTACTTGATCCACAACCCATTAGGTCTATGTGCTACAGCACCGTGAAATACATCAGTTCAGAATACTGGTAGACAGGAAGTGATATACAGGGATACGATACAGTATATCAAATATTGGCACAATCTAAAAAACAATATATATATATAAACACATTTATCGACAATGAGTGGCAGAATGATTGTAAATGGACTGAATTTAGACAATAAGCTGCACAATAAAATATCTTCACGATTAACAGGATTGCATGGCCAATTAGCATCTACGGCATTCTCAGTCAACTGTGGCATGTTGCCATTATCAGAACCAACATAGAAATTTCTAAAAACGTAAGGGCATTGTTTGCACCATGTTTTGCACACATGTTCTTTGTATTTGTATTAATTAGACTGCAGCAGTTGACGTAATGTCAGAAATAGGCTTGTCGAAAGGAGTTTACTTCCCACAAATGAATAAATATGCACGCAAATTGCATTCTTATTAACAAGCAAATATAAGCAACATATATATTTTCACATATGTAGACGTCAATATTCGGAAGAAAATGTAATATTTTCTACTGACTCAGTAGGCTACCGATATTTCATGCCTTTGTGACATTGGGATATTTGTTAGTCTCCCCAAAATTTCCAAAAAAATTTGTCATTTGGGTAACTAAACTGTGTCAGTTTTGACAATGTTACCAGTTAGCAACGTAAAAAAATTGAGAACCACAAGCACTAAACTATATAATTATACTACTCGATACTCATGTACGTGTGGCTATAAATTGTATGAGTGGATTACTGGCATGGATACCGGTAGGCTACTTGGGTTATGCCAATTTCAATTCAAGCTCCCCAACTGTAATTACGCTAAACATGTTTAATATGATATTTTGACTTGAAATCAATTGGTGGAAGTCCAACTACCCTAAGAAGATCATTAATAGGTGTATGATCATAGGGATGAGAGTCGCGATGAAAAAATAGGATTGACTTTTCTTTGCCGACTACGAGTTGGCCGCCCATCTGAAATGGGTCTCCTTGTTGTATGCCAGTCATAGATCTCCAAACAGTCTGCCAAAACCCTACAAATGAATTAGTCTTAATGTGAGGACTTGTAGCCTGAGGTAATTCTGTTGTTCTAGAATGCAGTCCTAAAATTCTGTAAATTTCCCTGGTAGAGTCACAGTACACTGTATGCGGACAGCTAGTTTGATCAACAAATTGTTTAATAAATTTAGGCGGCGAACAGCCTATCAATACAACTCGACAGCTATTTCGCTCAAGTTCGTGCTTGAATATCTTTGAAAAATCTTCAACATAGTCTCGTGTAACATAATCCAGAAAGTGCCTCAGAAATATGATTATGGTTGCAGCGTAGTCAGAGTCCAGTATTTCTCCGAAAGTTGTAGGTTGGCTTTCCGCATTGTATAACACACACGTTTGAACTTTTTCCAAATCAAATCCCATTTCTGGCATTCTGTCCATTGCATCAACTTTCGGCACTTCCTCTTTGATATTGTCCTCAAATGACATTGCGTTTGATGATGGTGGACTAGGCCGATGCAATATGACTACGCAAACATATCCCGCAGTTGTCAAATATCTGCTACACAATTTCAGGCACCACCCTTCGCAAACAATCTACAAGAGACGCCGAGAGTGGCGGCATAAAAACAAAACATTGAGCCCAACCAATGCGTGACCCGATTGCCATGGATATTAGTGTTCGTTATAGCTAGTTGACAATGAAGTGATGTACTTCATACGAACGATATTTCAGCTCACTGCACTATGGTTACCTTAATATAGAAGCTATGGTTCCTTCAATTTAGCAAACGATTTAATATTAAGGGCATAGAATATGTTGGTATAAAGCTTTGCTCAGTTATCTAAGGCTCGGAGCTCGTTTTATACCTTTTTCTACGGGTACGCAGGGGTGAGCTAGAGAGTTGCGTTCTGTTTGCTTTTCACGATTTTGTTCATTATCAACAACACTCGGCAGTACGGCAGTAGGCCTATGCTCTATATCGTTGTGTGAGGCATATGCCAGATTGCAAAGTGCTCTTTGCCTTGATTCTCCGAGGGGTCAATGCCCCATGTAACGGTCAAATACTAATGGCTTTACGGATTACCTCAGACTTTAGCCTAATCATAATAGGTGGCGTTGTGATACGTCTAATTTTGACATGTGTTGGATGATCAAATCGTTGATAACTGTACACATTCTGTTCATGCTATTTGGAAGCATTATGCTTTTGCAAACGGAGTATGACCTTACTGCGGCTGATATAGAAAAGATTGCAAAAGATTATTCAGGCATGATTAACAAGCTAATTTTGGGAGTTTATGCTATTTTGCTGTTGCGTAACCCTCAAGCCTCAGCGATTTCATCCTCCTACAGATTCTAACGTATTGAGCGGGTATTTGTGGAACACTGGTAGTGACACCGTGGACCCTGCTGCAATCCGAGATGATCTTAACAAGAAATTCCCTTTTATTCTTTCGGCTGCAAAGTTTCCTCCTTTACAGATTAAAGCAGGTGATCGTCCTCGTATTTTCATGTTGTCTTAGGTTTGTGTATTTCAAGGGGTGGTGCTAAAAGGTAGGCCGTCAAATTGCTTATGTCTATACTGAACAATGGATCTTGATCGCGCACTTTCCATGTGAAGTGGAAGTATGCACCAAGCCTATTCCGCATTATGGCGTGCTAGTGTGTAGGCTACAGACCATGATGACAGGTACGCCAAAATCGAGATTAAGTACCCAAACTCATGTATATTTCTTTTGAGAGTTCCTTAGGACTTATATCTTCATCACGTTACGTAATTAGATTTCCAAGAATTATTACACTAGTCTCTCTTTCATGTGAATACATATTACAACCTTCTGTATAACTATCTACGTTTTGACAGCACAAGTAGCTTATATCCAGCTTCCAGCAAAATGACATCCAGTAACAGAGTACATCATACCTTACCTGGCGGTATTTCTGTTTGTATACCCGGTATATGAATTTTGGGCTACTCAACCAAGAAAATCACAAGTTTATTATGAACGACGTGACTTCTTTTTAATAGGCACACGAGCATTGTTGTTAACGCTTTTAACACTTTCTTGTTGTGACAGGAGGCCTTTTTGGTCAATTCCACCTGCTGTATGCATCACTGACTGAAATTCTAGTGATATATCATTTTCCACTTCACACATCTGGGGACTCAGGTTGGTCGATCTCTGCATTGAAGCCTTTGTACGTTATTGGTCAGGGTCATACTCCCGCACATATCCAGGTCAACATCATGCTCGTAGATCATGTTTGTGATGTTTTTTTGCTACATGCATTATTAGACTTTCCAAGGTTGAGTGCACCACTGTCTTTTGCAGTTGTAGTTTTGGTATCATCTCATAATGATCCCTGCAAGTACACGCCCCACTGGTTGGCATGATTTTCTTATCGTTAAGCGGTAGCGAGGCCAATATATTTCTATTGGTTTCTTCATGATGGTATTATGCATCCTTTCTAGGTCGGCATTTCATGAACATTTCAGTTACTGTTTTGCAAGGAAAAGTTTCGACTTGGAGTACAAAAATGCCCACCGTGAAAGAATATTTCCCCTGTAAGATTTACTACCGTACTTTCCTAACTGTACCACAATAATATCTAATAGATTTGTTGTCCAGCAACATCTTACAGTTATAAAATTGGAGAAAGGCAATTTGTGACAGTGGAAAAGGACTCTTACATTCTTGTGCACGGCAGAGGGCTAGTGCCATTATCGTTTTGGTATGCAATAGCAGATAGCATATGCAGCAGTTGTGATCCAGCTTCAGCACTCCACGTCGCATCATTTTATGCAAGAGGTAAGTAGCCTAATATCGCTAAGCTTCTACATCACTTAAAATGTATAGCCCAATTATTATATACAGTACGCAGACACGAGTAAAGGTGATTTGCATATATTTTGCAGCTGTCTATTCAACTTTGAACATTCAAAAATATTTAACTGACGCCTACACACATGCATGGACATATGCAAGCAATGGCTTACCAAATTTACCAGAAGCTTTTGCTATCGTTCGAAATGCACTAGTCGATATTTCATGTCACTTGTACCAACAAGGCCTCCAGATGCTAGGTTCATCATCATCATAGCGTATTCCAAAGAACAGTCTGAGTTTTCATTTCACCAAAAACCTTTCCCCCAGCTGTGATACAATACCATCACTTGACGTCTCAGTGGTTCAATTATGAGATACGCAAACGTCTGGTCGTGTTCCTTGCTTGCAGGGTAGACTGTGGTGCCGTTTTCGTCCTAGAAAACGACTGTTAATAATCTTGCTGTATATTTTCCAATTTCGATTTATACTGTTTAGGTGGTCACCATAGGCCTATCATGTAAGCCTGGTAGCCTTAGTGATGAAATTTTAATGTATCCTTGTGCAGGACGTACTATTTAACGTCACACTCATTATTTTCTATGTGTTGAGATTGTCAATTTGTTTGCTTGTGAGTTCCGTGATCTGTGTTAGGCTATGGCCTACTTACCTGCGCTGAGATTTTGTAAACTTTTGATAATATTTCCAACTTATTTTCTGCACTGTTCTTCTGGACACTGTTATGTTGATTATTATGAATCAAAATAAATGTCAATGATATTCTATAAATTTGTAGATACCTTATGCAATCTTTGTAAAGGGATTTTACCACATCTAAGTAAGGTTGAATTTCATCTTCATATTGGCATACAGGACCACCAATGCATATGTGAGAAAATAGTCGAAATATGAACTCCGATCGTTCATCTTCTGAATAACACTCGTAATTGTCAGAATCCTCAACCAGCAGCATCTGGGTGTATATTAATATAATGCACAAAATTTGCTCACTGTGGTTGATCGATGTGGAATAACAAAGGGCTGTCTATTGACAGAGTGCCACCAATGCACAGGTAGGGCTGTACAGATTTTATGATTGAGAAGAAAGTGCAAAGTTTTTAGCAATGCCAAGTGTTTCTGATGTCATGACTACGTGTGCACAGAAAATGTTACCTTGCGTAGTTCATCAGATATTTGGATGCTGTCATAGTATTCATCAAAGCATTTTGATATGTGGCCAGAATCTCTTACGATATCATACTGCTTCAACCTATCGAAAAACTCCATGGAGAGGACGGTACAGGGAATCTCTTCAACTTTGACTGAATGCACCTTGGACATCAATCGACACCAGCCACCAGTTGAGGCCATGCACTCGATATGCGATAGCACTACATCGTCTGTCATAAAATCCTGAGGAATAAAAGAGCGTTACGACATGATCATTCACCAGAGCCTGTAAAAACAGTTTACCATGCAAAAGTTGTCTTTGAGATATGGCTGAAACTGTTTGTCAAAATTAAAAATCCACGCTCTCAAACGATTTTCCAAGTACCTAAAATTCAATATATAGGTTACACTTTGCGGTTCTTAGACATGCCGGTACCAGCAAACGAGTAAACTCGTCACAGCACAGGATAATTTTCCCATGTCATCATTGGTTGATCTTTCTTACCATTTTTCAAAGTATCCCTTAAAATCCTTCGAGCTCAAGGCGCTTATTACTTTGGATGAAGCCGAAAACCTGAATTTCTCATCGCTATTCATGGTTTTATTGCCGCTAATACATACGAGACGAGGGTACCGTACTGTACCGTATTCGATTCGAATTTAGCTAGCTGTCGTTTGCTCTTCGTATCGCCGTTGGCGTCCGGTTTCCAAGCTGATACGTTTGCGACCACCAGCGGAGTCCTTTCATTCAACACGCTTGCCGCAAGTGGGCACAAAATTGCATCAGTGGACATTTTGGTCTACGGTTGCCTTGACTGCGGTGCAAGCACAGCTGCAAACCAAACCCCAGCGCCCGGTCCGGCGAGTTGTAATTTCGACGCTGGTTGTTATAAATAACTATTTCGTATTCGTACAACACCGCATACTTGTCGCTTATCGGTTTCGACTTACCCTATACCGGTACTCTTCTATGGAAGTTGAATAATAATCGTAAGACTATGCAGGTCATGAGAAGGAGTTACCACCGGGACTGATATATATTTACATGGCTAGCTGGCTAGGGATGAGAGAGATGATGTAACATATAATATAGCCTAATAAATCCAGGGAGTGACTGGGGTTCCGGCGATCCTCGATCTCTGACGGTTATGATTTTGGTGCTATCCCGCAGCTCGCCCAGATAGTTTAATCATCTCCGCTTACCGGTATTCCCGTTTTCCCGATGCCCTTCCATATTTTAGGGTTACCGGTAGACCAAATTGATTTATTTTTTTTAAAAGCAGAAAAATACAACTTCAAGATTATCATGTCAGAAACACCAGCAATCGAGGAAGTACAAGTTCCAGCCTCGCCAAGACCTAAAGTGCGGCCAAAGAAGGCTATTGATCTGCCAGCTGTAGAAAGGCGTAATTGGTTAATTCACCAGCATTTCATTCGGAAAGAACTCGACAAATGCAAGCGTTTAATTAAAGAACAACTTATAGAAACTGCCGGGGAATGCACATATGCTTTGTATGTTCAAAGCATGATATGTCGCAGTGAAGGCAATGTAACCAACTCTACCGAACTTCTGCGATCATGCGCGACATTGGAAAGCAGGAATCCAGAAATACTGAAGCAAATTGCTAAAAATTATTTTCTAGTTGGAAAATATCCAGAAGCGATTGCATGTTACAAGAAGGCAGCTGTAGCGACTGGTAAAGAAGATTGGGAAATATTTCACCAATTGGGAGTATGTTTTCTGCATTTGAAAGAATATGAAAGAGCTGAAAAAAATTTCAATCGAGCACTGTCATTGAGCCGACATGACATCACCTTCTCCACACTTGCACACATGTATCTGGAACAGAATGATATGCATAAGGCACTCAAAATATTAAAGGCAGCTGTTTCATTCGCCCCAGAAAATCTTGAACTCCTTACTACCCTCGGTTTGCTGCATCTACGCCAGAAAAATTTCCATGAATCCTTTGAACTGCTTGGGCAAGCAATGACATTTGACCCTGAGAATTACAAAGCTATTCTGGCGGCGGGGTCTCTCATGCAAATTCACGGAGACTTTGACGTCGCTTTAACAAAATATAGAGTTGCTGCTCATAAATCGCCGGAGAGCGCAGCGTTGTGGAATAATATTGCCATGTGTTTCTTTGGGAAGAAAAAATATGTCGCTGCAATCAGTTGTTTGAAACGAGCGACGTATTTGGCTCCATTTGATTGGAAAATTTTGTACAATCTTTCTCTGTTACATCTCACAAGGCAACAGTATGCTAGTGCTTTTCAATTCGGCAGTTCAGCATTGAGACTGAAACCGTCGAATGCAAGTATATACCTACTGTTAGCAGTCGCATTGACTAACTTGGGCGAAATCGAGAATGCTCAGAAAACATATAGTGAGGCTTATAACCTCGACCCGAATAATTCATATGTCATAGTCAATTATGCAGCATTTCTTCATCATCGTAATGAAAACAAACAGGCACTGAAATTGGTACGTGAGTTGGAAAAAGTGTTGAAAGATGGGGACGGTGTAAATATCGATAAGGAACTGCAAGAAACTGTAAAGAAATTAGAAGCTGCCCTTCACGTCGGTGGACAGTTGGTGGACGAAAATATTAAGCAAAGAAAGGAAATAGAAAAACCTTCCAAGTCCAAGCGCGATTTGAAATCAGATAAAAAGAATGATGAGGACGCTGAAGCTTCACAGAACCAACCACAGCCAAACACATTGTCAAGTCCTTCCTCGTCAGCTTTCCATCATGGGGATTCTCTGCCTCCAGTAGGCCTGCCTGAAACTCTTCCGAGCGTTCTTCAAGGAAGATTGCCGAGTCTCAATATCAAAAAGAAGCCAAGTTCATCAAAAAACGCTCCTGAATTTATGTGGTAGTGTTTTATCGAATATATGAATCATGCTAATCAAACCGATATTTGTTTTGTGCTTGCTGGCAATGTGCTTATAAGACTGGTTCTACCATAGTACAAAAATATGCAATTGCACGGGCCCCAAAATCCAAATTCGAGATCCACTATTCAATGAATCTTTGTTATTTTTGTAATCAACCATGTTCCAACCAAGGGACACTGGGCCCCATACGTTCAGTTCTTGAAATCTCTTGCATTGGCTCCGACCTCCGGTTCAAGCACGAGACAATTTGAACATATTTCTTTCATATGACCGTGTAGGCCTACACAACATGTAGTGATAAACTGATCATACGCCACTTTAGGCTAAATACGAACATGCTCACTGGTCACTGCAAACAATCCTATTGCTATCTATTAATATATATCTATATATCTTTCCTGAAATCCGTTGCCAATATTACTAAGATTAGCCATATTGAAGAGTTAGTGGAGCCGACGGCGGACGATCAATAGATATTGTAAAGAAGATCACCACAGATTTAGCGCTCAGCCTTAGTTTATTGAGAATTAAAACGTTCACTAGCTTTTGGAGCTCCGCTCCTTCATCAGGTGAAGATGGAATCCATTAGCCAGTAATAGTTCAGGTAATCAGGTTATGTACAATATTCAGTCCTACGTGCGACAACTTTGTCCAGACAAACCATGATTATCTAGCCACGATTTACTAGGAAAACAGAGAATGGTCTTGTAGCTCCCATGAAATGAACTAAACTGAGCCGTACCCTTCCACTAAATATTTTCAATTAGCACAAACAGACATCTATGACACTTAACATATATATTGCACAGTACTGAATGTACACTTCAGTGACAAAATGACTTAGAACAAGTCTTCCTTCACCTGCAAATGCAGTAGACAAATCGGTGAATGACGTTGGATGAATACATAACATGGTTTTACAAATGTCAGTGAGAAGGTGCATAGACGGCTTCACCGGAAATCCTCGGCACTGAACATGCCTCTAGCTCGCCTCAGAATTGAATCCTTCGAGGGATCATACGGTGAATCTTTTGATGGAATCTCCAATATAGTCGGTACCGGTTCGGTGTGAGAATCAATGATATAACGTACCACTTCTGCTATAGATTGGCTAATAAGCACGATTGCAATATCTCTTCGACTGAGGAAGCTTTTCAGTTGCTCTTCAATATCGCAGCTGGGAGTATCCTTGTCAACCACCATGAAGTTGGGTTGTCTTGTCTTGCTCAGCTCTCCAATTCCACCAAGAAGAAATCCAGTGCATGTGTCCTCATCACCAATAACAGCCAGCAACTTTCCTCTAGCAGCCATATTAATTACTTCACTACAAAGGTAGAAAATAGTATATAGAGTTAATTTTCATACGCGTCACAATACAGTTTAGCTTACAGGCTACAACATCAATCTGAATGGAATTGGTAGGCCTATCTGACTGACAACAGTGGTAGGTTGCCAGCACTATTAATTTCAACACCATGAATCCAGAGGCAAAATCTCAGATTTCATTGTCATCCTAGTAGGCTTACAACAAATTGCAGAAGTGTGATGATATGATTGAAAAAAAAGTCACACTACAGTCCCATCATGATTTTGAGACTAGTATCATAATTCTGCAGTCATTAAACTACATTTTCTACAAAAAGGGTTGCAAAGATTACATCTTTACCATAAGTATGTCATAATTTTAACATTTAGTGTGGCAGTGGTAGAATTAATTATGTCTGGCTTCTAATCAACAGGCTCCAACTCACGGTCTTCATGTTTAGACCATGAGGAGTCTGAGTTCTGAGACATCCGCTCCTCAAGACGCCATCAGCTGACAAAATAGGGATCCAGTCAGCACTCATTCAACCAAGTTAATATCTTGCAAAAGATTAAGACACATTTGTCTGACTGTAGTTTTAGCTTCGACTCGCCCTGTCCAAGTCCACACTCGTAATTGGCAGCATTTTGAAGATGATGCAAATAATGAACAAGGCAGCATATATCATTTTTCAATTTCTATCAGGCCATATTCCAAAAGCTTTGAGATGTCAGCACCATGATCTGACAAATTCCTCTGAAGTGATGCCTTACTTTCCAGAGAGTTGAAATCAATATTTGACAATGCTTCAGAAAGTTCCGGATGTTTTGAAGCTCTGGTTAACACACGGGCAAGATCATTTCGCTGATTGTAGTCTTTATCTAAACAACGGTAATACGCTTTCAATGCTTTACTATTATTTATGTCTCGGGTTAATGCCTTTTCATAGGAATCCATAGCGTTGTCATATCGTCCCAATGATTCCAGGGTCGCTCCTTTACAAAGATATCCATTTATTGCATTCGAGTCCATTTCAAGACACTTTTCACAGTCAAGAATAGCCTCCTCTTGACGTGATAGTTTAACAAGTGAAATAGCCTTTCTTAAATATAGCTCCGGATCAGTGGGATTACGTTTGCTCGCTTCGGTGTAATGCTCCAGTGCAGATTCAAAGTCACCATCCTTCAGGAACTGATCTCCTATTGCTTTCTCAGTAACAGCTATATCTGGGTTTACGTATGCCATTTTCTTTTGTTCTTCGATTTCCAAGTCACAGAGCTTCATTTTTTCTTCCATCTCTTTCGTATGATTCTCATCCAGCGATTTCATATAGAATTGTTTGGCATTTTCATAGTCTTTTTGTCGGAAATATGAGCTCCCGAGCCTCCCTAACGCTTTTGCTATCATTTTTGGATCTGCTGAATTTTTCTTCCCAATTTCTATTGCTAGGAGGCATTCTTCTCTACACTTGTCAAATTCACTTTGCTCAAGGTAGACGGCTGCTTTGTTACTATAATATGTGATATTGGTAGGGTCATACTGTATGGCTTTTTCATAACATTTCAATGCTACTTCAAATTCCTTCTTCCGGTAATGGGCATTTCCCTTCTCTTTTTCCTTGGTTGCAAGCTCAGCACTACTAGTTGAAAGTACTACCATATTTCTCGGTGTGTAAGCCTACTATAACTTAGAATCCATAGAAATGAGAATTGCAGGGTACCCATGGGCCATAATGCCATGCATGACATCATAACAATCATTGAAATTTACAAACATAGGACCATTCAAAAATGGTTGATTAAATCTGCAGATCTGGTAATCGAGATTGGTGTGGCAGAATCCTGACTTGCCACAACCAAATGTAATGGGATTTCATGCGTTTGAACTAACTGCGCGATAAAGTAGGCCCATTTTGATTGATACACATCAAGATCAAACATACATAAGGTACACTAATCAGAGGCTCAGCAAGCATGGGTACACATTAGTTCGCAGTGTTCGCCACATAGCCTAGATGTTACCCTACACAGGTCCACACGTTTGTAAATGCTACTTGTTAATAATATAATGCATCTCAACCCATTGCTGAAATCCAACGGATCGTCATATTTCCAAGTTGTAGGCTCCACAAATTCACTGAGCAGAACTCTAATATTCTGGACAGAGCAAACAAATTCTGTTTTCATAAAAACTTGGCTGTGGTGGATCCCGAAGAGAATCGAGAAGACAGGCCTTGACTCTGTTTCATCATCCGCTTTTTAGCAGCCTCATCAAACTTGTTTGCCTGTAGATCAAGATCTCTATCAAAAGGCCTTCTTATCTTTGCTTCCCCAGATGCCTCATCTGCTTCGGCTTTTCTTTTTCTTTCTTTTTCATGCATCGACATCAACGATTCGTTTCTCGTATTGTCCTTGGATAGCATTTCGTGGATTTCTTTGTCCCTACGTGATTGTGCTTCTATCGCTACAATGTCTTGATCTGACTTTGGATTAGATGTCTCACCACGCTTTTTCCTAGCTTTATCTGCAGGAGTCTCAGTCCACACTGATCGGTCCCCTATTATTCTCTCATGAGTTCTAAATTTTCGTGGGCCCCCGCCAAAGCCTTGAAGAAGAGGTGGTAATTCTGTCATCCACTCTTCTCTTTCAAGCTTTTTTGGTTGCTCTAAACCCAGAAGACGATTTTTCATTCTCTTGGATCGTTCTTCAATATCATCAGCCAGTGTTGTCTCATTATCACCGCCAATGATTGGTTGAGGCCCAATAATTGGTTCATCATCAACGTCTTCATGTACGATTTCTTTTGGTTGACTTGGATTTGTGGCTAACTTCAGTGGCAAAGACGGCCCAAATGACTGATCACATTCTTCATCTGATATTTTCACCAACCATGGCGGGAGGGCTGGCCCAATTGAGGATCTTCCTCCCGTTGAACACTGTTCTTCTACTGGTATTTCACAGTCCTTCTCATTATCCTTGACAGCACCTTTAGCAGGTGTACTTTTTTTCTGCAAGTGTGGTGGTAGGGCTGGCCCTATGATATCACTCATTTCTGCTCTACCCGTGCTGGGTAGCTACCGTATATATATATTGGTATCGTACCATAAATTAAATTAAATTTTTGGACATCTCTCGATTTTACAAACTGAAGGTGCTACAGTATCAGGATCACCCGAACACTAAGGCTTATGGCTCCCTCGGTCGCATACACATAAAGACTTATATCATATAAATATATAGTGCCTACCGGTACCTCAACACCGTTACTGATTGGCCTGGTAAAAGATTGGTAAATATATAAATTAGGGGCTTATTCAGAATCGGCCCAAATTGTACGTAGATCGATAGCATTTAACCTCCTGAACACAAATATACCAGTTCTAGGATGGGGGGCGTGTAGCAGGCGGGTGGGTGGGGTCTGGCCGAACCGTGCGGAGCCGGGTCAAGGACTGACATTAACATACCCGTAGATTAGTTATTTATCTGACACCACCCGCCGAGACATGCGCCCCCGACGGGCACCGTCCTGTGATGCATAGGCGGCAAAGGTATCGTGACCCGTGCGGAGCGAAGCGGTGCCGTCCACCTCCCCGACTTTTTGGCATTCTCGGTTGTGTCATTATAGAGACTCTACGTAGAGTCTCATTATAGAAGAGTCTCTATAGTCTCATAGACTCATTATCGTTAATGACTTTCTCCGTATATCTGGCAACCCCAAATCGTGCGATGTCAAACATATCTCAATGATTCATCTGTGCTCTTAGCTACAGCTATGTTTTTAGCCGTATGGGGTAGCCATTTTCGACGGCCTATATTTCCGTAAATAGTTACGACCGAGAAGTGGGTATATTTGTGTTCAGGAGGTTAAATGCTACCGGTCTATTTACAATTTGAGCCACTTCTGAGCGGGCCGCTATTCTATAAATTTACCAAAAGATTTGTGTGCTAACTTCACTCACGAAGACTCCCGGTATTTCAAACTTCCAGCTCCAGATTAGCCAGGCGGCCAGGCCAGGTCGGTATACTAGCATCTGCGAAAGTGATCCGTCATCATCAGACCGGAACGCGTCCTTTCGCTCGACTGAGATCTCAGTGGTTCACTCGGTGGCTCAAAGGGTTCACCTAAAAGCGATCCGCAAGGTGTCTCTATAGATCACTAATTTACGTGATCTGATCTTCTGGATGTCGTCAAAGTGATTAAAGTTACACCGTGGAATGCGGAGGCTACAACATTTGCGTCAGTATTTCTCAAGAGAATAGTACAGTAGAGCCTTAATATGCCAAACGTTTTAATTCAAATGTGATGATCGTAGCATTGAGGAGCATCAGTGCCGCCAGATCGCTATTGCCCATTTAACTAGATATACGCCTACTTCTAATTGAACAGCGCGCTTGGTATATAAGCTAACGTCTGTGGGTTATTCTTCCTACGTGTTGCAAACCTGTGATTGGGCTTCTTCTCTCCATATTTTCTTACACCTACAGGCCTACGCCCAGGGTGAGCTGTATCCTACTGATGATATTAGCGGCGAAAGTCGAATAATTAGTCGGGCACTGGCTATTGACGAAACTGAGAATTGTCATTCTATTCAAAAATGCTCGGGAAGTCTCGAGCCATCATGTCTCCGGTAAACCCACAACTAACACACGTTTATCGAAAAATTGACTAATTTGTCGCTTATCAATCGCGACAACCAGGTTATAAAATAGGCGACATGATTCCGACGAGTTCCCCGAAAACAATGACGATTTCACAACACTGGGATGTGCGCCTGCTGTCAACGCATATACGCAATAACGTATAGCACGCAAATGCATATCTTTGGCCAACACCACTAGGTTAATATACTCCACCCTCAGCAGTCACTACCGCGGTGCACGCGAACTTAAAAACTGACTCATCGGCAATCGACGGCCGCTTTACTATTTCCTTCTGCTATGATTTTGCTACAAATGAACTCAGCGACTGCGACGCTTCAGTTGGCTTACTGCCTCTCCCCGCAAGGGCGTTAAGAATCCCTAACCTCAATAACCATAACTTGTTGATCTCAAATTGCTTGTTTATTGTATATATTCGTATCGAGTTCTCACGACATGCAGCCAAAACATATACGAGAGGTAACGAACACGAACGCACGAAACAGCAATTTGATGTGAATTGATCGATCGAAATATTCCATCGTTAATTTTGTGTCCGAATATCCAAAATGATGTTATGTTATCAACTTGACAGTAGCACCACATATGTTGAGAAAGATTTCAGTAGCACCATAGCCTTGACTTGGACAAAATACTAGCCTAGTTTACTAGGGATAGCGGTGACATCAAACCCCAACAAAGTAATATAGAAGAAACCAACAGAACAAACGATAAAATTAGAACTAATTAGATCAGTCATAGCCTAGCGCAAATTCTAAATTACTATGGAAAAGTACCGTTCAGTACATTACGACCAGACCAATTCTGCTTGCTTCATGTGCTCCACGTTGATCGGGCAACACACGACTACAAGCAAAAATAAATAAGTTAACAACAAGAAAAAAAAACAGTAATAATGATATTATTAATTAATAATACAAGAATGATATTAATAGTAATAACAATAGAAGTCAATAAATTAAATAGGTCGAATAAAGTGGGGGATTGGTGAACACCGCATCATATACAGGCTAAGCGTAGTATTTCATCCAGATGTTCTGTAGGCATGCTGCCATAGCGAAAGACGAAAGGGTATATAGTAAACGGACGATAAAATTAATGGTTATGCCGAGCAGACACGTATAGGGGCAAATACCAAAAATAAATAATAACTAATAAATACCAAGTCAGCTTGAAAAAAATAAAATAACAGCAAACGGGAGGAAAATACAGCGTACAACACAAAGACTTGAAAAAAAAGACGAAAACTTGAAAAATAGCACAAGATAAAAACATGCATGTATAAGCATAATGCGGCAAACATTTCCGTTGTTAACAAAGGCGGTATTCACCAGCGTGATGCAGTTCAAAACGTGCAGACCGTTTCACGATAGTGTCGACGGAAACTGGCGGGATAAAATCACGCAGAGCAGCCAGCGTTGGTAGAAATCGTGTGCACCGTCGAGCGTGTGATTCTCAGAATCGTCCAATGAATAAGGATCGTTATGGCGCGATCATATACGTGACAAGTATTGAAAGTTTGCCAGCTTCCATGATGAGTGCCGGTTTTAACGCAGCATTTCCTTTTTCCATTACAACGACAATGTCCTCTTTTCAACTTTCGGGTTGCAGCGATCTTTCCTTCGTATGGGGACATGTTCGCCGCGTCATTTGATGAGGGATAATAAATAGATGGGGGTCATAAATTAATAAGAATGAGTAGAAGTAGAAGAAATGAATAGCAGTGTGACAAGAGACGGACGAGCAGATGAGTGATTCATCATAAACTTTCGTTACTGTCAATCGGGCTGGTACCTTCCGAGCTTTCGGATATGGTTCTGATGTGATATCCGCCCATCTCACAATGCCTGTTAAGTAAAAAATGCGTGTTAGCTATACAGTTAAGCCCTTTTTCACCGCACTGACTCATTTCCTACTGTCTGGTTATCCCAGCTATAGGCAAATGGCCTCAAGAATATTTACCTCGAAATAAAATCGCCTTTGAGTACCCATGGGTGAATCATAATCTGCTCCAAGGTGGGCCTTTCAGACGGTCGTAATGATAAGCACATCTTTATGAGGTTTTGACATTCTGAAAAGGAAAAAAAAGGACGATTAACACGTGAATTGAAAGCAGCCATCGATTAAGAATGCCAAATGTATGTAACACAATCGGGAATTAATCCTATCTAAGGTCGGAATGATGCATCAGAGCATGTTGCACCTGTTCTACCGTAGGCCAGCACTGATCTCCCATCTCAACACCATGTCCCATAGATACGCAAATAAACATGCTTTTGCATGACATGAATTCTATTCAGGCCAATACAGAAACGGTACGACAACGGCTACCGTCAGCTTTATATCACGTTGAACTTTGTTTCATTGAGCGAAGTGTCATTTCTGACACGCACAAACTGGTCATACTGTCCAGACATGTTAATTTGTAACGCGGTTGTATTCATTACTGATTGGCGTCGACTGTGGCGTCAAGCGATGTCCTACGAGACGATAATTACTATGGACTAAGTATGCATTCCGCATTACGGAGATCGAAACTACCGTAGACACTATAATTTAGCCTTTTGATAGCCGCTAAACCGAATCATTACAGAACCTTGACCTATATCGCAAGAAGTTATAAGATTCGGTTTCAGTAATTCTGCGAAAGGAAGGTCGTATTCCGTATCAGAGGTCGCGGAAGTCCGCTGCCTTTTGTAATTTACACTGATACGGCAAGAATGCGCCGATGGCATCGCCTCGTGATATCACTAAATGTGTCAAGATTTCATGGATCTAGATACCAGCATACATTTTTTTCACGGCAATAAATGCGTCATCGTGCCCGTGAGAATGCACCAAATGCGTGGATAAACAGACGATGCAACAAACACGGCGTGTCACCGAAAAGACGCGATATCGCCAGCTAATCCCATGAACAAAACAAAAAATAAAAAGAAGTGCACTCCCATGGTATATTCCTGGACATTCGTATCATCGTTGCGACAGCGAAACTTGTTCTATTTGTGGAAATCGCTTGTATATGAAAGCAATAACGGATGTAGACATACATCCCTACGTACCAATAAGTACTCAGGACTATCATCAACAGTGTACTCAAATAGAATATCCTTATCGTTTTTATGAAGCGCTCTCATTCGACGATATGACAACGACATACTCGAAAAAAGCGTTCGCATAAAAGCGACCTTGGGAGCGTGACGTCAAAGGAATTACGCGAATGTGACTTGGTGCTAATTAAAATTGCTTGTGACCAAAATAGCACAGCTGCTTGAGCTTTGTGGACCTTGAGTTCACCAACCCTTGATTAGCAAGGTCGCTGGCGTCACGTCGCGACTGATGAGTGATGACATAACAAGTAACCAAACCAACCTGTTGATATAGGCCGTGTAAATTGTACATCAGCACGCATAATGTCTTCGTCTTTTTCAAAGGGAATGTCGCCGCAAACCATGTCGTACAGAAGTATCCCCAGGGACCAAACTGCAGCGGAACGTCCGTGATAACGATGGCATCGAACCCACTCTGGAGGGCTGTATACTCTCGTGCCTAGAAATAGAAAGGAATTCAATAATCATAACAAGCTCCAAACGTACCTGTAGGCTTAATATAATAACATAACTACAAAATATTTTGGAGACGAACGGTAAACAGTTGCAAGCATCGTCATGGTGATGCGTTCTATTCGCCATACAACTACCACTCAACGCGCAACCTTTTAATATACAATGTAGACCACACAGGTATGCCTATATAAGTATATATCATTGTAAACATATAGCTCTTGTGTTGCACTCATACACGGATGAAACGATCGCCGAGAACACACCGGGAAGATAAGTATAATCAAGCATTCTAATTTCCCTAGTGTTACTGCATAACATATATAAACGATTACAAAATGTTTATCGTATATGGGATTCGTCAAACATAGAGTGACTGTAATCGAAAATATCCGCTACTAAAGAGCTGCGTACAATGACAGGCGAATTAAAGTGTTGCGCACAAACGCATCAGTGCCCGAAATTTGCTGGGAAGGTTTTCTCAAGTGGGATTTCCTGATACAAAAAGTAAACATTGTGTGAAACTACTTGATTACGAAGTTGTTAACTAGAACAGAAACTTTCGAACCGGACCTTATAGACACTAGTTTGCATGCCACCGCGTATAGTAGGAGAGCAAACAACGTCCATACGCGCAAAAATCAATGATATCTATTCTGTATTGAAGTAGAGTGACGTTTCCAGCACAATTGACAATATATATCATAAGGTGTTGTTGTATTGCGTAATATGTCCTCAATATAACGGTACCAGGCTACCCGGATATTCCCATCGATTTTTATAGATTGACGTATTTTCTACGCGTGAACGCACTTTCATCAAGTGCGATACGTCAGTAGGGAGCGCTACATTTATTTTTCCCAAAGTGTAATAGATCTGGGAGTGGCTAGGGAGGGTACATAAAACTTAATCACATCGAATATTATACATATTATATTCGAACCTCCCAGTTGGCTGCAAAAGCTGCTTTGGATGGATAAACCGATTGTGCCGAATTAAGGTCACAACAGATGACGTGAAAGAATGTTTTTCCAAAGCAGCAGTCCAACGTACTGTTATTACGCCAGCTATGAATAGCAACTGCGCTCGTGATTCTTATGCAATTCGTTCGTTTTGGATCGCACAATCAATCGATACGTTCGCCATTGCGTGGGATATTGATCTTGGCGATAGAGCGTCGTTCGTAATTCTGTAACGCCCACACCCGAAATAGCATCACAAGAATGTCGGGAACGCGTAATTGATTATATTGAAGCGTAACTATTCATACATAATGGACCGTGATAGTCATGACTTAGTATGAAATCCCAGGGCCTTTTCAATAGAAATGTGAACATTCACGTCAGGTCACACATTTCCTATCCTTTTCCTTCATGCGTTTTGCGTCGTGATAAAAGGTTCAACCTATTTGGGTTCAACTTTACACGCAGTCGCGGCATGGTATCGTATGGCGGCACGGCTCGCACTACAACAATTGCTCACTGAGTAAATGTGTGATGAAAAAGAATGGTGACAACGCATTTAATATAAAATCACAGCAGAGGCTTTGAACAAATGCACAAAAATTAGCGCGGGATCGCGTGTCTGCATTAGTTCATGCAATGGTAACTGTTTTGATTATTCCTATCACAGTGTCTCCCTATCTATAACAAAGCTATTTTCATCAGCGAATGGTATACGATGGAATGTTAATCGTTCGCAAGTGACTGCTCGTAACAGGAGACGCTACCTGGAAATTCAAAGTACAAATTCGCAGCGCAGCGATAACAGAACTTGCTAGACAAGTTCATTACCGCGACCCAATCTCCAATACCAGTTTAGTGTCTCATGAGAACAAAGCGCAGAATCTTTTTTTCATCTACCATCGAAACTCATTGCAGTTTCGATTAGCTGCAGATATAGCCATTGAGGGAGGAACGGAACAATGCTGCAGCGCTAAACAGACAATATAGTGGAGCAGACTTTGGGAAAAAACCTTTGGAACAATGCGTGGCACAAACGAGCATGATTGAATATATTTGCAAACACCAACAATAGCTGACTATGACCTACTTCGAAGCGTACATAAACATGCGCTTGCTGACTAAGGAAGTTGTATATGCTTTATTTTCTATATTTAAATTTTAACTGAAAACACGCATTCAGCGGTATTTGTATCTTAAAATGCTCGTATTTGTGTGTATTTTGAGTTCATGTGTTATATCAGCGGTATAGAAACTGCTAGTCGGTGGTTGGCACGAGCAGTGTCCTAAGTTAAAGGTTTGTAAATAGACTGCGATGATGATAGGCATACCTGACATTTTTGTCGACATATTTTTGCAAAAATTTAATCGCGTCTCGTCGCTTTGAACATTTTAACGCATCGCCAATCTATTGATATCTACGGATTGGTTCCGTGAAAATAGTGTTTGAAAACCGCTGGATATTTGACTTTTGTACACTTATGCAACCCTCCATTATCGCGCTCATCTCGGTTTCCGCCTTTACGATCGTTACGGCATTGAGCCATAGCATCACATTACGTAATGCGAAATTCGTGCTCCTAACGATTTTTTACCATCCTCCTTGTCACTACCCAGTCCCCTCGGGTCCGGAAAATTAATTTACGCCGTCTGTCTGCGCGAAATGTAAAACGTTTTTAAGCAATAGAGAATTGCGGTGGGAATTTTTACTCGACTTCGCCAATTCCGCGCTGCTGTATTACGTCATATCGCCGTTATTATATTTTTCTCTGGCCTCGATCTGGTTACAGATCATCAGATATGCGCGGGGAATATACAGCGATACATCCATCGTATCTCGAAAAACGACCTGCAGGCCAAAACATCTCAAATATCATCTTCTATATTAGCCAGGAAGTTGTAGTGGCGTACAAGTTTCGGTTGATTCATCGCGTGGCTGTTTACGAACTAGGGAGCAAGAACATGCCGATATAGAAAAACAAACTCAACTGCGGACGACATAGCCCAAGCAACATGAAGTTAATATTAGAAAATCGGAACCTCAATCATACTTCACATTCGATTGTAAGCTTTAATACGCATTAATTATCAGATACCACAGCGATGACGCAGGAACAAAAGCGTCGCAAAACGTGACATTTGCGTTGAAAATTTTCCCGATTGACTTTCGATGTAACCACGCAAATGCAATTATCGCCACATGTAAGCGAAATCGTGAACGCCCTAATTACGCCTAACAGCAGTGTTATAAATTTCTATCGGGCAAAAAGGAAGGACGCCTTGTCTATAGTTCTACTAATACATAAATCACTTTGGGTCTAGGAAAAGTAAACATGAACTTCGTACGCGATAGCAGGGAACGGTTAGTAAACACAGGCGGCACAACGGCCGTATTCCCAACGAAAAAAGCCAACAAAACTCTTGTAGCCAATATCGGTAATGTCACTGAAGCAAAATTACCATCCATAGGTCTTTTGTAGTATTATAGTATTCGTCTGTAATGGCAATGACGTAAGCACGGTAATAATATCGACGCGATCTCTGCGTATAGATGAACATTCCTTGAGAGGCGATCGGTGGGAACTACGCCGACGCCCTGGTTACACAGACACAGACAGATAGATAGAATGTTTGGAATTTCCGTCGCACCTGCAAGGCAACGCATTATCGGCTTGAGCGATGCCTCAGCCAATCATGTCATACAGAGCGTACGATGCTCAGCAGTAACAGCAGCAAACCACCGTTGTATACACTAGTGTGATGGGAAAGATCACTGACCGAAAACGAAACGGCAATGAATACGGAAGTAGAATGAAGAGCGCATGCTTGTGCTGTAGTAGTCACTGTTGATGGTTTCGATAGTGGGTTTCGGAAGTGCTATAGCGCTATAATTGAATTCGTGAGAAGCGCTTGTCTCCACGATATAACACAACGGCTGTCAACACTATGCCGTATATAGCAGTTTGGAAATCACCGTCTTGATAACAAGCAGCTCTATTTTACCTACTAGCGCCCGACTGGCCGTCTCGTTTGTCGCCATTACATTATTACGTTATCCGAAAGAGGTGACGAAAAGTAGGCTTCAACCTGATAAATGGACATTGATCAGATACCCGAGTTAACACGTGAATGGAAAGCACTGTATGGACTCCGACCCGAAGCGGATTGCATGACTATGTTGGCGGTTACATTTCGTAAACCTATCATACAATTACTGAGCTTTTGGACAACTTGTATTGGTTACGGGTATCTAGTTGCAGCAAAATTTACTTTTTCCCCGGGGCACTAAACATGGCAAAGGTGTCAAATTCGTAGACTTTGAACCAGACTAAACGACGACAGGAAATTGCTACTAATTAAATTGAAGAGGAAGCGCATACAAGTGAACTAGTCAAGCTATTACATGATCAACCGGAAAGAAAAGTACGAAACAATCGTAATTGGCGCAAATTTCCTTCAAGAGACCAATCACACGTTAAAGAAGCTTGTCACCATGTCACAGATGCTTAAAGATCTGACAAAAATCGTCGGCGAATACCTTTAAAGTATACCAATATGTGCAATGACCACAACAAAGCGACTCAAATCAAAGTCACGCCAACAACACTCGGCACACAAGACACTCGAAAGCGCACCATGCTATTTTTGCAACACTCCAAACGTTATTTAGGAAATGGACACAATAACGGTTATGAATAGTGAGTTAGAGAGACCATGTAGAGGGGCATCGTAAACACTCAAAAACTTTGACATTAAGCTTCGGCTAGAATAGCCACCCAAGTCTTTTAACAGGTGGCGGTATATGAGAGGTTTCAGTGAAGCCAAAATATGGATAAGTGCCATAGAGAAAAAGACAAAGCGGTTCTGATGGGCAGGCGACGGCTATAATGACGAGGCATACAAGAGGGGATGGATTGGCCTTGTTACATAAATCAACGATTACCAATGTATTTGAATAGCGTCGATCTGCGTCAGCATCGTTCGCTAATTGCAAAATTACACATGACTTCGTAGGAGTAGGTACGCGGTGATTAAGTCTTGTAAACGTGTCACTTTCGTGGCGCAGTAATTTAGGTGCTCTACGAACCGTGCAATCTCATTCCTAGGATTCCACCCCGAGGCATCGTATTCATAAAACGCTAACGAGGCCAAATCTTGTTTCCTATGCGAATAGATCATTCTGACATTTCACACAAGCGGAAATAAGCGTTTCACAAAATCCCACACGACAAGGAATTTTTATTCTGCGCGCCTCTCATCAATTCCTATTGTGCACCACTTAGGAGAAAACGATTTTCAACGCTCACTTCGCGCCGTTGCTTTTCAAAAAACGGCCGCGCTGAATGAAACGGGAACGGCCATACATACTCAAACCCATCGGGTAAAAGCGCTCTATACAAAGGTTAAACGTACATCTTGAATTGACTGACGAGAAAAGAATTTGTGGAATTTTACCGTTCGAAGCGCGGCATTACACGCTACAATTCAGGAGTCCAATCGGTATGACGCACCCACTGTGGACGTAAGGGCGCGTAAAGTTCTATTTGCATACTACTAAAGCAGCCTATTCAAGAGATGTTTCCACGGTGATACCGTTGTATCGCTTCGAGAATACTGCAAGGGCGGGAAGTTTTTCTTTCCTCGAATCGACCAAAACGGAATTTATAAAAATTTGCATGACAACACAACATCGGAATGCAAGCAATTTCAGAAATCGTGTCCGTCCGCGATCACACAAATTTTCTCAAAGCAAACCGCAGTTTGAAATTTCGCATATAGAGACCTTAAAAAGCAATGCATAACGCATACGATGAGCAATGGATAAACACAGGAAATATGTCATCCGCATTTAGACTAAGAACCGCGGCAGGTAGACTTAACACGTATACACCGTCGATGCAACAATTTTGATAAAAAAACACGCAGCAGACTGAGCAGAGTGCTACAAGTCACACACCATAGATCATTTTCCCTTATTGCCATCAGCGTAGTGGCGGGAAAACGCAAACAAAGCGGTGTCAGCTCTCCATAGTAATCCTAACCCGCGCGTATTGCGATAACAGGACATCAAAGACTTTAACTCGGATGACGTCAATCTACAAACTCGCTCTTAATGGCTATCGGCGATACGAACAACGTAAAACGACGCTCACAAAATCAGCAAGCGAATAAAGTTGACTTATACAATGATGTTCCGTAATTTATCGATAACGAAGACTTTTAGCGACGCATTTTTACGGGTCGCAAACTCGCCATCTCTTGCAGTATCTCATGTGGTGATATCTGCGAAATCATTCTCAGAACTATCCAGAATGCAAATTCCGCTAACGTAAGGAGAGGGAATGCGCAGAGCGTATAGCAACAATAGTCAACACAGCCTAATTTTCTAAAACCCCGGAACCCATGGTATACATAACTTTAGCATCAGTATATACGACGCGAGCAAACTGACTTTTGTTCCCACGATGCGAAGCGGACGATAAAACTTGGGTTCCTCAACTATGGTGGGCCAATTACTTCCAATCGGTTATAGTTGTGTTTATCTCGGCGCAATAAATATGCAGACATGAAAGGCATAAAATGAAGACAGATAATGCTTCCATATAGAACAGAGACATATCGCATGACCGTGTTGGAATTAATAGTTTGATGTGGATGAAGGCTTTATTACCAATTAAAGTTTGCATCGTCACTTCTGATTACATTGCGTAAAAGAAATTGGGCGTGGAGGGGATGGCATTAAAAATTCCTCGAATGAACCGCACTAGTTCTGTCCAAACCCGACGCTGTTAGTTTGTTACCTATACATATGGAAGATAGCAGAGCATGTTGGATTGTTATGCATAAGCTATCCAAATGATTAAAAGAGGAAGGCTATTATCCGGTTACAGTGGCCACATCGCTAGTGAATATAATGCAGCTGTTTGTAATATGAACCGCGCTGCCAACGACCGCTCATGCGTAACAAAATAAAGTATGATTTCATTCACAAATTCCGGATTAGAGCGGTCGTCACTGCAAAACTCAAACTGCCTCGAGCAGAGGAGTATTGATATTATTGATCATGTTGGCTATTACTGCAACTAGCCGGTGGCGTTGCGCTGGACGAGTAGAGAAACTCCTTCATTTGTCAATTAATTTCGATCAATACGCAAATGAAAGGCGTTTTCCAAAGATATGATGCCCTATCATTTGCATATGTCCTATTGACTAGTAGAAAGTTAATGTAAATACACGAAAATATCCTACAAGGACGACTTGTATACGGAAGCTTACATTTGAATATTCTCAAGTTCCATACTTGCTCAATAATTTATGCGTTTGAATACAAGCATCTGATCTACAAGGCCGCGCGCGTCATTCACATCGCTTGGAAGAGTGGGTGTGGTCTTTCTGCAAGACAATTCACTAGGCGAATTACGCCGGCATCTGCAGCTGCGAGACAAACGACATATGGCAGACGTGCGCTTCCTCGGGAAAACCGTATGCGAATATGATATGGATAGCGAACTGTAATTTCCGACATGTACTGCTACAGTTGCCTTCTCTGAGAGGTTGGGGGTAACGCAGCATGTAAACCTCAGCAAGGCGCTTTGATTGGCATATAGCGATCCCAATTCTTGTTGATAATAATAATTACTCACGGCACTTTTGATTCAATTACCTAACAGATAGAGTTACCGTCAGATTGAATGTTCACTTTTGGCACCACACAAGCTTGTCCTAAATGGGGACAAAAAAAACATGGCTTTTGAATGAGTTTTGAGCGCAAATGATAGCGCGCAGAGCTATGGAATTCTTGCGACAAAGCAGCTTTTCATTGTTTGTCAATTTACAGCTCTTTCATAGCGCTTTTACGCGTGCCGTGACAGCGGGGATCACCGGAAATCGTCCTGCAGGAATTCCCGCCTAAACAAATACCCGAACCTCTATCTACTACCAGGCACCAGAACTGGGATATAATATCTGGAACCTAGCGACATTATGCATGAGTTTCTTTTTCACAACGCTGCGGCATTACCAGCGTTACGATGACGACAGCGACAGAGATAGCTCTCGCATTGTAGAATCGATCTATACGGTGACGAAGGCAATGCCAAACCACAACCTTCTCTACAACTAGGGATAAGAATTGAGATATCTAATTCTTAGAATCGGGCGGCACCATAACATTGCTGTGATACCAGCTACGTGACAATAATGAAAATTCAAGAGGTTGCTAGGTGCACGCATCGCTAACCACGAAATAGCAAGGACGTCGTGTCGAATATTTTCCGAGTAAATAAAGGTGGCGAAGGTAAATGCCTGGGAAATAACTCATCGATAAGCGTATCCGCGCGATGTACCGTTAACGTCGTATCTCAATACGCTAATGTGAGCGCTACAGCTCTTTGATATTCTACTTAACTTCGCGTGACAGTTGGCAAATTCCGAATGACTCATTCTCATGCGAAGATACAAGAGATAAGTACGAGTATTGGGCGGAGATTCCGCATATTGATGGAACTGACATTTAACGAAAGTAGGAAATCACCGCCCTTTTTATATGAATTCATATGAAAGCGAAAGGAATTCTTCAAAAAAAAAAAACTGAATTGTCATTAATGAGCGGTTTATTGGAACCAATTCTCATTAGAACCGGCACATACGTCGTTACTGCAATACACATCATCGCTTACAATGGAAAGAATTAAACAGCACATTAGTAAGTACATATTAACCGCCTCTGGGGGTGATATAAGTGCTTTTCAATACATTCCATTGTGAGCGATGCTGCGTCTTGCACTGCGCATAATTTACTGCTAAAACCAGTCTCGCAAAAGACTTCAATGTGGGAACCGAAACCAAACTATGTACCTGTTTATCACGAGCTCGGATAAAAATAAAACGAATTTTGAGTTGTATGACCCCACAATCGGAAAATTATAGCCGTATAGAAACGTCACAGGGCGAAGCACTAGTATGCAGCAATACCGACATTGAATTAGCAAAATGATTAGCGTATTTTTACCGATATTACTAATGCCCTTCACAAACAATGGTACATCACATCGCACACGAAGTTCCGCCGATTCACGCAGGTGGTCTAGGTCGCTCTTGACAACAAAGGCTCGATTCCTCTTGTAGTAAAAGAGGGTACTATATACTGACCTAGCGCGAGCGAGGTATAAATAAAGGGCATCCTCCCTAAACAGTGTCAAATTTCATCCACGACTTCGTCAGCATAGCGTTGTAATGAACGTATAAGTGGCTCAACTGGCGTAACCGCGCGCGTAGTATAACCGACGATACTCTCGTAACGCTTTCTTTTCATTATCGAGCGCCCCTACCGTCATGTGACGTTAGTTACCTTAGCGACCGTAGTAAGAGAGGGCCGTCAAAACAAGCGAGATCAATAAATCAAACTGCTTTTGCGAAGCGGAGAAGCGCTATTCCAGGAATGGGCGTATACATTCGCAAACAAAGAATTCGCAGCATTCGCGCAGTTGTTCTGCTTCAAACAATGGCGACAATTGCTCGTAGTTATGGACATGTTACGAAACTCAACACCTGAACTCACTATAGTGTTATTACCTCGACAAAGATATGCCTCGGAAATATCACACTATATCATGAGCGGATTTCTAAATCTACTAATTTCAGGATAACATTCTGAGTATTGCATTGACAAATTATTATTAATAAGTTAATGAGGATCGCTAATCCTTGATTGAGTTCCAGAAAAGCTGTGGGATTATAAGAAGCTTTTAATAGTACGTACGTAACAATTTAAAAATGTCGAGCAAAGTTCTACGTACAGCACCACCTTTTTCGTGACTTGACTATAAAAGTCGTGACGCTAAAATTGTAGAGCGACAACCTCCCGCCACGTTATAACGATGAGACAGCAATTCATCCAATGTGTTTACCGACAAAGTATAATTTTATGACCTCTCACACTAGTTATCTCGGACGGCCCACGTACCGTACCGCCATTCGCTACCGCCAAATCATTTCTGCACGCTACATAAGTTCTTAATGACCTAACCAATGCATAGATTGATCGCCGATATGAGAAAAATATAACCATATATGAACACAACAACACTAGAGTGCGTGATATGTTGCTACGGTCAACTATGGCCTACGAAATTCAGTAGGCCATGGGTCAACACATCAAAATATTACCATGCCGTTGTGAGATTCTAATACACGACAGATAACGAATCAATAAATTGAATGTGAGAATGAAGGCAAACGAAATTCCCGTGTGATTTCGTATGGTCCATAATATTTATCGTGGCCTGTATGACATGACAACAGCAGGAAATACAAAATAGGGCGTTTGCAAATTACGTAAGACATGCGTTATAGGTACGACATGATGTTACGTGGAAAGGACGAAATTACTATAAGCATGTCACATGAATTACAAGGAATTTGTTGCTCACCGTCGAATTCTGTGTAAACTGTGTCCTTCAAAAAAGCTCCCGAGCCGAAATCAATCAACTTCAGCGTGTGAGTGGTTAAGTCTACCAGGAGATTTTCGTCTTTGATGTCTCTGTGGACGACGCCGCACTTATGGCAATGGTCGACAGCCTGGAGGACCTATCGAAAAAGAAGATTATAACAACATCCGCTTGTAGAAGTATGAAAAGAATGTGAATACTTCACACAGTTGGTGGTGTTTTCATACCTGCCAGAAAAATGTCCTCGCCAGATCTTCTTCCAAATATTTCTTTTCTGAGATGAAATCAAACAAGTCTTGGCATAATTCGGGTTTTTCCATTACGACAATGTAGCAGTCGCTCTTTTCATACCAATCCAGCAACTTTATGATGTGTTTGTTGGGGAGTGTTCTTTCCATCAGTACTATTTCCATTGGGATGGGGCGGCCGTTCATCTAAAAAAAACAAAAATACACCTTTGATTCAACGAAAATACATGTAATCGGTCATTGAGAGACTTATTCGCAAGCCTCCATTCATAAATAGGCTTCAGACGATGCATCCGGTATGTGCTGTACTGAAATATTCTGATCAGGATGCACGATTTCCGCAATGACTCCTCGTTTTAATTCGTAAAGTGAGAAACGGCAAATTGCTACATGAGATGTGCGGTAGCCTATACAACATGACAGAAGCTGTAATCAGTCATACAACACTCACCTGTCCCCATACCGTTACTTTGGACTTTGCAATGTGTTTTATCGCCACCTGACAAATAACGATTTCATGTTATGTCGATGCACTTCACTTAAATTTCAAATTTGATGGTACTCACAGGCATATTATTACTCAACTTTCTTCCAGAATACACGACACCGAAACCTCCGTATCCAAGCTGTTTCTCAACGACGTAAGACTTTTCGAAGGTTTGGGCGACTACAATATATTAGATATTTATGATATAACAATTTATCATACTCTTAACATTCGCTACACGCACCTGCTGAAGCATTCTTCATGGCTTGTTGCGATGGTGCTTGAGTAGTTTCTTGATGTGATGCGTTAGATGAACATATATTTCCAATATTGAGTTTCCTCGGAAATTGTAACATTTTGTTTCGCTTGAAGTTCTTGCGTCGGGTCGGGTTAAGTTAGCAAATTATGTAATTGACAACAGATGTCGACGGGTCGCACGTAATCTCTTGACGGAACAGTTGGAACGTATCGACGGGTATGTATAATCCAACAAAGATTCTCTTCCAAATTATTGCAATAACTTTCGATTTAAAGCTACAACAGAATCACAGTTAGGTAAAGAGCACGTAAGTTAATTGGCTATGACCAAATTGTGTCATGAACACGAAAATCGTATGTCATCTAATCAGACTATCATGAACTTGCTTCCACTAGACACTTACCTACAAATTGATTATCTATCCCAGTAATCCTTACTAGGTCAACCAAACAACGCGTTTCTATCTGTTTTCCAACTAGATAATATACCTCAAGCTACGCGACGGCACGCCCGCGACCTCCACTACCGCCTGTGCCAAGCACTGAAAGCCTTTGATTCAGCTGAGAGATCACCGCGTCAGGCACCACTATGATCAGCGCTTTTTTCCGTTCTCTCGTTATGTTCTCTTCTTTCATGATTCGGGGAAAAGTCCCTGTGTCATGAAATCATTCTTTGCGCAGGAAGATAGTCATGACGTGATTGCCACGAGGTATACACGTAGGACGTGATCCAAGTCGTTATTGTCCTCAAGTAAACAATAAGATCACAAGTGAAAATGTATCTTCGCTGAGGGTCTTCGGATTTTGCATAGATAGAATATTTGGAAAGTCCTCGTGTTTGTGAGTCATCTTCGGTAAATCATAAGCTAAAGGCCGACGCTTTCGATCAGCTTCGCTGAAGTCCTGGTAGGGGTGTGGATGGCTTGATTTTTCAGATAAAGATATCCCTGCCTGAATCATGAGGGTCACCGTCAACATGGCCTTTGAGATATTCAGCTCATAGGACAACTCGAAGCAACTAGGCTACAGTATATGCTTGTCGAAAGAAAGGTTAGGTTACATGCATGAACCACTAGTTGCCGTACTCTAAATGTTCATAGCAACCCAACGAAGAAAATGCGAGATCACCTTTAGTGACTCGGGATCTCTCATACGTGTACGAAAATGCATTTAGCTAGACCCTATAAACCTAACGCATACCGCCATACACAAACTAAATAAGACGATAACAGTGTTTCTCACCAAAACATCTTCACCTGATGAAGGAGTGGAGCTTGTGAATGTTCTAATTCTTAATAAACTACGGCTGGACGTTAAATCTGTGGTAATCTTCTTTACGATATCTCCAAACAGGGAACCTGAATCGAAAACCCTTGGGAATTTCCAATATGATGGAGCGCATATAGGGTAGGCATAGTCCTACTGGTTTATTGTAACCTACAGCATTTCAATTTTAGGCTTACTGAAGCACTGAAGCGAAACACCAAAACATCGATCCCAACAAGTTGTACGCATACTTTAGCCCCGAATCCAAGTTCGGAAATCGATAAGATTTCGGCTATAGGCCTATAGCCTATATTCTTGTAAAAGTGAAAACACATGAGCCGACTGACTTGCCTGCCTTTGTTCGAGTCAGGACTGATCCAGTCGGAAATTCTACGGGAGGGGGCAAATTGCGTAACAACCTAGGATTTCTAGAATTCCCTCGCAAATGCCAAAGCCCAATCTAGACCTTCTACACGTACGATTATAAAAACTTTCGGAACCTGCAATCCACGTGCCACAATGAAAATAAAGAAAGCGGCGCCTCGCGCCATGAACCTCAGGTCTTGAAGCTTTTACCTCCATTTCGCCATCTCGCGAAATGGTTAAACAAATCGGCCGCTCTGTGGACCCATTGAAGCGTGCAGCTTTAGATTATAGATACTCAAAGTCACTCCGTAGATAACTATAGATATCTAATGTAAACATTAAACTTTAAACATTATAGATATCTATAAGATAGCTAACCTACGGGAAGATGTACAACTCCGCGCTTTTACGTGCTGCGTTAGATTGATTGGGTTCTGTGGGGCTTGGTAACAATTCGAGTTAGGTAGCGTAATTCGAAGCAAGCATTTTTCGCTATACGTGTTATTTAAGCAAGGGCCGTATGGTGATTGGTTGGGATCTTGCTTTCTCTGCAAAATGTCGGCTTTCATCTCCGCGTATTTTGCACGTATTGACTGCATACGGCGGTTTTATGAGGAAGTCATAATTTGATGTTGAAATATTTGCATGCCCAACAAACATGAGACGCCTGAGGTGGTGCATGGGTCCAGCCAAAGGAAAAGGATTTGTTGATTAGGTTGCTATTTCTCAGGATTACGGAAGCCAGATCTACTGTGTGTATAATATATCTAACAGTTCTAACTGATAGAGCTTAGGTAAAAGGATTTGATTGAGAACTGTTATTGCTTACTGACGTCGTCGCTCACGATTTGATGTGTACCAACGTGAAAGACGGTAAATATTCTGAAGTTTCTGATGAATGCAGAAATTACAGGAAGTACGCCTCTTAGACGGACGGTCACGATACTGCCATACAGTATCCGAAACTGAGGCCCAAGGTGCTGACGTTGCCACTATATAACATGCATCATACAGCTACCTGTGTTTACACTAGGTTGCCGCCATAACCCAATTCATCAGCGTTATTACAGCAGTAATTTGTCACTATCCGACAAAAGCCTTCGACTCACGAGACTCTTTTATTGGAGATTTATCGACAGCAGCAAATCTTTTACAGGATGCAATGAAATTACTAAATGTGTGCTGGAATCTGTCACATTGAGTTTTCAACCTAGAGTTCTCAACACTTTTGTGTCATGCCTATGTCTTTTCACGCAGTTTTGATGGCTACATAGCAGCGTGATAAACTGTGAACAGAAGTTCCACTTTGTTGTGCCATTATATCTGATTGAAAGTTGCCCAGATGGAATCAATGTTTTTAAGCTTTTCCATAAAGATCTGCAGGCATTTTTCTTTCATCCATTGTGATTCCGAGTTGGAATTGTTGAAAGTCAGCTGAAGTCAAGATGTGTCTGAATCTTGTGCTTGAAACTGTATCATTTATGCATCGTTGAAACAGTGGACATCTTCCTACGCAATACTTGTGTGAAAAGGTGTACGCCTTTGCCCACATGTGCTTTGACACACCCACAAATTGGGTTTGCTGTAGAAGGACTAGATCTATCTTTTCATATATTTTGAGCAAAGATCTGTAATAAAATTACGTAATTCAGTTCATTCAAATTCAACTGACTCGAGTAATAACAACACGGCCGCTGACCGCAAGCTTTCTAATGCAGCTGTTGTCCAACTAAATTTTTCCTTTTTCATTTGTTTTATATAAATTATCTAGATTAGGCCTGTTTTTCTGGTACCATAGCTAATCAAGAAGACTCAACAAGGCGTGCATTTCAATCCGAACGTTGGCGCACGGCTTACTTCGTTGCTGAGCTACGACCGGCGAGGGTCTCTGCAAATCTGACTGACAAACATTGCAATGGTCATGTAGGCACATCGTGTAGCCATCTCTGCCTAAGCCGCACGCATAAACATGGCAAACTGCACTCATGATAACGAACGCCGACGTTTTGCCGAGAGCCCAACAAAACAGCCCTTGCTTATCACCATAATTTACACGTGTAGCTAAAATTGCTTGCTTAGAATTACGCTACCTAACTTGAATTGTTACAGAACCCCATCAAACTAACGCAGCACGTAAATATTCCCAATAGTAGTCGCGATTCCTCCTTAGGACTACAGACAGCTATCAGTTGACAAAAGTGTAACTGGTTTGTGAAGCATGAAAAAGCCGAGTTGCAGATCTTTCTGTAGGTTAGTTATCTAAGCTTTTACCATTAAAGCTATAGTCTGTAACCCACTAGTAAGTAGGCCATTGTCACGGTCAAGAGGTTAAGAACGCCCTACGCGCATCCAATATAACACGGAATTCTACACCCCTGCAAGCTGCAATATAATAGGGTACCAGTAGTTATATACCATATTTATTAAAAAAGTTACAGAAATAGGTCTATAGCTTGGCAGCTTTGGCTCTCTTGACTAAAACTTCTCATATAGCCTATTTATTCACTGAAGACCGAAGCTCTAAAAAGCAACCGCTTTTGATCAAAACTAGAGTTCATGACAAATACACATAGAGAGCCAAAATGATCCTGAATTTCAGTTCGTTGAACATAAAAACTGGCATTTTTCAAACCAACATAACTCGTCACTGCTTGGACAGATTTTGATAAAATATTTTGCAATGAGATCAGATTTTATTAATGAATCACCACACCAAATGTCATAAAAATACCAAACGTGATGGTTACCAAAAAGAAATATTGTGGTTGATCTGACAGAGAATGACCCAACAGCAATATAGCCTCCTTATACATTGTTTCGAAATCATTTGTAGTGTTTTCTTGTGGGGCACAAAGGCGGTGCAAGAAGTTTGAAAGTTAGATTAGAATATCTCGTCACTGCTTTCACTTTTGTCTTATGCCCAATATATTTCCAACGATATTTCTTTTCCTCTCTTTATTAAGCCTCTCATACTCATGACTGAAAATTTGGTGTTGTCAAATTGTGAGGTGAGCAGCCCTTTTCGTTCTGTGTTCATTTCATCCTAGTCGATAGTTATTTCTTCCGTTTCTTCAGTTTCGGCATCTTGGGAGGTCGCAAGTAGGGGTTGTGTATTTCTTCTGCATTTGAAGGTACATCAGCAGCCTGATCTTGCTTGGTCAATTCATTTGTATTACTATTACTCAAATCACTAGTATTAGCAGCATCGTGTTTTTCTGTCTCATCCGGCTTGCTGGCTTGAGTTCTTCTAATGTCATTGTCATATGGAAGCAGAGCAGACAGATACGTTATAGCTGGTGGCACGGCCGCAATAAGGGGAAAGGCACTCTTATCATCAGGTAACAATGGGTGGTTACTGCCAGTTTTTGCAATAAATTTTGTAAGTGCTCTCTCCACATCCCATCTTTGTAATGACCCTCTTTCCCTTAAAATTCCGTAATTTTCTTCTGGGCATTGGCCAGTGCGAGTTCTGATGTAGGTATGAGGGTCAGGAAATTTTGGGTACCGTGAATTGTCAGGCACGAAACAGGGAAACACCCGTTTCTCACCAACAAGTAGAACATTAGGATTTTGTGATTGCGTCGACTTCATTAGATCCGCCAACACGACTCTGCGCTTCAACTGGAGATATTCAGGAATACTTGACATGTTGATCCCACTATCTGCCAGAGCGGTTTGTATGTCACACAATGTGGGTAAACTCCTTCCACCAACCTCACAATACTGTCTTGTGTTACGTGCTACTTCACTCAAAAAGCTTTGCAGGATTTCAGTAAGAGTCTCAAGTGCCGATTTTCTAATGGAATCACAACCATTTTCCATACAAATTGCACCAACCGCTGAAACAAGAGCTTTTCTGTAGGCTTCCGCATGAGAAATACTATCCTGTGACATAATCCTATGACAAGTAATTGAATCTGTTAAAACAAAAGATGTAGATTTAAATATCAACTACAGGGAGCATGATCAAGATGATTAATGGTGGGATGGGATGGACTTTGCTAGTCAGTGTAAATTCGGAATTTCGAATTCAGAGGAGTTACTAGCCCATAATGCAATACTGTTAAATTATCTATAGCATTAAATTCACCATACACTTCACGATATACATTGCGAAGGATGAAATTTGTGCGCCAATATTGATATTGAAAGTAGACATTTCTATAAATAGAATAGGGGAATTGTGTATGCTTCGGAAAGTGCCTGTCCAGTAGTCCAGATAAAGTGGTTGGAGGTACATGTAAGATCTATCAACATCTCATCCTTAGATTGTTGAGTCACTTCATTCTAAGAGCACCATCAAGCCGAATTATTTCACCATTCAGCATTGGATTTTCTACTATCGATTGCACTAATGAAGCAAATTCAGATGGTTTACCTAACCTAGAGGGAAACGGAACATCTTGCTCTAACCGTTTTATAGCTTTCTCAGGCAAATTTTCAATTAAAGGAGTCATGAAAATACCAGGAGCGATAGTTACTGCCCTTATTCCAAATCGTGCCACGTCACGAGCGAGTGGTAAAGTCATTCCCGCAATGGCTCCTTTACTCGCGCTGTAAGCTGCTTGTCCTATTTGTCCGTCAAATGCTGCAATGCTGGCCGTGTTGATAATCACGCCGCACTGCATTTCTTCACCAGGTTTGTTTTGTATCATTACACCGACTGCGTTGCGTATGACATCAAAAGTCCCAACAACATTCACTTTCATTACTTGTTGGAATTCTTCAAGACTGTGTGGCTGATTTTTCTCTGCATGATAAACTTTTCTTGCACAACCTATTCCAGCACAGTTCACAAGCACTTCAAGTGATCCAAATTTACTAGTTGTTTCTTCTAAGGCATCAACAATGTCGAGACTGTTTGTAATGTCGGTAGGACAGAAGAGGCATTTTTCTTCACCCAAGGACTTTGCCAGTTCTTGGCCTTTAGAACTTGGAAGATCAACTATCGCAACTCGGGCACCGTTACGCACAAAGTGCTCAACCGTTGCACGACCAAGACCAGAAGCTCCACCCGTTACCATTGCAACGATGCGACTAAGCTGGAATGCCATGATCAACAAGAATACTCTATTGGCCCTCTTTATATACAAAAGCACTCCTAATGTACCTGAGCAATTATAAATATATTATTCAAAAATGTCACACTTCAGACAGAAAACATCTGCACCTATGGACCTATATTTATTTATGGTTGTAACAAGAATGGGAATAGTGTATGTAAATGTGAATTCATTTTGCAATTAGGGTAGCTTTTGTCTTGATGACTTTTCATCTGAATGCCAACAGACCAATAAAGCTTAAAAACACGACGCACTGAATTTGAAATTGAAAAATGTGGAGAAGTCTTCGAAATGAAGTTAGAGTAATTGCAAAATGAAGCTGCTGTATGAGAGATAATTTTGATTTAATGAAAGACGTAGTATATGACACATGTAGTCATACCGGAACCACCAACTGGGCCCGCTGAATTGGGTAGCCTGCAGCCATAGTGAGAGTGAGATGCTTTGGGTACAGGGCACCCGCACTGCCACATGGTACGGTCACTGGCCATCTGCGATGTGATAAGCAGTACCAGTTCCAGGGTTATGAACCATTATCTTTGTGATTTGGGCCTATTAAAATATCGTTTATCAGATAAAAGGCGCTTTCCCCGCCTTCCCTTCCCTTGGCTCACATAACCCTGTTTGTTTACCCAGCAGTAGCTGGCTAGCTGCTTCCGGAATCTACCATGGAGTTAAAAAGAACTCCATGAATCTACGCGGGTGCTCACTAGACCAGAACTGTACCACTGTAGCAGTTCCGCGAATGTTCCGTTTATCTCTGTGGTTTGCTTCTTTTTTCTATCCGGTGATAAGTAAATGTAAGTGAGATATTCTATCACGACGACTAACCGACAACCATTGCAGTTAATACAAAATGCTGAGCCACTCAAAAGGCGTCAAGCAATCAGCTTTTCCACCCCGGCGATGATCCGGCACGACTTTAAACTAAACTAATGTACATAGATAATCTTAATGATACATTCTTGGCAAAGCAGTGGAGAAAATAATAAAGGACCTGATTCATGCTTTCTCAGTGGGGAGGAGGAGCGGGAGGCCTGAAAGAGCATATCGCTTGGGGGCGCTCGCTCCACTACATTGCCCGCACGACCGAGCACCAGTGGTACCAGTGGTTCTATAGAGACTCTATAGAGACTCTATAGAGACTCTATAGTGGTACTATAGAGACGTAGACGTAGACGTAGACGCAGTCTCTATAGTGGTACTATAGATAACTAACCTACCAGTTAGTGGTACAGTGGTCGGGTCGGTTCTCGGCTTGCCCGGAATAACATTTGGCTAGCAAAGCGAAGCAGTGGCCTATCGGCAAGATATATAGAGAAGGTATATTTGCACACCGAAAAACGACAGGCGTATCGCGTATGGTAAATAAAGGGGTTGAGGGGGCCTCGAAATTTATAAAAATACGTTACGATTTTTATACCGGTTACCGTGCCGTATCATAAATCGTACCGTACGTATTGGCCATCGGCCCATCGCCAAAGAAAGATTGAAAGAACTACGGTACTGGTGCCAGTCAGTACTAGTGTGCGGTTTCGAATACAAAGACAGCTTTCCATTATATAGGCCAAGATCACACTGGTCAATGTGGTCATTGTACCTACTGTCGTATAAATAGAGATGCCATTTTCAATTTGGATCAATCTGGTATATACCGGTAATTGGCTAATCGAATCTGAATAGCTAGATATCCGATGATCCAAACTACTTTGCCCATAAGAGCGACTCTTACCTGGTTCAATTCAGTTGCAAAGTTATATGAAAATAATACAATTACACTCTCTTCAATTCCCCTCTTTTCAACGAAATGTGAAAGATTAGAAAGCATGATTTTGTCAATGTACCAGTACGTAGGCTAGGCTCTCGCACCTCCACTTAAATCTTTGCCAAATGACTAACTGAAAACCAAATCGCACACCAGTATTACGGTAACTCCCTGGACTTTGGACTATACTTTTTTTCTCCCTAAAATGCAACAATTATGTTTCTAGAATTATGGCATCGTTTTCAGAAGATGCTCTTATAAAAAAGCTTGCAGAATTGAATAACTCAATGCAAATCATCCAAACACTATCGCTTTGGCTGATACATCACAGAAGGCATTCAAAAACAATTACCCAAGTGTGGCAGACTCAGCTTATAAAAGCGAAACCAGCAAAAAAGTTAACGTTTTTATATTTGGCGAATGATATTTTACAAAATTGCAAAAAGAAAGGCCCGGAATTTCATAAATCATTTGGCGGAGTACTCATCACAGCGTTCACACACGTCGTGAAGCATGCCGACGAATCAACGAAAAAGTCTGTTTTGAGGATTTTGGATGTATGGCAGGAACGGTCTGTTTTTGAGGCTGCGTTTTTGGACAAGATTCGTTACTCAATAGGTAAATTATCAAAGAGACCAAAAACTGCACAGCCAAAAGCAAATCCTGAACCAAAGATAACAGGAGAGCCTGCAGAAAAGAAGAGTCGACTCGACGAATTGATAATGGAAGAGGAGGACGATGATTATTTAACTTTATCACCAGCTGCGCCCCCTGATGCCGAAGAACTCGTGAAAGCTTTAAATGATCTAGAAAATGCACCCTCCACTGATGCTGCAGTTCGAGAGAAAATTGCCAGTTTGCCGCCTGAAGTTCAAGACATCTCTCGTTTGGACAAAATCACTGATGGAGAGACTGCAGAAAAGCTGTCAAAAGTTGTCAACGAGGCATGCACGTTGTTGGCTGAATACAACGACCGGTTGGTCTCGGAAATTGATGACAGACGCAGGGTTGCCAGGATGCTGGCAGACTATGCAAGGTTGCAAAAAGTATTGCTTAAGGAATCGGAAGAGAAGTTGGCAGACTATAAAGAAAAATTGGCCAAAGTTTCTGAAGTGCGTAAAGAACTGAAGTCTCATTTACAGAATTTACCTGATTTGACAATGCTGCCGAGTGTGACTGGAGGGTTAGCACCTCTGCCGTCAGCTGGCGACCTGTTTAATGGTTAGTAATGGTTATCACTGTTTTTCGCATCCAGCGTTTCAAATTAATTTGCAACGAGTGAAATTGCCCCATAATGTGCTAATGTGATACATGCATAGGCTAGGCCTACACAGGTCAAGGATCTTCAGTTTTATTCTATCACTACCGGTACCAATCTCCTAGATTCAGGGTATATATAGGGTGAAGCCGTCTTTCTGTAGGCAAAGCCACTGGGCTTTTATTCCTATTTCCCTGGGAGTCAGATCTTGTTGTAATATTGGACAATCATTCTTATAGTCAACATATTGAATCGATCAGTCATGAAGCATGAATCAAGTTGTCATCTCGTCGCTCTTGTACACTGATTCTGTGTTAGGCTTTTATATCCCTGAAGTATCATATCATCAGAGCTCACGGTGTGCCCTTAGCACTGGGACAATATCAGGTTACTGAGGTAATTGCAATATCCTCCTTTGCTGGTTGATTTGTGACTGTTGCTTGAAACATATGTCCATAAGAATTGGGTTGGCATATTTCATTTTCTATATTATGCCGTTGATTCATTGAGCGTCAAATATTTTTGTCTTGCCTACTGCATTGAGATTATGCCTCTGCAAATGTGTCAGTTGACCGATGTTCACAAGGGAGTTAGCATGCTAGTTGATAGAATTTAAAGGTTGGTGTGTAATTTCATTGATAGGACTTAATATCAGTGAGGTATTATTGCTTTGCAATATTAGAGGTTTGATTCTTTACCTGCTGCCGTACTGTCAAAACTTGACATTTGGATGAATTGAGTGGTATATGATGGTAGGATGATATTTTAATTTGTTGTTATATTTGCTTTCATTGTGAATAATAGAGTACTACTACTACTAGGTGTCGGGCGAGAGGCATGCGAGCGTCGACCGAACCAGCCGTTACCGCACACTATCCCCAAGTTGCTAGCTACCAACCAGAGAAGCTTTGGATACAATTTTTGATGTCTACAATATGATGGGGTTGGCGCTTGATCCAACGACCACGACCAACCAGTTTCATAACATGTCGTAAATTGTGTTATCTCACCTGACAATCTTGGAAGCCACCAATCCATGGCTGGTGGTATAATTGAATCATTTTCATGTACAAATCGATTTTTAGTGGCATCCTCGCCTAACTTCAATCTATACGACTAGTTTATGGTATGATGTAGTATGTCATGGAAGAATGTCTACGAAAAATGGAAAAGATGGATTGCCCTTCTCACAATTGCCCTCGTAACTGTTTTAATGGTGATGTACTACTGCAACGTTACGCAGAAGCAATCAGTGTCTGTTGTCAACACTCACACCCTCAATTCTTCTGATGGAATAGACATTGTCTATGTCACCTCTCCTGTGGGATATTTTGAAACATCTGCTGTATCAGGTATGAAACGTTGTATGTCAAAAATGGATAGGCTAATCTTCTATGTAGGCTAGCTCGCAATAATATAGGAATGTTATCTTATCTTCGTCACTCTAAATATGACAAGTTAACTATATTATATTTAACAGATAGTTTTATTAAATATATAGTCATATGTATATAAATGTACTGTATAGTACATAGCCTACTCCTTATTTTATAGATGGTTCTTGCGTGAATGGTATTAGTAATGACATAAATTTGAGAAATAAACTGATATGACTACAATGAATTACGAGGGTTACCTACTTAATATGTTGAATTTGATTGATCCTCATAGTTGTATGAATTGATCATAGACTTGACTGGAGCTATAGCCGGTTTTCCTTGGTGTGATTTGGTAGTGACGGCTTACAGAATATAAATTTAACCTATTTCTCGCATGGTGTTCCAATGTTACCTACGCACACACAGTGTCCTATAATTCACATGTTATGTGATTCACTCACTGGACACGAAAAATAGTGGAGCCGATGGCAGATGATCCAAATAGTAATAGATATAGTAAGTCACCACAGATTTAACGTCCAGTTCAGTTTATTGGAATATAATTCACTGGACAGTAATTTGTGAGTTTTGGGACTTATCGGTGTTTGGTAGTTTGCATCACTAGGCTATAATATACTATACGGTACTATTTTTCTTCTTGTGGTTTTTAGACGATGATATCTCTGATGACAAATTTGGTCGGACTGGGTTTGATATCAATGGTAGTGATGTCATGGTATTCCTACATATGCAGAAAACCGGTGGCACAACGTTCGGTAGATATCTTGTTAGCCATCTCGATCTGGTAAAGGGTTGCAATGTCTTGGAACACAGGAAAAGACGGAATTGCTTGCGACCAAATTCTGACACAGAAACTTGGTTGTTCAGCCGAGTCTCTACAGGTTCGTTATCTCCTTACATTTCAGACTTTTCAGTCATCTATGATTTGGGATTCACAACTTGGTTCACATGCCTTACTATAGATGAGGCCGAGACAGGATGTTAAATCCTACTTGTCAATTTCTTGCTGTATTAATAATAATTTGATAAATGAACGGAGTGAAAAGCTTGTGAACCACACAGTTTTGCAATAGATGACGCAGGACGTTATAAGTCCGTGATTCCAATTTCTTACTGACTTCTATTAATCACCCGCTATCAAATCCACTGCATGTGCAGTCTCTTGACAATTATGTTTAACCAGCCTGTCATCCCTTGCTGCGAAGCTATTGCACGTGATGATAAGACAGGACTGAATTCTGCTGTGTAGTAATTTTCGGTAATAAGGCAAACCATGAGCATGTTGGGATATTTGCATCTCATCTGTTCAATTTTGGTCTATGGTACTTTACGGCTGTCATACTTTAAAGTTTTTGGTGTGATGGTTACCCCATTGCGCAGTCTGCAATAAGTATGTGCAAAATTGAGCTAGGTAAAGGGAAGAAGCGCCTCTTAAATATCTATCATTAATCTAACATCATCTGATTCAAACCGAAACCTCCCTGGTCACCTCTATTGAGCACTGTCTCATGAAATTATCTTGTAGGCAAGAGGGTGAATGCATCTTGGTTTCTGTTTAGGTTGGCGTTGTGGGCTACATTCTGATTGGACCGAGTTGGATGAATGTGTAGATAGCAAACTGAACGAGATTGAAAAGCAAGTCAAAACCAGAAAGTATGTTTTTCTAATACTGACAACTATGCTGAGTTTTGCCTTTCGGATTCAACATTATTAATTCACTGTTAATACTGTTATGGATCAATATATTGATCGAAGTACGCTTCAGGAATGGCCGCATAATGTTTAGTATAAAGTCATGATGCGAAGTAGTGTGATATCACATTACCGTAGCATTTCTTTGTCCAGTTAAAACCAGAAAATACCTTGATTATAATGCTGGCAACGTTGAGTTTTTTTTTTTCTTTGTGGATTCGATATTTATCAACCGTTATTTTTTCTGGTATGGATCAATATATTGATCAAGGTACGCTGCAGCCCTTCAGGAATGGCCGTGTAATGTTTCGTATCAAGTGGGGACGCTTCCTCAAAAGGAACATGATCTTATTTAGCATGTCCGACCGTTTCCAGTTAAATACAAGTCTTCTGAGTGCTGCAATATTCCTGTTGCAAAATGCTTGCAAGCAACAACATGGTGTGTTATTGTGCTTCATATTGTATATACCATATATAAATGAAGATGAAGATTTTGAAGTATGATAGAGATACCTACCACACCATACACCTTATCTGTGAAGTCTGATTTCGAACTAAGACTGATTGTTTACCGGTATGTCTTTGCCTCTCGACCACTCACCCTGTGATTCATGGATTTCAGATATTTTGAAGTCACCATGCTAAGATATCCGGTGAACAGGTACGTGAGCGAGTATCGTCACGTCTGTAGAGGGGCCACTTGGAAAAATTCCAGATATGCATGCAATCATCACGACAATAATATTCCAAGATGCTTCGAAGGTTGGTCGGTCGGTGTATTTGTAAATTTTGTAATTCGATGATGTCATATAGGATGCCAATTGCCGATGTCTATTTGTTATCCAGTCCCTTGCTCCAATTATGCCATACTGTAGTCTGTAGGTGGCTAAATTGTACTTAGTGTTGCTGTACACCTTGATACTGCAATTAGACTGTATTTACATGTGCACCGAAGGCTGTTAGTTTATTGCGAATTAAAACATTAAATTTATCGTAGGCCAAGGCCCCTAGACAACCATGCTCAAGAAGGATTGCAGAAATGATATGTCACATTCATGTAACTTTACTTTCTTTCAAACATACCATGACCAAAGCCATATTATCAATAGTGTTGGTCCACAGTTGAGTTTTGCCATACTAAATTGGTAACCCATTTATAAGGAAATCATTATGCGTGAATCGTTAAGACCCTTGTAAAGTCGCCATTGCTGACCCATGATCAGCTGGTGGGTAGCTCCCTAGCTTGTGCAAGTCTTTCTACTACATATATTCAAGATCCCTCTGTCATATCTGTTGTATAGGGAGGAATTGGCGAGGAGCTTCACTCAAGGACTTCATGACATGCCCGTATAACATGGCGGCAAACAGGCAAGCTAGAATGCTGGCAGACTTACGCTTGGTCAACTGTTATGAGCGTTGGCTTAACAAGAATCTAACGCAAGAAAAAATTGCCTCAATTGAAAATGCCATACTACAAAGTGCCAAGGAGAATCTGAAAGTAAGTGAATAATATTGGTTCCAATTCATGGGTTGAAGATTTTCACTGTTTGGTTGTGTGGTCTGTTTAAGCTTGATTCAGTTTTAAATCAACACCCTTGATAAAAATTTTAACTTTACTTTAGAAAATGTCATTCTTTGGATTAACGGAAGAGCAAGTCAAGATGCAAGCCTTGTTTGAGTATGCCTTTCCTTTCAAGTTCAGAAAGGATTTTTTCCAGTACAATGAAACTCGCATAACTGGATATAAAATTGCAGGCGAAGAACTTCTTGCCATTAAACGAATCAACCGGCTGGTTAGTCTAGCAGTGATATCTATTACGGCCACTTCGATTCAAGGTGTAATACATGTTGATACGTTGTTTTTGCAGGATATGAACTTGTATCAATATGCCGTCAGATTATTCCATTCAAGATATAAAAGATTTATCAAGAAAACATAAAAAGCTTTCATTGTGCGTTATTCATTATCTGCTTTTGCTTTGCATCAAAGTCATATGATCACTGCCATCCATACTGTCATATTTTGGCTGCCATGCAGCTACATGGTTAGCAGCAAACTTTTTTGTATTGCCCCGTCACTGTTACATTAATCCTCTTCATATTTAATGCTGCCTTAGTACATTATCTGAAATATTATTCTGATGCTACTTTCATGTAATTTTCAAGTTTTATTTTGAACCAAGAGAAATAATATTATGAGATCTGCATCAGATCGCATACACGTTTTTGTTATCCAATTCTCATATAGAGCAAGCCCAGTATTAATGACTCAAATTATCTAGTGTATGTTCCTGTCACTGGTACCTACGAGACTCTTTTGGGGATGACTGTATGCCTCCCCCCAAATTTCAGCTCTTTCCAAAGGTTCTTACTGTGATGACATGGCTGTTGGGTCTCTGACAATAGAAAAACATCACAATTACGATTGTGGCCGATCGGATGTTATCGATCTCTAAGTATTGATTGGGCCCTGTTCCCCCTCGTCAAACTGTTGCAGCTGGAACCACTATAGAGGGCAAAACCTATTACCTAGGACACCTGTCTTCTTCATGATCAGTGCTCTATGTGGGCTACTGATAGAAATACTCAGCTGCTTTCGTCGTCACAGAGCCCAGACTATAATATTTATAATTCCTGGTGAGATAAAATTGTCTGTCTGCCTCTCTGCCCTATATAAATATCCAGTGCCTTGACTGCTTTCATGTGAATTTTATATTTACTGATTTGTTGAAACTTCCAACAACGATGAATGTTTGAAATACATATGTTATTGGTACTATGGATGTATTTTCATCGAGTATCCTGATATTCACGAGGTAGGAATTTAATTTATTCAGGTGGTATGAAGAACCCAATCTTATGCCAATCCCAAGAAAGTATTCTGGAGCGAGTTGGAGAGATTGTACTGTTGATTAGTTAACTAGATATTATACCTTGACTGTCATATTGAGATATAAGGAACAATTCGGAAGCTCAACTTGAACAAGGTAGGCTACACCATGCCATTTCTAGAATCAAGTGTTGAAGGAGCGCGTGGGGGAATTTTTTACACGCCGTGGCTGTCTTGTAAACTAAATTCTTCGAACTCTTTACCCAGTTAGCCACTTATATAATAGACTTTTGACAAATGAACTTGAAGCGCATAGGGTCTAGGTCAAACCTAGTCGTGGGTCTTGCTTATATTGTCTCTGGGAGCCACTAACACTTCATTTTCAAATGTCTGTTGCTTCTATGTGATTGCAATTGTGCTACTACAACAATATTCTCTAATCAGGAAACAAACATATATATTTAATGCTTGTAAAAATGCGAGATAACATACAGTAGTATCCACTCATCTGCAGGACACTTTCTAAAATTTCAATTACTTAGTTTATCATGTTGCTTATAGCTAGAGATGTTTTGGCTAATACAGAAAAATCATACATAATGATTCCAAATACATCTTCAAAATATTAAATGAGAATTGACTGCCTATAACGTGAAATTATCATCTAGCCTTCAGAATCATGATGATCTATAGTGATATGACATCAAATGCAGTCTGCAGTTACATCTTTCTGTCATGTAAGTTGCATTTCTGATTTATAAACAACGGGAAATTAGTCCTATTTGCTTAATCTTCAGAAACTATTCGTAGAATCAAATCATTCTATCTTTTTGTCCTGAAGCTTTAGAAGATGTCGCATTGAAAATATTCCGAGGATCAATGTAGACAGCCACCATTTGAATCTTGTCGTTGGATCTGTGATTCCTTTTCTTGCAGTGAGGCGAATGGAAATGAGTGATTCTACAACGTGAGCTATTATGCTACCCGTGAACAAAGTCCATTTCCAAACGGGATTAGCTTGGAAAGTTATGATATTGTAGAAATCACCAATATACCACATATGTTGATATGGCACAGTGTAAGGAGAGAGGCAAGTACAAAATAATAACCACAGGCCAAAGACGATCACCGCCGTTAGTAGTGGATTTGGCCTAACAAAATATGTGCTTCTATCCATGTCATTCACTGAAGTTTGAAGGATTGACAATCTACGATCTTACGACAATCTAGTAAAAGTATTAGATTGGTCATTACTGCTGCACATGAGCTGTAGTTATATAGATTACATAGAAATGAAATGCATGGTTTCGGCTGTCCGTCTACCTATTGTGGATCAAATAGAACAGGGTATGTGTGCGGCCCACTGCGTGCAATTTACGAAGGCATGCAGGGACAATAACTCTTGAGTGCACAAGTTCTCATAGAGATCTGTCATAAAATAAAGTCTGGAACCTATGCAGTTCATCTTGTCATCTGTTGAATGAAGCAAAAACCAACATGGGCAGAAATAAAGAAAGTCCTATTCCTGTCCATCTGACATTGGAAGGGCCGGACGATGAAAGTCTCTCTCTATTTCTTGCTCGTGAATGACGGAACAACAAATATGTCTGCCTGTCTAGGAGTATAGAATACAGGCAGTTTCAGAGTGATATCCTTTGTTTCTTTCGTCGTAGTAGCGCGGGATCGCGATATAAATCACGTAGGCTAATCTGGACACGACAGATTCTCAATCAATAGGATAATTCTACCCTAACAGACATTTTTTGAGTTTAAATCAATTTTAACCCAGCTCTCATCGCACGACAGCATGAAGCGCACAACGTAGGCTACGACGGGCGATGGCATTATAGAGAGTCTTCGGAGACTCGAAGACTCTCTATAATGGCATCGTCTTCTCTCAGCTGATCAGTGACAGAGTGACTTTGGTGGAGCGACATTTGTTTACTACGCGAACGCAGAGCAGAATCTGAATCTTTTGCGCTTACTAGCGGTGGAATTGATTCCATGATACATTCCACTTCCCAGCTTTCCTCGTCCGTGATAGGACTGCATGCTTACTTTTAAGTGTCTTTGTAAACCCTGTACGAGTTGCAGACGTCTGTATAAATCCTGTGAATTTGATATGCAAGCCACGTTTTCGATCTGTGAAACAAAGATCGCTGTGGCGCTGATGCCACGGGAAACCCTTGAGATGATGACAATTTAATAATCTCTATGGTTTCGGCAGGTTGATTTGATAGTTCTTCGCGTTGCATTGTGTCCTCTTTTACCGTCACAACTCATCTAATGTATGCATAACTTTTGAGGCCACCATATCAAGCTTCATCCAGAGAATTTTTTATTTTTATCAGCTACTGTCGCTACATCTCCATCTACAAAAAGCGAAAACAACAACGCAGCTCACGGTCGACGTGGCTCGTTACGTCACAACCATTACCGTCGGTCGTGTGCGACGTGTTTTGTTTCTCGCGTAGACTGTACCGTACACGACACGCCAGTGACGGCTGGTGATAGCCACCGCCGCCGGTATGCCGGAAATATTGGTCCTGCGACCTATTCCATAATATTATTACTGCATGTACTTCTCTTTTAGCTATATATGTACCGTGGTGTAAGTCGTTACTGAGTGAAACCTACCGGATTCAGTTAAACATGGTTGCAACACAACGAATGCGAGCTGCCTCTGACAAGCACAGCAAAAATGTCACTCAACGAGGAAATGTCGCGAAAAGTCTAGTATGCACGGTTATTTTAATATTCGCTGTTAGTGGTGTAAGGAATTTGGTATCCTCCCCATAAGTTTACTTTCCGTACCGGTACCGTATTTGCGATATTGGGCATTGACACGACAGTAGCTGCACTAACGATAACTAATTTACAAGTAGGGTATCACAGTGATTTAAACCAAGATCTATTCATTGGAAAAACCGTTACTTTGATTTGCAGCAAATGTCCATAAGCCTCGTGATTCCGTTTTGCTTAACTGGTCGAATGCTCTCTCTAAATGTCTAGTACTGGTACTATATTATGGCAGCACCATATATGGGTTGCTGTCGCTGTGCTACTATAAAGTGCCGATGTTCCATTCGTCAGGCACATGCAAGTACTTTATTTACATAGCATTTGTTGCTGTCTTGGTTTTAAAAATTATTGTTGATTTAGAAACCACAGGAAGAATCATCACCGGTTGGTCCTTGGCTCCTTGGTCTATTCATATTTGTTGTCTGTGGATCAGGTACTAATAAAATTTTTTATGCCGATTTAAGAGCATACAATTATTTATATCAAGTCTTGATTCGAATCATCATCCGATGACTTGACTCGACTAGAAGACTTATCCCTGGAATGAAAGTGGGGGCTTGACTTTACACTATATCTTTGTAAGTCATAAATAAGTCAGTCATCAATCAGGCAGTTTGTGTTGGCTCATCATTATTCAATATTTCTTCATTCATTATTTTTTGTAATTCTTTTAACCAACGAATCGTTCATCAGTTGTAGTATATATATTGACAAATCATTAATCTAGCAGGGCTCGTTATAATTTTTTCTAAAATGATTCGATATGGGACTTGAATTTTTTAAGTTTTAGAAGTCTCAGACTCGTTTCGGACTGGAACAATTTGGCTTCACTTTAAACTCTAGTTTTAAGATGTTGATCTATTCGGCCCTGGCCTTGGTCTGGATGACTCAACTTGATTTATGACTCCAAATCGACTTTGTTACAACACTGGATGGCTTGGACAAGATATTGAAATTAGGAATATATAGGTTTTCCCTACTTAACTGTATGGCAGAATTAGTGCATAGGCATAATGTGTTATAATTTGACCGAGGGATTCTCGTGTGAAGTAGGACATCGGGATGTGATGGTTCGGTACGTGGCGAATCTGCTAGTAACGTTGTCTGTCTGCTTGAATGTGCGAGCCGCTCGGCTGGTGAATAAATATACAATACAATACAGTAATAATAGTGGCCGGTAAAATCCAAATTTGGCTGTGTGAAATGGGGATTTTCATGTTAGGATTACTGTGTGTTAGATTTTGCAAATCAGGGTCATGGGACAGGAAGAATAGATAGCTGAATCCTTGTTATTACTATCATGTTGTATCTAGTTATGTCTTGAATTGAAGCATCTACCAAACCTAAAGATACTATTGAAAGATATGCATTCACTTGTTCCTGATACCTCTTCTAATATTATATAATCTTTTAATTTTCAGCATTATTTGAAATAGTCCAACACATCAGAGCATTTGCATAATAAAGATGAAGGTGATAGCAATCTTGATGAACTGTAAATATTTACGCATTCAAGGACCGAACCAGTACTTACTGCCTTGCAAAGCTATAAATAAATTTCATCTGTTTTGTTTATAATATACATGCATTTATGAGTTACCATTGTGGTCTTCTGTTATTGAAAATTGCTGGTTGAATCCCTGTTGCATTTTACCGCGAATAATATGCCGCTTTAATGTTGGTGACAAGACCACTGAATCATAAATGCATATTTTATTTCGTTATTCCATGTCAAGTAAAATTTTGAAACCTACAATTTGCTGCTGAACTGTCAATGACACTTTCACCCTGCGTTACCCCATGGCCTACTTTTAAACGAGCCATGGTTACCCTTACGCCAGAAGCGGCCTGTAACGATTTCGTGAGATCATTCCTGTTGTATATGCAGATAAGATTCACGATGACAATACGATTGCTAAACTGCAAGGTAAATGCTTGCTTGACTTCATAATCTGCTGTCATGTTAACACGGAGTTTTAAATATTTTCCAAATCGCTTCGATGATGGTATTAGCGTGACTTTCGGTGTAGGCTATGTGCATTAAATGTGGGTTTAACTGTCGAGAGTTTAGTTGAAGCTGGGCTTGGCAGTAGGCGTTCAAGGAACTAAGATTAGTGATTTACACGCGTCTTGAGTCCAACTCCTTCCAGCCTGCATACGCAACTTCGTCGCATGATAGTGATATGCATATACACCAGTAGTGTGTGTGTATATCATGTAATTGTAAATGCACCAAAAAGAACAAATGTCCTTACCCTACCGGTTCTGATAAAACTTTGGACTATAGTACCTGAACCACAGCGTAGCGTCTTGTCTTATGATGGTTGAACTATAGAGAGTCTTCGAAGACTCTCTATAGTTGAACCTTAGATTAGAAAAACAGTTGAACAGTTTAGTGAATGGACCAGATAACATACGTGACCGGCAGTTATATTATAGAGACTCAATGGTTATATACAGTAGCTCCATCGAATATAATGGGATTATTTTCTATGGTAGCTCATGATACGAACAATAGTGGAGCCGAAGCCGAACGATCCAAATTGCAGTAGAAATAATAATTCACCGCATATTTAACGCCCAGTCCAGATTATTGGAATATAATTCACAAACTTTCGGAGCTCCGCTCCTTCATTGGTGATGAATAATTCGGATATTGAAATCCGGAATCTCCGGTTTCTGTAAGCTTCAATGCTGGCGCCACGGTTGACCGATATATCCTTTTCCTGCCGTGTTCGATTTGTGGAGGTTTGGATTTTGAGGTGAGATTTTAATGACTAAAATAAGAGTGCCCTTAATTTGTTAAGCGGCATATACTTAATATATTTTTCTGTAAACCTCTTCGTGAATCCATTTGCTAAGCTTACATCTCAATATCTATCCCTGTTTCGCCGATTACATGTGATTAAATATCGATAATTCTTTTCCCTACAGATCCTCCTAGACTGGCCCTGAAGATGACTGGCGACAGGTAAGCATACGGAATGCTCGATAAGCGAATGATTTGCACTAATGCACTTGTAACACATGAAACACGATGTTGGCTTTTATTACGCAGCCCTGCTGCGGAATATGTCTAGATGTTCGCTGGTCATAATATACGTTTTTTCAGACTTTATTGTAAAGCCGTGTTCACTGGCTACAAAAGAGGTTTGAGAAACCAGCATGAAAACACAGCTCTGCTACGGATAGAAGGAGTTTTCAACAAAGAAACCACCGAATTCTATTTGGGGAAGAAATGCGCCTACGTTTACAGAGCCAAGAAGTCAGTTGGATGCAACAAGTTGTATATTAATGATTTTAATAACTCGACGCGTTTCTTTCCAAAGGAAAACTCAGACTCCTGGTGGCGAACCAAACAAAACTAGAGTCATCTGGGGTAAAGTGGTCCGGTCACATGGAAATAGTGGCATTGTAAGAGCAAAGTTCAAGAGCAACTTGCCTGCAAAAGCTATTGGACATAGGATCCGAGTGGTAAGATATCATATTTGTGTGTGACATCCCACAGTTGAAACTACTGTTTTGTTGCTTGGGTTATAGGCTGTTTAATATAACGGGGCCACAGTCTCTAATGTGGAGTGGGAGCCGGTTGCATTTCCCCTATCAGAATCTAGATATTTTCAACGTAATGTTGTGCATGGGCCAAATTGATAAAGATAACAGTTTCTGCTCAATGTGGCAGACTGTAAATTCATGTGGATAGGTTGAGCACCTCTGGTATAGGTCATACTAAACCTTTGGGCCTCCTAAATATTTCAAAAGAGTTACTAAGATAATGATACCGTTTATAATGAGATTAAAGTATTATTAATGCAGTGAGTGATAGGAGTGAACAGAGGCACGACTAAGTTCGGGCGACTCTACAACAATTTTTGTAGTCCCGCTTGGTCTGCCATTTAATATCGCAATATCCTCAGACCATTTATTCTATCATTTAGTGCCATCCCTTTGGTACACGCAAAAGTCGACCGAACAACCCAATTCAGATTATACGGTGTCTACAGCCTCAAAATCCTGCTTGCTAGCAGGGAAAGGGGCATAGGAATGTTGCCCATTAATTTTTGTGTGCAGCTCCTTTCATGTACTGGGCCGTTCCACATTTTGGTGCGGAATGTTAAGGTTCTTTACGGCCCTGCCACACTTTGCATTCTGGCGCATGAGGCTCTCGGTTTTTTATGCACAGAAAATTAACAGTAATTTTCACACGTTATGATTACGGCAATGCGCACATGTAATGCTCGATGATTTCTCTTGAAGCATTGTATACACAATTCCGCAATGCGCAATCAACAACAGGCATCTATACATATCTTGATGAGAATTGGATTTGTGAATATGTGCCTCGAGATTTGAATAAATTACTTAACTTCGTCATTTGACCCAGCGGAAATCGAAGATAGCATAAAATGTGTGTGGGCTGTGAGAGTGTGCTGATGGTCAGTTATTCTTCCATGCATCGGTTGTAGTGATCTGTCAACAGATGTAGTCTGGTGTGGGAGCACTGGGAGGGAGGGTCCTGCACTGCTGATCAGTGTTCTGCAATGATTTGACGTGCAAGAATCTCCCGCTTGTTGGTTTTATGCATAGAATATTGCTCACTGTACGATTTCAAAATTTTTTGCTCATTTGCTGTTGTCATTGTTGTACTTGGTCACATGGGTATGTTACAAAGTCGCTACGAACCTGCCAGTATGGGAGTCCCAGTCCCACGATGTACTAGGTCTATTAGCCTATATGTAATTGATATAATATGCTAGGATGTATTATACTGTTGTTTCTTTTTCAGATGCTGTATCCTTCCAGGGTGTAAATGCGATATTTCATTCAGTACCGGTAAATAAACGATCTAAAACTAGTATGGGAATCATTACTTTGTGTTGTCAAAACGATCGGAGAACAAACTCTGGGGCGGAGTTCTTATCTGGAGAGGGTGCAAGGCTACAAACGTTCAGGGATTGTTTCGTACTTTTAGTGTCCTTCAAACCACCTAGGACATCGTGATATACAGCGGGTGGTATCGGCAGACCGGAGCCACTTCGTAGAATTGATAAGTTTTACGTGGATCTGAATTACCGTCAGGAATCGTATGGCCGCCTACTGATCCAATATCCAGCGTCAAAATCTTGTGTTGCAAGCATCGCAATTCCCGTTATCCCGCCGCCCTTCCATAATTTAGAATCGCGTGTTTCTGTAGTGGCCCTCGCGCGAACAGTGGGAGGTTGGGGTGATGAGGTTAGCACATAAGTCACTACGTTCTGCTAGAGGGCGCCAAATGTTGAAATAAAACGGCAAGGGATGTTGCATATCTTGGTAGGCTGGTTTGACGTCTAAGGAGTGATGTGGCGGTGAATGCGTGCCCCTGGTCACTGTAAGTGGGTTAGTTGAGCTGAAGGTGAGCAGGACGTATTTGCCCATTTTCAACTTTACGCTGAGCATGTTCATGATTGGAGCCTCCACATGGGTCAGCCAGAAGATGTCGCTCAAGAGCTATTATAGAAAGTGGTTTAGCAAAAGCACGGTTCATGCGTAGGCATCAGTGACATCTCTTGGTAGGCCTATCGTATACTCATTATGGAACATGGAATGATGTCATCCTATGTCCTAGCGTTGAAAATAATGTAGCACTTCGGCCAATTTGATGGCCTATAGACGAAGGACAGCTTTCTTGATGGGTCTTGTGTTCCGTTTGTAGTCTTAAATACAAAGTTGCATCATAAGTGGCCTAATTTAGGTTAGATGCGACATGTTCTGATTCACCGCACCACACCGGTAGCTATATATGAGTCTACACCACTCGGTCATCGGTATCACCATTTTTGATGCAGACATTACGAGGAAACGAGAAACCCTTTTTGGCTTCATGCAATCCAAGGCAATAGGCCTACAGACCACGCCCACGATGTGTTGCTATTTGCAGTTTTGGGTTTCGGCGTTTCGAGCGTAACACATATACAGCAGCGTATTTCAAGCGACTGACAGCATAATTCCTTCTGCCCACGTATATGACAGGCACTAGTGGCAAGACAAACCAGAATATAAAAGATGCGTAAACCTTCTAGAGAGGTTCATTGATTCATATGGTTGTTAAATAACAGCGGAAGCGAATGCGGTATGACGTTATATGGTTAGAGCTGAAGGAGATATTCTCAACGCACTTCCCTCAAAGCTTAACTTCCATAAGTTAGCCTTTCAGCTTTCTATCATACTTAGGCCTATATTCAAAGCTTATTATTCTATAATAGTATAGGCCTATAGGGGGAAAATGTCTCGCGGTAACAATTTCAATAAAGCAGAGATCCTTGCAATATGCAATGAAATTAGGAAAGACAGCTCAGAGGAAAATTGGTAAGTATAGCTCTACCATTTTTCATTTGAATGCGAGGAGTTGTTTGATTGATTTTACATCCTCCTTGATTGTTCGTTGATGGTTGAACTTTGAACTGCGAAGTATAACACATCTCAACAGGCATATGGGCTACGGCATTTGCGACATGGCTCTCTGTCAACGTAAGAGGATTGGCTGAAAGGAAGCCTTTGAGCCACGCCCATACAAATTTGTCCGTTCGGATATACAACCTTATATTCTAGTTTTGATGAAATGTGTATGATGAAATACACTGGACCTTGCCCTTTTAAGTCTTTAAAAGTGACAGGCAACTAGATAATACGCAATTATAGTCTCGTCATACATCGATACCAGGAAGTAGCCTATATCGGGCAACGAATTTCATGTCGGTTCATCCCAATCATATAGGCCTATTACCTAATGTCGACGTGCGTTTGCATGAAAATTTCAGTCAGCGAGTTGTAGGAATTTCTGTGAACACCAAACCATGCCGGCAAGCTCCGCTTTCGTATAGTAGGCGGGTGCATTTTGAACTTTGGCTTATCTCACTATATCTAATCAATATTTGAATATTTCACCTGATTTTCGGCGTCTTGTGCATCCTAACAGCAATTTTAGCGGCTTACTGATAAGCCTCTAATTCTAATTCGAAGCACTTCCCCCGAATTTGGCGTTTCCGACGTCCGAATGCGGTGTCGCTACACAACATGCCGAAATACGTGACATTCGAGTATCAGCATAACGGCGGGGCTGCCAATAATCCCATACTCATACAAGGCATATAGTCCTGTTCGTATTTAGCAGCTTTTTTTGAGCTCAAACTGCAGTCGATTGTCCCCTCTCTTTGCCATGGCCCTTATCACGCATGTTCCATTGCTGTTGATTCGTTAAGGTCATGGAATGCGTTCAAGTCTGTCTATCTGCATTGCAGACGGATATGGTTTACATTTTTTATAAAAGTTTGTCTATTCATAGGGCGACATTTATCTATGACGGAGAAAATATTATACCTGGAAAGACCGGGGTGGATTACGACAAACTTGATGAACATCTCGCAGAAAGTAGGTTCCGTTTGACGGTTGTAGTTGGTTTCGGCGTACTTGCACGGAAGAGCCAATTTTGGGGTAGCGAAGGGAGTTTTTGCTGGAATTTCCCTCAAGCAGAAATTTTGTAAAATCCACTCTGCTCTTACTGCTCCGCACCCATTTACCAAACTTACTCTTTTGGTTTTGAATTTCTGGCATTTCTACTTACCTTTAGCTATAGTGCTTTCACGATACTCCTAGTTTATCGTACGGGCCGCTATAACAACCACAACCCTACGCGCACTCTCCTGAATCTGGCTGCAAATTAGAGTAGATAGCCTACGGATACCAACTTATCCGCCACGTCCCGATCCAACATCGGACAATCAAACCACACGATACAGGACCAACTTAACGGTCCCTGCACCGCTTACGTAATTGGTCTGTGGGTGTACACGAGGAAATAGCACATAGTGAAAGCCGTTATCATATTCGTAATTCTGTACAAGTAGGCCTTTTTTATGTTGCCACTGTAGGAGACTATCATATTCCGGTAGTAGTTAATCACTTGGTGTAATCGGTGTAATCGCCAATGCATTCAGATGACGATCGTGTCTATGTATTCGTTCGTGTTCAAATGGGAGACGAAATGAGTATACGCATGAAATTTGCCTTCATCACTTATTATGGCTCATCCGTGTCACCAATTGCCAAAGCAAAATGCTCTACTCACAAGACAGCCGTGAAAAATGCGATGCCGGTAAGCAGCATACCAATGTAGTGTATGAAGTGTTACAAGTTACAATATGTCGGAGCCCTAATTTCGGTGTGATTGGTTTCATACGTTTTCATAATAAATACAGTACTTGGATGTGTGTAAAAATTCAGAAGAATTTCGCTCGCTTGTGAATGGTGACAAATTGACGCGAGCTGTTCCTCTCCGTGAAAATCGTCTTGCGCGTATTCCAGCCTGAAATGCTCGACTATCTGCGGGATGACGCACTCGGCGCAGAGAGGGGAGTCGGCACAGCCTATCCAAATCATATGCTCGTGAAAAGATCAATGGCCCGTTCGAAGTCTGAATACTATGCGTCCGTATAGGCCTACTGTCGATTCCGATGAATTGCTGGGAGGTATAAATAATCATTGAGGTATCTACGGATCGATAGTGTGTGCTGCATTCTTCATTGATATAGGCCTACTCGTAATTCCATTGTATGATCTATACAATGTAGCGAACACGTAACAAATCTTGTAAGGTTTGAAGACACCTCTGTTCCTCATAGTGTATATACCCAACACGTGTAACGGCACCCCCTGTCACTCACACATCTACTGATTGTTACGTGTTCGCTACAGCAAAATGTGTTAACGTGGGCTTTGGCTTCTCAGTACGCCAGAGCCGAGGATAGTTGACGACGCCTGTCTGGTCATGTCATGTTGGTTTCATAAGTTATAATTTTTAGGACGTCGCTGGTGACTTCTTAATTGACGGATGTATTGATTGGAAGGAAATAAAGGATGGATTGAAAAAAGCTGGAGGGGCAAACTACGACGCACAAGCATGAATTTTCTAATCGCAACAACTAGTAATCGGGATAAATTAGTTGCATCAGATATCTGGTGCAATTCGCACTGTATAGTGTCATTAGTGTGTCTAAACAGCGGCACCGTTTCTGTACATGTAATCAATAGAGAATGAATGTGTGCGGCATATTGCAATGTTATATTAAAAGTATATATAGTCGTAACAAGATTTCGTGGTTCTATATATCGTTTGATTAGGTCCGACGATATGCTGCTTATGGGTTAGGCCCACCTTTACCAATTCAGCCATACTTTCAGTATCTATTTCTCCAGTATGTCAATTGATTCCGCCTATATAGGGTCATTCTTCGAATGTTCGCATAATGCACCACATCCAGTCGGAACACAATTTTTTAACCTGCAATTGTCAGGGGAGGCGCTTTAAACAAGAAAAGTGTCATAAAGTTGTCGGAGAGATGCAAAACGTCCCTATGACCTCTGTCTTCGAACAGCTATATCAATGAACATTTCTCTCCGCCATTGGTTCTATACATTACGTCTGCCCACTCATTCGCCAAATTAGGCGCAGAGAAGTCCGAAATAAGTCATCTTGCTTGAAATATAGCCCTACCCGTTCTTACAAGTCGACCCGGACCTGTCGTATTAGGTCTATACAGTATTCTTGTGCTGGTATTCGCAAAGTATCAACCTGCAACTGTACTAAGCCTGCGTCTGCTATCTAACGGACGGTTAACATTTTCAAGTAGCCCGCCAGAAGGAAACATCCGTGAAAGGCTATAGCGTTGGATTAATTAATGCCACGAACGAATTCAGATTACACTGGCGTTGGTAAGTTGAGTGAGAGTAAACGGCGTGGTACCGAACCGGTCGTATTTTACGAGGAGCCGTGTTTTCATAGGTACACCTGTTTAGCCAATATTTTTGAAAGTGTACGATGGGCTATAGGGCTATTTCAGACTCTTGTTCTCATAAATATGTAGGCTACTTATTGCGTTTCAAACCATAATCGTTGTGTGTGTATGTGTGTGTGTGTGTGGGGGGGGTATATGGTACCGGAAAATATTGTCTCTCTACACTTAAACACCCTTACCTATCTTGGTTACCCCGAATAAACCCATGTAGGGCAAATACGTACATAGACCCAAAATATTATTCATTCCGTATATATATATATATATATTTATGTAGATTATATGTATCGCCTGTCTATTGTCCAGTGCCGTAATTAAATGCCGTCGTTCTTCTGAGAACATCCACAATGACACGCTCTTGCAGGTCCTTCTTTTCATCAGCCAGAATTTCCTTGGCGAATTCCTAAGATATAACGACACGCGGGCGTATGAACACTCGAAAATGAACTTTATATAGGCAGTCTTTTAGCAGGGTTTGTCTAGTCCGTTCACGCGGGCAAAGTTTCAGGTATGTAAATATATCCAGAAGCAATACTGTTGCAATGATACTTGTTGTCTTCAAACGATACGTCTAAGCCTAATCTGAGCCTAATCCTTTAGCTGAGCCTTCGGTTTCGTGCGATCCCGCTCTGATCGTGAAACTATTGATAAATGCGTCAGCTGATTTGGAACAAAGTTCATATGGCAATTTTCGTTAGGTTTATGTGCTTCTCGAGCTCAACTGCCGTATTGTCATATCGTAAATGCAATAACATGGAAATCACGCACTATCGATCACCAGCACTTTCTTTGCAAAATTTTCTCATATAGTGTACTAGTCTATACAGTGGCTGTGATGTGCGAGGCCTATGAAAAACACTGTATAGATTGTCACTCACCGTTATTATTCGCTTCACAAATGCTTTGTCAGTAGACACTCTCGCCTTCTTGAGTGGCGAAACACCGGGTCCTATCCATGTGATGAAAGCAAACTTTGGGGTGCCGTCGACGACAAAACGGACGTAGCCATACGCACGATTGTCTGCAAATTGTAGTTGCGAGAAGTTGATATATAGACTACAAACTCAGAAGAACTGCCGGATATCAGACGTAGGCTACAACCTGTCTCAAGATCGGTTCCCGTACGCCTGAATGCGTGCTCAGAAAACAAAAATCACCTACTTTCTTGCAAACCTTGTAGAAAACCATCGTAATCTTCCCCAACGCCATCGGCAACGATATCCTTTCCTTCATATGTAAACCTCGCCCTACAATCAAGAGACATTTTGAGATGGGCCCTGCGGCTAGTCTTGATAAGCCTATGGGCCTCTTCCAGGCCCCAACCACGAAGGGCGACATTGGGCATTTGCCCCTGAAATTCCAGAGTCACGTGTTATAGTAGAAGACTGAGTATTTGAAGAGGTGTTGAGCTTCGAGTATCAGGATTGTCCTCGTGAAACAAACGCGGTACGAGTTCATCCGCTTCATCGAGGCTCAATCAAAGGCTAGAGCACGTGGTACTACTTGAGCTGAGGCCTTGGTAGAAAACAACTGAACTGAATTTGTTGTCTTCTATCGTTCTTATTCTTACCAGTTTACGCCATTATTATTCGATCTAACTTCATTTCTCATACGAGCCATTTCTTCCGGGTCATCGATTAATGCAGTCACAGTCGCTGAAAACGTGATGCAAACAGATTGAATCAACAACAGCATTGAGTGAAAATTCAACAAAAAGGCAATGTAATGGGCGCACATATTACTGTTACTGATAGATACTCACTGCATATCAAAGCCAACGTCAGTGCAGATATTATCATCGTTGACGTAGCCTATAGACTCTTTTAAGATTTGGTGCAATTGAAATCACTCGAAATATGCTGCTGCAGTTTATAAACAGGCGCAGGGCATGCAAGTTATATATTGACCGCGAAGCCAATGATAAATCTTTTCCTCCAATGAGAGGAGAAACGACACTTTTTTGCGACAGAAGCTCGAAGAGAAGAAAGTTTTCGGTTGAGGACTTTAGGTAGGTCGAACGCGTGGTTGTGTGCGGTATATGCGAAATGAAGTGATCGTGAGGCCCTTGACATTTATGTCAAATTATAGATCTTAATTATAGATTTATAGATTTATAGATTTATAGATTTAGATAGATTTATAGATTTATAGATTATTGAAAAGAATTGATATGGCGTTTCACATCCTGAACTCGCCGATCTTCTGTTTTGTTAGCTGGTGCGTTTCCAAATTTTTGAGTCCTGACTCCCCCTTTCCAGACAAAGCATTGTAAATCATTATATTAGAAATAACCAAAACAAATTCTTGCAAACTTGCACTTTACTGATTCCACCAGCAAAGTACAAATAGTATTGGTGCGATTTCTTTCAGGATTTTTGTCCAATTGCTTCACGTGGCCGTGTAAACTGAATGTTCAATGCAAGTTTCACTGATGTGAAGCTCTACTGTCTGTCTTATAGGTATGATTTTTAGACAAAATTGTAGCTTACTGTCGGGCGCATCATGTGACGGTCCAAACTCAAATTTAGCAATTTTGGTGTTACATGGTTTGAACATTAACCCCTCCAATTATGTGTAATTATAGATCTCTAATTAGAGATTTATAGCATAATCCACACCACACGAGTGATTCTATGATAGCACACAAATGTAATAATCTGCCGCTGGATATATTAATACGTCTCCAGAATCGACATACACATATACCGTAGGCGTATATATATATATATATATATTGTAGTATCTCGCCAACACCCTTCAAAGTGCTAGGCACTTGAACAGTGCTTGGTAAGGACATGGCCTACTCTAGGTACTAAAGTAGGCCATGGTAAGGATGTGCGTTTCGAATCGAATATTCGGATTCGTATCGATCCGAATATTGACTGATTCGTTCTGATCCGAGTCGCGAAATATCCGATATCCGCTGGTTTGAATCATCCCGCCAGACGAGAGACTCCTGCCTGATTCGATTCTGATGCAGATTTATCTGAACCGAATATTTGCAAGGGGGTAGTTTGCCTTCTTTTTGATGAGCTTCGGCCTAAATTTTGCCGTGTGAACATCAGTAGTATGATGTAAGAGGTCAATTTTCACCGGTCAATGTCTGAATCTCTCACAGAAAGATGGTGAGATGGAGTGTCAGCCTATTGGAGACATCGTCACGACGGCGCAAGTCTGCTGCTGCTTTTCAGTGGTAATTTTGAAGAAGAATTAGATTCGATATAATCCGAATCACGCAGAAAATTATCCGGATACGCAATTATTCGATGTGAATACGTAAAATTACTAGTCAATATATTCGATTTGATCCGAAAAAATTATCCGAATCGTATTCGAACATGAAAATATTCGAAAACGCCCATCCCTAGTGCTGGGTGTCGCATACCGAGGCGGCGAATTCACATTTACCCAAAATCTCTAGTCCTCGAAGGTTAGGCAGGCCTATATCACAACTTTGCAACAGTGGGCGTGTGACTGAATCACAAGCAGCCCTATGATTCGCTTACAAAATCTTAACACGACGAGGTTCGGTGGATCAATAAAAAACTTCGTGTAACTGATTTCATGCATCCTTTTTCTATTCTTCCTTCCTGCCTGGCGGTGTAAGTTTCATTGATTACAATCGTGGAGATGTTTCTCGTCTCGATACAATTTCTGTCAATCTTTTCAAAAGGTGCGTTCTCATCTCCTAACTTCCTGCAACAAATACAGACCTCTACCATTAGTTTCGTACTTTATGAGTAGGTAAAGCGAATTTCTGCCCAGCCATATTGTTTTTGATTTCAGTTCGTATACTTCAGATACGATGATGCATTATCACAGCAGAATTTCGTCGATACTCGTAAAAACAGTGTCAGGTCACGAGCTTTGCTTACTGTGAAGATTGTGTATATCAGCCACACGCCGGAGACTACAACCTGATGATACAACATGATTGCACCATTATCAAGATAAATCCGAATTGCTATAGCTACGATCTGTATACAAACCTCTCGTTTGGCCAAGTGGTTTGAGGCTTGAGCTTCCACCTACTGATGAATAGGTCTCGTGTTCCGCTCTCTAAGCTGCTTGGTAGTCCGCATTGGAGATGAACGAGGGGTTGCGGTTGAGATAGTTGTTCGTGCTGTCAACCGGGATATCGAGATCGTGTGCAGCAAGCATTGCTTGACCTGGCATACATGTTCTGAGTAGAGAATTCAAAACAGCAACAAACCCGTCCTAGTAAGCTAATTACCTGATTACCAGATTTGAAATCTCCGTCCTCCCTATAATTAGATATTCTTTGTGACACCGGTTGTGGAATAACGATGGTGATGATTGTACCATAATGCCGGACAGATCAAACGCTCATTCATAATCCATCGGCATCAATGAGGTACTTTTCCTGCCGTCGGTATTCCCGTAAAAACGCATTGCTTATGTTAGGCTATGATTCAACACTCTTCATCGGGTCACAGTAGAATCATTCCGGAGTATCGCTCACTCTTTTACTGAGGGTCTTTCCTCAACTGAATTGTTAATAACGCGGAATATATACAGTGGATGCTATCCAAATGAAATTGTACCATTGAGGTTTGAAAGGATCGCAAATGCCGAGTTGATTATGTAGATTTACAAAAAAGTACCTTTTTGGAAAAAAATGTTTATGGCTGTGTGACAAGGAAGCATCAAGTTGATCGGCGATTTGAATAAAAAATCGACGTATCCAAACGTGCTTGATGAGTGACGTATATTTGTGAGAAAGTTGGCACTATTTCGATCAAATCGGATATGATTCAGAAGCAAATAACTTGATGTTTGCTTATAGAACCGAGTTAGTGATTTCACGCCGATATCGTTTGAAGACGAATGGTGGATACGCTGTAAAGACGAATAACTATATGTAAAGACCAACATGTCTGCACTATCAAATATGTCTCCAACTGGTTTTGCTTCTAAGCTGTACATTTGCAGAGATTTTATGTATTCAAAAGGTCAGACTATGTCTGTCCATTAACGTCAGGCGTTAGAAGGAAGGTGTATCTTAATTGGCATACCATTGCATTGTTATGTGTGCTGTCACTAAAGACCGGACGAAGACAACTTTACAGTAGCTGCTATACCCTATTTGTCTTGTATTGACACGGCATCAACATCAAACATTCAAAGTTGAGGTGTATGGATTATGGTGACAAACCTGTCTCTATTTCGCCACAGTTCGACGGAACAAATGTAGGTAGGCTTTGTATAACGGAATTTGTTTGGTTGTTGTGTATGTGTGTGTCCATAGTTTAGTCTATTGCCATGGTTTGACTCAAGGCAAGCTTGATTTCATCCAACCCGACACCTCTGATGAGGACTCGTTGGTAAACTGCTTGATCAGAATGGGCGGTCTCGTTGTAACGGACCTAAGGTATTGAAAACAACGAGACGGGCGCAAAGAATAAATAGAGAGACGGTTTCCGTATCCAATGAATCATCAGCAGTTGTTACGTACTTCTTAGAACTGAGGAGAGACCGTGTTGACTAGCTGTCGAGGTTTGCACAAGGTATAGAATCTATGGCAAAGTATCATCCAAAGTATGTCAAAGAATCCCAAAATCACAATACGCATGTATTTGAATGACACCGATACCTCATCGCATCTGATGCACGCTACTTTCATATACGCCGCCCACTCATTCAAAAATACCAAACACTTGTGAAGCTTTTAGATATTAGGAATTCTTCTATGATCCCCGCGTGATTAATCACGACTAGGAGGTCACCGCCTTCGCCTTGAAGCACACCCACAACGCGTTGAAGCTTATGTGGGGCAAAATAGATCGTTATACAGTAGATATCATGTCTTGCTTTATTTAAGAGGTAAAAAGTGATAATGCATGTCTTTTCTCGCTATTTTAAGCATATTTAACTGACTTCAAACGCCCGCAGCCATGTTTTCTATTTAGCTGATTATTATATTTTTGGTATGTTGTGGTTAAATTTTCTGAGTGCCGCGTGGTGCTTGTCGTCCGTTTTTTGAAATAACGCGCCAAAACTCACTCGATGATGAAGTCACGGGGAATTTCTTGAGAGACGGTGAGAAATAGTGTCAGTCACGTTTCTAATTTATCTCGCTCCTTATGTCGTTTGAATACGCTGTATACGCTCACTATAGTTATTGTAGACACGAGACTATCAATTACCATGAAATTTTGGCAGAAATTTGTGACGGCGCAAAGCAAAAGATTTCATATTTTCCAGTTGGATAAGCGGACACGTTGATTTGGACGATTTGTTTATGATCGAGAATAGTTGAAATTTTTCCACGAGGAAATTTGCATCGATTGTCGTCTACTGACCAGGATTTTGACATAACACATGAAAGTTAAAGAGAATCAATCAACAGCTGTTCCGCCGCCGCAATCTGATAGCATGGACAAAAAGTTATATACCGGTTTCAATGATCCACGCGACGGAGTTGATCCCCGAATGAATGCTATGGGAGAAAAACGCTTACGTAAGTAATGTTCGACTTGTTATGAAACTATTTTCGAATCAATATACGGATAATCATTAGTATATTCTTTATTAACATATCTTTAATCGATACTCGCATGGCAATGCAGGGTTTGAATCAAAATGGCGACAGTCTAACAATTTACGATACATGCAAATTGATAGATCTTAGATTCACAGTGTTATGGTAAGGTCCGCAAGGAGCAGTCGACGTACGCGTTTAGGACGCCTTTCCGCGATGCTTAAAGAGTCTAAATAAATATTGAAGGAAGGAATTAGGGAGGGGTAACCCTGAAAGACTGGGTGGCAGGGTGGCGGAGGCAGCGGGAGCCAACACTAAAAGGTGGAGTTTGGTTTCATGATTCGATGATACGTTTATTACAAGCAGGAGAGAGAGAGAAAGAGAGAGAGAAGGAGAGCGAGAGAGAGAGAGGGTGATAGGGAGAGAGAGAGAGAGTTTGTGAACAAGGAAATTGCAATAATTTTTCATCCTTCTAGGTGCAAATATATAATTGAAGTCTGGTGCAAATTGAGTGGCCCGATATAATCATCACCAGCGCCACCCATCAAGTTACATAAGAGTGTATGGTAAATTTCTTGGCAGGAAGGTTATTGATTTCTGAATATGGAACGAACAAAACACAAACAAGGTTTTTACAACAATTTTATAATTGGTACAACGTCGTGAATTTTGTCGTTCAAATCGGTATTTTTGAAAGTTAGAATTGAGCAGGAATTCTATGGGATTTGGTCAGAACGAAACAGCTGACTCAACCATAATAAGATCAGAGATTTTCAGTTGTTTTGTGATAAATTTCAACGTTGTGTAGATACACTATACAAGGCTATGTCTGAATTTGCAACGTTGTGCATTATTGCCTAAAAGAGACATTGCTCTTCCTGGGTTCATCATCTTTTCCATCCTTCCCCCTTCCATTTTTACGGATAACACCGCATACAGTAAAGCATCAGGCTGTGGTGACTGCGACAGATGTCTTTTTTAGCGTAACTTGGGCATGTCCGTGACTGGGGATTTTCTCCCTCTGTAATATAAGTGTCCATGCAGGCACACATATAGTGTCAGAACGCTGACTGACTAAGATTCACATTATCCTTAGCACACTGGTCATCTAGCCCTAGGGGTTAGCTACCAATATTATTGTATGCCGATCGGATGACCATGTTTGCGATACAAATCCGCCAGCTCAAATACACATTGACCTAAGCGAACGTGACAGTAGACCGACCATTTTTGTACAACTCGCTTCCTTAACTTAACAGTCGAATTTACGTGAGACGTCATGCGATGCGAAACCCTAACCAACGGTAAATTTTGCATAGTAAAATAGTACGATCTTGCAAAATTTGCAATATCTTACGATAACATTAGTAGTGCTAACACGAGGTGACCCGCATAAAGTGCATTGGCCGTGGCGTATCGTACCGACTGAGGCATATTTGCCTGAACTATTGATGTTGACTTTACCAGCCCTGCGCATACGATGAGTTTATTCATTACTGTAAATGGCGGTCCAAGAATTTATCCTCTTGTGGCTTGAGTATGGCTCTGTCATCCTTGGCCTGTTAGATGGGGCAAGCAAAATTTTTGTTTGATTAGTCACGCTTTACTTTTGTGACGCCAACATGACGTCATGCTAGTAAAATAAGTTTACTCGTTGTGATGTTTTCCACGAGGAAAGTCTACGTGATGTGTAGGACTATCTATATAGAGAATATAGAGCTAGAAAGACTGCTCACTTGGTCAGAAGATGAACTTTTGAACAGTCCACCGTCTCTCTGTGGTTAGTCAACTCAATGAAGCAGTGTACACTACCGTATGGGATTGGCATTGTTTTCGAAATGGGAGACCGTTGACTTGCAGATACTAACATGAGAGCGACAGAGAGAGAGAACACACACGTCACGCACACAACAGAAAATCGACTCGAACACTACACCCCTTGGAATAGCATAGCTCCACAATCTGAGAAGTTCATCTGCACGCGAACATGCAAACTCCATTCATGCATTTGGGCGTAAACAGGCAACAAAATCGACACCATAAATAGAAATTATAGGTTAATATCAAAATTTGTCAGATTTACTCAAATACTAAGGCTTAGAACTTCAGGCTGTTCATTTTTGATTTGGCGGTATCGGTTGAGTGAAACTTAGAATGATTTGGATTCAAAGGCCCACTTGAATAAAGAAGTCAAGGCGGCGTCAGCAATTGAAATATTTAATGATCAAAACTGTACTGTGGTCATTCCGTGAACGGTGACAAATCGAAAGCTTACTAGGACTAGCGATTTAATTCGATCACAAATCATCGCACTATTGCGAAAAGTCCGATTTCAAAAACAAAAAGTGGCAGTCAAAATATTAGAGGAAATTTACTGTGACTACGCTTTGGGTGAAATAATTAACTTTGACGAATCAGATTGCCAAGATGCCTGTTAAAATTTGTCAATTTTGTGGTACTGTTGTATACATCAAGAGTGACACCGTCATCTTTTCTCACCTGACGAAGGAGCGGTGCTCCAGAAGCTTGTTTGCCAAATTTGAAACAAATTTGACTTGACGTTTGAAACGTGGTGAAACTCTTTACCGTAAGGCGTAAGCGAAGGTATACATCATCAGCTACTATTAGTATTTTTTCGGGTAAGGCGTACGCCAATAAAGTAATGCGGTTGTCGTTCTGCAGCTTCATTGCTCGATTCCCATACGAATTTGGCGAGGTTGCGGCATCAAGGAGCTAGAACTACTATTAGTGAAATTGCCGCGAGGAATGTTGTGCGTTGTGGCAATTGACATTGACGTGAAAACCGAAAGGTCAACGGATCGCATTAAATCTGAATAATATCGCAGCGGTGCGTACAATTAGGGAAAACGCCACCCAACCTCTTAATCGGTAAAGGTTATGTTAATACCATCGATAATGACAGAACCCTCGACGAATTAACAATGTGAATTCATGCAGCATAAGTGATTAACAGTTAACTGGTAGAGCAAATTACTAAGAACTTGAAAGTGATAGACATTCGTGCACTCAAATATAATTTGGGCTGAAATTTTCACTGTCAGAGATGTGGCATGAGCATGTCGCACAGGCCTACTTGGTTTCATAGAGACCTTGTCAGCGATTCAATGTCAGCTAGATAAATGATTCATATTTTATTTTTGTTGTTTACTGCGAAATAATGCTAAAAAGTCATCATGTAATTCTTGCACAAATCATTATAATATATGCGCTTTATGAAATATTATAGTTTTCACCGACTTATTGCCATATTTTCTACTAATAGTACCGTATGCAATACTTAAATAGCGCCTTTATGCCAGGTCTGCATTTCCGCGCTTACCCCACGGTTTGCGTATCTATGAATACCGGCAAAGATGTAAAAACGACCAGTTCCGAGAAGAGTAAATGTGGAGGAATGCAGCAGGAAAGGCATCTGCCATAACACTTTACAGTGTATAAAAAATAGGCAGTTCATCCGTTTGCCTGATTTATGTCTATGACGCCCGGTGCCATTTCTTTGAGAAAAATAAGCAGGCATTATCGTTAGCTCCATCTACCGGTGAACGTTAGAAATGCAGCTGCACGTTCTGCCTTCCGTTTGTCTGCAGAGTACAGTATGCCACTAGATAGCTTAGAAATATTATCGTCATCATTCGTCGACTTTCTGGAAATTTGTCCTGTTGTCTGATATCTCCAAATGGAGAGAGTTGCGACTTGCAACAAGAAAAGGCCACCGACATATTTGCTTAATCGCTATGTGAAACACCATCAAACCATGCAACCCCTGTAGTGGTTATATTCCAAGCATCTACCAAGATGCGAGTAAACGATGTCATCATTTGACGTCAGCCCGAGGTGAAGTTGTTTCCTTGAACTTGAGAACAGATCGACTAGTTATTTTGTTGTCTGTCTTATCGAACTGTTTTCATACCTACAAGTCAAAACAAACACCGAAATAAACTGGCGAGTGCTCATAAAGTAAACATAATGAGGCTCTTGTTAGCGGGTCCGAATAAGAGAACAAATATGCCGTGAACGCAGAAGTTTTGTCAAGGAATTCATGAGTTTCAAAGCTGCATTTTACCTCAGCATTCAAAACAAATTTTTCCACAGGGTGTGTGCCACAATATTTTCCAGATCATAAACTGGTATAAGTTTTAACCCCTTAAAACCACAGACCTCATAATCATGTCAGTTGTCTGGTAGACTCGTTCATTGACGCAAGTGGCTCTGTTGTGGCTTGCAAGTGATCTGCCAGCGTTTATTTATCACGTGATGTGGGTTTGGAAACAGTTATTTGTACATAAACAGCGATGGGAGCGATAATGTTGTGAATGATACCAGATTTGCATTGGTCATAATTTAATAGAAATCATTTTTATTTACAATTTTCATGGATTGCAAGTTGCAACATAGGAAAACATCACTTTCCAGGCAAAGTAACCTAACTTACAACAGATCACTAGAAAGTTTGCATGATGTCAAACACGGCTCCAATGAACAGACAACAAACAATAACTCAGGAGACAATATTGTAGTAGACTGTATGAAATATAAGATATATGTAATCTTATTAAATCATAGACAAGTTCAAGAGCAATAGCAATAGCGGAAGGATGTTTGGTTGATTCTGGTGTATAAATATAGATACAGTTCATTCTAAAGCTGATTGTAGGCTATATCCCATCCGCTGAGTTGCATTTAACTATGCGTAAAACAGTTTAATACGATTTAAGTTAAACCTCCGGTCATTTTTTTCAAAGTCTTATTTACAAGTTCTGTAATTTTTGCACATCCATTATCCCTCATCAAAGAGCTTTGTATATGTGAATCATTTCTTTTCGTCTTTGATTCGTAATGTTTTTTCCTCAAATTTAATATTTCGATTGATCCAGCCTGGATGTGTTGGCCAAAACATATTTTAGAACAAAAACAATTTGGTAACGTGAAGGCCGTGTGAAAATATTTGAGTTTCATTTTATCACTAAAAAATAAATGCGATGCAACGTTTAAATCCGACCGGAGCCGGTAACGAAAACCCCGGTCGTTGACCTTAATACCGTTATAATTATATAAGGATATAGTTATTCACTTTTTATCCAGGCTTTTTTAACTAAGTATCTGCATTTACTTGGTGGTAATTATTTACTTGAACCAGTATTAGTCAAATGAATCAACCTATATCTTGTCTTCTTTAAAACCAATTAAATGTGGTGATTTTTGGAGCAAGCTGTATTCTATCCCTAAAACGCCACCAACGTTGTGAAAATGATCAACTTTAGAAGAATGCGCTGCTCCAAATAGTAAGTAGTTCATCAAGACTTGGCTGCTCGGCTAATATCTCAAGCGAGGAAGCGGTCGTTAATACCAGAGAATCTGCGGTTAATTACTCACTTTTTCGAGAATCAACATCCTTTTCCAGCGCCCGCTTTGACGCGTTGATTTCCTCATCGTTCTGTTTTCTCGCAGTCCAAAATTTTTATGTGACCTGGATAGATCAAGTATTTTTTAGTTCCCATACTTCAAACGTCAGCGACCACAACTATGAATCATAGAGCGGCAATTCGTTTGCTTAACTTGACGTCGCGTCAAAAACTTGAGGTTAGTACGCCGTGTCAACAATACCTGTGGTGAAAAGTGCATCCCTTCAGTACTTATAGATTGATAAAACTATATTTCAATAGCGCAGCGGAGATATGCCAGATTGAATAGAAATGTGCACAAGAACAACGAATACCGCAGAACCATCAACCACACACATCTGCAAACCAGACATATAAGAGCAATGATATCACTGTGGTGTCATCGTGTTGACGACATCGCTGCATAACAAATTTACGTGTCGGAAGCACGACACCTACGGCGAAATCGACGTCGCTGGTAGTAAACAGATGGATTGTAGTTTTTCGAAAATTAGTTCTGTTTGCAAGTTTGTTTATTCCGAGTAGTGCGTCCGCGAGAAGATAGCGAGAATGTGCTTTAAAACGGCCCTACAGGCGTTTTCTATTTACCAATCAGCATTATCATAACTCATGTTATTGTAATCGACCGAACAAAGAAATTTTCGTAAAGCTTTGCTTTTCCGTTATAGACCTACTACTATAATGTTATTGCCAAACAGCGATGTAGTTGTTGTTTGACAATATTTAATTCCCAGATTAAATAGTACGGGGCAACGTTATTCCCGTGATTGAAAAACATCATGATGTTGACACAAATGATTGGTATCGAGCAAATCACCGTAAATACGCCAGTTCGAATTGTGATTGTGTTGCTAGATTTCATAGCGTTAAAAAGAATCCTTTCTCATTGTACCGTGGCGTCATGAAGCATTTGAGCGCACGATATTATAAATTTAAGACTAAAACGGAGCACACCATCTAGAATTCTACAGCACATTAATTATATACCTCAGTGGTCAGAGAAATACGCAATTCCGCAAGATGACGCTACCGATCCGCGATATCTCTGTTCGCAAGAGTGCTTTCTGTTGTTATGCGTCCACACCAAGTCGATCTTAATCAAGAACAGGAGCCTTATCACCCCCAGCATATCCACTCTTGCAGCCTGTAACACAGAATTTCTTCCCCATGATAAGCATTTAACGCACACTATTCTTCGTAATCCAAATTATATAAGCCTAGAGTCTAAAGAAGCAAAATAATTCGCAAACAAAAGCAAAAGTATTGGTAAATAATCAAGGCGATCACGCCCATTTTCGACTCACATTTCTCAATGAAAAAATTGTGTTTGGCAATAAAGCACAAGCTTACTGTGTGATTCGGGTGGCGATTTCAATAGAACAGATATCTAACTGTATGGAAACATTTCTCAGTCCTAATAAGTCAGTCCGATGACCTACGAATTATAATTACGTCAACCAAAGCTGTTCTTCTTCAGGCTACAGATTCCAAATTCAGCTACGCAGTGGCCCAAGCATGCTAGACTTATCTATTCTGGAATATAATTCTTAGTTTAGGTGTTAAGACTAACCAGCTGTCCCGTATAACTACTGTACCTAAAACGTCATCAACATCGTGCCAATGACTTGATGAACCATTCCTAAGCCTGTGACTCTGAAGTAATATCTTATTCGCACGAGAACGAAAAAAACCTACCGTATCTCGCAATAGCAAAATTTCTAACTTTGGGTATGATGGAAGTAGGGTGCGATCTCTTTCACCATACTTCGTCAGAACGTCGTGAGCTAATGTGGCGAATAAATATGGGTACTGGTACCACTGTCGTTAAGAGATGGGGTAGAAAAATTCTTGACGAAGCAAATGTATTCGTAAATATAATCCTTGTTATTCATCATAATGTACTACTTTCCTCGACCAACCGAATTCTTGCGACCTGGACAATCGTCGGAAGAATGTCAATGTGACAAAGAATCACGCAAATCAATATCACACGAAAACAAAGCTTGCGAAAGCCTAGAACCGAAACCCAACCAATTTGCTTTCGTTGCCGAATGCGAAAAAGCGCAACTGAATTTCATAAAATGTATTAGCCTACAGGGTAGGTGATATGGTAGTAGCGTTGGATAGCCTACCTCTCTCACTCACACTCCAGTCGCAAACAAATTTTGCCCAGAAATTATGTAGGCGAATCAGCTGGTGAAGTTTCGTCTCATCAGTAGTTACAAATATTACAAACGTTTGATACGGTCGTGTGCAGGTCTGCGATGTCCGCATAAAGTATACTGTATATATTCTTCAGGTATATTCCACAATTTGAATGATATTGTATTTGCGGGACATGCATCAATCATGACTAGATAATTCTAACACACGTGTTGTGCGAAAAGACCGTCGAATCCGAAAACCTCACAACGAAATTCCATTGACCCATTGGCTTACTATTGCTTCAAAGAACTGTAAATGTCGTTATTTAGCTAATCACAGCATAAATCATGAGGGAAATATCGTCACTGCTATCAAACCACTACCGCAGAGACCTTTCAGCTCTCAGCTGCACTTGTGTAGACTGGTATGGGGTTGAGGCTATTTCGCGTTGTTTATGTATTATATCAGTGGTCCATTTGATCATCGTTCAATTGAGCTATAGCTTGGATTTCAGAATGACGATGCAAGTATCGGTTCAAGTTCGTTTAATCACGAGATTGGTCTAGTTTGTTATTCAAAATATTTATCGAGGCATATGCATATTTCAAATATTTGTTTACGGCATCAGCCCATGGTTTCATTTTCACAAGATCTTTGTCCATTTGTAGAATATATGAAGACTGCTATATTTTTGGGCTAGTATTGGTCTATTTTCTTGGAATCGCAAAATGGGTTCTAATTCAGTCAGTCGATCGCACATTCCGGCATTTATACAGCTGCAATTTCTCCAATGAGGGTGACAAAATTTGTTTCGTGAGTGATGATTTCACGTCGTCCAACCGCCCACGCCATTACAATTGACCCCAAAACTCTATAATAATGCATACCATGTCATCTAGAATATGCAGATGACCAGACACATGTTTATAACCAAGTACAATAGGTCCATATGACTTCATTTGCTCATTTCATTTGTAACTATCGCAAGTCACGTGACCAATATTGAGATATAAATGACGTAGTAATGGCGTGAAAGTACTGGGAAAGGTCACGATACTAACTTTATTGGACCCAAACTGGACCGAACACAGAATTATTGCATACAAATTGTAACAAATGACAATGCAGATTCTCCAAATGATAAGTCACTATGATAGTGATTCCTGCACTGGTATGACTTCACTATATTGTTTCATTGGCATCTAACTCTAAGAGACTGATAGTTATCGTAATCTAAATCGCACGATGGTAGTTTCATCAAAGACTAGCTAACTGTTTAAATTTTACGACAATACTAGCACAGTAAGCCTACCCCACACTGGACCAAATCGTTCTAAACACCAGCCGCAAATTAGCACGGAAGCATAATTGTCTAGCCAGCATCGAGTCATTTACATATCATCTATATTGGGCATACCTTGTAGCTCCATAATTAACCAAGCTATTTGGTTGGTCAATCTGAAAATCGTTAACGGTCATTTATACCAGGTGGAGGTCAGTGGTGCCAAAATGACAGTTGGTCAAAATATGATAAACCTCATTGCACCGTTCAATAACCATCAATTTCCTCTCCCGATCCAGATAGTAATGGAAGAATAAGTCACTATAGATTTAACCGTCAGTCTTTGTGATACAGTACTTCGCACAAAGCCTAGAATGTATTGTGATTCATTTGAACTTTGCAGTGGAATGTACGAGTTTGGCCTGTAGTAACAGAATTAGGAAAGTCCTCTACATCTTCTGAGCAGAATGTATTCATTGTCACATGCCATGCATCGGTTTTATGAGTAATCAATTGTTGTTGCAAGCTTGCAACATTCGATTCTGGTACATGTCTTTGGTAAAATATAGACCCTCCTCAATAGAAAATGAAACCAGGTTTTGTTTTTCTGAGCTCGAAACCATACAGAGTGTTGATCATTCATCACTGATTGAACTTTCGCGTCTGCTACAGCTTTAGGTCCCTGCATATCAAAATCGAGCTTATGATACGATTTTACCATATACGTTGTGGCGGTTGATTGAAGTAAATGACAGAAGTTGATTACAGAATCCGTAGTAATTAATTTGCAGTGTTACGTCCTACTGTGATTCAAACTCCACTATAAATTTCTTCCCAAGTCGTCGTGTCCTCTCTGCTTGACAGGCGTATCGGTATCGACACTAAAGAGGGACTGAGGAGGTTGTTGTGCTAGTGATCCGAACTTTTGGCAGGAAATACCGACACGCGTACTAGGAACCTAGTAGTTCAAACCACCATTAAATAAAAACAGCAACAACATCCCCAAGAAGCGGTAATTTGGATTGCTAACTTATGAGCAATACTTTGGCAGCATTCGGTACCGCGGTACAGGGACCGGCACGATGGATAGAATTTATAATGTCAACACAATTTTATCTTCAGTCAAATATCTCGTAAACGTGATTCACAACCCATCCCAGCTTCGCTCCTTCGTCAGGTGAACACAGTTGCTAGACACTAAAATTGTGATGACACTTTTTAGTACTACTTTAATGTAGCGGCAGCCCACAAAACGCAATTGGTGGTCAAAGTTTCATTTCGCACCCACCCTTAACAGGGAAGCTCAACCCCTTGAAAACTGTTCAGCTAATTGATCCACCTGAGACTGCTAAGAGCAATGTGAAAGCGTCAGGTATGGGTGCCAATCTCCACTTCAGCGATGACAGAAATATGTGGAGACTTGCAAATACTTGGTTGGTAGGTCTACTCAAATATATCGGCATGACGGGACGATTGATTCCGATATGTCTCACGTAACCTTGTATCATCAGTTACATTGCTAAATCGATTGATTGAATGCTATAATAGCGGTGGTGGAGTGATGAAGTTAGATTAGGAGTTGGAATTTGTTTCACACGGTGACGAAATGGCACTTTCAAAATACAGTGTTTACATGATTAGTTTCGATTAGGATCGTACCAACGAATGGAATCAGTATGCCATTTAGTAGGCCATGCGGCAACGGATCTGCGTCGTGATTCGAATTAGCGATTCCAATTCGTAATATTCGGATAGAATCTGGCGGCACAGCTTGAAGTTCATTTCTTGTATAATTATGGGAGTGTTTATTTTATGGAGTATTTCTTGATGATGTTTTGTTATGATAATGTTGTCATGCTAACATATAGGGTCACATACAATGCGAAGGTCCCAGGAATTGACTGGTAGGTACATCTACCTAGGCCTACGTTTTCAGCACTAAACGACAGGAATTTAAAGTTTCGATTCGACAAGTACAAGATGATATTAAGATTAAGATCTCCTTGAACAAGTATAGTACTAGAGTCGATAGGGGACGATCAGATTTTCGCTTGGGTCAAAGTTTGTCACCACAGATTTGACGTCTAACTTTAGTTGGTTTAGAAGTTAGTTCATAGCTTTCGGAGCCATGGTGATTTATCATCTAAAAGGAATATATCATTCAACTTTTAAAACCCACATTCACGACGCTCGTTAGGGATTTGGGATCAAAATCGAAAATCGCTATTCAAATGGTGTAGACCCGAAACTTTGAATTTCAATGAGAGTCAATACGTCGCTTTACTTTACACGTACCTGTATCAAAATAACAGATGAAATCTTAGTGCTAGTCAAACTGAGATTATGGATTGAAAGCAGGGATTTCTAAAACACGGGATTTAGAAATCCCTGATTGAAAGTAGCCTAATTACCATTTCCGAATTTTCGCAATCATTGTTGGATTCGATGCTTTGTGATTTGAATTTTGCCTGACATTTTAAAGATGTTTGTATAAAATTCATTTCACACCATCTTTTGCTATTAATGTCTCACATAAGGTCGTTGTACAAGACAATATGCTTAAACCTGTGACGTATATAGACAATTTGATGACGGCCTGAAGGCTATATCCACACCAATAGAAATGAATTGAAGATTCGTATGACCCCCTTTCACCTGTATATAAAAGTCACGAACGATTGAAATCGTCGGGTCGCTAGACTATTTTAACCAGTCGTCTCAGATCAGCAAGATTATAACTATTAAAAACATTCCTTTGAACTCTTACGAACTCTGCGTTGATCGACAATTCCTCAGATCCACATTTTCAATTCATAATGAGCAAGATATTCCCTTGATGATAAGGCGTGGTTTAAACAACCACGCCACCTGGGTTAAGCGATCTAGTTCCGCTCCGATTATTACTCAATTCGCCTTATTGATTAAATCAAATACGCTCTATTCATTAACAAATACAGCCCGCCACCGTGACACGAATAATTTGATCCAACTCTCTCTTATAGTGTACCTAACCTGTCAGAAAAAATTAAAGTATATTGATGGTAGCCAATCACTTGACAGATTGATAGTGTCAGCAAATTTTACCTACCTTTTGTTGGAAACAAATAGTTCAAGCTCTTGCAGCTCCGCTTGCACAGGTAGAAATCAGACGAAGTCATGCAATATCTTCGATAGTATTTATCATGGCAACCAAGGGACCAAGCGCATTTTTGGCAAAGTATAGTTAGGGTGATAGTTTTAACCTAGCTGTGAACGACAATTTGATCGCTGCGACCAAATGGTGTAGTGTACAAGTTCGAACAGTTCAAGCCAGCATTAAAAAACTTGTGGTCAGTTAAATCTGTGGTGACTCAATAATCTATTATTTAGAGTAGACAGCGTGTTTCATTCGAATTGTCCAATCAATTAAAGAAACGTGGATTAGTAACTGATGATGGTTAGCAGTTTAGTCGCGTCGTGGCGGAAATAGCTATTCGCTGTTCCCGCGTAGGCAGAGGTGGTACTATGTGTGTCTGCGTGTCAACAGGCAAGATGTTCGACTTCTATCACTTTTGCTTTCCTGACATATTGATTCTGTGCATGCCAGATTGTCAATTTCTGAAGAAATAATTCATGGAACAGAATGCCCGATTTAAGGAGGGTGAAGCCTAGTGTAACGGTCAAAGCGAAGAGCTTCAGAAGCGAGCCTATATTTCTTTACTAACAACAGAAACACCAGACTCCTGGTTACAGCTTTATCAACCCTCCCCCCATATTTACGCCTCCGTGGGCATTTCATCTGATGATTGTCAACTTCAAATAGGTGTAGTGATGGTCTAGATTCATGTCGACCTCCTGGAACAAAACAATATTTCATATTCCATATGAAATCGGCGGAGTTTCACTCACTCATATGGCAGTCTGAAGATTTCTTCTGGCATCCGACATGATGGCCTAATGAGCTTGTTAAAATCTGGTACGCGTCATGGTTATTTATGTGTTACACTTCAAATCTCGATTCCAGGCGTTCTAGTGCAGTAATTGTTTATATAAATATAGAATAATGCGGAGACTATGTCTGTTCAAAGCACTTGTACCATATTTTGAGGACGTTTAGAAGACAGAATGAAATCTCGCAATGATATCAAATGACGCATTCGAAAAGCTGTGAATAGTTGTCCTAACTAGAGACATTTTTTCCATTTTTACATCCTCCGAATATTTTTTCCCTCAGTCGTATAGATGGAAAAATTTTGAACTTTGCGAGTTCGCAATGATAATCGCAAGGTATAGTAAGCAGCTCTTTTAGTCAGAGGAAACAGGACAGTCACTAATCAACTTCGAGACAAGACCGGTCAATGTTGAACTTCCGTCCTACAGGATGATATCGTATAATACTCGCTTAAAAAGTGCCCGCAGACAGGTTTAAAGTTGATCTGAGTTCGATTTGGAAGCGTTGGAAATAACCTATAGAATATATCTCACCACACACGAACACGGTGGGTTGCTTGAATTATTGTCAGGCGCAGGGTGAGCATGGCAATCTTGACCAGTATAGATAATACAAAATGGCGAATATGCACGACGCATTTTTTCGCGCGAAATCTTTTCCGTTTATTCTTTCTTTCCGAAAATTGAGTTGGGTGTATTTTCTTATCGCCAATTTCAATTTTTTTGTGCCTTTGCTATAGATCATTTCTATATATGTTGGTTTATGTATTTTGAGCTGGTTTCGAAAGTTCTAACTAAGTTGTTTTGGACTGAATATGTCATCACGGACATTGGTATTCTAACGGTCAGAAGCTAACCGTAAACGATCGAACAAAGAAAGCATTGCGCAACGAATTCCTTTAGCCTATCCAGTAGGTAATGTCAGTATTGAAATGCCACGAATACATACACAGTTGTACCTGCGCAATTATGTACAGCGAGAATTTTTAACGCTTACTAAATACAAAGTGAGCTCTCATTTATTAATTGTCGATTCTTTTATTCAGAGCCTCAAGATCCATCGAACAATTTGACCATAGGAACCCAATGTGGAGCAGACAGCTCGATTGCGTCGTCAATGGGAGAGTTCGACGTCGGCGTGATGCCAGTTATTTATGACGAATGCGAGAGAAACAGAGAGACGACGTCAAGAAACATTAGTACGCTTGCCGGCGATTCCAGTGGAGACGAAACATTCGCAGCTGAGATGATGTCGCCGGGCGTAACGGACTACAGTTCGCACGAAATGAGGTCCCCTTTGCAGTGGAGTAGTAGTCGGGTCGAACGATCTAGGCATGCAAAGCGTCGTAGTAGGGCTTCTCACGTGGTGGGGGCAACGAGCGATATCAGACGTTACAATCAACAGAACTCAGATCAGCGGAGGTGCAACCGTTTCCTGTCTTCTGAAACAATAGTGTCAGATTGCCATTCAGAAGAAAACAGCCAAGCAGTGCAATACCAACCAATCAATTATTCGAGAGCGGGCAGCCGTCACGCCAGCGACGAATATAGTTCAAACGGCAGCGGCGTCAAAGAAATTACGGCCAACCCATTCGGAAACTCATTTGAACCGGCTCCTGCCTCAGGCTCTAGCGTGATGCGCGAGATTGATTTGGCAGTATCGCTGGCACATTCGCGATTTAAAAACGTTAGCCCTCAGTCCTGTGATGTTTTGACGAATGAAAGCGAAATTTCGCCCGCCTTTTCTGCCTGCGATGTTCACGTCACTCGAAAAGATAATCGTCGCTCATCAGATGCCGTAATAGTGCTACGAACGAGTCAACACGCTGACGCTTCGTCGATGACAAAGAATTACGCATCGCATAACATAAATGCGCGCTCAGCAGAAGATGAGTGGAAGCGGAAGTCAGATTACGGTGGTGCTTGCCCGGCAGTGCACGAATTGAAAGCCACTTTCAAACAATCAGACGTTATAGAGTCTCTGGGTCGTCGTTCGATTGAGAGCTCTGATCGTAACGTCCAAAGCAGGGAAAGAAGTCGTAGTACAGCTGATGTAGTGTCTTCTGAGTCAGCAAATAACGAACAAAACGGCTTGCTTTTCGAGACGAAAATAACTTCTGACCACGATGAAAGAAATACAGCGTCCTACGCTGTTGGCGCATCATTATTACATGTGCAGTCACCGAGGCATGAGCTATACTGGCCGCGCTCTAGAAGTAGGCCTATATATGAAAAGCAAACGGCAGTTAGGTCAAGTGCAAAGAACGGTTCGCGTGGATTACACCACGCGGAAGTGCTATCGAACAGTGAAGCAGACAATAAGCCAATAAATTTATCGTTGCAACAGGGGAAAACTCGACAGGGTGAATTAGACTGTGAAGTGTCGCCTCAAAATATTACTAAGTCTTCCGAGTTTCGTAAATGCGCCAAGTCGTTTTCGTCAAGAGAAAAGCCTTATCAAATTTCTAAAAGACGAACAAGAAGCCAGTGTTCAGTAAGCCCCAGTACGTCGGGGCCTGCGCATGATTTCGATCGTGAATACGTCGATTCTAGATCGTCTAACTCGGCTAGACAAGGCTTTACTCATGATATGGGAATAGAAAATAGGTTACTTATAGATGACTACAATAAGGATTCTGCTTCTTGTATTAACCAAGGACTAACTCCGGATTCTAACTCAGGCTTATTTTCCCCTAGTGAAGCTTCACATATGATGGTACAAGACGACTCTAAAACTTACGCGATACTGAGTGGACGTCGTAACGAAGAAATGATGAATTCACACATGCTTTCAACTTCGGGATCATCGATACAGCAGCAAACGCTGTTCCCACAAGGCCGACACTCTCACTCAATCATCAACTATGTTGGACACCACGCCCCAAGCCCTGACATGAGGCCGTCAGAAATGAGCCCATCTCCACCAGTGCGTGACCACAGAGCAACGCCGTCGTCTTCACTGCCCGGCATAGCTTCTTCAAGCAAATCGTTTCAAAACGTGATAGTTCCCAATCGTCATAACCATCATTCCGCAAGTCCATCAAGTAGAGAAGAATTTCATGTGTCTGAGGCTTTTCAACGGCAATATGACAACCCTCATTTTGATTCCGTGTTGCACGATTCAAGACACCAACTTCATCAACATCCTTCTTTGGCTATGAGCCAACATCATGGCGGGTCTACGTTTTCCCCGTTGCACATGCCGCAATCTCAGCAGACTCAACAATTTTTTATGAAACATCACCAGAATTTGCCTCCACACGCAGGCCTTGGACCTTCGAGTGCAATGCTGCAATATACATCTCCAATGAGAATGCCTCAGCATCAAGGATACCTAAAGCCACCGCCTGTGGATCTGGATGATGTGAGTATTGAGTTTATGTCGCTTCCTGTAGCATATTAGCATGTAATCCTCACGGGTGTACCGTGGTACATTACTGTATTTTTACGAGTTCCGAGGTTCTCGCTGTCGCTAACGCAATCATGTAGGCAATCCACCCGGCCATTATTATGAGGAAATAGCATTATGTTTTGAGTCCATTGCGAGTATATTTGCTACTGCTAATGAAACTGATAACTCACCATAGGCCCTGGTGTGAAAGTAGGGCTGTTAGCCGATCTACGAAACATATGCAAGGCGACAATATTTCGCCTATCGCTCGCTACGAGCACATATCATATCTAGCTAGAAGGGCGGGCCATGGCTCAATCTGTCAACCGTAATCTCATTGTTGATTGCTGACTTTATTTGGGATAAGATTATTGGCTGTTCATGAAGACAGCCACTTGTGATGAAACAATCGATTTCTCGTGTTGTTGCCCGACTCGTTGAAATTGAATAGTGTTTTGGGGCTACGTAGGGTGGTAGATCATAGACCTGTATCACTATAGAAAACGGTTTCTCAGCGCAAGTCATTTATTTGGCCATTCAATTTCTGCGGCTGCGATGATCAAAACAAAGCTTCCATAAGATCTTATAACAATAGTTTCGTATCTATTCATCTATTGCAGTCTTCGTCAGTTTAAACGAACTCGCGTCGTGGAAGGAAGACAGTTTCCTGATTAAGTTCACTCATAAACAACCCATTCAGCACAAACCATCTGTTTTTCGTCCTGTATTAAATGTGGTCTTAAAATCCTTTGCGCCAGACACCAATAAAAACAGTCATTTCCGTTATGAAATACAAGCTGTGTCAAAATATCTTGCATTTTACCTTGACTCTGCTAATTGTGCTTGGCTATGGATTTCATAAAAAGTGCTGTGTTGCCTTCTCGTGGTTAACTAATGAAAATCTCCCACACATCCGCCGTTTAGTAATGTTGTTTGGCAAGACCTTGAAATATCTTGCTCCAATGTCATTCAGACGGTGCGCGAGGTAATAATGATTGAATAGGTGAAGTTTTAATGCAATGCACTCAGGTGAACCCAACCAGCTGATCTTGAACGTTAACTCATTGCTGTGGTATTCGGAGCATGTCGTGGGGCCATTATTATAGTACCAAATGGAAATACGATAATGGTGGGGTCGTTTTTGTCTTAATTTTGTTATAATATCCGTAAAATTGTGGCCCACTTAATAAGCTAGATTAAATATGGTGAAATTGCTTTGCTGATGTTGGAATTCGGTTGGTCGAGTTTGAAAATCAAAAAATATGTTTTCGTTTTTTGACGAAATCCCGTCAGCAGCTGATAAACGAGTTATTGTCAGGAACAAAAAAGACCTCGCCAAAGTATACTTAGAGACTCATAGTAAACAGGTATGCCGCGGAAAATTGGGTCGGATTAACCCGGAAGGATTGTTTTCGCTTATTCGCCCGCCAGTTAGAATTTAATCGTCGTTATCGTTTGGAATAGAGTGGTATTTTTCCGACGTTTATTTATTATATGACCAATTGACCATTGAAAACACGTACTCCGCCTAGGTATCCGGTCCAATAAAGAGTTATTGTATACGGCGGTCTCAATCTCGTAGCTTTCCCTTGAAAATCAGATCAACATGCCGTAGCCAGCGGCAAATTATGAAACACTGTCATAGTCGTTTTTGCGAATCCAACGTATTTGACACTTTGAGACAGATGCCATATTATGGGATGCTACCTTCTCTTATGTGAGTAATGAAAAACTTACACGTAAAGGGTTAAACTAGCCACGGTTATGTGACATTACGAAATGGCTTGTTTTCAATTGTCGTAAACAATCTTTTCTACTCGTGCGAGATCTTCCAGTAGCCAATCAGATATAGGTTACCGCTAGTATTTGTATCAAGATGATGGATTGATTTAATCCAACCAAACCTGCCTGCTGTTTGTTCACTGATCGCCATGAAGATAATGACGTAACGCGTTAAAGGACGCACCAATTCGTACTGACCACTGAGCTGCCATTTTCAAGTGATTTGATAGATACCACACTCGCTAATGATCGTTTTTTTGCGGTGAAAAATAGATCATTGATGGGTATATCATAGCAGTCACACTTGTGAAGATATTATTGTTGTCGGAACGGTTACAGCTGCAAGTACGTGTTTACTCGGAATAGTAGGTAATTTACGAATTCCGAATAACCCAATCGCATAGGGAATTTCTCCCGTTTGGAATATATCTGATGCGAACAAAGAAGTAGTCGTATTGCTTGCACTCAACATTTCCACCTCATGACCGCATTGCTGTGATCCGCACACACTACACAGCCACTAGCCTATTCAGCGAATTTCGGCGGCACTTGCCGGGAGGAGATAAACATAAACAAACTGTCCAGAAAATATCAAAATCTTTAGAGCTCTGTGCCATTCAAATTCCTAACTTGTGTAGCATCTCATCCATCACCAAACGTCGCCAAGTGCAGGCCTAATATGTAATCGTATGTAATGTATCTACCATTCGAATGAGATAGCGTACTATGTCTTTCTTATGCCCACCAAGTTCGTTTTTGAGAACGGATTGTTTGTTTACTGTTTGTGGCAAGACGTTATCCCATATTTTGAAAGTCTGGGCATTGTTTATGTGCACCGGGCGAGTTATCCGGATTATCAGAAGCGTTCGTATTTCAAGAGGAACCGACCTGTCAGCGTTCTCTACAAGGAAGAGTAGGAGGTTCACGTGACATCCGGAGCGTCTATTTAACGCAAGTGGCCTATTGCGCTTCCTGGCAATATTATCGTGAAATGATGCAACCATACGGTTGCAGTTATCTGCATGCAACGAGGAAGCGGTTGCGATATAAGACCATAGATGTACAACGCTGTGCTTAGCATGTAACTCGGTTTCTTACGTTCCAACGAATGAGCCCTCATTACAGTTCACATATATGATATCGGTAGCCGGTTTCAATGCGATGCAACGCACTCATCCCTGGATAAGATCGGAGTCCCGTCGCGATTGAAATGATATGAATAAGTGGAAATATCACTACTATATGACTAAACTATTCAATTTATTCGTCTCATGCATTTTCCGGTCCATACATTATCATATGATGCTTAAAGTAGGAATCGTCATGAAAAGACACCCAAATCGCTATTGTGGCGGGTATGTCTCAACTGTCTCGATGCAAAACGCTGTTGTGTACAGTTGTATGTACGGACGCTGCATCTACTCATGTTTAGGGCATGTGATATTCAAATTGTGTCTGCAGTACGCACCCATTCAGGCTTTTCCTGAGGTCGTATCTTGTGATCTGTTACAATACACAGACTATATTAAGTTTCTAAGGTCCTATTATGCGTTTTGAGTAATATGAGGTGTTGAATGTTGATATTGCTCATCTCAGGCGACTGTTGTATTGACCAGTCATTCAATCAATCCATTGATGCGGTTTAACATGTTGGCACAAATGCTCGTATACACACCGCAGAATCTGGATTTGTAGGCCATTTTGCGTCAGCATATAGTTGTGCACGCCGATGACAACCACATCAAGAGCTTGCTGTGGCGTTTGGTAGGCAGGTGTCACAAAACAACGCCCAATATGTATAATTTCAGTATAGTAGAAGCCGATACCGAGAATGCATTTCTACTAAGCTATGTGAAAAATGTAATTCTTTTTCTGTTACTGTCAATGAAATGGTGTTAGTTCACATCAGGTCGTAAAGAAAGTTTACACTATCTTTTCGCTAAAATTGTAGTTTGCGGTGGCCGTATTTGTGTTTGATTACGCTGTATGCGGTTTTGGCAAACGCCGTGGTGTGGAGTTATTTAAGCCAGCAGATTTTCGTATCTACTACGATACTAATCGCTACAACATCGGGATGAATTTTATCATCACTCAACATCACTACTAGCGAGTAATCGTGATTTACAATACAACGCGCCACACTCTTATAAATGTCAGGATGGAACGCCTTAAATGCGCCGTAATCGTATCAATTATTTATATTAAATCGGAGTTGGAAACAGCCGGAGCGCAACAGATAGCGCCGACTCCGGAAATAGTTTTGCACACCGGCTACAGTAGCGCGACACTTCAAATACGTATATTTAAATATGTTATCGGCTCAAACAGAACACATAAGCACGAAGTAGGACAGTTAGGTTGCGCCAAATCTTTGATATCCGTGTTTTGGCAATTTAAGTCTCCTTCTTTGCCTTCTGTTTGAGACATCATCTCCTTTAGGTCGCAGGCCCGCTGTAATAAATATTTTGTAGCTATTCGTTAGGGACGATCTTGAGTCGCTAAACCCATGTAACGAAGGTGACAACACGGTTAGTGACCCCGTGGTGTGTGCATTCTCAATCGCCCCCGCTTTTATACTGGTCTTTCTTTTCATCGCCTTCACAACTGCGAAATGTTGTGGTTGATAGAAACTCCTATATCATTTGCATTCAGCACATTAAGTACTCATCAAACGTCATGATTTTAATTGATAAAATGATATGTAGCCAAAACTTGTAAGACCTGTTAGATTAGTAGGAGATCCACCTTCAGCTATCTACTTACCCCCGTATCCAAATAGATCATTTGCATACGAGATATACAAAACTAGAGTTTTGTCATATCAGACAATTATTTTGGCTTGGGAACCTCGTCGCACGTAAGCTTATATACATTTACTGGTCATCTAAATAGGAATCGTTACACATGAGACGGCGAGGAAAAATCACGGCACGGTTTGTACCAAGAATATTGATTGACTTGACTTGACTCATCCGCAAAGAATTCCTATGTCGTAAATGAGACATTACGAGGAAGTCCACCTCGTCTCAGTGCTTAATGAAAACTGCCTGGTCTATTGCAGGATTTAACCGCGGTGAATGAGTTCTGAGTTCATGGCAGGTGCATTAATGGCTTGCAATGCAACTTTATCGCGGCTTTGCGCAGTTTCTGTAACTGTCTATAGAAAACCAGATTATTGCTGAGTCGCAGTTTTATTATTATCAATGACAAACGCTTGATCTGACTTGTGCTCACCAAAACCAAGCGCGTATAGTCTAAAATCTAAATAACCTTGTCATCAGGAATGCCAAACCAGGGTTATGATCAACTCAATATATTTGATGATTTAATGGGGAAATTACATTGACTTTAGTTATTAACTAACCTCGTTTACTAATCGCAACTTCAAGGTCAATTGGGGGCTGATGGTAATTGTCCCAAACTTAATCGGTGATTATATTCGCCCCCTGAGTGTCTCAAAGGATCCTCCCTCAGACCCATGCATCTAACTTGGACGTTTAGTTCAAGGTTATCCAGAGATCAACTCAATGCTATGGTATCGTTTTTGACAATTGACTGCCCGGCTGCCTATATGAGTTGCCTTGTGAGTGTCTCAAATACTCAATAGACTGATTTTTATTTCAGTTATCAGAAGATGAACGAGAACGGATGCGTGTCAAAAGAGAACGGAATAGAGTAGCGGCTGCCAAATGCAGAAACAGACGGCGGGAACTTCTTGAACGTTTGGAAAAGGTAACTTACTATTTCTATAACGATCTACTTACCTTTAGCCTGGTGTCGATGACCGTCATGAAATCATTTATCATAGTAGTGTATAATTACTGACGTCCGTGCTTGAAATATTCTTAGTCATTTATTAGAACACAGGCAACAAATTGCACTTGTATATAACTATTTATTTTGACCACATTGACACGAATAGCTTATATTATGCACAACAAAATACCCTACTATCGAATACCGTTTTGACCTTTTCGGTGTTTTTCACGAAGACATTCCTTAGGATTATGCAACAAAATGAATTTGACATTAAGAAGGAAAAATAACATCCGCCAATCAGTTAGCGCGGTGGGAAAATATTCTGTCACGCATTGGAACGTTAGGACGGCTAGGCTATTAACCTAAATTGTGCAAATTCTATGAAGCATAGCATAGTGAGGCATATAGTCATTATAACAGCGAAAAGATTCTGTTTTACCTTGTAACTGGCCTATAGCACGAATGACTAGCCATTCAAACGATTCCATGACGAGTATCAAAACCATTGAGTTTGAATCACAATTTGTAATGTAGACTGCGCAAAGATTGTTTTACAAAATTTCTTGCTCAATGACCAAGCCTCACGTCTCAACATGCTGTCGCAACTCGCTATGTCCGATTTTCTATTACTACCTAAGATTTGAGGTTTGTTGCGAAATAGCGCACACAGCATGACTTTGACATCCAACACCCTTGCTTGTGAGCGAAATGAGTGGACAGTGGACGTCAATATGTCCGGTCCATTTTCAAAACGATTCGGACCTAGCAATCGTAAACGTTACAATGCAAGGTATCAAAAATGAGGGCAATTGGAATCGATATCATCGTCATTCAGGGATTCCTTCGCTTTTAGTCAAAACCTCTCTGGTTTCATTGCAGTCAAGTTACGTTAATGACCCAATAGTATAAATATTAGCCGACTAGGTCCAAGTATACTAAGATGCAATGTAGAACCACAATGGCCAATAGTGATAGAATTGCGCTCTGAATGCTTTTTAATGCTGTTAGACAGCATTTTAAGTAAATTATAGTCGGGGAGGGGGTTCGCAAACCTTTAACGAGAGCCCTGACTCTTGTTAAAAGCTGGATTCAATGAATTAATGTGTAAAAAACAACTCTGGAAGCTCTAGAACAGCGAGACAAGCTTTCAGATCGAGTCCTTGAAAATACGCGACATATATTCGAAGTCAAAAACAACCTCTTCAAACCGAGTACGCGATGATTCAGTCCGAAACTGCCGAGCGAAACTTCTTTCATTCCTCGTAAACATTATTATCATTATATCTCACCGGTTGAAAACTAGAGACAAATATTATCACGTCAACCTCTACGTCACGATTGGAAAGTTTAAAGACGGGAAATTTTCTAAAATAGCCTACGATTTTAGTAGATCCAAATGATTGGTATTTGGAATGTCGTGTTTTCGCTTAAGATGGTGAATACCGATAGTAGTTGTGTACAGTCGGTGGATAAAGCGATGCGCTCCATCGCTGAACGGTACGCAAACATATGCTGCGAAGGGTTAAATGGGGCCGTTTGTGTTTTTGTTCGATGATGGCGGTGAGGTATTTGGAGCGGTCATGTTTTTACGAAACTTGATTCGTTTGAAAATGGAATAAATCGACCACCTGATCTTATATGACTTATTAAATGTGCCTTTCAATGATATTATTTTGATTGGTAACTGGACACGAGATATACTTTCCACCCCGTCGTTTTTGGGACACCTCGGTTTCCTCCAAACCACAATAGCGTTTACTTACTTTGAAGATAAAAAGATCGAGGGGAATACCAAAGTCCGGAGAATAGTTCAAGCGAACACAAACAGTTCTTTTTAACCCCTTCATCCCCGTCGCTCGATTTTAAATCGCCAATTGGATAATTCGTAGGCGTCAAAATCGCCCAATCGCGCCGGTGTCTCAGACTTCCGCATCGCCAAGGGTTATGATATTCACTCGACCGTGAAATTTCGCGGTCTCAAGAAGGGTCATTATGACGTCATTGCGTTGTAATTGTGGCCTGGCTAAAGCGTTATCCGCACGCGTCAACAGTACGCGAGCGACGTTGTCGTCTGCGTAAATATAGTATTTGACATCGAACGATGGAATCAGTATACATGTATTGCCAAATTGCCATAGAATCACATATGATATACTGTAATTTTGTGTGTCATTCACTGTGCAAAGTGTTGTAAATATGACAACTATATCAACAAAACTGTCCTCCAAAATTGAGCTCGCGCGTTTGCGGGGCTATTTGTTGTAAATCGTCTTGCGCGTTGGCTTAGCGAGTGGCATCAGTGGAGAAATATTGTTGTTGGTTTTCAAGGCTACGATTGTGTTGGTGCTATACGATTGCGGTGACGAAGTATTTCCATCGCGAATCTAGGTTTCAAGTTACATAATCAAAACTATCATTGAAGAATGCATTGAAATTTGAGCGACTGGATCTCGTTTGAAAAGGAGAGGGACGCAAAAACCTTTTGCAAAACTTTTACTTGGACAAGCAATCAGGGAATTTCCAAACTTTACACAGCGCTAATATATAAACTATTAGTCTGAAAGGGGTCGAGATTTTTTAGGTAAAGTCTACAGGACAACAATCACACGGAAAGTTTTTTCAAGTCTTCTTCCCAAGTATTCCTAAAACAGGATGTGACGAAATAGGTCAAGAAATTCGAATACAGTGGATAGATAAACTTTTTCCAGGAAGCGCAGTAAAAAATTTGCGTTCGTCTTTAATGTGAGAAAAATGTGTAAACACGATGCACGCGCACGATATGCATATAGATGCACGAAAAGCGGTTGTATGACTGTATGTGTAGCCAATATCATCGTGATGTGAGTCTGTGTACGTACATGCAGTAAAAACCTAATGGACAAAATCGCAACATCGGCTTATATTTATTCGCAGTCCCGTTTTTACATATTCCAGACACCCTGCGCTTGATTATTCCTTCTGACTCGCTTTGTGGCATTCTACTTTATTCCGCATGGAAGTCGTGTGTGTTTGTAAAGAGAAAGTAGCCACTGTCAGCCGCATTCGCTGTACAGTATGTGAAGACTTAAGTTACTCTGTGTACTTGTAATATGAGCTCGTTTGTCAGGTTAGCTCTAGTTCAATATGTCCCGGCTATGTTTACCAATGTCTGTTGGAATTTACTGATATCGTGACGCGATTGCATTCCCACGCCTTCCGTCAAAAGATTTCATTTTTCATTTTAAAAAATGACATTCGCGACCATATCATCGTATCATTCCCGATTGCTTGTTGAAGACTTGGATGAGGTTGTTAAGTAAAAGGTTTCCTGAGTCAGTAAAATGACGTATCGTATATCATAGCGGTGGCGATGCGTCGCCGTCAAGCCAAACATTTCTTTCGCCATGAGTGATGTCACACTTTGATAATGGCAAGCAAGCCAACAGCGACAACAGTCACGTTGGTTTAGGCGTATATGTGACACCGTCTCTAGGAATTTCATTCATGATTTCGATCCGGTATGTCAGTTATGCTTGGTATTTCAACGCATACTATGCTCACTCAAGCGAAGCGTCCGTGTCTGTCATAATATTCCTTGTTTGCGCTTTCGCGCATTGACCCACTTCTGTCGTGTACTCAACTACGCGCTGGCCACTTTTTTGGCACTTGTAAATGATTCACTCAATCTAAGTTATACTGACAGAAAAACAATATCCCGTCACGAATTGTCCCATTTTTGTGGATGATTTGGTTGTCCCTGTAGACAATTTACAATGCGCATTATTGTGGTATCATCTCAATGCCTGTTGGTTAGGTTGTGACTATGACAAAGAGGAAATATCACATCATGCCTTCGTTGGCAATAATCATCGGATCAGTTTACAATCATGCGTGGTTCAACGTCAGGAATGTTTCGATAATGATTGTTTTCATCGCGGTTTCCAGCTCTCAATGATTTCCTTGACATCGAACGCCTTAGTTTAACCAACTGAGGCGCGGTGCAGTATTTAGGCTACCATCACTGATTATATGATTGAAACAAAGTGTAATTCCTGCGTATTTGCGGAACGTTGCATACTTGAACGCACTTAACTCTAGAAATCGCTAATCACAATTTCCCGGCGGTGTGCCACACATCATTTGCGCTGTTCTAATTCAAACTTGGGAAGGTTAATTTGTAGGAACTGGTGTGTAATTTCAGAAATATCCCAATATAAATGACAGTTGTCGGAAACAGGAAGATATCATTGAACAATAACACATAGCACGCCATTTTTATTTCACCTGCATTGTGATGTAATTGCATAGAAGCCTAACCTAAAAATTACATCCATTTTGATTGCGGCATCTTAACGCGCCCGTTGAAGGTGGAGATTGAGGATGCGTGCGAACGAGGACCTTCTACGTTGTGATGTTGACAGTATGTATGTTACTTGACTTGAATCCCCTCTCTGCTCGGCACATACGCAAACACATTTGTATATATTACCTATGCATCTTCGTAATTTGCAAGAGGAATGTATAAATGCAAACGAGGGGTAGGACTATCCTGCGACAAAGTGATGGTCTGACAGCAAAATGCATGTTTACCACCACAAACACATACTCAAAACATCACACACACAAACACACCGACGAACGAGACAGCCTGTTTTTATGAGTAAGGTATTACCACTACACCAGATGAAGGAAAGCGCGCCACTGCTTGACCGTATATGGGATTTTTTCTCTACTTCTGTCTGGAATTTATGGAAAAAAAAACAAGACACATACAGATATGAAGGTCACAACCAATTGCTAGTAGACGAATGCGTTGCAGAACGAGATGCAATTAAATTACAAAGTGTGATGTTTGAATGGAATTTGTTATTCAGCATTTCTGTCAAAACCGCATAAGCTGCTTATAAGAACCGTGCCAACCTTTTGGCAGATTTATTCCATATGAAGGCTTTCGTCTTAATGATAAAGTTTGTGGCATTTTCCATCCATGATTACTACTTGAACGATATTCATATTTTTGCACATCAACACTTTCTAACCTTATCTGTTTTTGAACTGCACATCGCAAGATGGACTTTGTTTTTCACGATCGCCCAAACAAAGAATCCTAGCTCGCACAAAGGTTGCCTTATTGAGGTTGCTGACTTACGCAATATAGAAACGCGGGAATATTGACACTGTGTTTGTGAAACTATATCGCGAAGAAACAATCTCTGAAATTGTTGTGGATCATATTTTTCTTTTAACGGAAGTACTGTACCACGCAATATGATATCAACTTAAGGATTGTTTTGCTCGGTCACGTGGTCATACCGTCCAAACTAAATTTTCATTAATATGCCCATGTCGATGTGAGATTGTTTGCCTTCGACGTCACACTCCGTCTCAGACAACAATCAAGCATCGGCGAAGGTCTGTATAAATACTGTTAGCATAGTGTTCTCAGCTCGCTAAGTTGAGTTTGAACTGAGGCCTATTATAGGGCCATAGGGGGCTGGTGTTGAACTAAAATTCAAGTTCTGGATAACGGTGTAACTACTTGGAACTTGGAATCAGGTTACAGCGTCAGGTAATGACCATATAACGTAGTCAATTGCATTTCGCCATCCGTAAAACACCACTTCGAACACAGCCGTAGTGTAGTGCAATTGAATACCGGCCTCACGGCCGAGGTGGACATCTCGAGATCGCAATCAGTCCGGCGCAGATGGAATTGCAAAGCAATTGTTGCACGGCGTCGGTATAGGTGATGATAAGTAAACAGTGAATTGCAAGCGTGATTTGCAACGTTGCCATTTCAAGGCATGACAATCAAGCGCGATGCTTTTGCCTTCCAGGAAGCAGAGCAGCTGGAGCGTGAGCAGGAACTTCTACGTGAAAACGTTCGCCGACTCCGGGTTCAGAAATTACAACTTGGCAGTATGCTCGAAGAACACGAAACGTCTTGCGAGAAAAAGGTGGAGGAAACTGCTGGAAACTCGGCAAAAGTGTCAAACGGATCTCCCAATGCTTCGTTTGCAGGAGTCGCTAATGACGAACAACTGCCCTCAAGCGCCCATGCAGGTGGCATAGGTAAACTATTTCATAAATTTGTTACGGTGTACCTTAGCATTGTATTATAATACTAAATTTAGTGCGCCACGTGTCACCTAAGGATGGAAACTACATACACAGTCTTGTACAGTCAGTTGGCTTGACTCTCCGCTTTCTGATCGGAAGGTTCCGGGTTCGATTCCCGACAGACAAACCAAATACTTTAAAATTGAATCCGTTCTTTGTCTGCTTGACAGTCAGTATCGCTAGAATGCGGAGGGTTGCGGTTGTGATAGTGTTCAGCGCTAACCCGTAAGTATCGACGCGCATACATGAGTATTGACCTTTCGTATAATACGACTATATCCTATAGTTGAAAACGCCATGAATCCTAAACAACAACAACAACAGTCAAGAGTTTTTGAAACATCCATTATAATCTTTTCGTCAGGCTCTTTGGCAGCCATATGCTACGGAAACTAATAGGACTCATTGCTAATAATTGTCGACTAGGAGTCCAAAACAGTAGTAAGTTTCGTGAGCCAATATAATATATTTACGTCACACATCATGAAAGCCGGGCGCAGGGTTCACAATGATACGTGTCGCTTTTACTCTCGACGGATAAATTGATGTGAAATGTATCTCTGTACCTAATTTACAGCGGTCACTCGCCTGAAATGTCACCGTAATTGGAGCGTGTACCCGGCCGTTTGTTACACAATGGTGTGTAGCCTAGTGTAGGCCTACTCGTGTGAGACACAGCATCTAAATCTAAAAAGTTGAACTGATATATCTTTATGCACAATGAGTAAGTTTAATGGTTATGGAAAATGGTCATGATTAATGATAGGCAAATTTGAATACCCTTTCCTTCGAAACTAATAATCTATACTAGCTTTATCAAATCGCTATTTAAATTAGACAAAAGTAGCCATCACAAGTCGGGTGTAGTTCACCAATCTACAGCTTGCACCAACAAGAGGCTCTTTGATAATTATCTATAGTTCACAGTTAGGTCGCAGTTAATGCATAGCATGTCATGAACCGACTCGATTCAACACACCCGATCAAACTTCCCCTACGATTTTCCTCAACATGACGTCAATAAGCCGATCGAATTAATATTACTATGACAACGATTGCCTAAATATCTCGCGTTACGTGACCTGCTGCTAATACTAAATGATTACCATCATGATGTGGGCACATTGCAGTTGGTATCAAGGATAAGATTTGTTAGATCAATGGTCGCTGAGTTCTGTTTGACTATACGAGCGACTATTACCAAGTTTTATTGTTTACTATCTGATTTTGAGCAGCCTGCGATGCTGTCTGATCCCTACCTGGGTAATCGTACATCATTCAGCCATTCGAATCCCGTTTGTATGACGTCAATCGCTTGAAATGTGGTCTATTACTACTGCACTGTTAGAAGGCGTGGAGGACTATGATGTTAATCGAAATGCCCCATGACCGCACGTCCGCGTATCCAATAGTCTTGGCTGTCAAATTTACACTTTAGAGTCCTAAACGTCAATCCTAGCTCTAATATACCCATGTATAAGACCTGTTGTGTTTGACTGTTGGCTTCCGAGAGAGATTACAGACTTCATGTAGATATGAGGATGATAGCATCTGTTTACGGTAGGGATAACGCCCAAAACTGTTTATGATCTCGTGGCCACCGTAGAGTTCAACGGGAATCGTCCACGTGCGTAGGCATTCGTGGAATCCCCTTTTTCATGGAGATCGCACTGAAATGAATCAACTGCTAGTAGCGTTGCGACAGTTCATTTGAGACATGACACCGTCAACGGTTGCACCAATTACCGCTTTTGTCAATTGTTACTCGCAATGGTAGCTGTTAGGTAACTAACTCCCAATGGGATGCAAGCTGCAAAATTCCGTTGGAAACCACCGTCATTTTATCAGTTGGATTCACGTCATCGCTACTATATGCCGATTATGACTTGCGCCATATTCAAAACACGAATCTAGTACACCTGCTGTAGTCAGCGACTTTAAGACCATTTTGAAATGAGAAAGGGTTGTGTACGGCGGTCGCAAACTTCGTAAAGCACTTATTAAAACTGTTGATGCAGACCCATATAGTTGCGTAACAATGCTGTAAAATCTTGTGGCGGTTTTGACTTGAGTTCAAAAGAATGTAATGAATGTAACGCCGTGATTAGTTGTTTTGCAAGACGTTTCTGCGATGATTAGTCGTCGGTTTCTTTAACCAGGCGGACAATGCTCGCGGGAATTCACAATGTCTTTGATGAAATATGGCTATTTTGCGAGCAATGTTAATGAATCACATTAAATTACTTGTTTTTACCTCGCGTAAACAACCTAACCTTAGAGAGAATTTGACGTAAGCTCAGAGTACGTGTAGGCATGTTCACTGACATTCATCACGTACAATCTTCGGTAATTCTGGATTCATTTCGTAAGACCGACCGAAATCTTGCCTGACGCATAATCATGACGTGGTAGGGATCGTGTGGAAAGGACAAGTTTGTTTTTGTCAAAATTTTATTCGCTAAAGGAAGCGTTATCGATTGTTATTTTTTTCGTTTGAAATGAGAAACATCGTGTCTTTGTTCGAATTCGTAGCAAATATGTTTTTCGAACGCGATTACGCGGGCCAAAAACGAGGTTGAGAATCTCATCATCTCATCTCATCAATGGATGTCTTGACTCGTGGAGACACTGAGTACAGACCGTATGTGGAAACGTGGGCTTTAGAAAAGTGCCGCCAACGCTCTAATTCAAGAGGTCCAGGTGTTGTTGTAGAAGAGTTGTATGGCTCACACGGTGGTTCATAACGAGACTTACTCGCAGTGCCGATGCGGAACTATATGTGAACGGTTTCAAAGCACGCTTTATGCGATATTTGAATGATTTGTTAAGTTGCTGGGTATTTTCTTCCGGGGCGTATACTTTCCTCTGACCACGATGTGTAAGTTCACGAGCATCCATTTATCGATATGACGGTTTTCATTTTACATTTAGAAAGCTGCCATGTTTGTCGTAATAGCAATCTTCCAATCTACACGGTATATTGTAGTCACCATAAACTTTCGTAAATCCACACTGAAAAAGGCATAACGGTCCTACATTGCAATTGCCCGGCGTGGTGGTAGGACATTGCAGTCACCGTAATTGATTATAACACCCGTAGAATGTCACGCTCCCCACGCCTGATAAGCCTACGAAACGTTTGGCGCTTTATATATGTATCGCTGGCCGGTTATGACCGAAGCAATTAATTATGTGACTGGTAGGCTATGCAATTTCAAATACGGTAGAATTTTCGGTTTTACTCAGTGTACGTAATTTAACGCGTGATAGCTTAACAAGATGTCGGAAATGACGAAAGTCCTGACTCCGGGTATGAGTTTCCCACGAATTGACAGAGAAGGGTACGCATATGGCGTTACTACCTTCTAGCAAGTACACTTTCATGCATTGTTTTGGGTACAAAGTCATAATCTTCTCATTTCCATGAACTGATCAGCGTCTCTACCGAGGTCGTTTCAATGTATTTTTGGGTTCTCGTTAATATTCGTATCGCCGCTTGAAAATTTGAATCGAATTTGATCGACTATAAACATAAAATTTCCGCCTCCTGGAAACGGGAAATGGTCGCGAGATGCTATAGACCTCGCCAACACGAAACTAGCTTCTCTATTTTTCGTGACAACCATCGATGTAGTCATTGCATGTGATCACGCGGGGTTAGTTTTTAGCGTTGTAAGATAGCCTGCTCATTTAAACCGTCCCGATGAAGCTGTGTTTTCATCGTAAATTGCATCATACATACGAATGAAGCAGTCACCGGTATGACTAAAATTGGATAGCTCCGGATGGTGAGGCTTTCTGTACAATCAACCAGTAGTTATACAACTTGTTGGTATTTGACGACAGTCAATTGTTGCCATTAGAAATGACACAACGCAATACTCAAAGTAATTGACAATTCATAATATTTTCAACGTCAGTAATTTTGTGACTAAGGTTTATCGAACGCAACAGTCCTCTACTAAACCAACTTCGCTAACGGTACGGCTGGTAACGGCTCAGAAACGAGGTGATAACGCACTACCTTCGATTAAGTTTCACGTCGCAAAAGCAGATCTCGAAAGGAAGCACCGTAGTGTATGTTCGCTTGTTCGGGGTCTCCAGAGCGGACGGTGATCTGCACTCGTGATTTAGCAGAGCTTTAACAACGCATACCCAACCTACTTACTCTGTTGCCCGGTTTTATGACCGATTCTAGACATTCCTTCATAAGGACTGATGACTTGGTGCGCCGACTGGGTTCGCAGTATGTTTTGACGCATGGGGTACACCGTACACCGAAGTCATCCAGCTAATTTCAAGGCTTTTGTCACCGGACTAAGATGTGCTCTCTGGTAACATGGCTAACACTGTAGTAAAATTGCATAAACGCAGTTGAATATACCGCAGCGATGACACGGGGCGTATACGAGGCGCCACACTCTTACTAAGTATCCGTTCTGTACATTTCTGGGAATGGTCCGATACAATTTACAAGAGTTACAAGCACAGCCGGGCTATAAATGGACCCAGTGCCTTCAGTTGGTTTACAATGTGCGTCAGTACATATCATCTCAGTGATGTAGTTTATAATGTTAGTAAGCCTGAACTGAAGACTTTCCCAGGTCCGGAATTTCCCAGTGACACACGATAGCCAAAAGATTCCAAACTTGCCCAGACGGTGCTCTATTTAGTCGGGATTAAATGCAAAGCTCTCATCTTCGTTCTTATTTCACAGAAGGCGGTGAATCATCGACCACGCAGAATGGAACATCTCCTGTCCAATTGTCCAGTCAAGCGTGACGGAAAATTGCCGGGGGTTTACACTGTGATGAAAATATCAGTGATACGTGTACACTCCATCGTAAATGTGATAACACTATGAGTTTCACCGGCACCGAAAGCTTCCTCCTGTCATCCTCAACGTTTCAACAGAAAGAACGATAAAGTGCCCTCTCTTGCCACCCATAGTATTTTCTGTACTCAAGCAACAGGGGCAATGATAAATATTTGTAAGAATACAATGGTGTTTTCCTTATGCAAAAGTATTTGTCACTTGGCCCGTATTTAAGAACGGACTGAGTGCGGCGTGAGTGCGGTGATGAAAACGGCAAAATACAAGTGGCCGTTTAGCGTGGTGTCACTGATGCGGTTTTACAACACACGCACGGGTCCCGCAAATTCCTACAAGCTCAGTTCCTAACTCATTCCATGCAGTCTTGAATACGGACCGTAATGTGATGCGTTTCCGCAACCAAATCCCTGATTGTTGTTGTCTGTCATGCCAAGTGCTGCTTCTTTCAGTTATTATTTCACCATGATCAATGGAGCCGGGTTTCCATACTTGGGTTTGTCGCCGGCGTGACATGAGAATGTGTATTTTTGTGAAACCGTATCGTCTTCCGACTCGAATTTGACTTGATATAAACTCGGAAACTGTAATATTCTGTGTGCTTTCTATGCATTTGTGATTCAAACAAATACTGTCATCTCTCTTTTGTTTTTGATATCTTGTTTAGGGTTTTCTACGCTATTTTTAATCATTCATGGTCGCCATAAGGCATGATATTCCAGGGAAATAGGCTACTGTACTGTAGTGTCTTTTCAGGTATGCGCAAATAAGTGCGCATTACACACAAACTAATTAGCAGCGGCCTGACGATGCTTGCCTCTCGTGTATAGTGTGCCGTAACATGACCACTTGCGCCATCTTGTGGCTGATTTTTGCTTCGTTTTTCTTGTTGAGCTTCGCAAGTAGTAACGCTAACCGCCATTTGTTTTAACCGCAAAAACCTGTTGGTTTCTGCTGGTAACATATCGATTTTGCAGTTTTTTGCTGATACCTTTTTTACTTGGCACATTTTGTGATGCAACTCGGCGAAAATGATTTTTAGCCTGCCGCTTGACAAGTAGATAGAATTACTTAATTGATGTGATGAGTTCGCCCCGCGTGTATGGACTGTGTACACGTGTTTTGTTCAAATTGAGTGTAATATATGCCGTTGGGTAATCGTTGAAATGAAATTTTAGTAGAGAAATTAGTTTCGAATATTAGTTATTATGTAACACCGTTGAAATCTTCATCATTTTGTACCGCATGTTTTTACGAACGAAGCTGTAAGTGTAGACACAAACTATATTGCTGACTCGCTCGCTCGCTATGCTGCGCTCTTTCGTATTTACAAACTTTCGGCGACAGTCAACCCCCCTCCTATATCGCAACTGAGAGCTAGCCATGTACATGTTTTAAAGTCAATTTGCTACTCAGCTGGATGCATTTTCAAGCTATTTCCATTCTGCTTTCTTTGTCGTTTTACTGCAATATAATTTTTGTACAAAGCTTTATCGCTAGACGCTTTCGCATTGTTTATTTATTTACACCATCATCAACAGCAACCAAAAGTCACGTGAGCGCTGCCTCATGAAGCGAAACGAATTCGTTAGAGACTGACTCGCAAGGCAGCAACGAAACTAACCAAACTTGCTTTTCCCATCGTATCTCCTTGTTAATTTATGCCTATTTATTGATTTTGTGTGAGCTGCTTAGACTGGCGTGACCGTATGGTAGCCATTTCTGTCCGAACCGTTTCAAATGGCTCTTGGTCTCACCCTGCGATTGGATTTTTTGAAAACCGCCGTAAACTTGTATCCGATTTTCCAAATGTTCTCGTGCAATACGGAGATTCAGATTCTTTGCTTGATGATGTCAATACACGGAGTAAAAATGGATTTGTAATATAAATCATGACGTTGTGTTGTTTCTACATCGCCATTCATGGCATGTTTCGTTTAGAAAAAACAGATGAGTTTGTTCCATAGCTCAGGGGAGTGTGGAAAGTTGTTATAGTGATCCGGGCTATAAACTGGGAGTATTGATACGTGTACCGCAAGTGTTGACCTGGCGGAACCGGAAACATACAGTAGATATCTCGCAGTATAACCATTGATTAGTCTGGCCATAGAAGGTAATTTTATGGTCTGGCCTAGGCCTACATGACCTTTGTGGTGTAGGCCTATAGTAATATGATTATTTAAAAATGCCAACGAGTGGTTTAGACTGTCCGCCTTCTGATCGGGAGGTTCAGGGTTCGATTCCCGACCGAGTCATATCGAAGACTTTAAAATTGGTATCCGATTCTTCCCTGCTTGGCAGTCGGTATCGGGGAAGTGCGGAGAGCTGTGATTGTAACAGTGATCCGGGCTATAAGCCGAAAGTATTGACATGTATACCGCGAGCATCCACCTGGCGTAAATGACCTTAGTAGGTGAAAAACGCCACAAATACCAAGAAAAAAAGTTAAACACGCCGTAAATTCTACAACAACAGCAACTGTAGAAATTAGGAAATTCGCCACAGTCAACCCGCAGGCCGTCCTAGCCCGCGGTGTCGCACGTGCTTTCAGAAAGGTTTGCTGACAGACTCATGGTATAAGCTTGAATATTATGTATGATATTGGAGCCGTTTTTGATAGATCACTATAAAAACATCATCGGAAGGAAGCGCCGTGGAGTCAATAAACTTTTGAGCAGTCGTCTAACGCTTGGTTCAGTACCTTGATAATCTGGTATTTTGTCACCTATTCTCCGATACTTGATAATGTCAAAAGGCGCGTTCCGACGGATGGTGGAGGGTTCTCAACTCTCTTAAAACTGCAATAGATATAGAATAAGTCTGCTTATTGTAACTGTTGTTATTGACTCATCCTCGGACTTTTGAAACAATCAATCCAACAAACATAACATGATAAGGAATTCCCCATGGCATGAGGTCCTTAGTGCAAAATTTGTACATCCCGCTTTAGGTCTTTTCTAAGCATACTAATGCAATACAACTTTGCGTGTCATCAACTGAAGTTGGCCTGCGCTGTAATCAAGCGAAAAGCGAATAATTGATTGATTGATAGAAACGAATCAAGCCTAATCCTACTGGGCAATAATAATAAAATAATAATAATAATAATAATAATAATAATACTGGGCAATTAAAAGCGAACCATGTTTCACTAGAGTCGGCTGTGGCAATGAGTGAATCATACGTAGGCTATACACATGGGAGGTAGGACGTTAGCATGGGATAGCCGTGATTGATTCATTATGGATAAAATTGGTTAATATGTGCAGTTTGAAATGTAAAAGAAATTGGAACAAGACAAGACTATAAGTCTATTTCCAGGAAATTGACTTAAACAGAATATGCGCAAGTTTCACAACCACAGCTTTCCCAATTTGAATAGTCTTGCAAAGCTGCAACATCACAGCGTAAGGCCTGCAATATATAACCTTTTTAAATTAACAGCCCGCAGCTATTCGCGGGATCATAAAAAGGATATAGCATTGGGCGTTAAACGCTATGCACCGATTTAAAGCAGATTATGTGGGCCTGTACCAATATATGTAATTTTGTGTGGTACAACCAAATATGTGTAGGTCTAGTAAAAGGGTTGCTTGTTCCAGAGCTAAGTGCAAATGGAAAATCTACACATACCGCGCATACTTTGTAGGTCGACCTTTAGGAATAGAAGAGTGATGAAATGTTTGTACACAAATGGATATATTCAGGAAGTTGGCGTGAAATTCCAATGGCCGAAGCCTTGGAACAAGTGGGAACTGACAGTAACCTCATTTTCACGGATTTCAATTGCGCATCATGAGTACGGGTGGAAATGAATCGCCCAACCGCTTAAATGCGTCAGGGTCACGGGATGCTTTGAATATTACTATCTAATTAGTGTGAAGGCCTAAATTGCACATGAGTCGACGAGCTTACCATATGCGTATAGATTAGAGCCAAATTTGCTCAAATAAGGCATGGTTGACCATGATGACCAATGCCATAATAGAACATTCCATCAGGGCCTACCTTCGTTGTTAGTCGTTACTACTACTAAAGTAGGTCATTATGGGTCCATTAACAAACAGTCGTATAGTTGGTAATTAAAAAATGACTGCTCCATCTGCGAAGCCTATACTACTAATGTTTAGCCTCTATGTAATTAGTCAACCTTTTCGTTTGATTGCACGAGTCTCACACGGTATTTTATATTATGTCCAATAGATTCGAGATATTCATTGAAAGGCGGCAGTGGATATTTTTTCAAGTTAAATTTGTCAATGTTGACGTATTTGTATACTGGGATCGGCTGCTTTTCTATGCGGTCACGAGTTCGATATTTTTACCCATGCTGAAGTTATCGTCAGTAATGCTATCCAAATATTTCAAGAGTGGCAGTCGCTTTTATTTCTGCAATTGAAGAGCATATCCTCGATCAATATATTTAAGTATAATGACAAGATTGGGAGCCCACTACCGAATGAAAGGCCACCTCCACCGGATGAACTGCGCCGATTCTCCTCTATGTACCACTTGTCTTTGTCCCGAAACGCACCCCCATTTTCCTATGTTTTGAGATAGGTTTACCCCCCAAAGACAAGCACTCGTAATGGCATGAATTGAATTAAAAATAGATTTTTTGTTAAACACCCTATTGACCTAGCTACAACTGTCAACTGCTATTGCCGATTTTGTTTCTGCATGTGGGCTGATCCTTAAATTTCCCATATACTTGTCTGCGATTACTCATTAGAATAATTTTGTTAACCCCCCTCTTTTGTTCTTGGCGCACAACACCCTCCGGTGAAAAGAGCCACTGAAAATAATATAATATATACAATACAATACAATATACACCATTGCGAGTTCAGGATAAGGCGGTGAGTATAGGCAACTACGTTTATTGGAGGCGTCACTGCGTGATCGATCAAACAATTTATGGGGTTGTAAATTGTCTAGTCGTTTCTCGTTTGCACCCTAAACAGTCGGTTAACCTGCAGTGTATAGATACTGCGCCTCGGTGGATTAACCCTCCATGACCACTTAACCAGTAACATATATAAAGTTCGGTAAGAGATAGGCAGTGAAAGCTTTATTGAAACTACGGTATGTAGAGGCAAGTTCTGAATGTGCATTGGTAAAGAGTTCCGTATTTTTTGACCAGTAAGAGATACGGATTTTTAGCAAGGTTGCTGGTAGGCTGGTAGGCATATTTCCTTGAAATTTTAGAACTGCCTCAAATTTGAGTAACCGACTCGACATATGCGACGGCGAACTCCATAAAATAGCATTCGCACTATGACGAATCAATATCCATCACTAGCAAGCAATATGGCCTACCAATGAATCCACTCTTATCCCTTTGTAAAGTGAATTCCTCATGTACACCGAAATAGATATTGTTGATTTAGCGCGAATATTAGATATTCAACGCTATCGTACGATACTGTGTGGCAAAGCAACTCGACAAAGCTGTATTTTTATTGCGGTAGACAGAATGTTAGGATCTACCAGGTCTGCTATTAATACTGCTGGCCATACAATAGATGTACTGGAGACGGGATCTCAAGATTTCATTCAATGAAAGTAAAACTGTACACACGAATTTGTGCGTTACCGAATACAACAATGGCTGCCATTCCAAGATTGCCTTCTAGAATGAAATATGTACACATGACGCTCCATAAAAGAGCTCACCACGGGATCATTGATGTATCAAATAGAATAACGGGTAGGTGGGCGTACAGTGTGTGCGGTTATAGAGAGAGGGAATCCCGTCGTATTGTCTCGGAGATGACTGCTCACAGCTACGTTATATACGCGGGTAAGATCAGAGGTTTGTGGAGAAAGCCTGCCTAGACTGACTTGAGGTTCAAAATCCATTCCGAAAGACGACAGTGCTGATTAAATATTGTACTGTAATTGCTTTAATGGGTATTCCAAGAAGCAATCATTGTGTAGAGGGGAAACAGCACGCAGTACGATGACGAGTGGCAGTAGTTGATGTACAGTATAATCATGGTGGCATGAGAGGCTTCAAGTGACTGCGTTTGCAATTCGTATGTATTCCCAACACATATGAATTTTCAGTAGACATAGTATACTTGCAGGCAGAAACAGGTGTCTTCCAACATTCGGATATTTGTGAGCTAGAATAAACTTTAGTAAGCAGAGGGCCTGATCAAAGGTATCTGATTCTAAGCAACAATGTGCCTGGTGAAAGCAGAGTGCTGTAGTAGGTCTATCTTCATCTTCAGTTACATTGGTCTTTTGCTAGAGGGCCTGCGTTGAAAATATTATGAAAAGCTTCGAAATAACTGATACAGAAGCATGGGAACATTTTGGCAGTGTCACAAATGATTGAGCGCTAGTAGCGCTTGCGGTCCTTAGAATTTCAAGCAATCACATCACGAGAAACCGTTAGATTTTCCGAACTTTTCCACTTGTTTTCCAAGATGCTTTTATGATTTATTGATGAGATCCTCATATTCTCACAACAGACCTAGTTTAAGGAGCTGGCTGGGCATAATAAGTAGATATTAACATAAAATTGCTAATAAATTCGGTGTTGAAAGACTCGTCATGACATGAGATGACCATTCTTAGTTATAAATGCATTCCAGCGTTTTGCGTTTGCCCTTTTCAGGCCACATATTTTAGCCTTAACACAAAGATTACGGAAATGTAAATACCCATTTCGTCTTTTGTCACGCTAAAACTCTCGCAGCGTCCAAATCCCGGTTTTCCTTTTGAAAATAGGAGGACTCGACTCAGAATTCAATTGGCAAGAATGAATAAAAATTGTATTGGACAAGCTAGCATGAAATTTATAGCATTTGGGCTTCAGAGCCTTTATTAAAGCGCTGTGGATTAACGAAATAGATTTAATTGACTTTAACCTTGAGCTTTTACATAATCGTATGATGGAATCACAAGGAAATTACGTATGGAGCCAATAAGCTGTTATTCTAGTGTGCTTAGGCCTTAAAGATCCGTATTTGCTGACAAGTTGAATAGGTTAACGCGGGGTGTATTATGCACTGCTATAACTTGACAAAGTGTAGACTGTTGAGGTTCTTGCAACGGGAAGGAAACTACTTGATGACTTGAATCGTGCCGATAGAGCTATCACTTAGATGTTAGATCAGACTAACATAATGGCGCCTCTCAAACAAAACCGCGCAATAATGCTATAGCATAACGTTTCATCAGTTTCTGTTTGGTTATATCAAGCGTCTACTTAAGCAAGATTTATATGCGGTGTAAGATTCCTGCTGGGTTCACGGAGACACAGCAGTATTGAGAATTTAGCCGATTCCCCCTTCTCTTTCTTTTATGTAGGTCGTTATATAGCAAGAAGATTCATGGATGGTTTTATAGGCAACTTGAGCTATTCCAATTACCCAATAAACCAATGTATGCCATACGAACCATTCCACAGCACATCACAACTATTTGAAATTGAGTGAGTAAATATTTGACTTGGGTGGCAAATACATCACAAGTATTTCAAGCTTTAGATAGAATGCTAAAGCAGATGTCCTTCGTCGGTATTGCGGAAAACGAATAGTCGGTCATAGCAGAGCTGTCGACATACAAAGAATCGTATGTATACTCTTAAGACTAAGCATCAAGATAGGCAGGAACTTTTCTTAAGATTGATAAATTATCTCTTTGCACTGAACAAAAAAGGCTGGTCGTTTCAGATAATATATGTGACGTTTCAGAAATGGCGAAATGCTGTAGTGTTCAAGGCAGAAAAACTGACAGAGACTTTGCATTTAATAACAAGTACCCTGGGTATCTAAACATTCGCTTTTGGACAACAATAGTTGAGGTGCTGACAGTTTTTTGTGCACAACACTTGCACGCTATCCCTACACACCGCTTAAATGCTCGGCAGAGAATCAGGGGACTCCTGTTATCAAGTATTTGCTTTGACTGGTACCGGTATATGAATTTTTCATATGTATATTCCCAGATTTTGATCAATCTATCGATGTTAATACAGCATTCAATAGGACTACATTGTATCAAACATTACAAGTGTGATGTTCGGAAGATTACGAAGATGGCTCCGAGGTAGAAAAAAGAACGTGTCCATCAGTAAGCCAACAAAGGAGAAAGGTTTCAAGAGGGATACGCTGCGCAAATCGAGAAGTCTTCATGATATCGTCCTGACCCGGGAAAACGAGGATTTCGGTTTCAAAAGAAACGACTTGAACGATTTCGATCTTGTCCCGTCAGGGGAACTTCAACGCGAACACAACAACAACATTTCCGCGAGCACGGTATCTCTTGTATCACCCAGCCTCAATGTCACACCACCTATGAACAATGTTACCCAGCACAAACGTAACCCGCAAGAGAATGCAGTAGAAAAGACTTCACATGAAAATAAGTTTATATCTGAAACTGAAGATTCACAAATTAATGACTCTCTCGATGGTAGTGTAGTAGATCTTGTTACCTCATCGTCCATTGAACCTGAACTAACGTCCCAACACGAACAAGACCTATCTCTTGATGAGATGCAAGTCATGGACATGTTTGACTCTATGGTACATGACATTGAAGTAGAAGATAATAATGTCAATTCAGAAATTGTATCGTTAAAGGTCGACGCGTCTAATTGCATAGCAAACGATAATGAGTCGGTACAAGATGAAATAGTTTCTGCGCAACAGAAGATAGCATCTCAGTCGAAATCTCCTGTCGACTTTGCCCAGGTATTTGGAAAAGATTTGGGTGAAAACGGGGACGTTGGAAAGGTCGATAATTGGAGAATATCTCGAGTTGAATCGGTTCACAAATCAATCAAATTCGTAGATAGTAACATATACTTGCCAACGCGACCGAAGCTACCTCCTACGGATTACCCAGACACAGATAACGAGCTACGACAAGGTAAGCACTCTCTTGTCATAAATCGGTGTAGATACAAGCCTTATCCTTATCTCAGATTAAATAAGTTGAGTGTGGGTGTGAACGGGTCCCACTTCAGGCATAATCACACATATATAATTGGTTTTGGCAGCAAGCAGATTGCGACCGGCGCGATTTCCGCTCACCGCCCGTGACTGCTAATTGGAGTGATATTTTTAATGTGTTGAGGAGTTAAGCTGAGGAGAATCGCGTGCTGCAGACAAATTTTTGGAATAGCGTTTTTCTGACACTAATGAAATTTCAAGAAGGAAATTTTCTTCACCCCAATTTTCTCAAATCGTTTTTATGTTTATCCTTCAGAGTCTAACTAGTTATGACGTCAGAGCCGTAGGTGAAAGTCACGTGGTACGTCTTACGTCTGATATGACGTAAACAGGGATGTCTTAATATCCCTGTGACGTAAAACATAAGATTTTATATAGCTTTGCTTGGGCAACCCTCGTAATTCACTGAATAGAGGCCCTATACTTTTTGCATGGTTTGAGGATATACCGATGAACAGAAGCAAATTGCAAATGTGATGTTACATTCTGTAATCACGGCCCACCGGGTCTACACAGTCGATCGATCGTGAAACTCGATATATGTCAAGACTTGGTTTAGCCATATTGTAACACCGCACGACAACTTCAACTATCCAAACATAATGTCCCATCTTCTACTTCTAATATAAGTGCACTATTGGATTAACTCTATACCTACCCGACTATATAGCGATTTAGAAGATTGAAGAAAGTCGATTTAAAAGCACCCGCATCCCGCGTGTTCATAGTAGGCTTTTAGGCCCACGCTCCGTTACGTCGCTGCTGTCATGGTGTAATTTGCGTTCGTATGGTGTTGTTTTAATTTCTGTTTTACACTCATTAGGACTACACCATATCATGATTGCAAGTTGTAGTTCGTAGCTCTCGTATATTCCTCTCTGGGTCTGCGACAACGGGAAGAATAAACTGCGGGCATCGCAAAATAAGTTCTCTATAATTCTTGGTCGGATATTAGCTAAAAAGGGATTCTGTTATTACGGTAGGCCTGAGTACATCGCAACAATACTGTCCCGCTGCGGCTTGGTAGAACCTATGGATGTGTTACGTTTTAAGTTCTTCGATTTAAACCACGACCTTTAGAATAGTAAACTAATCGGTCTCTTTAGTGTCTGAGTAACTGAAGAAGTGCTTGTTCAGGCTAGGTAAGGATGCGCAAACACTGTTCCCTTGGCGACGTTCTAGGGCCCGTAAATTGTGTTGCAGGCGTATAAACCTAGTACTATTTAGCTCAAGGTATGGACGTGAATCTCCGATATAGAGGGCACCCTGTTTCGATGAGAGCAAACATGTTGGAGATTGCTTTATACAATCTCCCTGACTAAACATTTTCGTAAATTCTAAATATTCATGTTAGTGGTAGGCCCATGCGTTAGGGTTCAGTGTAAGATCAGAAACACGGCTACACGCATAACATTATCTGAGTTTACCCTCTGAATGGCCGGGTCTATATCGCATGTTGTAGCTCATGTAACTATGTTACTAAGTATTCTGATGCATAGGCTAAACGAATTTCGCCGTGAGTATATAGGCTCACAGCCGAGATCGACCCAAACAGCTGGGCTTTCTCATCCTCATTAGCATCAGCCCATACCCGGCTTAGCTGGCCTCTTCTTGTAGTTTATGGAGGTGGTAATCTTTCGTACTTTTGACAGCTGATGAAATAAATGCAGATGCTACAGGCGAGGTTCAAGCCCCACAGGAATCTTCCCTGACTTCACCACCCGACTCATCGGTCACGTCTCCGCGGTCTTCATCGCAAAGTGCCAACGGCAAAGTCGACAACGGAAAGATGCCTAATTCCCTTCTCGATGAATCCACACTTGACACATCGGACGCGAAAATTCATAGCAACACCTTGCCTAAGGCCTCACACACGAACGGGAGCCCCCAGTTCTCGACAGCAGTAAATAATCAGCCAAACGGCAAGCCCTACAGTTCAACGGTGTCAGCTATGCCGAAGAAGCCTAAACCAAGAGTCACCTCGTTTAAGAAGGCTGAAAAAGTACCTCAGTTGAAAAACGCACAGAACTTCACCGAACTAGTGGAAAAATTCGAGAAATTCTGAATTGGATTCGGCCGAAAATCGCAGTAGTCGATTATCACTGCTGCTGAATGCGTTATCTTGGCGGAGATACCGGAGATGCTGAATCAAGTCTATAGTCAAAAACACAACCTCAAGCTGGATGAAACTGGTCCTTACACCGCATTATGAACCTGAACGACAACGTACGGGAACAAACTTGACTTTACTACTGAAATATGAAGATAAAAATTGTTTTAGCACGATTGGAACACGAAAAGAATTTTATTTCTTCTTTTTTCCTTTCTTTCCGCCTTTCTTGCCTCCTTTCTTCCCGCCCTTCTTCTTTTTCTTGCTGAACGGGCCAAGTTGCTTGCGGACCATCATAGCTTTCCACCAAGACTGGACCTGACATAGTTTTATTGTTCAGAATTCATCTTCCGTTACTATTTTAAGAGTGATTTTATACGAAACAACACATTTTAACATATTTTATGGCTCACGAAGAGTCACTGACTCGCATGCTCATAAACACTCTTCACATTCCCTCCGGTTTGGGCCATTTATAAGCTCGACATTCGTGTCTTGATGGTCCGTACTGTTAAGTTTTGTTTACCCCCTGTTTAGTTGCGTAGTCATAAGTCACGAGACTTAATTGGTTTGATGCCCGTTGTTTGCACCATTGTGTTTTTTTTTTGCCTAGTGCTAAGCCAACCAACTAGTAAATGCGGCATATTATAATGGACAAAGTTACAACACGGCCTTTTCTCGTATTCATAACCCTGGTGGCTTTTACTTAAAGGCCAACCTATTATTCACTATGCCACATTTATCCACGTGCACGGTACGAGAATGAATAACCTCAGTCATACAAAAAAAATACATTATTTTAATAGTAGAGTTTGTATCATTGTATATTGTATGAGTATAGACACGGCCACGAGGCAGGCAAGTGGTTGAATCATATAGTCTCGTGATGAACAGGGCTTGGCCTGATGCGGTTGTTTGAAGACGTGAATGGATCGCAAAATTTATCAAAGGTAACGTTCAGAAGGTCAGATCGCCATGAAAAATTGCCTAATTGGCATTCCTGATGCGATGCGTCATTTGAAGGTTACTACAAATATACAAATCTAAGCAATCGCAAAACTGTTATCATAGAGAGTGAGCATAGCATATATGCATTTCACACATAAAGCAAATACAGAACTCTTATGTATGTACAGTATAATGAACGCTTCTGTATTTAATCGCAAGAGAATATGTGGCAGTTTGGAAGAGAATGTTCAAATTTTAAACTCGGCTATTTTCCTGAGAAATCTCGGCGTGCTGTGTCCAAAACGTTTGATACACTCTCTACTCTAAACCCAGAGTGTTTCTACAACCACGCGCGCACCCCACACGGCAATGTGTTTTGTCGGCCTATTTCGTAGCCATTGGTACATTTGCAATCAAGTCTCGCTGCACAGATATATTGCAAAGGCTGTTCATCTCCTGCTGGGAATACACATTTAATTATGTGTCAGTGGTAGTAGAATGTGTAACTCTGACTACATGGCGTCAGGAATGGAACGACTCTAGTTTTCGAGAAAAAGTACCGGTAGCAGGTTTTCTTGTTTACATGAGAGTCTGGTAGACAAATGACAGTCCTGTTCGGCCTAGTCTTCACAGGTTATTAATGGAACTGCAGGAGGATGAGGACGCATTGAGGACTAGACTAAAATTGCACCGTAGTCAAGAAGTCTATACTACAGTATCAAGTAATCACAAAATACCACGGAAGTAACCACAGACCTCTCTATATATGTGGCTGAGAAGCACTTTTGGAAAATTGAATCTGAATATTATCTCCGTTACCATTCATGTGAGAGGAAGATTGTCTATCTACAGACTCTACAGATTCCACAACATGACCAGTAGAATGTTTTGATTGCTGGTGACTGACCATAAATTCTGAACACCACCATCACTTCGTATAGATAGCGGCAACTTTGATCTTACATGGATGATTGCGGTTTAAGGATGGTTTATGAGGCATGAGTGACAAATTATATTTGACAAATATGTGTGATTTGCCAACTTCTAATAAGTAATTGACATTATGGAATTTTTGCAAACTACTTAATGTAGACTACCCTTTGACAGTAGGAATTTAATTACGTCTCATCACCAGGAGTAGAAATCGGGTAGGTGTTCCGGGTTCGCATTGGGCCGGGTTCGGACATTCACATCTTCAAACTTTACACTGAACACTGAGCTCCTAACACTTGCGGATGTTATCGGAATAAATGAAGCGAAACGGCGAAAGTAGATTTAGTGGTGTAGTGTTGTAAAGCTTACCTTAACAGCTGCCAACAATTCCATTTCTTCCTCTTCGCGTTTTCTCCTCTCTTTTTCTTTCTCAATTCTATCTTCAACCACTACTTTTTCATATTCGCTGTAAGTGCGAGTCAGTTCCTGCAAATGTAAACAGTGACCACTACCGATATCATGCGATTTGGGCAGAAAATCTCCTGGGTAGTATTGTTACCAACGTGGCAGGTACACAGAGTGACTGACTGGGATGCTTGCAGGACGGTCTACCCTTAGCAATTGGCAATGCGCAGCTGAGTAGAAGCATTACTAAGCCTCGTCCTACTGGTCTGGTAGTGTATATTTGCATCGGCAAGACAAAAACCTTTGCCATATCTACAGTTTGTAAAGGGTAAGCTGGGGTATTGCATTAGGCAATCGATCATCCCAGAAAGCTTAATCCTGCTTAGTTGCCAGTGGCTAGAGAGGTTCTAATGTTCTGTGAAATTGTCCAATATAATATCTTCTAACTCAAAGACGCAATAATGCTAGATTCAACAGTCAATCCAATAGTTAGAAAAGTACACATTACATATTAGAACTTCAGACAAGATCAGTCCAGAAATTTGTCAGCGATTTAATATTAATAAATACGTATCCTAGTAACCAATCTGGCACAGTCCAGTTCACTTCATCATCAGTTGAATTTACAGCCGTAACATGAACCGAGCTTTCCTACCATGTTTGGCAAAGAATAAGTCGATGAAATTTGAAACTAACAGCTAACTTATGATTTAAACAGAACACTCTAGCAACAATTTTTTCTAATAAAAACCTGTGTGAATCAACAAGAGAGAATGGAGTAAATAGAATGAAAATGACATGTGGGTTGAAATATAGCAACGTTGTTCGGTATTGACGGATACTATTGGTGAACCATTCGCTATGCTCATTTCGTGTAGTAAACGTCTAGAGGCTAGATCATTGCATCTAATCGTTGGTCATGAAATTTGAATCCTGGCCATAATAGTGTGTGTGTTTTCCTTACCATATCATTGTTGTGTGGCTATTGATACCAATCATACTGATTTGATTATGCTTTTCTGCCTCTACCTTCCCAACTACCAGTAAGTAGATTGGCCGCCGGATGCTCTTGCTACTGCAATCTTACTCATTTTCCCGTGCTTGCGACCATCACCAGATATCGCTGAGGCAAGGCTTGGGATTTAGACCAAATCACATGGTGTGCTGGTAATCTCAAACTGGTATTTTTTAAACAATGAGCAATGAGCATATTATTTATATAGATTACTACTGATTTTTGTATTTTTACGTACTTGAAGTTTTTGCAAATCACTGGCTTTATCTTGTTTTAAGGAATTCAGTTCATTCTGTTTAGCATCTACATCTTTGTCATATTTTGTCATCCAATTGTCAACCTTTTCTTCTAGAATCTAGTAAAAATTTGGAAAATTGTTGCTGCTCGTGCCATCTAGCACTGTCGTACAGACTTGTCAATGAAAAGGGTTAGGGTTATGGTTATATGGTATGGACAAGTGGTGTAACTCATCTGAAACTTAAGTAAACTTGAACACGGCACAGCATCTTGGGCAACACAGAGACACTACAGGTGTTCAAGGCACAAACAATTCTACATCTTTGGAGTCAACAGCCGTACTTATGAATGGGTTACTCGTCCGGTTATAATTTCATATCAACAGAGATTCAAGGGGGCGGGATTACCTCTTTGTCCTGTAGATCTGCTTCTAATCCATAGAAGCACTAAGAACTGCTATCTAGCATATCTCAATGCTAAATCTAATATTTACTTTTTGATGAGTCTTCAAATAAGTCTCTATCTCTGTATGGGTCCTGATTTCTTCATCATACTGTGTCCGTAGGAGCTAAAAATATATTATTGATATAGAAAACAAGGAAGGTGGTAGCATATACCAGATGATGTAACCTCCAATTTATCTTTGATTTCTTGCTCGGTCAAAATGCATCTTTGTTGATTTTGGTGAACTTGGTTTTCTGCATTCTTTTTTACGTACTTTCCTTCCATATTACTTTTAGCTTTCATTTCCTGTTGATGTAATGATGGCCAGGTCACAAAACAAATTAGAAGTACAAAATAATATTTACCAGTTGAAGTTGCATACTGTGGCAGATGACCTACCATTACAAACAGGAAGCGGACTACATCAAGATTCCTTTACAATACCTGCAACTGATCTTTCAAGTGGGCGATCATTTCATTTCTTTGTTGAATCTCCAGCTCTTTCTCTTTCTTGATATCTTGAAGCTGTTTCTGTAGTTGTTTGATCTTTCTCCGACTTTGTTCTTCTCTAATGAAAAAGAATATGGTAATTAATAACAAACAACATCACATTCAAAATTCAAATGTAGGGCCTACTCAGTACATGTGCTTTGACAGAGCAGTTTGATTTTGGAAGAAAATTGGCTTCACATAGACCTTCAGCATAACTGGCCTTACTTGATGATTTTTTGTTGAAGTGCAGCCTTTTTCTCTTTTTCTGCACGCACAGCTTCTAGGAGTGGTCTGAAATCTTGGTTGTGTAGCAAATGATGGTAGGTCATTGACAAAATCTCTTCGCAAAACTGCCTGCATTGGAAGTGAGAGCATGAGTGGTCTAAGATAATGATAATTATGTGTTGATGCAAGAAAATAAGGCTTGAAGATCAATTTTAATTTATTTAGTCATTACGAATTAAAATACGGCACGTGCTCAAAATCAAAACGTGAAGGAGATACCCACGATGGGAGTATACAATCTGTCACATGTAGCGTGTTACCATGCAGACACACGGACATGGAGTGCCACTTCTTAAGTTAACCAAGGAATAGAGATGGATGTGCTACCTAGCGTAGGTACCAGTACCAGTGCAACTAACCTGTCATTTTGAACTTTGACAAGATTATCATTTGTTAACGGGTTCTGCTTTACTGTCTGTGACACAAATCTGTTGCTGACGGCAATAGAAGCTGTGAGGTTTTTCATCTGAGAAAGTTATGTATCATTAATTCAGAGTGAATGAAGAACAGTATATGGCAAATGCGGTATCACCAGTGTCTCAGACCACAATAGCAGTGCAGTGCAAGTATAAATAACCGACCTGATTTGATCCAGCAAAGTTTCCGGCAGTACCCTCTTGTCTTGCGCTTAATAACGTTTCGAATTTCGCTTCAATATCACGTTGGCTGTCAAGCACTGACTTCACATCTTTGCTCACTCTCTGACAAAAAGTACGATTGGTAAAGTAATTGTGGTCGACTTGCCAAATCCTTCTGATTCGTTCGTATGTGTTTGAAGTTTCTCACCCAAACCACGCATGCACAAATCAGCTATTTCAATAGAGTACTTCAATATACCTCATTTGAATCGCTTTTCCCTTGATATGACACTGGCAGGATGCGTCCCAATATGGATAACTGGTCAATGCAATCTTCCATGACAGCTGCATGACTGATAGACGATGATGGAGAAAGAGTCGTCATTGTTAAAATTGAAAAGCGATATACTGCAGACTATAACAAGCTCCGATAAAAGTAGTTTTTGGTCCAACGGCTAGTTTTATGGTAAAGATTTCGCTCATATACCGCTGTAAAACACCGAACATCTGTAATACATGTCGTCAGTTGTTTCGCTCCAGCACCATGGAGCCTGGGTGATAGATAGGTTGCCCGTGGCAATATCACCCAAGCGAGAAGAAGTCATGCACCGCTGAACTCCATACAGCCGGTGGAAAAATCAAAGTCACTGCAAAGATCCCTGGCTGGAGGATTTGTTCTTAGTTTTATTCATTAAATAACATAACAGCATTTCTATGAGATTTATTATTATTATGACTTTAATTTACAGTGCCTAGACCACAGAGATGCATAGACAACGTACCTGACAGTTAGATTACTTCTCAAATCTCAGTGATCAGCTGATCATCATCTAGGCCTACTCCTCAGCTGATTTGCCCGGTGTGTGACCGCAAGACCGCAAGCATGAAAAGAAGACGACAAGCTTGCCTCTTATCGCCATGAAAAGGAGCATACACGTCAAGCTTCAGCTGTGTTCACTGGTAAGTTTACCCATAAGTCTGCTAGCATACTATAGTTCCAATGATACACTTGCTAGGCTTATTGCGACTACGGTGGTCACTAAAAAGTGAACTCAAGAAGTTTCGAAGGAGTCGGGGATAAAATTAAAATCTAGTTAAGTTGCTCGGGGATAGGATGATAGCGATAGAGTATAGATTTCTACCTACCGTAAGTAATCCGTAGATAGAATGACCCGCCGAAATATATAGGTCCCGATTGAGTTGTCCGCAGTTTAGTGCCAATCCGAATCCGCAACGAGGCGTTGCCGATCGTTTCGGCTCTCTACTACAAGATGTTATTCCCGGTTTCGGGCATATGCCATGCTAATAAGCCACAAAATAACGGTCGTCATCGTTCTACGCCTTTCGATCTCCTGTGAATCGGTGGCTCAGGGCTGTGTCCAGTCCACATGCGATTGATGAGAAGCGGTTTCTTCTCGGTAGCGTCAGTAGGCTAATGTGACATCTGATCAATTATGCTCTTGCCCACGAGGCAAGTTCCTGAGTTCGTTGGTAGGCCATGGCCTACCATGGCATGGGTAGGCCTATTTGGGTAAAGGCAGGTTGCTAATGACCGTGGAGTAGCCTAATTTCAGTTTTAAATGTACGACACCCAATAAGTAGCCTATAGGCCTTTTTTGGAATATCTCAAAAGCATGACGATAAGCATTCGTATACGCCGAAAGGCCCAATGCATGTTAGACTAAGACTGGTAAAACTGCATCAATTGTACAACGGTAATAAACAGGCCTACTTACACGGTCTATCCTACAAAAACATCAAGTGACAAACGTTGTGAAATGGTCACCACCAAGCTATATTAAAAACAATAATGCATGCAATCTTTCATGCATAAGTTACTTTGACAACAAGTGAGAGTGTCTGATATTTTTATTAACGTTTGAGTGCACATACAGATTGTTCACGAAGAAGAAAATCGGCGGAAAGTGTCAGCGTCAGCTACAGGGTGCGCCTTAGTAAAACCTCCCTTTTTTACCAAAAGCTAAAAATATTTTCGTTCGCAATTTTCTTTCCACTGAAATCATATTCGCGAGACATTGACGAGGAGATTATTTCAGACGTTAGGGGGGTTCTTTTTTCTCTATCGTAGTGTTTCTGAACATGATTTCGTGATTGGTTTTTACGTGTACTTCGTCACTTGAAATTTTGAAAATTGGGAAAATGTGGAAAGGAGTATGTTGTTTCTGGATTTTAATTCTTAGTTCCACTCTGACGGAACAGTCTCACTTTCAAGGCGCGTCCGTGACATGGCGTCCGGGAAGGATATTCGAGGAGGAAGGGAAAACTGAGGTAAATGTTTAGTTTTGTTCAGTTTTTCTACATTTTCAAAATGTCATGAATTGAGATTTGCAGCGACTGAAATTTCATCCAAATTCTAAGCGATTAAGCTCTTTTCTTTGCTGGTTAGATTCCCTATTTATGATTAGTAATACTTCCATCATGTCTAATGTAACCTTACACAATCCATCCACATCGAAAGTGCTGAATTTATTGAGTTAGTCCCGGAATAATTAGGAAACACGTGCCCCGTTATCTTTCTACCACAATTTAGCGACCGATCGGTAACTAATGAAAAGTTTGTAGCAATACACTTGCCACAACTAAGTAAATGAGCTAATATATATATATATATTATATATTATACGTAAGAAAGTCAATATTGGATATCGACCTCAATAATCGGACGATATTCAGCCGAATATCGACTTTTGGCAGATTATCGAGGCCGATATTCGTGATTATTGGATTATTGTATCGGCTTGAAAAAAACAATATCGGTCGATCGCTAACCTGTACAACCACCATTCTCAGCTGAGGCAGAATGTTTGTGATGAATTTGTCATTCTCAAATTTGCTTTCGCAAGGCAATTATTTATTTGGGTTTTGCGATATTACCAACGGCATGGTTAAGCCACCAGTATACAATTTTCTCAAGCATGATATGCATGGGCTATGCAAAGCTCTTCTTGAAACAACTACAGGTAACTACAATGCGGTGTTGTTTGGTGAAGTTTGCACAGAACATATTAGTTTGGTCATGAGTCGATGAATTTGGATATGATTCGTAGCAACAAATCGCACCGTCGTATGCTGCAAAGATTGCGGTTAATTTTAGGAACGGTCATGATGACGCTTGCATACGTATTCTTTGCCATTTGCCTCCAGAAATTCTGTTTTACCTGTGCAATTTAGACGACAACTTCAAGTCATCTCTTTAATCGACGATTGTATTACACAACTGTCGACAATTATCTGTAACCCACCTGCACTTCCTCCACCACACTTATGGCAGAGCAGTGACGTAAAAGATTTCATTATTTCGTATCTCACATATTTTGCGTCGTCTTGCCATCTGTTATGGACACAATTGCCTTTACGGTAAGTTTAGGCAATGGCATATTTACACTGCACGGGAAGGACAGACAAAGTCCGGGCGCAGGCCTCTGAAGTCACAACGAGATGACGCATTTTAAAGTATTGCGCAATCTTCGAATTTCACGCGTGACCGTGACCCGTGTAGAGGGGAAAATATCGTTTAGCCTTGTTGCTTGTAATCAACTGGCTTTTGGAAAGTAGTACCAATTCTATAGGTTTCATAAGAATATGTCATTTTGCAGTTATAAGCTAGAAAGCGCGGGACCGGTACCAAATGTTATTCGCTATAGGCTATTATAAATCCCGCCATGAATGTTGACATTTCTCTGAGGTTTGTTTTTATGGAAAATTGTTTGTGAAATCTGTGCTGTTTATGACGTTTAATCCTCTTCTACGCCCATCAGTCTGCAAGTCGGCAAAATGACACTCTTTCCATCACCGGACGGTGTAGGTATAATCTTCAAGGCACAATAGGACTTGGCGCCTAATGGTCATGCTGATACTCAGACTGTTGGGTGTGTACAAAGAAAAATAAAGTTGGTAATCCTGTGTGTTCGAGCCTTGATATCATATTGCGCTAGTTAGACCTCATTAAAGTAGGTTAAAGAGTACTCTGGCGTAACAAAAAATTTTCGCCTTAACAAAATTACGCGAATCAATTCGCATATAAAATATAGGTTTGGAAACAAAATAGATTTTTAAAGTCTTTGCGCGTTTGCTTATTTTTAAACTATTCAATTTGGCTCGTTCTGTGAAAGTAACTCCATAGGTAACTATTTCTTCGTTGAGCCTGGCCATCGTGCACAGGCCATTTAACGTACTTCGTCAGGGTGTGAATACCAGCGTTTAGGCATGAAGATTTCGCATCACATGACAACACCTCAATTTCATACCGACAACAACAAGGCTTCGCCTCCCATCGTCATCACGCAATTGACCTTCACTTATCTATAGTTGCTACCAAATGCGTCAGAATGACTGTATTATTTACTTACTGTAGTGCAAGTTTCCAATAGAAATCAGACTTACATTTTCTCGATATACAGTAGCTGTAGAATATTATGTATTGGCGCTGCCGGCAATCACAACAACGCATCGTCATCGGTGGCCCGCGGTGAAAATATTAATATCATATCACGGAACCAATTTTGGCCATGGTTTTGTAACAAAATGTGAAATCTGTGATGAATCTTCTTTACGATATCTGTTGATCGTGTGCTATCGGCTCCACTATATTCTACAAAATGTTTTAGTTCTCATATGCTCTAGCTGTTTGAAAATGCCCGAGTCGGGAAACGAGGATCCACCTTCTCAACATGATGTCGTTAGTCGCCCCATTTATATTTTTCTCTTAAGCCTTCTTGTCAGATGACGTACCTCGTGATCTTCCCATTGGTACTCAAGCAATAGCGTTTGTCAGTGTAGCGTACATTTCAAGTCATTGCGTTAAATTCATGTCTTTTTATGCTCTGGCTACGTGGACAATATACGTCCGATTAAAAGTAACACAATAACAGACTCATCGCGAAGCAGTCTTGCAGAAATCGCTCACCAACACCAACAACAACTACATTATCAGGTGGCCATGGCAACGATCAATGGTGCATACCGACTAGAGCATACAAACAGTCTTATCCAAAATTGAAAAATATATTGAAAAATATTTTGAGGCACAATAGCGTAATCATTGAATTCAGTATGTGACACTGTTCCGTTATCTTGGGGTCATGATAAATAACCTTTCCAGAAAAATTAGTCGCACCTATCGTCTTACTACGGTAAATATACTCATCGTCCAAGAATGCAGCTTATTAGGAGAGCTTAATCGGGTATGAATAATGCGTCAGTGATCACACGAACAGCCACTTTATAACAAACCAATTATTTGGGAGACATTTCCACGAAGCCAGAATTGCTTATAAGAGTCAACAGAGAGATATTGTTTACAAACTAAACCTTTGGCAAGGGCAAAAGGTCGCTGGTAACTTTGAAACGTCTCACCATCTCCATATGGCTCATGCTCTATACTGTACTGCTCACCAACTTTTTTCTGTCTTAAAGTTACGTAATTCGGTGAACTCCTCAGAAATTGGTTTCGATGAATCTTGTATGTATATATATATATTGAAGTTCACACGATAGGCCTACGCCCCCCGCGGTTACCGTGTTATTCAACTTTTGGAATATCCGATCCTTCCGGGTTGCTATAAAGCGGATCACTCTCCTGGGTAAGCTGTATTCTGTCCTGTTAATTGAAATTTCATTGATTGATTGATTGAGTTATTGGCCGAGTCCGTGAAAAATGCGCGATTGTCTACGTTGTTGGGACTTTGTCGCCTCCACTGCATTTCTCAATAGTAATCAACATCAACCGTTTCTGTCTAACCATATAGTAGTCCTATAGTGTGACGTAGCGCCCGCGACTGTCAAATTCAAAGTACTAACTAATAACCAAGCCACGGTGAATCATAGATGATACGAAAAGGCGAACCACGCGGACTTTGCGATACTAAACGACGGACGGCAGAATCGCGGCCCGTGTATAATTTGCAGAGGAGTTACTGATGAAGTGATGCAAGGGTGATGGCACGTTTAGTAGTGAGATAATATATTATATTCCACGCAGAGGTAACGACGGAAGGAGCGGAGGCAGCACTGGCTAAGTTTCGGCGATCCCCCGACGATTTTTGTAGTCTGCGCGTCCACCAGGTCAGCCGTTTAGTATTGAAAAATCCGCTCAGCCCTCTAAATCCTCTTTGCGGTGTCTAGTGATCGTCCGCCATCGGATTGTCGATATTTTCTGAGTCGCAAATATGCTTTTAATATCGATATGTTAGCTTTGGTTTACTCTGTTATTACTTCTGTCATTATGATATGAAATGAAACAGTGGTTGATTGACGTCAAGTGACATATGCAAAAAGACCTGCGAACCCCGTAGGTAAACTCTTGGGGTTAGGGTCGCCAACCCCGTCGTATACAATTTCATGCGTTGTTTCGTTGCGCTTTCTTTACATTACAGCAATCATAGTTAACTCTTCCGGAACGTTGCGTCTGTGAGATGACATTTTCCATTAATTAGCTAGACTCCCTGTGACAATGTGATATAACATGATTTCCGCTTGGGTATATTGGTCATTTAGTCTATGTTTCTTGAAGCGATTTTACTATTAATATTCACATTTCGCTATCGATCGGATACTATAGATACTCCCTTCCACGATTCGAACCAACTACTCACGAAAGCATGTCCTTTCATGGTCGGCGAGTGGGCAGGTATGTCGTCAATAATGCGTATTACAACCACGACCTGGCCTGATTGCAACATGCTTTTATTGGTCGTACGATCAACGAGAAAAAATCGGACTGGCACATTAATTTGACCGTTTTTGTAGTTATCGCAATTTATGTTCCGCTGGGAGGGGAGTCAACGCGAACCGTCATTTCTTAGATGATATGTTACATGCGCGTTGTATGGATATACTCAGCAACCTCGATCGAATAAATATGGACACACCCAGACCTTTGACATTGTTACGTTTCACTTTGTCGTTACTATGGTAACAACGTATTCGTACCTATGCGTTGCTTACCATCATCATTCGGTAACATTCGGTATAATATCAAGGTTGCGAAGTATCACAGACTTCTGTATACAAAGATTTCTCAGCAAATCCAAACCCCCACAGTTCATTCATGGTAATCCAATTAACTCACACGAAATTTCATATAACAACCCTCATACCTCACCAATAAGGGTAAGGCAAAAGAGCTAAATAACGCTTAACTGCCCGTGCGTGCGAACGCACACAATTTCTACCAACAAACGATAAAAATAAATTTGATGGTGGACTAAGCTGTGTCAAATATGTCCAATTCCTGTTAGTAGTGATTGTATAATAACGAAAAGACTTTGTAACCGTGACAAATCATTTGTAGGCCAACTTGACCGTAACTGAGAATATTGAATGCACCGAGTCTCAACCAGCGTAGAAGCATTCAATTAGATTTGAATCCATATGGTCAATGTTGTTTCTTGTGTTATGTAACATCTTCCTCTAGCTTGTCAAAGATACTTGGCTTTCGCTCTACAAGCTTTCAAGATTCGACGATGTATACATTTTCTTTAGTCTGAAAGTAAATTACACTATGGCTATGGAGTTCGCTAATGGCATCTTGTCACCGTAAAATGACGTCATGATCTGTAATGATTATGACGTAATAAAAAAGACGAGATGAATTCCTCGAATAATGCAAAGTCATCACCGATAATGATGACTGCGATAAATTCTAGGCGTCAACCATGGTAAATGTCACCCGGGGGAAATTTGAAAATATAAGTATTTGTGGGTCATCGCCATTCCCAGGAAGATACTCGGTCTGTATTATAATATCCAATTTATTTGATAGTCACCAATGGCAGGCGATCACTTCGATAAATACAGTGTCACTCAAGGTTTTATTTAACGTATAGTAGGCCTACAGCGAAATTTACTGGGCGCTTATTTCCCAAGCTTTCGCTTCTTCATCAGTTGAACATGTGTGACCTACTTCGCAACTAGTGCCACCATGTTCTCCATCGAGTCTTTCGGTGTGTTTTTACTGACAAAGAAAGCCAAGCTTCAATGCGGCGTTACTTTTAGACTACCATTCCCGCTTCTCAAAGCACTAAGTAGAGTATAGCCTACCAAATACGATGCTTTGGAATTGCGTTGTATCAATTTGTTTGCACCTGCAACACATGAGATAATGAGAAACGAAATTCTTTGACCAAAATGTATTGCGTTAGAACTTGAAAATTTTGTTTACAGTCCAACTAACAGTGCTTCTATATGCAAGAGTGAATAGGGATCCTTGTTAGTTGAGGCACCAGACTATAAATTGAGTAATCAGAATAGGTTTGTGGTTTGAATATTTGAATATACTATATACTCATACACGTAAGCTCAAAAGGTGCTTAGCTATTCCCAGAGCTATTCATGCGGCAAGTGTTGCTGCGGTCACACCTCTCGATCATATGTAGGCTATATTTACAGCGTTTCTTCATCTATCCCGTTCCGTTTCGACTCAGAAAGGCTCTGTTTCGAAGAAGAGCTACACGTAAAGATATTTCAACGCAACCCGTAACCCATTTATTCAAAAATATATGCCTTCTTCTTTCGTATGGCTTTCTTTGCTCTGCTTCTCTTCGGACTAGACGTCCGGGCAGCCGCAGAGAAGCCACTGACTGTTTCGTGGCCTCATCTAGGTTCTTCAGACCTGTCATTTCGTTGGGTGGTTTGTATATAGTACAGGTGTAGATGACGTGATCTGCGGTTTGCTTCTCTGCACCACATTTGCTTGCCACAATGTGCGCGAGACCCCATTTGTGGGGGGACGACTTGAAAAATCCCACCCATGTTCTGATTCGGTTGAGACTTGAGACGCGTCCACGCTAGACGCGGCAAGTTGAAGCCCGAAACGCAAGAATATGTCAATACACGAGACGAATTCTTTACAGATTCTGGCTGACTTCCGCATCGTCTGGAAAAGATTGTCGAATCAACTAAACAACACCTACTGCGACGACTCTACGATCGCGAGTCGTGGTCTTCTGGGTGATGTCGATAGCTCGTACTCGTGGACCTGCAAAAAGGGTTGCGATGTGAAGAAGGCGAGTTTTGATGCTGTGTGTATTCAGTATGATGAAGAAGATGATTGGTCGCTCGGAGCTGGGATAGCCGCTTTCAACATTACTGGGGACGGAGAATTCGAAATAACGTAAGTCACACTATATTTATAGTCAACAAAAAGGAAATGAACTGCTGGCTATACTCATATAGGATTTTACTATAAACATTTCTCCGCAATCGCTCCGGCGTCACTTTAGTTTCTCGGCCGCTTACGTGGAGTTGAGCCATGTGTTTGGTATTTGGGTTTTTCTCCTTCTTGTTGCTAGCAAAGACTTTTTAGTGCTATAGAAATCCCTAGACAAGCTTAGAAAGTGCACACCACCGATAATCTATGACGCTACGGCCCCCACCGTCTGACTGCGCAAGAGCGTCGAAAGTGCAGACGAGCCAAAGTCTTGTCAGCGTGTCGATTGTCATGCATATTAGTCTTGCCGTGGCTGGCTGTGTGCGGTTCTGAATCAAAGTTGGTACTAGGATATTTTTTTTGTATTTGTGCTCTACTCCAGAGGAGACTTTCCTTCTTGCAGTTGCTTTCCTGTTCCTTCATATGGGTCCCGCCTGATTAGCTATTCATGGGCGCTGATGGCTGATCATAGCAATTTTAGCCCCAATTTCAGCATTTTAAGAAGTCAGTTTGGGGATTATTCATCCCGAGGAGTCTACAGTTGCTTTCCCTTCATCAAGGAGACGCTGATATGAGCTGTTGCTCTTTTAAGCTAGCACCACCCTTCCACACTAACACTGGAATGGTGGCAGCTAGCACGGCAGCTGTGGGTACCAAGTGTAATGTTTTTGGTGTAACACGACCGGAATTCAAACCTAGCCTTTCAGATTAGGCCACTAGCCTGTGTAAAAGTTGGATGAATCTTTCTTTACAGATTCAGCGGCTGTTGCTGGGTCAGTAATCTTGTCTACATTTCGAGCATAAGTGAAGATTGGTCGGTAAACATCAGTGGCAATGTTGGAGTGCGTTCTGATACCCGCCTACCAAATAGATCGCCTATTTCGACTGCTACACCAGTTATCAGGTAATGTTTCAGGTTAAAACAAAAGTGAAATATGAGATGAGCTCGTTGAAATATTAGGCGTAACGCGTGCCTATGGTTTTACTCAGTCAAGGATGAATAGCATGTAGTGCAAACACCAATGCGCTTTCCACTGAACCGTTCAAAGCGAATAAAAGAACGTCTAGCAACCTTCAAGAGGATTTAATCACAACAGCATACAAATAATGCATACTTTTGGGGAGGAATTCTACTTTTTGAGTTGTAGATTTACCACTAATTCTTCTGAAAATACGCAGATTTCAAGCTGGCTGTCCCAACTCTGTTGATCTATTGGTGCATGACGAAGATGGTGACACTGTAACTTGTCGGTCTGCTGAATGTCCTCAATCAAGCTGCACTTTCCACCCGTATTTAAAATTGACACAGGTGAATTGTCTTGAGGAGAGACACGTAGCGAATTTATTATAACAAGATTAGCGAGGTATCTTCACGTCGTGCGATGTTTGCCTTGTAGATCGACAGCACAAAATATTTTTCTAAAATTTGTGTGAGATGAATAAATAAGACTGCATTACTACGAGACGTGTGTTTCGTTAATTTAGTGCGGAAACAAAAAGCAATGAGGGGTTTGGCAAATTGGCATTGTGTAGACATTTGCACTGGATGCCTTCATTGCAGCCGAATGGCTTGTTCAAAATAGAGCACGAAAGGTTCACCACCATGGCGCCTATGGGCTAGTAGCCGTAAGACCATAAGGAGCTGATTTATCTGGTCCTAATACTTGTTCCAGGGCGCAAAGTAATATATCTACCGTACATATCCGCAAAACAACTCATTTCTCATCCCTATGGTTGTCGATACTACCATTGCTCTTGATAACATATTTGGAAACCCAGTGGTTTACCCAGCTTTTCCAAGGTCCACGTGTTTAGGCTATTGTGAAATTCAAAAGTCGTAGGCATAACGTGCACTTTACTGCCAGTGACACTAACTTGTTCAAATACAGCAAGGGGGTAAGTGTCGACTGTCCTACAATGCTGGAGGTCCAGGAGGTATCAGTGTTGCCATTTCACTTCTTCTCGAGGATTTTCCAAGTCGAAAGGATCTGACCATCGGTGACGTTCTCCAAAATACCACAGACAAACTGAGCACAGTGGAAATGCAGTTTTTGGTCTACGGTAAGTAACCTGAATGCCAAAGTTCCTTTAATATATTATCTAATGTGACACGTGCATTTCTTTTACGCAGTATATACTGACTCAGAAGCATGCGGTCGGAAACCGGTTTGGGTCAATGGAACTTTCACGAATGGTTTAGTGAAGTCGGTGACTGCTGGTCATGAGGCGAAAGTCGATCTGTTTGTTCAATCAACCGCGGGGTACTGTATATTTTCTGCTAACTTTGAGCTGGTTGAGGCCATGTCATATTTGTGTCTGCACGCGTTGATTGATTGATGATTTACTTTCGACGACAAGTCGCCTTTGCCTCTCAGGTTTTACAACAAGTGGAGATAAGAGTTTGAACTAAAGAACACGCCACCCCACCTCTACTTCCCCAACCCGAAGCGTCCCCGACCAGCTACATTTTGCCGCGTCTAGCGTGGACGGTTCTCGATCGACTCAGACCAGGGGTAGGATGCTTCCAGTCGTCCCTTCGCAAATGGGGTCTGACGCCCAGTGCAACATGCGAGTGTGGTGCCGAGGAGCAAACTGCCAGACCCTGTCATCCATTCCTGTACAATATACAAACCACCCAATGGAGTGAATGGTCTGAAGAACTTGGATGAGGCCAACAAACAGTGGCTGCTCTGTGGCTGCCTTGACGTCCAATCCGAGGAAATATAACTACAATGCCAAACGAAAGAAGACAGGTTTTACAGGAACCGTTTTATCGGTGAAATCGAATGAAAATGCTATAAAGCTGCATCAGAGTTGTCTCGTTGACATGAAAACTTTGTGATCACCTCTTCGTGTCGCCATAGAGTTTTTCCACTTTACTGCCATCTAGCGAAACTACTCAGACACATCCATTTTATTTCAGGATCAGATCAGTAAACGTTGTCGGGCCAGACGGAATCACTCAAGGCTTGGTGACTGGACCAGTCGACAACGATGAATATTCCACATATTTCAAATTTACGCCCACATTAGATCAGACTGGAGACCACGTCGTCTGCGTTACCGTCAAAGATAATGACGGGTATGTGTAGTGTGCATTGTCTATTGCAGTAAGCCTGTCTAAATTGGTCTTTCACAACTTGTTACATCTCAAGCGTCCATTAGATCGTTATTGTAACATATCTTAATATAGCTTGTAAAGATTAAAAAAAAACTATAGGATACTACAATCTCAAATCGACGACCCTAGTAACATGCCATCGAGCAATTAACCTCTTGCAGTTTGCACATAAACGTAAAGAACCAAACACGACTGTTAGTCATAACTTAAGTATACAAAAATTCCCAGATTCTAAGTTCCCTTTGATGAGGAATTTCATTCCGGCTGAGAAACCCCGGTCTAGCCTTTTCGTATAAATAAATAATGACTTCTTGTTGTATTTATTTACAGGAAAATGTCTGAACAGCGTTGCATGGTGATGAAAGTTGGCGGTAAGGAAGTACACCAACTTATAGAAATTAGGCTATGTGCATGAGGTGCTGTCGAAACGCAGTTTCCCATTTTCACGTGGAATAGAGATTTTTCAGCACTCCAATGTGTTACGCAAGCATGTTTCAGAGGATAGCCATGCCCTCCTTGACTTTGAATCTCACACCTTTTCTCTGCCCGCGTTTTCACTACTAATGGTGTCCCTTGATTAAAGCGATCAATCACAAACTCATGCCTTGTAGCAAACGTACTGTGTAAAAGGGTATACCTCCAGTATTGAAATGAAGTGCACTTTGGTTCCTGTCTATGCATTGCTCTAGATTATGTAATCAGCGCCCGTACCTTTGTTTCGGGATTGGGTGAATAGTCGGTAATTAACGACAACGAACGTCTGTGTTTTAGATTCGGATAAGTCTCCATGCGAAATAGGTAACGGTGGGTGCGATGAATTGTGCATCAGTGTCGGAGAATCGTATCATTGTGAGTGTAGAAAAGATTGTTGGCAACTTGCTGATGACAAGAGAACTTGCATACGTAAGTAAAGTTAAACATGGCGGACGAATGAAATAATAATCATAGTGATTTTACGTCAGTTGCGGTTATAGCTTGTGTAATATATGATGGGTATTGGGGTTGAACTTGACGCTATGAGCCGAACGTCCAAGGTTACAACGGCAAGACTTTGTTTCCTTGATGTATTTATTTATCAAAAGTGCTCTGAAATAGGCTAGATGTATTGCCGTAATCATAGGGGCGTACATTCGCTCGCTGAATGCTTATGATGTGACTATGCAAACCAGGGAGTGTGTGATCCTAAACTAAGCCATGCTACACCATTCTCAAGATCCCCATACGATCCTAATAGCATTGGGTCACATGAAAACTTGATGAACTGCGTCAGTAAGCCTTTCCAGCAAAGTTGAAGGTGGGTGAATTTCTATTCAGCTGCCATTCAAGTTCAATGTCTTCCCGATGGTTTCTCTTTCGAGCTGCCATCGTGTGCTGTTAGTGACCAAACTATATCAATCGGTTATGGATACGGACAGGACCTAAACGCACCGTGTGAAGCAAATGACAATGGGACATACTATACTAAAGAGTTTGGTTATGAGGAGTGCTTCACACAGACAGAGGTAGGCAATGTACTTATCGACCTACGTGTTACGGTAAGTTATATTCTTCCATCGGCACTTACTGTAATCTGATGGGTAGAAATACTCGATTGTAGCTGCTGTTGCGCTAAATCAGCTGCCACACTCGTGATTTAGCTTGGTTAACGGTCAATGACTGTTTGCGCTACGGACATAATAACGGCATACATGCAAAATGGAAGTGTAAATGTCTCTACACGGCGGTATTTCCCCACACAAACTAACCGCATTTGACAGTACACGACATTTAAAGTCGGAATCACCATGGCGAGACCTTGTCGCAAAATACGCGAATGCATAGTGTTACGTCTGATGTGTATAGGTTACCATACGGAGGTAGTCATATGATCTCTGCACAAACTGACTGCATTTTGACCGCTAACGACCTTAAAGTCGCGACCACCACGCCCAGACCTTTTCATAATATACCCGAATTCAGTGTTTCGTCTGGTTTTTATGTGCTACCGTAATTTAAGTTTTGATATTTTCTATTTTATTGCTAGAGTGATTTCATAGAGATCCATTACATCAACAAAGTGCGAATGTGGGTCGATCCAGCTTCTGGCGGAAGCGGCGAGGACTCCACTTCAATTACCCGAGGATTTTACTACAACATGCAATTGATTTGCTCTTTCAACAAATACGCCAATGTTAACGCTTCTTTCCGACCACAAGATCAAGAGGAAAACCTCGTCCAAGTACCTGGCCTTGGATCGTTCCAATTTTTCTTCGATTTCTTCATCGATGAACAGTTCGGGGTAATATTGATTAAGCAACGGTGAAAGGGCCACTGCACTCAAAATACAATGATGGTGTAAATAGAAGTGGGAATCAAATGAAATTTCGTAAAGAATTTTCGCCACCAATTTAACGTCCAGTCTTGGTTTATTGAGAATTATGACACCCACATGCTTTCAGAGCTCCGCTCCTTCATCGCGGAGGTTAAATCTGTGGTGAAGTTTCTTTACGATATCTGTTGGTCGTCCGCCACCGGCTCGACTTATTCATCGATGTGGAATTTTTTGCAAAAGTCATTCTTCGCAGAGCGCCGCGGTATTCGTGAATTTGCCAAGATAAAAGCCGGTGGAGAAGTTACTAAGGGCTTCCCCCACAGTGGCCTCGTTCTGGTTGAATGATCACCAGCCTACGCGTGCAAGCCAATCAATGGTCATACGGCTACGGCTTTCTCTCCAGAAGTCTCAACGGCTGTAGCTATAGCCTACAAATTCTCAGCAACAAAGGATTGCCGTAAAGACTTCTAGAGACGTGCAAGTGTTGTCCGATGATCATTCAACCAGAACGGTGTCAGGTCAGGATTGGCCTAAGTTCTTCCACGATTTAATTCCGCAAATTTACGAAAGCCGCAGCGCTCTGAATAATGACTATTGCCAAAATTGTCTTTATGATTCCACCTCATATTTATGCTATCGCTGTGGTAAGACTGCAGTGCTCCTTTAACTTAGCAGATATTTAACATCACGAATTAATACTTTACAGGCTGCCTACTCACCTTATGAGTATCCGATTACCGTGACCGTGAATTCTGATATTTACTTTGGTATCCGCACCGTTGGAGGCACCGGCCTGGAAGTATTCACTGAAAAATGTGTCGCCATGACAACAGCTCTTCAGGCCGAGGATACGGTGTCGTATACTATGATTGAAAACGGGTAAGCTGTCACCACCACGTAAATTTACTAAATGGACAATTTAGTAAGAAGCCGGAAGGCATTTGAGTGTGCCGGAAATTTGCAAATTTCTCTGCTGAACGAAGAGATGCTTTGTCTACTTTTCCGTACGGCATCGGGTCACGGCCGACGGGCCTTTCAGCACTTAGATCGATGGCCTCCTCAGCCAACAATGAAGGGATTATTTCATTGTCACGTTTTCTGGAGAGCCCCTAACAGCCTCCTATAGTTCAGCACAAGTTGGACTCTTCGTTACCCGATAGTTTCGAAATGCATCGTCGGTGTTTGGCTTGGCTCAAGCATGAACCCAAATTCCTTCACATATACTCTATATCTTAATACCTTTGTATCGTTGCTAGGTTTCATTACATAACCCTTCCCCTAAATTCGAACGATTGTCTTTAGATGTCTTGAAGACGACACGATGCAAAAGTACACTGCAGCTAATAGAATGGAAGACCGCTTCAGCATAAAGGCATTCCGATTTCAAGACAATCTCAACACAGATAATGAAATGAACATCTATATTCAAGTGAGGACTTATCGCTTGCTTGCATCATGCAAGATTCGTGATCCGATGATCTGGTCAAAATAAATCTGTGAAATTATTTTTGTACAGTAGTAATACGTTAGAATTACATGGCCAGCACGTTCCTCCAGCCCTCACCAACCCAGTTAGAAAAACGCGAGCGTCCCTACGTGGCTCACGTGTACAGTAGGATTACGAAGGTTTGCGTATGGAACGGCACAGGTTAGATGGCCCCTGCATGACCTTGTTAGGTCATTACCTAGTCCATATGTTTGCCAGATATGGCCTATGCCCTTTCGCATTCATGCGGACTAGGTATGTCCTGAATATGGCCGTACATTGCCCAAACACGTGTACACTGGACGATGTTGCGTTTGCATATACCCTTTGCGACACACGCCCCCCCCCCAAGTCCACGCACGCGCGATCGTAGCCTCGTGCCATACGTCGGCCGAGAGTAAATTTCTGATTTGGAAGGCTAATGCGAGTTCTGGTGCCGGATGGCGAATGGGATCAGCTATAACAATACCCAGTACCGATTACAAACCACAGTTCCGCCACAGTGCATAGGCGGCAGATCCCAATAGGGAGAAAAGGCATTAGTGTATATTTTTATATTTCACTTCAGTGTTCTGCGGTGCTTTGTGTGGTCGGTGAAGAAACGAGGTGTCAGAAAGGATGTATCCGAACAAGAAAACGACGCGACGGTCAGAGCGAAATACTGTTGGATAGGTATGATATCTGTTTATGATCAAACTCGTCTAGTTGACAACTCAATATGTGAATTTACCATGGATGCAGGTTGCAGAAAAGATCTGTTGACGATGATGAATCTCCTACATCAAGCTCTAACGTTTCCGAATCAAATATTATCGAAATTACGGTGAGCGGACCGTTTCGGATCGAAGTTCAGAGATTGGCTGGGACACAGCTGGTCACGGGTAAGAGCCAATGATTTGGGCAACCATAGAAATATATAAGAACCTTGAATTGGTAGACATCAAATAAACCATAAAAAAGACTTTGAGCTTGTACGATGGCTGACTTAAGCAGCGCACCGTAAGCACAAGTCTACGGTTAGTGTTCTTTGCTGAGAAGTTTTCTTGATTGCTTGAAGACTTCTAGAGAACGCCATAACAGCATGACATTTGAACGACGTGGTCGTATAGTGTGGAAATTATTCAACCAAAACGAGGTCCCGGCGTAGAAGCCTTCTCCAGTTTCATCTCGATAAAGTTATGGATACCTAGTGCTCTGTGGAGAATGCCAAAAATTTTCAGTCGAATCCAATTTTCAGTTAAGGATTTTAAGCTATTATTAGAGTACAGTGCTTCTTGAGGACCACGGGCTTACCGGCTTATAAAATGGCGCCTGCTTCTCTACTCGAGTAGAATGCATCTAATATTCGACTTATCCTACTTCTAAATCTGCAAACACTGTATTAAAGTCTTTGGTTGGACATGGTCGTGGATCAAACCAGGTACTGACCGACCAAACAGAAGCTGGACATGAAACCCAATCATTTAACACTGTGATGTCTTGACTCAAGTCAAAAGTCTGGATATCCCTGAGCAGAACGATCGTATATAGAAGCCGCAGTCAAGCCATACCGTTTCGTTTTCGTCTTTAAGCTTAGCTAATAGCATTTCCAATGTTTCCTATTTCAATTCCAGTTGTAACACCAACGGAAAACCCATATGGAGATAAGGAAAGTAGACCAAACGACGAGACGAAAGACGACGACGGTGATTCGGGAATGATTATCGTAATCGCGTCTGCGATCGGCGGCTCATTTCTCATTCTTCTCTTGCTCATTATCACCATCTTGTGCGCGTACTACCACCTGGTCTTAAAATCCAAACACAAAATCATTCCCGATGATCTCAGTACACGAAGCCCTACACCTAACGCATGGACTGAAGAGTGGGACAATACGAGAAACGTCCATGAGAAAATAGAACCGCCAAAAACTCCACCACCATCCTTCTGGGATGTACAAGCGATTGGGTAGACAGTGGTGACTGGTTATAGCATCTCAAATTTCTCTCAGATTTCTCTCGGAATTCTTGACATCAACATTTCTTAAACTGTGGGCTCGCATGTCACACACTTACATATCATCCCGTTGTGAATTGGTCTTGATAGAAATCGAAAGTCTTCTGTGGTGATTGTCACTGTGTACGATGTACATTGCAACTACGTAAGTGTGTATTGAGGAGAGCATACATGCTCTGTCGGTTCTGGTTCCGACCAATAACGATCGCTGTGGTTGTCGTTGTTGTTGTTTTGAATTTATGGCCTTTCCAACTACATTGTAGGTATAGGAGATTGTGTACGTCGGGTCAATCATCACCTAGACCCAATAGGCGTGTCTATAATTCCGGTTTATAGCTCGTTAAGTTGGCCGAGCGGTTTAGACTGTCCGCCTTCTGATCGGAAGGTTCCGGGTTCCATTCTCGGCCGACTCAAATCGAAACTTTACAATTTGTATCCGTTCCTTCCCTGCTTTGCAGTCGGTTTCAGGGAAGTGCAGAGAGTCGTGGTTGTAATAGTGATCCGGACTGTAAACTGGAAGTATTGACACGTATACCGTCAGCATTGACCTGGCGTAAATGACCTTGGTAGTTGAATACGCCATAAATGCCAAATAAACAAACAAACAACCAAAACCCTTCGCATCCGCGCGCTCAGTCTTTCTCCCTCTCTCGAGGTTAATGCTCATCTCACACACTTACAAATTTGCAGTATACACGGCGCACAGTGATAATCATCATCACCTTGCATTGACGTTCCGGGGATAAGTTGCGATTAGTGAATTTTTATATCTGGCAAGGCCACTATGCTGTTCGCTAGTAATCTAGTCCGTAATGAATTAGGCGACACTGAATAGCCAATAAGCCGCAAATTAATCCACAGCTTTTTGTATACAGTTGAAATGAAGAAAATGTTATCTTAAACAAACGCATTCAATAGTTATGAATTATAATTTCGCGCTAATTTAGCAATAACGGTATTGTAGTTGGCCTGTTCCATTGTTTAAAGGGGTTCGTAGGCGACGAGGCAAGTCTTGAATTATTATCATTTATCACACCCGATCTCAGACGCCTGTACACTCGATTATATAGCTCTTTAGTACGCATTCTAGTAATACCAACACAACTCGGATGTTTTTCTGGGCAGCGCATCGAGGAGTGTAAAAAGGCTCTGAAGGAAATTGGAATCCGTGATGTTATCAAAACAATTCAATTATAAGTTGGCTTTTTTTGAAAACTAGATTCACTAATCGTCTTCATTCCGCAGTCGTGACAAGTGTAGTTGAAAATCTTTCGGATTTGAATTTTTCAATAACGATAGATTTGTAGCCGTTATTTTTCTTCTGTCTATTCATTTATTTGTATCACCTACCCCGTGTAAGATTGACCAGATATGATCGTTGGTTATCAATCTATCACATGTTCTGCATAATTATTTCCTAATTTGTACATACGTGACGGGAGATAAATTTTAACACTTTGAAGTCGTAGAGCGCACTGCAGGGATTCTATATATTCCATTGTGTGTGTAAATATAGTATTATTTCGAGATATGTGTAGTACACGCAGGTTATTATTAATTTTCATGAATTTGATGTATAATAAACCTCACGTATCCACACGTTTGAACATGCACGGTGTACGGTCTAAGTAGGTGTTTTGAATTTATGTCATAATCAACTGCGGCATGGGTCACGATACTTCTGATGTTGGCTTATATCCTGTGACTTTGTCACACCGCAACCCTCCAGACTCCTTCGATAAAGCCTAAAGCAAGGCAGGGAGCACCAGGTACCCATTATATATTGCTTTATATAATCTTTGCTATAGGTCAAAGGTTAACGCAGTTACTTTACTATTGTAGGCATTTGATGCTGAGATAACAGCCACCGTAATAATTGGTGTCTGCCTAGTAAGCGAACATCAATTTACTACTGAGTACATACAGTAGGTATTACCGTAAGCTGGTGGATGATAATTATTATTAGTATTATCATAATAGTAAGTTGTTTATTGCGAACAATCACAGCACCGGGTAAGACGGCATTTTAATTTCTCCCGTTTGAGTTTTTACATCCTTTCCATAAAATATCACGCCCGTTCAGCATAGGTTTATAGACTCAAAATGTAGCAAATTATCTTCATTCGTCTGGCATATATAGTTATTTCTTCGGACTAAACGCGCATCTGGGCATCCACAGAGCAGCCACCGTTTGGTGGCCTCATCTAGATTCTCAGACCAGCCACTGCATTGACTGGTTTGTATATTTTTACCTTGAAACAATATCAAATGAGGGAAAACCCGACACTGATTGACCGATAGACATTCAGTCCAAATCATCGATGACAGTTACATAGGCCTTGTTTACGCGGTGGCCGTACGCAAACTCACATGAATGAATCAACCCCAACCGCATGAGCCGAGTTGGCTGGTCGATTTGGGCTTTCGATTCACGAGGAAGTGCTCTGCGGATGCCAATTAGAACGAATTCGCGGAAGCAGAGTGCGTATCAGTTTGAATGCGTTCGTTGATGCCTTGATAGCAATGCAATGCAAAACGCTAATAATGATGACGATGAGCAAATACTCAATGCATCATAGACGATTGGCAAAATGTGGCCAGTCGGCTCGCCATATCAAATAGTATGACGACCGTGCCATACTTGTCGAGCCATGTTTGTTCTTGGGCGAGTTTCGTTGGATGATATAAAGTTAACGTTTAACTGAGCCGACACAATAGACAACCCACAGGTTCAAGAAGGCAGGAAGCAAAACAGTATAAAGCGCCTAAACTATCGCCGTGTATCCTTGATATTCAATGAAATATAGTGTAGCTAGGATATTCGAAGCGTATACGATTGATTACGGTACAAGGGGTGGGAAGGCTGACGTTCCGCTGCTGGAATGTAATCTAGCGAAGCGAAAAGAAAGCCTTTTGATATGAAGAATGGCCTCTGTCGCCGTCGGCAAATACTCGATCTTACCACGTTTTGATAGCATTAGCTAAACGTGCTATAAACATGTGTGTTGTGGTCTAGTCCACAAAAGTCCGCACGCCGTTACTTGGATGTCAATTTCTTAGTAGTTTTCTTACGAGCAACATTGACTGGTTGTGCAATGGGAGATAACGATACTGCATATCAGGAAATTGGAGTAGGTGAAGAACACCGTGATCATGCGGAGGTATTTGGCGGAAGTCCAACGCTCCCAAAAAGGTAAGAGGTTAGTGCATATGATGCTGTACCTGGCCAAGCTCGCATCGCTCGCCTAGCGTATAGTACTATATCGCATGGTTGGAAACTGAAGCAGTGCGTTTCTGGATGATACCTTTTCTGCATTGAGATTTTACCGCATATCCGGCCCGGCACCCCGGCTGATATGTCATAAGATGACGAATTTGAATGGAATTATGCATACCCAGCCGTCAGTGTTTGTACGTTCTGGTCATTCGTTCCTAGTCCTTCCTATCGTACTATCAGGTCAGTCACTATAATGACAAATATGGCTGACACACTCTATATCCATCGAAAGCGATCGTCCTACATGGGATATAACTACTGACAACAACGACATAAAGATGAAATTTTGATTTGAGGAGGGCTATTACCATGTGGCAAGGGTGAGACTAGATAGGGAATAGGGATATGATAAAAGCTTGAATAACTGAAGACATTAGGACAATGATCGTAGGAGTAGGCCTGACCCACCGTAATGCCAGTGCCTCTACAATGGGAGCTAGGAACTCATCACATTGATCTATATTGCATCACCAATACTTCCATTAGTAGCATAGATATTGGTCAACCTTGTAACGCTGTAAGTGCCGCTTTTAGCATAAACGAAAGTAACGCGTGGATTGCTTAATGACATAATCGACGCTTTGTGAGTTAACTCACTAAACGAATGGGTCGTATACACGGTAATTATCCCTAAAAGTATGTATGCTGTAAGCCTAGTTATTCGTTGGTACCAAGGAATCCGTACGCAGGTACCAAGCAATCCGTACGCAGGTGTAACTGTGGGTTTAGGCTTGCGCTCAATAAACCCAACGATGCCAAATTTAAATCTTTTTTGCGTGAAGGACAAACTTAGCTTTCTTTCTAGTCCTGAAACACGAGCGTTTCTCTTTTAGGTTCAGCAACCGTGGATATTCGTGAACCTACAAATGTAAATATTTATATCATTCAACAAACGTAGAATCTGATAACTCAGGTGGTGCTGTCTCTATTGTTTGATTCAGTGTCTCGCTATGGGTATCGCACTAAATGTAATCATATCATTACCATATACGTATAGTATTAATAGGCAATATATACGCAATATATAAGCTGTTCAGTTGGCTGAGGGATTTAGACTACCCGCCTTCTGATTGGGGGGTTGCGGGTTCGATTCCCGACCGAGTCAAATCGAAGACTTTAAAATTGGTATCCGTTCCCTCCCTGCTTGGCAGTCGGTATCGAGGAAGTGCGGAGAGTCGTGATTGTAATAGTGATCCGCACGATCCGACACGTATACAATGCATCGACCTGGCGTAAATGACCTTAGTAGGTGAAAAACGTCATAAGTTCTAAAAAAAAGTAGAGTTAGTGGAGCCGATGGCGGACGATCAATAGATATTGTAAAGAAGATCACCACAGATTTAGCGTCCAGCCTTAGTTTATTGAGAATTAAAAGAATTAAAAGATCTTCACCTGATGAAGGAGCGGAGCTCCGAAAGCTAGCGAATGTTTTAATTCTCAATAAACTAAGGCTGGACGCTAAATCTGTGGTGATCTTCTTTACAATAAAAAAAAGTAGGAAATATATACAGTCACAGTCTAACTCTAGATAGAGCTAGAATACATTGAATTGAATACGATGTCGATCCTTTTCAAAAGGTGGTTAAAACCGCGGTGAATCGTAGCCGGTTTGGCATATTCGGGCACCGCCAAAACCGACTTCACTTCAAAACTACGAGCAAATTCGAAGCCAACGTTACAATGTCACGAGCTATATTTATCTATTGCAACCAAAAGCAGTTGTAAATCTTGACCAAGCGCTGTCGGGATAAATACATTTGTTGTTTGTTTGCTCGTTTGTTTGTTACTGCTCCTTAATTGTACAGACTGTAGAAGGGACATGGCCTACTTTAGTTCCTAGAGTACCTACTCTAGTACCTAGTACCTACACTAGTACCTGGAGTAGGCCATGGAAGGAATATGAAGTAATCGCACCGAATTGGAAATTGAACAAACTGCCGTGTATTTGTATACTCCACACTGATAGTTTTGTCCAGCCATAAGCTATATCGTTACGTAATTCAACGGTCGTCAAGTGCATTGTCGCTCACAGTACGCTTTTCAAACTGTCACGTTTCCAAAACATTAATCTTGAAAAGATTTCCTGAGGCTATCGGCTGAATCATATACTCGTTATGAATGTCATCAATAATGAAGTGAATTATATTGAGTTGGAAACTTAAGATGCGGGATAGTTGAGGAATGGCATTATGCAGTAGTTCACTACATAGAATCCGGCTGTTAGTGTCTTGATTGTGCCTTTTTGCTATTACAAGGTCTGTGTAATCAGCAGAAATAATATTGAGTATTTGTTTTTGATTGGACAATATACAGCCAGTGTGTACTCTATCGATCCTCGGGAAATTTCTAAAGGCGTATGCAATATGCTGTATATGAGTAATGGTTCTATATGATTTACCTTCGCCTGGCGTATCTCAAGCCCAACAGATAATGACGATTGTTTTACTAAGATCTGGGAGACCGAAACATGTCACCAGTCATAGTAATTTATAACCTTGGTCACTAACCACGAATATTGGGTTATGCGCAAGAGGTTCCGAATTTGCCATTGATCCTCCCTTGGTTGTTCAAACAAAATGATATATGAGGCAGAGAGTCTTCCGGGCCTTGTTGATGGTAGAATGACTTTGTTTATGATGAAAGGAGGTTACGAGATTGACCAGGCGTGGATATTACGCACAGAATATTTTCACGATTGTAACAAAGATAAACAGGTTATGAAAGAGACTGATAGCCGACAATATGGGAGTAATTTCTTTGTGGACTAACTGTTATTGGGTTAATCTTATTGTAACACAAAGCTTATTCGCATGGCAAGACTTGCCCTTGAAGCTTGTGTTTCAGACACCCTGATCATTTTTGTTACAGTGAATTGGGCGATGAACGTAAGATAACACCGAGGCGATTCAGAAATCAGTCGTATTATAAAGCAGTTGGAAATCCAGATGCAGGAAGCTATAGAAGACATCTAGCCGTCCGAAAGGTAAACAGATTGGTTCAATTGAGCATGATGCTTACGCCTGCATTGACGAGCACTTCTAGGATTGAATATGGTTTAAGTGTGGTTTGGAAATTACGAAATTTAGGTGGTGGCACGAGTCAATGCTCTCACTACTAACGCCTGTAAGGCCCTTGGTCTTATGAACTCTCGTATACTTACACCAAAGTGAACTTGAGATAACTACTCGTACTCTGAACTTGACTTCAAGTTCAAAGTTGTCTCCAGGCCAACTCACGACTTGACTCAGTCTTATAGCGTTCTTGAATACGGGCGCAGACTGCGCTATCTCTAAAGGCTGATTTTTGGAATCTGACATACTGCATATGTATTGTCGTTAGAAACAAGACGACGCGAACTGTCGCTCCCGGGCTTTGCTGTATCAGCATTTCACTGAAAAGGCACTTGATGACGAAATGGAAGATGATGACGACAATATGACTAGTAAGTGTAACTCATAATAGATTTAGATTAATACGCAATTAAGCATATGTTATCGCTTCAAAAGACGGAAGTAAGTCAAGTGGAGAAGATTCAGAAATATCTGAGACAACAATGCTTTGGAGCAGTCTACCCAGAGTACGAAACAGCGGAATATTGCTAAAAATATCACAGAGGGAAAGAAAACGGCAAGAGGTACTAAGTTCCACTCTATTCTATAAGATCTGTTTGTGTATGCGTTCAAGAAAGGGAAATAGAGCATTTTGGGGCACTGTCCATTTGCTGCGTGTGCGTGCAGTGAGGGTCGGATGGGATTTATATTTCCTTGTTTGTACGAATCGAGGGCAAGAGTTGTGCACGAGTCATTCTATAATGTGTCGTGATTGGCATTGCATCCTGTGAAATTCAGGATTTGCTGTAAGCTGGTGTGTAGAACAATGTTTGTGGCACATGACTTCTGACCAATCGCAAATTGAGGGTGTGTAGTTTCATGGCTGTTTGCACCAATCTCTCGATTTTGTGAGGTCAAGCGCTTTCCACCAAAGGGTTAAGGCTACCGGAATACGATTACGATTTTAGCCAGTCCTAAGAACCAATTCATCCATGATAAGATTGTAACAAATACCTCCTTCCACACCTAGAGCTATTATAGAATCTATATCTACAGTGTCGATTCTGCGGTGTAGGCCTATAGCGTGTATAATGGAAAGTTTGCTTCCTTGTTTTGTACTCGTAAATATTTGAAACTTCTAGCCTAAGTTGGCTTCCCAGATGAATTATTATAGCGGCCTATCTATCTTTGTTGTGTGTAACTTTGTTTTTTCTTGTTTGATAATGGATGATGACACTTAAAATTCCTCATAATAACGGACTGTTTATTGTTTAGGCAATGTACGAATTTTACACATCTGAGCAATCGTATCTCCGAAGTTTGAATGTGTTCGTCGACGTGTTCTATTCGTCTGAGGAACTAAAAGGGACGATATCAACCACTGACCATCATCACCTTTTCAGTAATTTGATCGAAATCAAATCCTGTAGTGAGGGGTTTTTAAAAGATCTCGAGGTGAGTACAAATCATCACCTTGTAGTAATCCAGAGAACGCCGAAGCAAGCTCAACAATTTCGTAGCAAATTACTAGGACAATAGTCTGACTGAGTTTGGTTTAAAATCATATTTTTCAGAAGAGATATCGGAACGCTGCTGATTCTGTAGAGGATATATGCGATATTGTGCACTCTCATATAAGCCAAGGCAATTTTAAGCCATACATTACGTATTGCGCCAACGAAGTTTATCAACAGCGGGCATTTCAGGTACTAACATTATCGTGATATTAGGAACATTCCGCAAAGCGGCATCGTAACGCACTTTAGTTGCCGACTGCAATACTATATCTCGATTAATCGTTTCTCGCTTGCTGGCGACTCCTGGTAGTGACATACAGTAGGCCTACTTTGCCTCTAGTTGGCGTGTTTCTATTATTGCAGGTTCTACTTCTTACCTCCGTAACCGCTAGAGCTCTCCTTCCGTAGGTCGTTTCCTATTGCTCCAATCCATGTTTCCCTCTTACTGAATATTCATTTTTATCACATTCCTTCAGCGATTATCAACTGAAAAGCCCGATTTCGTCGCTGCGTTAAGGTTGGTTGAAACCAACCCGTTGATAATGGGATTACCTCTGCACTCATTTTTATTGCTGCCGATGCAACGAGTTACAAGATTGCCATTGTTGATTGATGTAAGTATAGGCCTATACTTGTTGTTGTACGCGCGTGACACAATCAGAATCTCAGAATCTTGCGTGGACTTGTATAAAATAACAACGACCATAATCCTATTCGTTACCTGTGGCGTTATCCTTGTTTGTTTGCAGATGATATGTCAAAAATGTGATTCAAATGTCACTGCTCATGCATCCTCATTGAAAGCCCTTAAAGATTCAAAAAGGCTAGTGAAGGTAAGGTAGGCCATTGCGTGATAGGCTACATGACAACATAACTATATGAGCATTTTTCGTTGTGTTATTTCTCCACATTACTCTATATGCCATTTTAGATATAAATCAATGTGTATACCGGTCTTGGTATCCTTGGTTCCGCTTTCCACCTTTCTCTTTACAATTAAACACCCTCACAATTTAGGATTGCAACGACCGGGCTATGTCGCTTCAACAAACTGAAGATATGATTGTGCTCCAGCGCCAACTGGAGTTTAAAACACGGGTATTGCATGAATTGTTAACTCCCCTTTGTGACCTTAACTATCGAAGGCATTTTGTCACACAGTCGTTCGCGCTTATTTCACAATCTCGGCATTTACTGAAGCGAGGACCATTAATTCGACTAATAGACGATACAGTATTAGGATTCAAAAAGTTAACCAAGCAAGAATACCACGCGTTCCTCTTCAATGACGTTGTGATTTTGTCGAGAAAGAAAAAGTAATGACATTTCTTGTTGCTGCCTGGGTTCATAGTGGATAAAATAATTCCATTCGTATCTCGTTTTAGTGACGATAAATATACAGTCGCAGATTTCTGCTACCGTCACAGACTTCAAGTGCATGGTCCTGATGAAGAAAACACATTTCAGTTGATCATGGAAAGAAATCAGGTGATATCATGTGAAAAAATGAGTTTGTTATTGGCACTGGTTGGCAAACTTATTCATCCCAACACAGTTATTTCGCCGTTAGATTGGCCTTCATACTATCACTAAATCCGCACATTGATGTTGTAGGATGGAAATCGGGTTGGGCTTCGTTTTCAAGCCGAAAGTCCAAGTTCGTGTGCTCGATGGGTAAGATCATTGAAAGCTATGATCAAAAAAGAAGAATCGATAAGTACGGCCTGTGTACAAGTTCGTATTGTTAGGCCGTTTCGGTCTGATGAACCAGATTTGATCACATTGCAACCAGCAGACGTCCTGTTCGTAATTCAATCAACTAGTGATGGTTGGTATTTTGGTGAAAGGCTGGTAGACAGGAGGAGAGGGTGGTTTCCATCTTCTCATGCTAAAGAAATTCTAAATCAAAAGACGAGAGATAACAACTTCAAAAAAGGGACAAGAATGTACGTGATTGAGACCGAGTTATAATCCTCTACTAACGTTAATGAGCCAAATCTTCGTTCGTTTCTATTTGTCTTTTCATGTAGTGGTCTTACTAGTGAATTTTTTCCTTCCTTATATTTCTATTTTACATGTTTTCCTCATGTTTAATCCCAGTTTGAAAAGGCAGCATGCAGTTTCGAGTTGGTGAGCCAGAGATAGGCCCTATCTGTGTGAGTGTGACCAAAAGGCTAATCATTTACTAATAGCCATTGCAACGCCCAAGAAATGCCCAACAGGAGACTGTAAAATGCAATAGCCTAGGCTAGGAGGATAACAGACCGCGAGGTCTACTGATGAGTACAGTAGCAATCTGCTATAGATCTCCTCTACTTACACTAATTTTGGCAGCGCTTCCAATAAAAGGATAGGTTTTGGAGGCGGGAGCAAGAGGCTGGATAGAATATCTACGACTCCGTTCTTCGCATGAAAATCGAGCCAAAGGGAATTTCAAACATTTGGGGTCAGGAGGTTTTCAAAAAATAGGGATCGTCTCCGATCATTGTAGTTAGGAAGAAGCCTATGAGGTGATTGTCTGCCTGGCCTTTGGTGCTGCACAAAAATTCATATCGGTTAGACGGCATAAGATTGGGGATGATAGTAAGCCTAGCGTAGGCTCTATTGCCTACTTACTTACTCGTATATTGTACTTACATGTACGCTACATACCTAACCTACCTCATTAGACGAGTTCACCACTTTCTCCCACCCTGACCATGGGCCATATGGCCTACTAATAAAAACCTACTATAAAAACTTTTAGGCTGTTGGGTAGGCTCTAACCATAGAGAGTGGGCCTCTTATTGTTGTAGTGGCCTACTTTAAAATATTGTATAACCACTGAACTATATATAGCGGATTGAAATAGGATATTTTTCCGTGTCGAATTTAGGCGTGTTTTTGTACCGGATAACCCACAGATAAACCACGATCTATCTCTGTGTACAAACCATAGCCTAAAGAAAATATTTCATAACCGGAGTGAATTCCGATAGATGGCGATAGTAAGTCAATCAAGGCTAATTTGGGCAGGATTCCTTTATCCATTGTCAAATCTCTTCCGTTTTGCTGTTGTATCTGTTGTGGTTGTCTTCTTCAGTTTGGCGAAGCTTTTACTTATGTAACTGTTCGTTCTGTCGTAAAAGTACCATGCGTGATTACGCTTTAAGCTTATGAAATTCCGTGCCAATTTTCAACAACTCAAACAGTCAGACGTGTCGCGACAGACCGAACAGTAATAATATGCAGATTGTAGTTTGCTATGGTAATTCCTCGCGGGTTGTCCATCCTTACGGTGCATCGCGTTAAAAGCTGAACGAAATAAAACTGTGATTAGAGTAATAGGTGTCCGCATAAGCTGTGTGCAAGAGCCGACATTATTCTGCTTAATATCTCGTCTTGACGGGGTGGGGCGCGGCTCGCCGGTTTCTTGCGCCTGTAAGTTGCTGGTGCTGCACCGGAATATTAGAATTTCACAAAATACTGTGATGCAACGTCAATGATGTCATGGTAAAGTCTATAGTTATACAAAGGAATTGTTATTGAAGAAATATATCGCACTAGATACCAACCCACGAGGCGTCACCGAAGTTCTGATAGTAGCCGACGAGGACGAGGCGACCTCATAATGTTGCAGTTGCAGCTTGCACGAAAAACATGGCGTGAAATTGCATTTGTAAGAAGAGAGCCTTGGCGAAACCACGAAATATACTTCACAGTTAATAATGTAGCTTAAAACAGTTGGCAGCAGAAACAAGGGAAGAGGGATGGAAGTTCAGGCTCAGTCATTTCAATTGGCATGAAGCCATTAATCTCTACCTGCCATACAGCATAGCACATACTGTGGTTAAGGTAGAGTTGCTCATTTTTTTTGGTGAGGCCTCAATTGAAATCAATGACGAAGAGGACTAAATTTATAACCTAAATGAAAACTTGCGACACTGATGGGTCACATACTTGTGGCAGTTATGCTGGTGTCTTTCAATGTCTTTCTACGTCTCTAGGATAGTAGACCCACTCAACTGAGCTGAACCATTAGTCTACCTTACTTATTGTGTCTTTTTTTGAGTGATACTTTCACCAGCGGTTTCAAAATTGTATAGTCTAGAACTGTTATCAAAAAGCGCTTTCTAAATGCAGTAGGCTTTGTCTTACAAAGTAGTTCAATGTTTTATGCTGGGATCTCAAAGTATTGGGTTTTGACCTCGTCTTACTGTTTGATTTCACCAGACCTTGGTAATCTACGAAATGTGTGAAGTTTATGTAGAGAAGTCAAGTAAATCATGCTTTGTTACATGTTCCTGAAGTGCATGATATATTCCCATTCAGACCAGATCTGCAAAGATCCAGCTTATAATGATGGCTTCATTGCCTTGAATGTCGTGCATGATCTCAATAATGAAGACTGGACAAAGAGGCATTAAAGGAGCTTCGTGGCGGTCCAAGTCCCCGCAACAAACTATCCCGAGTGCCATAGTCATCTAGCGACAAGATACAGCGCCTTTAACAACTTTGATATTATGCGGCCGTGATATGAACCCATGGCACGGCATACCGGTTTTGTGGCCGGCGATCTTGCCGCTACCCCACAAAGCTTGTAGTTTTGAACTGACAATGAACTTTGTCAGCTTTTCATTACTTTGGTAATCGTATAGAGTCCTTTAAGTTGCATTACAGTACTGTCTTTGGCTTGGTGACTGGGGAATCAACTCAAAATATTAGCCTATTCAATTAATACTGGATGTAGCAGTCTGCACTTGTCGATTTTTCCACATTAGTACTTAGTAGCCTACCAATGTGAAACTATTGAGTTGAATAAAAATTGTTCACGCCTCCCGGTGAAACATTTTGGAGAGTAGGCCTACCTCCATAGTCCAAGTGGAGTTTTTCGACAGGCCATATCTCTGCTTCCTGCATTGGGTTCAATAGTTGTTTAAAAATAGCTGCAGTGGCGGCCCAAATTCACTGATGTTACAATGCTTTTAGAGAAATCTTTATTTCTTTGCTGTTCAGATCTTCTTTGCGATACATCTGTTCAGAACCATTTATGTTATCGTGGTGTCTTGCATCAATTATGCTACAGCTACCGGTACTAGGCTACTGTTATGAAGTTTTCTAGCATGTTTGCCATGTAGGTCTACTTGGTAGTTATATACCTTAATAGGCCTATTAAAATATCTAATGTAATATTATGATATTTTTCAAGGTGTGCAGATGCAGCAAAATCACTGCAATTGCATATTGCCTATTTTATAGTCATATCTAGTTTATTGTGTGATAAAAGGTTCCAAGATCTCATTTCCTTCCTGCGTTTCAGGATGCAACAAGTGTGAACCGCTTTGTGAGTAACGGTAGTTGTGAAATTTAGCTATGGAATGGTATTAGTTGCTGACTAAGTCGCCTTACTATTAAATCTTGAGCTCATGACGTCACTGGCGGTGGTTGTAGTTGTACTGTTGTACTCCATCTATGCATTGCTAATTCCCCCTTTCCATAAAGAATGAATAATAAGTTACTATCAAAATGTGTAGGTCTAAATTTTTTAATCTTGCTAATTTTAACAGATCAGAGATCCAAATCAATATTTACAAAAATAGAATGAGTGAAAGAAAAGATAACTCGGAGATTATTGTGAGTACAGAGTAGGTTCTTAGCACTCAGTTGAATTTGTGTGTACGCACCACTCAGTGCTGTTTCCTAATTATGTCTCCAAAGGAAAGGCTGCCACAGACAGGACATGTATCACTCAGTGTGTGGTGCATGCTCTCGTGTAGTTGTATGTAAGGCACCAATTTTACTTGTTGCTACTCACATCACAACCCTAAATAGCATGTAATGCATGGTGGCCTAACTCAATATTCAGCGTTGGCATGCCAAAAGATGCATTTGCGGCTTGCATGGAAATGTATGCATTCACCTTAGCCAATATCTAAAAGGTTTTAACTCGATAGGCCTACTCGATACGGTTGTAGTGCTCGAAATGCTAGAATTGCAAGTTCAGCAAGTTTGTGTGTAAGCTTGAGTCGGGATTGCGGTTTGTGCCACTATCACTTCTCATTAGGCAATCTGCGTCATTTCTCTAAAGTGTGATTATTATTAGCACAAAGAGCACAGCATATGTGGCACTAAATGGGGTAATGTTCTGACTGCTAACACAGACCATAAATGACTATATCATGTCCCCATTTTCTCATTTTTCTGTTCATTAAATCTTCTCAGAAATATCGGTATGGTTAATCAGACGTCCTAGATATAGGCGAGGTATGACACCAAAACCGATACCCTACCCATCTTTCACTTTTCAGTCAGAAATATCATTTGTAGTGAAAAGAGAAGCTTTCTATTAAATGCTGAAATTGGTTACCAAAGTATGTGATTCGACCCCATGAAATTGACTTGACCGAGTTGTATGATGACCATGAGTGCCCGAGGCGAGACCTATTTGATAAAATAAAATAGGCCTAATAAGCAAAGCTGTCTTTTGATAAAGTGGCCTACCATACCGTCACACACCCTCTGATATTTATTTGTTCGCTGTATAGCTAACTAACTCTATGCTCCTACTGTGGCTCCCTATCTGTTACCCATACAAGTTCGGTATAATCAAGGTCATTTATTAAGTGCATAAGTTCAGGTTTAAAGCTGGTTCAAGAGATGATATTATTTCACGATTTGGGTTATATATATTATATATATATATATATATATAGGCCTATATATATGTCTGGTAAATGACAAGAGAATTTCATGGGCTTAAATTTGTAAAGGTTCTGGCTTGATGCAGTTTCAATCAAAATATGCTGGCTCATTACTAAATTCCTTTGGAAATTTATGACTGAGGATATTCTTGACAAAAATTATGCTGCATTTTAGGAGGATTCCCTTCCTCCAGAGCTGAGCCAGAGCAGCAACAGGAAAACAACCAATTCACCCGTCAACAATGAGCAGGCCCCACCTCCATACAAGTCTGTCATTGAACAGGATAATCTGCAAGAGAATGGTGAGATTTCTGTATGATTTTCAACACTTATCAAGGTATAAGTTTTACCTAGCATTTTGGATTGTTTTTCAGAATCTTGAAATAGGGTAATCATTGCTGAATTTAGTCGTATGTAGATTAGACTTGCCATGGGAATAAAAAATAGGCTTTCTAGTTATAGGATATTTTACTATTTCGCTGATATTTTATTGACAGTGTGGGATAGAATAATTGATGAATTATTAATTAATTCCTATCTATGGTAGATGGGCCCTCATACAAAGGCAATTTTTAAATAGGTAGGCCTGACGATGTTTTCTTTCTGACTCGTCAGGTAAACTCGGTTTTCACATGCTTTTGCTGCTTTCGATTTTAATGCAAAACTTTACTCGTGTTCATAGAAAATTTAGTTAATAACCAGAAGTTATATCCCACATGAAAAATTTCATTTTGCATCTTTTGTTGATGACTATAACATATAATTATATATGATATAATATTATTATATCATCTGCTTAGAATATATTGGACACCGTTTGAAATTACATGTTACCTTTTGGTTTAGAAACCGTCAAATCATCGAATCTGCATGGAGTGAGCCGGCAACCAGTTCAGCATGATGACGCCAATGCAGAATCATGTGTTATCGAGGTAGGCTATGATATACCTTTTCATAATAAACGAAATATCTAGATGTCTTTAAAACTGTATAGAAGATTCACCACAGATTTAACGTCCATCTTTGGTGTATGGAGAATTTTAGTAATTCTCTTTACAATTGATCATCTGTCATCATTCATCCGCTCCGCTATTTTCTTCTGCCTTTGATATGGCATTTTATATTACATGCGATGGGGTAAGTAACTAAGTGCTGTGTTTATATAGGTCGGGCCAGGTGGTGATGCATCGTCGTCCTTGGACCAGCAACCGGAATCCGCAGCGGAAGAGGATTCCTTTCCTGAAGCGCTGCTCCGTGAGCTTGACGATATGATAAATCAGCCAAGATGGGTCGTTCCTGTTTTACCTAATGGACAATTGGAAATGTTACAGAAGGCTGCGATTAAGTTAGCCAAAGCAGGTACGTTGACGGATAAAATATGTTTCAAAGAAATACTTGGTTTTGTTGAGTACCGGTACCATACTACCAATAGTTCATGATCGTTATTACACATCGTAAGGTTTATGCTATGTCTGACATATTATACTCTCATCATTGACTCAAAATGTTATTGTCAGATTGCATGAATGACATCCCCATTCTTGATACCGGTACCGTATTATGCAGATGATATCAATTATTGCAATGCTTGTGAACGTAGATATATTATACACATCGGCATCCAGTCAATGAGCATTAGCCCTAGTCCTTTCAGTCATTTTCAATCCTTATCTTTATTCGCATAGTCGGTAGTTTGGTATGTTTAGCCTGCCAAGCACCAATGCCTGAAACTTCCCTCTTATTAACCAAATATAGTGACAACAGACTACGTGCTGTGTATGAGGCTTCTCAGTGGTAGAAAATGAAATCTCTTTATTACTATGAGGGTATCGTAAAGAAGATCACGACAGATTTAACGTCCATCCTTGGTTTATTGAGAATTAACACATTCACAAGCTTTCGGAGCTACACACCTTCATCAGGTGAAGATGGAATGGCTGGACGTTAAATCTGTGGTGGTCTTTTTTACGATATCTATGGATTGTCTGCCATCAGCTCCACTATATTCTTTTTAACTATGAGGGGAAATACTGGTACAGTTTGGAATCTGTATTTAGAGGCAGCATCCATTGTTGTGTTTGCGTTTATTGGCTGTAATAGGCCTGCTTGTTCAGTTCAGTGCATAGCTTGAGATATCATAGCAAACACTGTCTTGTTAGCAAAGAAATTCCCAACCGTTTCTTCTTTCTCATAGGCTGTTACTGTTTGCTGTATTTCCTAGGCAAATATCTCATGAACTAGGATTGTACAATTGCTAGTGGTCATACTATTCAGCTGCTGGCAATGCAACTACAAGCCATGTCATGAACCCAGTATAGTGCTGCCAACCTATGTGTAACAAAAATTTGTATGAGGAATTAAGGATATTAGGCTAATGCAGACTCGTTAGCGCCTAATAAAGCCACCATTCATCCATACATGTTCTCATTATATATGTTGTAATGCCAGGATTGCCTAAAAAGAATTTCATACCTCATAGGGGAAGCACTGTCGACAATGAAAATGTGGTTGTGAGCCTCGCCATTGCCCAGGCACAGTATAAGATTTCTTCTGCATTGCATATGGCCTGTGGGCCATGTAATTCAACTGTGTGTGTAACCTAACAGTGACTGTTACTGTAGAAAAAGTGTATTGACTAATTTAGTTTAGGTATATAGTAATGTTGACAAGGTTAACTTGTCTAAATTTCAGACTTACCGGTATTCATATCATTACGGTAGTTTTTGTTGCTGAACGCTATGATACAATGATAATTCACTTAGCTTTATTTTGTATTCTCAAAAGTTGTCCTGTGAAAAATGATATAAAGTTCACCGCTTGTAAATTATTTAATGGAATGAGAGAGATCCTGTTGGTAAAGCTATGCTTGGAGCTTGGAAAAGGGCTTCAGAGCAATTTGATATGTGTGTTTTATTGTCAAAATTCATAATAGTAAGCAGTTGTGTCCTTGTGATGTATGTTATGTTTGTTATTTACAATTTATCATTGACTACTACAAAACATTGTTCCTTGGTGTATTTTCTATTTGACCTAATAATTTCATTCTCCTGTTATTTTGATTATTATATATTATTATATATAGTGAACATTGATCCTGGTGGTCTAGTCCAGTAAATAGTGGCTTCGCCATCTTCATCTGCCATAGCTGTAGCTGTATGGCAAATCATATTCTATTGTTTTTCGTCAATGAGCAACAAATTACATTGACCAATTTGTTGACAAGAAGGGTAAATCTTGCCCTATTTTATGATTATGGCTATGTCCTGTCCGGTATGTTGTAGAATTAAAAGGATCTATCTATCAATCTGTGTTGTACTTTGATAGAACTGTGGTTGCCGGTCAGTGGTCACATTTGTATTGTGATTTATATTTTGGCAGGCCTGGATACACAGAACGAAGCATGCCAAAGATTTTTCCGAGATGGCCTTACTATTTCATTCAGTAAGATTTTGACCGATGATGCAGTCAGCGGATGGAAATTGAACATCCATGTGAGTTGTGGATTTTGAACTTTTGCATTACTCTGGGCCGCCCTTCTGAAAATAGTCAAAATGGAGAATATAGTCGAATGTTTCAAGTACCAGTACATGTAGTGGTGTCTGTGTGTTTTTTTTGCATTGATTTAGATGCTTTAATGATCATTTTCTTGATAATTTGTGTGGTTGATCAGTTCGTGACTAGAAAATTAATACATTAGTGATAGTCCTTTTCTACTACCAAGCTCATTGTCATTTTTACTCTAGAGATGCATCTTCAGCAACGCTGAGTTGTTGGTTGAGTTGTGCGTGGAAAAACTGAAGGACGACTGGATGCCTTTACTAGATCTCCTGGCTATGGTATTCAATCCCCTTTGTAAATTCCATATTTACAATGGCAGTAGACCATCAGAAAGTGCACCTGTTAATGGCCCGCCACTCGAACCGGACGAGCTGTTTGCAAGATGCGTGGATCAAAGACAACCAAAGGTGAATACAGTATTGAAATATCCTGAGCTTCTGAATGTTGTTGCGATAGTATGACTACTGATGGTAATTTCAATTAGAGATACAGTGGATGGATGAATCTTGATGTTTCTAAAAGTTGTTCTAATGTGCACCAGCTGCCCAGTGGTTTAGCTAGTAGGCGGTTTTGATTTGAGGATGAACTTATATTTCTCACAGTTGATCTCACATGCACCAGCTGGTCATTGATCACTGCTGCGTGACTAACTTGCAGGGTTACTGTTCCAGGTTACCGGTGTTGTGTATGGTATATATACAGTAGGTGTGGTTCTAAAATAGTGATAGACCTTGTCTACATACAGCCAGTTGTGAGTTTAATCCTAATAGACTGTGTCTGCTCCTGGTCCATTCTTCATGGTCTTAGGTCTACACTTTATTGTAATCATCATAAATACACTTCTGGGTCGAGTGTCAAAGCCTGTCAGCCTGGTGTGGTTCTTGTGATCTACGAATGTGGATTTCTTGCCTTGGTCTTGGTATTTGAAGCATTGTACTTCTCTAATGCATTTATGCACTATAATATTATAGTGACAAAGTGACGTCATATTTCAACAAACTAGTCATCTTACATGATTTTATCAAGAAATGTAAACAATGCAGTACCGGCAAGCCTATTATTTTTGTAAACTTTGATTGTTACAGTCAGGCTGGTTGCTGGCTTAGTGCTAAGAGTGCATGTTTGCCTTTGCTCCGATAGTGTCAGTTCAGACAGACATGTCATTCCATGTTCCTAAAATTTTCATAGGGTTGGCTGGTGGATCTCGTTAACAAGTTTGGATCGTTGAACGGATTTCAAACGTTGTTGGAGCGTTTTCAAACTGGCGAAGCACTTAACCTTTCAATAATATATTCTCTGATAAGGTATGTCAAATATCAGCATGGAACATCAATGGATGGATATTGTTATATATGTATATATATCGTTCATATGCTTTCTAAGCTATATCAGAATATAAAGCTGCAATGAGATCAAGAATATCTTTTTCCTCAAGGCCAAATTGAAAAACATTAGACCTATAACACTTCAACCTTCGCATAGAGAGAGAGAGAGAGAGGCGGAGAGAGAGAGAGAGAGAGATGTCCAACCAAAATTCACACAGTTCCTCCATCATCAACGAAATATAAAAAAAATTAATAAAATGGAATGAGATGAATTTGGTATGGGGCAGGGAATGAACGGTACTACCTTAGTGAGGTCAACAACTCGGATCATACCTTGCATTTCGTAGTGTATTTTTAGCTTAGGGTGTATTATATAACAGAAGCTTCTGTGTTTCTGCATCCACTTGTTTGTATAACTTGATTTGGCCATCACCTTGAGTACTATACAAAGGAATACCTTATTACTAATCAAGCAGATGCTGTGATTGTAAAAAGTTAACAAACCGTGTCACTGCTTAAATTACCTTACCGAATAGCAGGCACTGACTCTACTTATTACACTACTGTCCTTTTCTTCGGACTAGACGTCGTGGCAGCCGCAGAGTAGCCACTGTTTCGTGGGCCTCATCTAGGTTCTTGAGACCAGTCACTCCGTTATGTGTTTCCATGTATATATATATATACAATAATGCCAAGACTGTTGAAAGCAGGTCAAGTATACTGATCTGTTTGCTTTTTTCTTTGGTTTTCTATTATTAGGGTCACACCTAAATTCATTATTTGAGTTGTGTTTGATGTTCCTAGCGATATTCATATTGAACAATTCTTCATTTTGAGATTATTCATTGTAAAGACTTTTCGTTTCTAATTTTTGCTGGATGTTTATTCAAAAATGAGTGGTCCCGGATACTTCATCGGTACTATATTTAGGGCAATTCCAATGTTACAACATTTGTAAACTTGGTAGAAGCCTGCTATGTCCAACAGGTATTAGATGATAAAGCGTTATTTGTTATTCAGCATCCTATATTTTAGTCTTTAGTTGAACAACTGAGAAAATAACAAGAATTTGAACGGAAAATTCTTAAATACTGTCTTACTGGTGTCTCCTAACTCTCTAGCATTGGCGAATTTGAAACTATAGCTGTTTCAACGTTTCAAGCCGCTGAAAAATCGATTACCGGAACCGTTTACCCTTTGAAGCATATTCTTCTTCTTATGCTGGATTTTGGAGCTCTTGTTTCAATTTAGACCTTTTGGTGAGGTTGCCGAGCTCCTAACAGCTCACATCGTGAAAGTTTACTTCATACCTATACGCAAAATCATCATTAATTGTTTGGGAAATCTGACTGACGACAAATTGAAGAAAGAATCGAGCAAGAGCGAACAGCGGATTGACACGCTTTCGGCGGTGATTAAATTTTTGAGAAGACTCATGTCGAGACTGCCGACCGAGGAAGGAGAAAGAGAGATTGGCGATTTAGAAATGTTTAGATTGAAGATGATTTTAAGGTTTGTGATTTAAATATTAAATTGGTTGATTCAAATTTCTGTAAGATTTTCTGCCAAATTATGCACCCGTTACCACCTAAATTGCTGGTGGCTCATATCGCTTTCTTCACTTTTCAGACTCTTGCAGATTCCATCGTTTAGCAGCAAAATGAATGCATTGAATGAAGTGAACAAAGTCATCAACAATGTCTCGTACTATACTCACAGTCACAGAGATGAGGAAGAAGAATGGCTCACTTCTGAACGATTGGCTGTAAGTCTCTCTATTAGGGTCACCCTGATCATGTGATCTATTTTATTGTGCACTAGTGCTTAAGAGAGTTATGAATCTTATGATGTTCATTTAAGCGAAAGATAGGCTATTGTACATGCAGCAAATAATGGATTCGTTTGCTCTGGAGTGGAAAAATATTATAATGCCAGCAACCGACTTTCGGCTAACATGGTATTGCAGTCACCGTAAACGTTAGTAAATGTACGACCTAATCCACCGTCCGTATTTGGAGATCACCTGGACGTGACGGTATATTGCTCTCACCGGAACTGTTAGTAATGAATTATAATGACACCCGATCGTCTGCTCAAAGGCCCCACGAAACATTTTGGTGTTTTATAGTGATAACTTTCGTGACAGTATGTCATTAAAAAATGTGATTCAGACGACTTTGCCGTCACTGAAGTCGTGATCAGAAACAGGACACGGTTGTCAAATATTGTGATGCTTTTTCTTTTTAGGACTGGTTGAAAGAAAACAAAGTTTTAAGTATTGTTTTGCGGGACAGCCTCCATCAACCGCAGTACGTGGAAAAGTTGGAAACTATTTTGAGATTTGTCATAAAGGAGAAATCTCTTTCTCATGAAGATCTTGACAACATCTGGGCAGCGCAGGTAGCCTATATTACATACACCTATGGAAAATTTGAAATTTATCATTTAGACTGAAATGAATCGTATGTAATTTTTTCAATTCAATGCAATTCCATGTTTGGCTATACACCGCCTTGTTTTTCAGGCCGGTAAACATTCCACCATTGTCCAAAATGTACATGAGTTGTTGACGAAACTGGCGTGGGATTTCTCTCCGGAGCAGCTTGATCATTTATTTGAATTATTCAAGGTATTTCCTCGATATAGACTAGTTGTTGACATTTTCAAGCTATAGTAGTCGGTCTCATTGCGTACTGTTACTATAACCCTTGGCTGATGTGTTGAAACATAGGTCATCGATTATAAATTCAATTTACTTTGGACTGTGAGCTCTGTACTTACCTCAGAGTGGAACCTGTGTGGCATGTATGAATACAAGATATAAGCTTGAGTGCGATATTCCGTCCTCGCCCCTAGGGTTAGTGTTCAAGAATGCTACTTGTAGTATAGTATGGGGGTGGTATGGCCTGGGGCTAATGGCGAACTCAATTTCCAAGTTTTGTGGAAGGAGCTGAGTGTATTTGAGACTACTTTCAGAGCACAGTTTGGAATTGAGATAAAAGCGTTAATGAAGGACATTCATTTGCATTCTTGGATTTTCTAAGCTTTGTTTACAATTGAACCCAGTCTAAATACCGTTTTTAAATACGAGTCAATCTGTTATCTGTTATCCACCCAGTATACTGGTCGATGAGCCCGTTCTTAGCCAGAGCCACCACACTAAAAACCATCCCAGCCACCATGAAATTGCCGGTAGCCTGTGTTGGACATAGAGATAGTTGTGATGAAATCATGGCACCCAGTCCGAAGCCAAAATTCGAGATTGTCATGCAAATTCAATTGCCCAAGGCGGTTGTCAAAATAAAAACTGTGAACTGAAGATGAACGAAAGTTTTATCCATGTTGTTTTCCTCACATTCTACTGCACTCATACACAACTGAGTTATTCATTGACTGGTCTTCATACAGCTGTTTCACACAATGTACGAGTACATGCTGTCACCCAAAGCAATGTGGATTTCATTATGAAACCTTGAAATATCCCGGTACCTTGCACCGGTCTTCGTCCAGTTATTTAATGGAACTTTGAAAATATTTTCTACAGAAAAGTTGGGAAGGAGCAAAGAAGAAACAACGAGAGACGTTGCTTGAGCTGATCAGACGTTTAGCAGAAGATGATAAGGATGGAGTGATGGCACAGAAAGTACTCACATTGCTATGGAACTTGGCCCATTCACCTGATGCTTCAACAGAAATCATGGAACAAGCTCTCACAGCTCATAAAAAGGTTTGCATTAGTCATGGCGACAAGGCTTGCAAGGAGTTGATGCATGTTACTTTGCGGCATAATTATTGACTTTTCAAGTTTCAACCCACATGCCTTGCTCAAATGATTGGAGTACTGGCACAGTTGATCACGGTTGTTTATTATTATTTTCTTCACCTTTTGATTCTTTCGTATTTGGACATCCACACTCCACAGCGAACCCGAACAATCTCCTTATAATTTGTGTGTCACCTGTTCTGCCACTTTCCCCCTTTCCGGGCTCGGTAGATGGTACTGTAGTGTCACTGCAAGTGCACAAACCACGTAAGATCCAACATATCTCGTTGTGCTGGCCACCTAGTACGGGAAGCTAAGAAAACGACTTCAACGCCTTTGCTATGGTGTGCTTGGGAGATCGATCCTGTGACTTACCATTTCATGGCTGATGACCTTATCATTTCACCACAAATCTGCATCACAGAAGCATATAATTATCTAACTGAAAATGTTTGCTGTTAAGATCCTGGATTACAGTTGTACTCAAGATAGAGACAACCAGAAGAGACGTTGGATTGACAAAGCCGTGGAAGAATTGAAGAACGATAACTGGGTCATCCCAGCTTTGAGACAAATTCAAGAGATTTGCCAGCTCTTTAACGAGGTGCGATTCACTATTGATATTTCACTAGCGAGACCTTAAATCAATTTGTTTTCTAATCAACGACAGGCTCCTCAGAATTATCAACATGTACATCGACAACATATCTACTATCGTCATGATGTCATCAACAAGCTGCAAGATACATACTCCATGGTCACGACAGTCTCAACGAATCTCTCTGAATATCTGGAGAATTCTAGAAAATATGCCATAGGTTCGTATAGAATACTGTCTTCTAAATTTTTCAAGTATCATTACTTGCATTAGTTTGGTTTCGAATTCAAATGTTCGGAGAACAAATTAAAATCACTGTTGAAAACTTTATTGTTGAGTGGAATTTTAATGGAATTTCATTTCTTTTTGTAGATTTTCCCAACTATGAACCGTCCATGATCAGACCTGGTTATCGGTACACTCATTTACAAGAAGTAGATGAAAGGCTCAACTTCCTGCGCTTCCTTCTTAAAGGTAAGCCCGTTTCTTTACTATGATACATGTAAATACGGCCATAATTTGACAAGTGACAAATACTCCCACTAAACAAAGTCCAGCATACATTTTGTGCCTGAAGAGTGAAGTGTTGTACCAGTTGTGCAAACGCTGAAAATTATACACTTCCTTCCAGACGGTCAGCTCTGGCTTTGTGAACCGCAAGCACGTCAGATATGGAGTTGCCTTGCTGAGAATGCCGCGCATGCAACAGACAGGGAATCCTGTTTTCAATGGTTTACTGATTTGATGGGAGACGAACCTGACCTGGATCCTGACATCATGAGGGTATTTCTAACTTTGTTGAATTGATTTGCTTCAGTTTACTTTGAGAGTAATTCTACTGCGTGTTTGGTTGTTAACTGTAACACCATTTCAGTAAAATTTCACTGCTCGTACCTTTCGAAATTAGACACTTCGTTACCTGTTTTTCAGGAGTTTTTTGAGAGCAATATTCTTCAGTTAGACCCATCTTTGCTTTCTACTACTGGAATGGGTTGCTTTGAAAGATTTTACAAGTCTGTTAATTGCCGAGAACAAAAGCTAGTGCAGAAGCGACCTGGTGCATCAACCTTTTTGGTGGAGAATTTGGAATTGATCGGTCTGGAGTATTTGTGGAGGGTGAGTACTGCGTATTAAGGATTTTACCATAGGATGTGTGTTGTTGCACTAGTATGTACACTATCTACCACACTCATGGATGCAACTATATGCATTCTTCTATAGACACCCCGCTATGTCACTTCCATTCTTTTTGTTCCAAGTCGAATTCCAGTCAAGCTAAGGCATATTTAGCATACTTCCAATAGTGTAGTGACCCTATTTGATCGATGGTCATCACTAGGTATCATCTCCTCTGAGGTGAATCCTCGGGAATTCGCATGTACATTCAAGGAGTTCCCGGTTATGATAGCTTTGTGGTGTCTGTGTAAGACTATTGTATTGAAATTCTTATGGTAAAGAAGATACACCACTGATTTAATGTCCAGCGTTGGTTTGATTTGTTGTAAATTATAACATTCACAAGCTTTCGGAGCTGCGCTCCTTCATCAAGTGAATCTTCTTTACAATATCTATTAATCGTCCACCATCGGCTCCACTATTATTCTTCGATGTTGAAATTTTTATCAATCAGGTTTTGATGAACGGAAATGATGACATAGCGAGCAAAGCTATCGATCTACTGCAGGAAACCTACACCAGTCTGGGGCCGCGTCTGCGTGGGAGCCAGGCGGAAATCCACGAGGATTTCATACAGTCGTGCATGGATCGACTGAAAGCTTCTCTTGATACAATCCAAAGTGAGCTGCCTTTCACTATCTATGCAGCCTATATTGTATTTTTCAATGAGAGCATTGTTTCTGACATTCACTGAATCTTTCAGTTCTGGTGATTGATAAGAGCGTTTCCAGCTCGGAAAACAATCCAAAGATCGCTTTCGAGACGCAGCGAATGATCCGAGTTTTGACCGTCTTGCAAGAGTACATTCAGGAATGCGATCAAGAGTTTTTGGGCGAACGTATTTTGCTCCCTGTACACAGAGCATGTCGAGGATACAACGTTACGCTCAACATTCGCGTAGCGGTACAGTCGCGGCAAAATGAAGATTTTGAAGTGTGGACTCATTCTAATGCAATGGTCGGATCTGTGAGGTGAGGATTGAAAACTGATGCACTGCATGGTTCACATGCTCAGTACAGCACAGCTCATGCGCAAAAATCAATAAATCGCTTGTTACGGCAAGAATGATTGGTAGGCCAGGAAATTCCTCCCGTGATTCCTTTTTGTCTGTGCTCTGTGGGGAATCTCTCTGCTGCTGTGAACTTGAAGGCGTGCACTTGCACTCCGAGAAATAACCAGTTTTGTGGAATTGGAGTGCTCGGTTTGTAGAAATTGTAGATGAGCTTCCCGGAAAAGTTACCTTTTCCAGTCCTGATCCAGCAATTTTAAGTGGCTGTTAGTATCTCACCTCCGATTTCATTACCTGGGCCGCTATCAACGTATTGCTATATTAGGTTGGATTAGGCGCGAGTTAGAGCGGTTAAGCTTGATTTACTTGATAAAACTTTTAATCTCTGTGGTTTAGCTTTGCATCGTGCACATTGTTAACTTTCTCTTGTGTCTGTAGATAGAAATCATCTCATCCATTCTCTTGTTCTTATTTTAAGGAAACAAATTCTCAATCACTTCAAGAACATTACAGCAAACAACACCTGCGTTGAAATGTACCTTAACGGGGAATTGATTCCTCATGACATCGATAAGAAATTGATTTGCAATACATCTCTTAAAGATAGATGTGTGAGTATTGACTTTTTTGTTGTCGTAGTTCTGATGAAACTCTGATTCTCACACTTTTTCCATGGGATAACGATACGATTGACTACAATATTGTCCAAGTTTGACTTCACAGAACACACTAAAATAGCATTTGTGAACACAGCTCAGTATTATAGGGGCATTTGTCAACGGCCTTGTCAAGACTGTGTACTGTAGCCTGTATATTGTACACTATACTGAACAACATTTATGCAGATGCACAAGTGTACGTGTACAACCCATAGGTGTGTCGCGTACATGAGTAAGTTAGTTTTTTAGTAGTTCAGTACTAGTTCAACATGTTTCCTTTAAAAGTCAACTCTTTGAAATCTAGACGTAGGCCCGCTGATGGAGCACATTTGTTTCTGATTGAATTGCTGAGGCCTATTTGTACACACTTGCACTCTGAGCATTCGTCACTCACTATCACTAACATTTTTCTACTGTAGCATATTTCTGTGAAATTAACATCGGTGAAAGGTGGGAAAAGTAAAGATGTCAACTCGTCTCCTGATTCCAGCTCTGAAAGCTCCTGCTCGTCTCCTACTTTTCAATCCAGCTTTCAGGAGCCGAATCCGGAAGCTGAAGCACTTCTTCCTGGCGTGGTAAGTTCCACCAACTATACATCATGCAATGCAAAAATTTGAGATCGGTCGATATCGATTTTTTAATGTCGGTACTGATTATAATTATTCGCTGATTTGATCGTTGAGGCTGATGTCTAATATTAAACTCCAACTTGGCTAATGACTGATACTGATTATTGGAGAAATACAAACATGGACCTTGCTTAATCATATGGGCCGATGAATCAGATAGTCATTTTTTCATGAGCATTGACTCACGGCGGATTTGTAGTTACAGTGATATACTTTTATCTGTTTTTGCTACTATCAATCCTTTTTGTTGGTACCTTCAGATAATGTCGAAAAAGCCAAAGTATGCCGATTTTCTATTTCGTGTTGCGGATCTAGGATGCGAGCTCAATGTTCCTGAGCTTCGCGACGGCGCTCATAGTTTATTGCAAATAATGCCATGCAATGAAGGAACAATTAAAAAGATTCAAAAGGTATATTATAATTTTGTTGCGAATTTTCTAAATACTGACTAGATGTTAACACAATCTGATATTCAGTTAACTGAGGAAGTGGCGAAAGCGAAAATGGCCACTCCAGCAAATGTACCATCTGCGGCCATTGAATCACTCTTCTTTCTTCCGTCTTGTTCAGAAGTCTTGTATAATCTCCAGGTAGGAATTTTCATGAAAATATTACATCTACGTCGTTTACACTTAGAAACTATGTTTTGGCTGCGTAACCCACCATCAGTGTTCAGTATTTATGTCGCCATAATATTGAAAAGCATAACGTTTTGGCCTCAAATCTTGTGATTTTTTGAAAAAATCTACAATACAGTGTGTATTGTCTAGTGTGTGCTTTATTATATGCCAGGATTTTTGTCTCAAAGAGATATGTCTAATTATTTATGTCAGGAACTGAATTTGAGGCAAAATACTACTTTAATTAAGTACCGACTAGCAATTTTGTATGCTCTTGCCTTCATGTTCTGACTAATCAGAATTTTGTTCAGGTTCTGTATGCTCTTCTACTGCCTGCTGAGAGAGCTGAAAGTCGCGAACAAACTCTAGAGGTACAATCCAACTTTCTCCTTGCTGGTGGAATCCAGGTGACTGTCGATATGCTCGTGAAAGAGGATTTCTTAGCAAAGGCCGACCAGCATACGAAGTGGTTAGCAATAATTGAAAATGCACTTTTTTTTTGTCATGACTTACTGAGTTTCGGTAAATTTTGCAGCGCTGCCTATACTACAGTCCTAAGACTTGCAAAATTAATGTTCACCTCGGTCGCATTTGGTGAGTAAACAATATTTGTTACATATATGTTAATACCGGTATCAAATTTTATTAGATCTGAAACTTTCGACTTGACTTTGTTGCTCTTTGCTAGCTGTTCGAAGTTTGGTGTGATTGCGTGACAAATGCAATCCTGTTTTTTTTTTGCAGCTCGTGTCGCATCAGTCGTTCAAGCATTGCAGAGCCCAAGTCCTTCAGTTTCTCAAACTATTCATAACCAAGCCGCCATCTTGCAGAGCGCCCTCGGACAGATTCCTAACCCGGCCTCTCATATTGTTTTGAAGAGTATTGCAGTACGGCTTGGGCAAGGACACCACAAGGAGGTAATTTATAAATATCAAGTCGGGTAGCAATTGGTAAAGTAGTTGGCAATATTCTATCTCAACTGTTGCTGTTGTAAGTCAATAATAGTATAGGCTTCTAAAAGTCTCAAATGAGAGATCAGGATTTTATCTGCCTGTGGTGGAGCTACAATTTTCATGTCTTCAGATTAAAAGTAAGATCCCAGAGATGGTCGTCGTGAGAGCTGTCAATCGTTTGGCGTGGTGTGCCGGATGCGGTTCGTTCAGCATGCTCAACGCTTCCGTGGATGATCTTCATGATACATATGAAAAGGTACTGTACTTTGAATGTTATGAGATAGGTCGTTTGACTGAAATACAATACGATACCGTACAATACAATACTGTGTCGTTTTGTTGTGTTTGGTACTCTGGTTTATCAAGTACTGTTGCTGGTTTCGGCTCAAATTTCTGTAGAAAATGGGTTTTGATATTTAGGTTATGTTTCTATGTCAAACAGATACCAATAGATAAAATAATAACCCAGCATAGATTTAACGTACAGTTTATTAGAATGTAATTCATGGTCTCCACTATTTTTCGTAAATGGATGGTAATGTTTCATATTTGAAATGTAAACAATTTGATTTTCAAGCGTAGATTTGCGGGTTCCTCTGAATAGCCCTACCATTTCTGACGGTCTATGTCATGTTTGAAGTCTATCTGGCAAGTTGGCATGTCAATCCATTTGGAGACTTCACTCGTATTTCCGTGACCCATGCTCGAATACCTCGCACACATGATTTGCAGGGCATGCAAGGATCAATTGAAATTTCATAGTACCTTGCTATGAGGCATAGTATGATTCCAAAGTCATCAGCTCACCATCTTATGGTGATGTCTTAGTAGTGTTTGATTAAGTTGATGTAATAACAATACAGCGAAGCCGATGTCGAACGATTAGCAGATATCGTAAAGAAGATCATCACAGATTTAACGTCCAGCCTTGGTTTATTTTAATTCTCAATATACCAAGACTGAACGTTGCATATGTGACGATCTTCTTTACGATGCGTAATATATTTGTGAGTAATATCTGAGTTGTGATGTTTTACAACTTGCAGAATGCTGGCATGGTTGAGCTTTCTCCCGAGCACAACTCCTTGTGTCAAGAAGCATTAGAATTGCTGACTGTACTCATCGCAATCAACCCGCACTTGCTCGAGCTATTGAATAGAGTGAAATCATGGCAGACCTTTGTCATCGATCTCCTGTTACTATGTCCGAACAGGTTGGTATTAATATTTGGTACTGTAGTTTTCAAAGTGTCCCGACATTATCTGATATTTCGCCTTATTAAGTAATTACCGTCAGCTGTTCATTTTATTATAACAAGTGGACATATTAACTCGGTTGGAAGTCATGTTGTTGGTGATTCGGTTTCCACCGTACCTACGATACAATAATTGGCATTCGCAGCATCCCTGCCAGCTACGGCGTCGTAAGGATGATGCAGACTTTAGTGTAGTGGTACAGTGGACAATATGGCAATGTCCAATACCTCTTCGCCACACTCTGGATTCTTACTGATAATTGCTCACACTATCCGTTGTAAGGTATACATTTCGTACATAAAATGATGACATTAAGTGAAATATTCCAACCATGGTGGGAAACCCGTGGGCAAATGTGGTTATGACAGGAAAGGTATCTGGCATGTTATACCAAAATTCCAGGCTCTGCCGTAAACCACTTATTTTGGTGTGGATTGATAACAACAAAACGTATCTAAGGTTTTAAAATATGATTTCTTGTGTTTTGAAGGGATGTTCGTCTCGCCGCTATGGAGCAGTTTCTACTCATGTCCACCAAGTGCACAGGTGCTGCTAAATCATTGGTCTTCTTCATCACCTTGCTTTTTACAGTATTATCGGTATGAATGTTTCTTTAACATGAGTTATAATAACTAGTGTTGAGTCCTACGACTTCATTTTTTCTATGCAGACCACTGTCAAAGAGTATGCTGCCCAGTCGTCGGAATTCTTCATGCTCCTTTGCCGTCTTCTCAACTATGCATTCTGCTCTAACGTACAACTCCAAAACTCGGCGACGCTTCTAAATAATGAGATTGAATGGCTGAAGAAAGTTCGAGTAAGTAAAATATTCATGCATGGAATAGGTCCCTACTGATGTAATGTCCAGTCCAGTTTATTGGATTATATTATTCACAAGCTTTCGGGGCTCTACTCTTTCATCCGGTGAAAATCTTCAGTTCTTCACCTTCACCTGATGAAGGAGCGGACATCCGAATGATTTAGAATTATATTCCAATAAACTGGACCTTAGGTCTGTGGCAAATACATATATGAGAAACGTTCAGCGGCGGTATATGGTGACCATACTGATCGTGTCATTGTGTGACCAAAACGCCTTTTTTGAGCTAAATAAAATAACAACTAATTTAAAAATAAATGAAAAATATTCTGTTCACGCAGGATGATGTAAAGATGAGCGATGAACTGAGCTTGGATGATACGCTGCTTGCTGGCCATTTGTGTATTTCTAAAGAACTTCTTTCATTTTTATCTGCTGAAAAGAAGAAGTATGTTGGTTCTGACAAAGGTGGACCTTGTTTAATAAAGGTATGTGCTTTACACTTTGGAAATTTATGCATGTTCGGGTGAATCGTGTACATTTACAGCCGACTAGTCATTATTCACGCATTATCTGCTTGGTGTAGTATAAGCAAGATTGTCTATAAAAAGTCAGTATGTTGGCGGAAGGAGTCGCAGCTGCATCATTCCAAAGCCTTGAGGCATTAGAAGGCCCATACAGTTTGGATATTGCAGAAGGGTGCCTGGCTCAGGATGGTAAACTGGCCTCTTTGGTGCCTCCATACATTCCATGATATGAATTGAATTCGAATAAGTAGTGTGTATGTATATCTGTGTGTGCAAATTTGATACAGAAATGTAGTCAAAAGTGTTCATTCCATTATTCCTATTCTTACTTGATTACAGGAATTGATGGAAGATTTTCTTTTTCCTGCTTCTTGTAAACTCATATGTCATCGAATCGGTGCAGCTCCCGTAGAGGCAGTTACAGTGCAACCAATCTGCGCTGTTCCAGCGACCGTGTCTCCTGCGTTCGACTGTCTCGCCGCACTTTGCTACGGTTGCATACCGAACTTGCGTTTGGTATCGCAGATGCTGACGGAAATGTTTTATTCAGGTGATTATATAAACATATCGATTTGTTTCTTCTTTTGTTCAGCTTTTTTGGTATTTCATTGGACTAGATGTTTGGGCAGCCACTGTTTGGTGGAATCATTCAGGTTTTTTGGACCTGTTGCTCTATTAAGTGGCATGTACATTCACCACATTTTACTGGAATGGGTGACGTGGTCTGCGGTTTGATGGTTTGTTGTCAGGAACTAAGTATTGGACACGTGTACTTGATAGCGGCTGAAGATTTTTAAGGCTAATGTACTCGCCTTATGAATAGAAAAGAAATAATGGACGTAATCTATACAGGAGAGTTTCTATCTGTTTTACCCTTTTTTGCGGTGTCAACTTAGGAGTTTGTCTGTGAAACTTGGCGGGGCATAGAATCGGCTCTAACACGTAAGACCATGGGGTTTGAGGCCTGTTAAGTGATTCAAGCCTGTGAAATTCAGATTCTAAGCGAGTATGTTATGTTTTAGAACATGACCAACCACTTACGGAATGGGAATACTTGCCGCCGGTCGGGCAATGCCCTCAAAAGGGTTTTGTTGGATTGAAAAACGCCGGCGCAACCTGCTACATGAACGCCGTGATTCAACAACTTTTTATGATACCGATGATTCAAGACGGTGTCCTGTCGGTCGATAACACAGAGTATGGCTTGAAGGCCATAGAAAAGCAATCGAACATTGAGAATCGGGTTGTCGAAGGCGATGATGGGAGCGATGATTTGCCGGATCTCGTCGATTCTGTAAGGCCTGATGTTGATACGGCGGCGAAAAAGAAGCAAGAAAGAATGGACTATGTCTGCACACAGTTGCATCACTTTCAAGTCATTTTTGGACATTTGGCCAAGAGCAAGTTGCAATATCACATACCAAAAGACTTCTGGAAGCATTTTCGGTGAGTTACCACTACTTGTTTAGCTATAGTAGGAGGTCTGATTGAAGTCAGTATGGTACCAGCAACTTTGACAGAGTAAGAATGTTTGAATAAGGATGGGAGTGGATAACTGGGGATATATATAGATTAATTGTCTGGCACCAATGGGATTGCACCTAGTGTGTCGTGTAGGCGAGTCAGTTTGGTGTGGTTGACACAAATGAAAAATATCGCCTCGAGGCCAAGAACCTATTTTGTTCCAACAGTCCAACACGCTGCCTAACTCATTGTTTCCTGCACAATATGCATAGTATGTCCCCCTTGTTGTAATGCCTGTCCAGGATTTTGTCTATCAACCGGTTGGGTTAAGATTAATAGAGACTCTTCACGGAACAATATCCTACGTCACAGTCGCACCCATATTCGACATTTGTATGAAAGGCCTGTTTAGTCTGAAAGGTTTCTGACTGGGCTACAATTCGGCAAGTGTCACACCTTTTTATTATCTCATATTTCGGTAAAAGATTGCTAGCCGCTAGGCTAACTATTTATCATGCACTGGCTTTGAACTTTGCTTGTTTTTATGCGAGACAAGAACTCTGGTTATGTTATTATTAACATATTAAGTATCATATTTCATTCTCATACAACGATATTCTAAATTACAAGATAAAACAACAACAAACAACAACGACAAGATCCACTTTCATATAGATTCATCGGTGTTAACTTCTGTCGCAGACTTAAAGTCGTCCCAACGCTCGCGTTTTGTTTCTTTGTTCGTCAGCAATACTCTCGCAACTCTCTGTCCTTTTGCTGCTCGATACTCGGCTAAGTCTTGTCTTCTCGAAGTTGTCGATGCGGAGGTTGAGGATTTCTTACGCTTGTGTGAGCAACAGATCGAGAACGCAGACGCCAAAGCATTTGGGACCTTTCCGATGTTGTAAAGTATTACTATCACTGCCGCCACAACAATAAGAAAGCCTTCCACTCCCAGTATCGTGGCAATCATCACTACTTTGTGATGATGCTTTGACGGATGATGCGTTCTTTCCCATAGTGATCCACAAGATGGATGCATTCCTGCAAAACAATAAATAACAGTTGGTTCGAGGAGTGTATTTTCTTCACAAATTTTTTTTTGCTTCATATTCAACGTAGATTCACAACAAGAGGATAATTCACAAGTTGCTTGCTGCGTATATCTGTGCATCATCTGCATTATGTAGACTGGACAAGGAAGTGTTGTGGGACCTCATTAGGCTATCCATCATTCTCATTCCCACCAGCCCCATTATGCTGACGGTCGCGCAAAGACGTTTTTTAACATCTTTGGTATGTTGTGTGTCAAATTTCTTGGTCAGAACGTAAACATTGATCTACTATTTTCATCGCCGATGACTTTACCACCTACTACACAAGGTAGGGGGTGGTAATGGCATACTTGAAACTCTATGTGTCTATGACTGGTGTCAAAGATGATTTTATTAGTAATCCAGAAAATTGCAGGTATGAACAGTTCGTTAGCTTACCTCGATAACCACCCATGCAACATTGGCTTGCTTGTAAGACTTCATCTTCGATTTGACATCTGGTATCATCATCCCATGTCCCTTCACTACACAAACGTTTGCAGGTCGTCAGTTTGTTACCAACTCTTGCGCAGGGGCTGCCCTTGCAGCTGTCTTCTTTCCATTCACTCATGAATTCCCCATCCAAGGATAATTCTTTCTGATTATAATGAAACGGAATCGATGGAGTAATTTCATTATACAGTACTATTTGACTTACCACGTCTACTGGCACACCGGGTATCACACATATCCTTACGGATTTAGTGGATCCTTCCCCACATTCTGGGCATTCTGTAATCCGTTGCCAACTTGACCACACCCCGGCACAACAATAGCTCCATTGTTCCTTCCAAATCTTTTTGGTATCCATTGAGCAATAGTACAGCCGTACCATACGACCTCGCCGATTATAAACGCTTGCCTTGCGACGTCCGGCTCTTCTGCTGCATCGGGTCCAGGGAGTCATTCCTTCGTCCCACAAACCTTCTCTCTGTTGAGTTTTGACATGCACTTGATAAATGGTTTATGATTATTATTGATCCAGTATAGAAGAATAGTGGAGCCGATGCCGTACGATCAATTGATATCGTAAAGAATATCACCACCGATTTAACGTCCAGCCTTGGTTTATTGAAAATTGAAATATTCACAAGCTTTTGGAGCTCCACTCCTTCACCTGCTCACCTGATGAAGGAGAGGAGCTCGTAATTAATTCTCAATAAAGCAAGGCTGGACGTTAAATCGGTAGTGATCTTCTTTATGATGATTCAGTATACAAATTCATATGTGTCACCTTTAGATCATATTCCATGGCTCTCATGTCAAAGTTATCATGATTGCTAGAGTTTTCCAGATTCACTGCGGATTTCATTTCTTTCGAGTAGCAGCCTTTCAAATTTCGGTTGATTCTTTCATAGTATGTCCCAAAATCGCATATTCCGTTCGCGTTCCATTTTGTTTTTGTCACCCTCGGGTCTGGTTCTGTGCAATTATATCGGTGTCGTATTCTTAGACACGTACTGCATCGAGATTTGTTGATCCAATCACCCCATGTACCTGTAAAAAGATCATGCATTTTGCCTCATATGCTATTGTATATCTGCGACTTTAACATCAGTGCTGCAGAGCACACATATTATACACAGACATCATCCAACTAGCAGTGGCAGAAAGTGTGGTCTGGGAATTCTGGTTTTCAAGTTATTAGTTAATTCAAAGAAACCCATCTCTATGTGCCTGACTAGAAATGGGAAAACTTAGCTCAGGGCCCACCCCGCATCGAACTTTCACAGACAGTTGGGGCGGTAGAAGATACAATACAATGTAAACAACGTCTTCCAGTTGACAGTACACCTACAAATCAAGCATGTAATTTCTTGATTTGTACTCTGCAAGTCCCTGTGCTGTCTAGTGTTTAAAAACACCTGCCATTGCAGGTTTAAATGACATGATTACATGAACACAAACATTTCCATCAAATTTCAGCTCAAATCGGTAGAATTAAAAAAGGCAATAAGCCTGTATTTTGCTAGACTTACTACTGTATAACTGTATAAGTCTACCTACCATTCATATCTGTGCTTTGCACTGTACATATGTAACATATTATGATGACTAAGACGATTACACACAACATGTTCTTAATCTCTACCATGTCGTAGCTGTAGACGTCTTTGCCCACAGAATTTTTAACGTCTCAGGCAACTAGGCAAAATATAGCCCCGATACCTAATGCATCCATAACTTGTATATCATATTTTAATAAATAATGAGCGTAATGATCAAATCTCTTGAGTCTCATTAATCTCATATTCTGCCTACCTCAAATGAATCTACATTAGGATACGATAACAGGCTTTTTACGCCTCAGCCTGTGACGTCACTGCTACTGCTGTACCAGTACTGGTTTCGCAAATTGTCTCTGTGCATCAATCTGTCGGTGACTTGACAGATATTTAAGAGACTCTGCTATCTTGTTGAATATGTCAGCTTAATAATTATTCTTGACAGCTCGGGTTCGATTGTGATACATTTCATGAATATTTAATGTTAGGCTACTGGTATTTCTTGATATTTTGAGTAGTGAGATTATGTCATTTACTATATGATTCGTCTTTGAACTCGTTCACAAAAAATTGATTATTGTGACGAGTTTGAAGTATTTATTGGCTTCATCTTACTGCTTATTGAAGAAATCGATTCTTAGTGGATTTTAGTGTACCGTGCTGTAAGCCCTAGGTTTAACACACTTCTACCGGTACCGGTATTCAGCCCCAGCAAAAAAAGCATCACAAAAAATAACGCAAGACTGCACGGGGTGCATTTAGAGAAATCATTTTGTTAACACTAACAAACCAGCTTCGTGGTGTAGGGGTTGGCCACATTGGCCACATAGTCGGTAAGTCGTTTGTTCAACTCCCGACCATAACGCACTACAGATGTGAAAAAAATTGTACCGGTTTCTGTGGTTTCCTCGCTAGATGACCCCCACATTAGGGATAGTGCGGAGGTGGGGCTTGACTGAAATTTCAGACCAACTACCAAGGTAGGCGCCAATTTTGACAAAAGTTGACTAAGTCCAAAACCCAAATTGTACGATTGCTAACAAAATCGTAGATATATATCCCAATTTGTAAATCTTTGATTTTCTTTTGTTACAGACTTGCCAATACGTCAGAGCCTGTCAACTTACGAGAGCAACACGACGCGCAAGAATTTTTTAGCACTATCACCGAAGATTTAGATGAAGCGTTAAAGCATCTTAAGCAGCCTTTCTTGTTTAAGAATGTCTTTGGTGGAATTTTTTCGGACCAGAAGATATGTAAAGGCTGTCCACATCGGTAAGACTCTGATATAATACATTTATGGAATGGTCTACCTGTGCAGTAAAGTAGCCACCTCGATTATATGCTGCGATCATGCCAGTTGATTACTATTTGGCCATACTCATCATGTCCTTATTACACTGCAACTGATTGCGCTTTGCCGAGGTTCTTCTAAATCAGTGGTCGGCGACCGCTGGTTCGCAGCCAGGAACCGGTCCGTGAGTTTCCCCATTTTTGTAATGTTAAAGCTGTTAATCCCCATGTTAGAAAGCAGGCACGTTCATGTTCATCAATATGTACATATAGCCAGAAGATAGGCACCTTCGTCATATTAATGTGCGATCCTGCGTTGTCAGCGAGTGAGTAGCTTTGAACAGCATCAGACTTTTGACGAATGGCAGATTGCAGTCACCATAAATGGTAATAATGATATGCAAGTACATATTACCAGGCTGCTGACCCCTGTTCTAAATAACCTGGGTTATGTTAGCGAGTCTAAAACATCCTTGGAGGGTGTCTAACTCCTGCAAGTATTCAAGTCTATCCAAGACTTTTTCCAACACGGCCTTACTTTGAATGGTCCTAATTGAGTTGGATTGCGGAAAATAGAACTTGGCAATTATTTCATCAAGATGAATGATTGTAGAATTATAGAATGACTTGTAACTGGTATTTTGAAGGGATGATGACATGTTCCCTTGCTCCCTGTCATTAGCTATATTTTGCTGTGTTTTTAAAAACATCTTCTGGTATGATTACTCATGCCACTGCGTTTTTAGGTATTCCAACGAGACTGATTTCATGCCTTTAAATATTGATATCCTGTTACATCAGAATCTTATCGATTCTTTGGATAATTATGTCAAAGGCGATCTTTTGGAAGGTGACAATGCGTACTCTTGCGAAAAATGCAATAAAAAAGTAAGTATATATGATTTGATACTGATTTGACTAGTTTAGTTTAGTTTATCAGCTATTAGCTGACTATGAGAGGTGAGAGGCCATCAATTGGGTGCTGGCCTCTGAGCTCAGCTGGAAATGAAAACCGGTTTATTTTGGTATGAATTGCCCAGGGGATCTAGATATTACTCCAAGAATTCCTCACGAACTTAATAGTTCTGCCACTTCTGTTACGACTTCTGTAGACAGTGACAATTGGTCCCTGGCTTGCTTCAACAGTGATTTCTCAAGCTTATCAATATACCACAGAAATTACCTGATTCCAGCTGTAGTAATTTGCTTGGAAAAATTAAGTCGATTGCAAGATTTCTCCCCTTCTTTAAGAAAGAGTTGGATTAGAAATTCTGGCTTGAGTAGATTATCATTTCGACCCACTCATCTGCATTCTGCTTTGTTATGATGCTCATACGTCAACTTGCATTGTGGTGAGGCATGCGGTCTGTACGTACAAATTTGTACCTGCTAGTAGGATTTACGTGATAACACCAAGTTCACAATTGAATAAGTCAAATTCTTCTTGCCTAGGTGGACACGGTGAAGAGAATGTGCTTTAAAAAGCTGCCACCTGTCTTAACAATTCAACTCATGCGCTTCAAATATGACTATGATAGAAAATGCCCGACGAAATATAACGACTATTTTGAATTTCCAAGAGAGATCGACATGGAACCTTACACCGTTTCGGGCCTTTCGAAAATCGAAGGCGAGGTAATCATTACCAAGATTTCTCATTTTTATATTGTTTCTGTAATTAATGAGGTTTTGTTGCGTTCAAAGGTGATCGATACGAATATGGACGACGCTGATGCAGATGTACCGACAAAATACAGGCTTGTCGGGGTGGTTGTACACAGCGGACAAGCGAGCGGTGGACATTATTATTCATATATACTACAGAGATCAAAGGTAAAAATCTATATTTTGACTATAACTTGCTCAATGAGTGTCAATTTGCTTTATTCCATGAGAATTTGTGGGTGTATTCTATACTGTGGGAAAGTGGACGTGTGGTAGAATTTTTACACTACCACAGAAAAGGACCGTGTCCATATTCATGGTATAAAACCCCAATGCATTGTATTGATGTCATTCGATAAAATGATGATAGATATAATAATTTCCCGCATATTTAATGTCCGGCCCGGTTACCGAAATATAATTCACAAGCTTTCGGAGCTTAAAATACACATGCCTTATAGCAGCTGAAGCATGTAGTGTGTGGGTTTCTTTCCCTCTATTAACTCAAACTCATATTTTGTTATTGCTAGGGAGGAGAAGCCAGAAACAAATGGTATAAATTTGATGATGGTGACGTACAAGAATGCAACTTTGATGATGATGAAATGAAGAACCAATGTTTCGGGGGAGAATACGTCGGAGAGGTTTTTGATCACATGATGAAAAGGTACCGGTAGTCGATGTTGCAATGTCGTATGCTATAATAACAGGTCTACAGAAAGGTCATGTAGTCACCCTCTGAAATTTCATCACGTCCCTTCATGCGTTCAGGGTATGGTGACCGTGTGTTTGCAGTGTTGTACGGCATGAGATTACAGATAGTTCACTGACTGTCTACCCTCGCATTCATGAAGCCCATGTTTAGTCACCTTCAAAAGTTCCTAACTAGAATTGCCGCTGGTGCTTTTTCTTGCTTTAGAGTATTCTCAAACTTTACCTTTCCTAGAATGTCGTATCGTCGGCAGAAGCGTTGGTGGAATGCGTATCTTCTCTTCTACGAACGCGTCGACGTGACCAAAACGTACGAGCTTAGCAAAAGTCTGCATGATCTCACGCTCGGATCGTCGTTCAGCGGACCGAAACTTCCTTCGCACGTGGAACGTCTAGTACAAAATGAGAATATCGAGTTTATGCACAATAAAATGCAGTTCAGTCCGGAGTATTTTCAGTAAGAGCGTTGAGCATTTTCATTGTCTTTCAAACGTTGTTGATCATAACGTCATATTGTGTAGGTTCATGCAGCGACTCTTAAGAGCAAACAATGATTTCTATGTGCCTGATAAATCGCTCTCATTGACTGAAGATGCAGAGGTGTTGGCAATGCTAAGTACCCAGCTTGCAGCCAAATTTCTTTTCACTACTGGTAAGTAGCATACTTGTCAATTACTCGTTCTGCCGTACTAAAGTTTGATTTGGTAGTTGGTAGTTGATATGGCTCAATATCAATAGCGGCAAAGTACAGGAAACAACAACTCATAGCCTGGGTTTCGCTGTGTATAACATGTTGTTCCTCTGTAGTTCGGCTTTTTTCTTTACTTCGGACTAGATGTCAGGGCAGCCGGACAGCGGCCACTACTTGGTGGCCTTGTCCAGGTTCTTCAGACTAGTCCCTCCATGAGGAGAGTTATACATTATCCAAGTATATATACATTGCATATGAATGGATGACATGGTTTGCTCCTCAGCACCCCACTAGCATGCCGCACTGGGTGTAAGACCTCACTTATGAATATGTTGTTGCTACTACTGTTCTACCAGTTTGGTTGCATAATTGATTTTTCATAGGTCTGCATACAAAGAAAATTGTCCGCGGCTCTGCGACTGATTGGTATGATACATTGTACATTTTACTGCAATGTTCAAAACATACGAGAAGTTGGTTCATCAACAACGTACTCTTCAGTCATCCTGGCAGGTGTGTACAAGTAACTTCACGTACCTGATAATGATAAAATCGGAATTCTCGTTCCTGATCTGTCGCATTTTATTAAGAAGGGTATTAGTTGGCACCTTCATCTCTTCTTCTTACTGGGATTTTTGTTCTCTTTCTATTTATATGCTGATCATTAGGACGGCTGGTGCATAAATTTACAAATACCAATACATAGAATACTAAGAATTAACTGCAACTTATCCATTCCTGTCCGATATTCACATTTGAGCATCCACATTCTCATAAAGCCCACCTAACCTAGTTGAATCTTGTTTTTTTTTTGCAATGAGGATTGGTGAAACCTGGCCCAAATAGCATAGTTATGACTTATGAGTTGTCTGTTTTGTTTTATAGAATATCTGAATATCTGTTGGAGAGTTTATCGTCAGAAATCCGGAGCATGTTCACGAAGATTCTCGTATTTCTAGCGCATTTCACGATGGGTGACGGGGTCTTGTCACCGCCTGCAATTTTTCGAGGCCAATGTAGGTTTTAACTTTTTTGCTTTTGATTTCAAATAAACAGCAGCGCGGTTTTTTTTCAGTTGCTGAAAAGCACACCCTTTGCGACTACATCCTTCATGCAATACTTTCTCTTTTGAATAAAGAAGTATCGGAAAACGGGAGACATTTGACTCAGTATTTTTCATTTTTCCTCTTGTTTGCGAATTTAGGCGTCAAAAATAAGATTCAGGTGAGTATTCATGTTGCCGCTCATACTTCTGGTGGTTATCTTACTGACCTCTGTTTTTGTATTTCTCAGCTTTTGAAGCTAGATGTCCCATACCTCTTGATGCGTGTTGCACTTGATGAAGGCCCAGGTCCCGCGATTAAATACCAATATGCAGACCTTGCAAAATTGTATGCAGTGGTGTCTGCCTTGGTCAGATGTTGTGATGTATCCTCGTACTGCCAGGATGTGAAGCCAGGTAAATATCAAACTAGACGCAGACGGCGGGCAATGCTTTGTTTATTGCTGCTCTACCTATGACGCTTCTATATTGAATAGACACGAACAATTGAACAGTGTTCAATGAACACATTTGAAACATATATGATTTGGTGAATGCCCGTGGTGGTATACTGTAGGTTATCGGTCACAAAAACGAAGCCGGTAGGTCCGGAGTTCAAATCCCGAGACTGCATTACACCAAAGATGTTTAAAATGGTGTCCGTAGCTTCCTCGTTTGACGACCGGCGCATTGAAGATAGTGCGAACTGCCCAGGGGTGATGCATATGCACCAGTCTTTTGTGTGTGTGTATCATGTGAGTGTGTAAATGTAGCAAAAATAGCAAAAAGGTAGCAAAAATCCAATAGGGATATAAATAAGCAGCATCCTTTCCTTTCTTCGTGCCAATCCTGCCACACACCTCCACATTTGCCCAATCTGGAACCAGGGCCGTCTTGGAATTTAGCAATTTTTCTGGTGGTCATTCGTCAAAAAACTAGACGTCTGCACAGCATACAATGTCAGCAATCTAAGCGCTGGGTAATGAGGTGCTGGATTTAGCAGTGTTGCAACAATTTCATTGTGTTGAGCTATTTCTGATTAACCACTTGAAGAATTGACAGAGAGAGAGACAGAGTATCGTCGATGCATTTCAGCGTCTAAGCCATTGCCAATGCCACTGGAGGACCGAGCGATAAAACAGCCATTAATGGCAATATCTGACAATGCTGGAGAGATGTTGCTACAGAGGAAAGACTACATGAAAAAAATTGTCGAAGATAATAACTCTGCGGAGGATACAGTGAAGCTGATCCGGTAGGTTATGTGCTTGTGATAGAAGAATGGTGTGGTTACTTTGTATACCCGGTGTTGTCTATTGATAAATAAGTACTTGTCATCAACGAGCCTGGCATATGTGAACCCAATGTATTTCCAGGCGGATGGTTATTAGTGCACTGTGCAGTTTCATCACACCACAAGCGTAATGCGAACATCATCTCAATGCTCAAAATCATCCAAGATTAGCTAACAGTGGTGACAGGCACGAAGCCCACTAGCGTATCTGGTCTTGTGGTGGCTGTGAAAATGGATATGGTGACCATCAACACCTATGATCCACATCATACTGGATGAGATTGCACTGAATGACTATGTGATGCTACCTAAAGGTGTTTGGGCTCCATGCATTTCTCTTACCCATCGATATTAAAATTGCGCGTCATTTCATGATTCACACCCCGTGGCAGTCTAGGTCTGAATTGAAAAGTTCCATAATTATGCTTTACTGTCCATCAATTTCCAGCGAACGGTGATTGCACTGAGTTTACATCTGTTTTATTATCAGTACTTTAATGTGTTTGCTTCGTAATCCAGAAATGTTTGCCATTCATGATTTGATGAGCTCCGATGTTCTGTTGTTTAGATTCTGTTCATGGGAGAATCCACATTTTTCTGCAGCTGTGCTCAATCAGTTGCTGTGGCATATTTCGTATGCCTACACTCACGAATTGAAACCATTTCTGGACCTTTTGCTGCAGATTTTGACCTTGGAAGATGGATGGCAAACACACAGGTGTGTGTGTGTGTGTGTGTGTACTTTTGTTATTGAGTAAATGCCTCTTACCATGACCTCTTCTTTATAGCTAGTGTCATATACTATAATAATTAATTTAATTATGTATATATATATAATATATTATGATAATAGTGTATCTGCAAAAGCTTGAGCACAAGTTATTTTTTCGATCCGACAGACTGCATGTCATGATGAAGGGGCAGAGCGTCAAACTCAAAAGCTTTTGAATTTTATAGTTCTCAATAAGCGAAGACTGGATATAAAATGAGCTGTTTATCTTTAAGATACAAATTGATACCGTTTGCTCCACTACATTCTTTATTTGATATACCGTATTGTATATCGTCACGAAGATTCACCACACATTTAACGTCCAGCCGTGGTTTGTTGAGAGTTCCATTCCATATTTCTAAGCTTTTCGAGCTCTGCTCCTTCATCAGATGAAGATCCCAGACTGGATGTTAAATCTGTGGTGAATCTTTACAGTATCTGTTTATCGTCAGCCTTCGGCTCCATATTTTTTTGATTTAGTAATCGTTACAAAATAGCTGTATCATTATTTCAGAATCATGAATGCATTGAAAGGCCCCAATGAGGAACGTGATGGCCTTTTCACAACCATACAACGTTCCAAATCACATTATGCAAAGAGAGCTTATCAATGCATAAAATGCTTGACCCGCCTTTTCGCAAATTGTGACGTTGCCTATCAATTATTAAATAACCACGGAGACTTCAAGAAAAAGTGGACATGGGCAGTTGAATGGTTGAGCGAAGAACTTGACAGACGGACGTACGGCCCGGGAGGAGGAATGCAGTACTCTGCCTACAGCAACTGGTCTCCGCCAACGCAATCTAACGAGACTTCAAACGGATATTTTCTCGAACGATCAGCCAGTGCGAGGCTGACATTGCGCAGGGCTTGCGACTTACTTCCTGAAGAGGTAAGATCAAAATTCTGTTGGATTTCTTATCTTGAAATGAGTTTTGTGTTTGACTTTGTAGGAACCGGAGGAACCAGAGCATGTTGAAGATCCTGATAACGATCCTTGCCCAATTACTGATACAACTGTAGTTACAAGCTTCAATACTGGATCTGAAGATCAGGTATGTTGTAGATTTATGCAATTTGTTGTTAGCACCGTCATCCATCAATCCCGAGAGATCATGGAACTTTGGGCATTGGAGTGATCTCCCCAAGACACAGGCCATAGCGATATTTATGAGATCCTGAGATGCCCAGCCTTTCTTTCCTTGTTGGCGTAATCCAACAGAAGGGGTGAGCCCACACACTAGTGCCCAGGGTCGGACACAGGCGTTGGGGAATTGCTGCGCATGCCAGCCACCCACGGAGCTCCACCTTCTGTTGGGGTTCACTCCATTAGCCTTAGCTATTGCAATGACACTCACAAGGCAGTGGGTTATTACATAGTCTTTCCCTTGCCACATGTGGCAGGTGGCACAGAGTTACATGGTACCTGTGGCAGTGTGAGATCTGACCTGACCTACGACGATAAGACTTGTGTATTTTCATTACTCGACATCTTAACTATAGAGTTCGTTGAATAGTAATCAACTCAATTCAATAATGTAATGGATGTCGCAGAATTGACTTGACATTCAGTTGAGCAAAATAGAGTTTTCTTCTGGTGATTGGCACATCGCAAAAGATTTGTTATCCCCTCTTGCAGTCTGAAGACTCTGCGATCTTGAGTTCAAAAGGCGATTCCAGTCGTTCTGACCAAACCGAACAGTCAACTAGCATACCAATCAGCATCACCACTAGTGATGAATCGAAAATTTCTGAAGGATTTCAGGTAAGTTTCATCGAGAGCTACAGCTGCATAGCCGAGAGCGCCTTGCGGACGGCTACCGTTTCATTCTTCAGATCATTAGCCTGTTGGTCACATTGTTCTGCGTTGGTCCTAACTGGGTGATTGGACGTATGGGGAATGCCGATAATAGACTATGTGTTGCATTGTTTATGAGCAACTAAGTTTCTTTTTGTGTTTTGCAGGAGGAATCCATGAAAGAGGAACGCAAAAATGAGGATGAGAAGATAATGTCTTAGAGCAATACTTGTATTGCGACATTTTCTTTTATGAACTGACTTGCTATTGTGTAGCTACCAATTGAAACATTTGACCACATATATGTAAAATATTTTCATTCAGCAAAAGCAAATAATTTGTATTGGCAACACGATGCCATCATCATCAGTGATTCGCAAGTCGTGCGTTTATCTGCTCATGCTATTTATGGAATGATAATTGTCGTTTTGCTCTACTCATGACCTAGAAGACCATGCTCTACTACTTCGTTGTCAATTTCCTTGAGGTCTGTCCACACTCGTCCTGGTTTCTACTCGAGCAGTATTTTATGCATTGTCTCTTGCTTCAATGCTGTGAACTTTGTGAAGGGTGTATATTCATCGATAGTTCCATGGTTGTGGCTGACCGAATTGGTAGGGTAATTGTAGGATGGCTTGTCACTGTGTGCGCGGCACCTCTGTATGGATGTTAATGGAGTTGAGAACTCTAAATGAAGAATTCTCCTTCACTAGGCAGATTTTGAATTGTAATGGCGTCTTTTATAACAACGTGTAGATCGATTGTGAAATTCATGTTTTTTTCAAGAATATAGTCGTGACGATATCATTACGAGTTTTCGGTTAGACTTTAGACTTGGAGGAACAGAGCTGCATGTAACGTTCTTGCGCACTTTTGGTAGGACTGTTTCGCTCCCTGGTTAACTGGCCAACGGCAAGGAGTGTAACGCGGAATATTGCGCGTAATCCGGAGAGCCTACTTCGTGAGGAGAGGCAATTATCTTGCTAATCCACCTTGCTCGGCAACTTCGTTTTTGACTCAATAAGGTTCAGGCCTCGTCTTCAGAACACGAAGTGTTTACCATAGAGTTTTTTACAAGCGACATTTTCCGATAATACCCGAAACGAGCGGAGCAGCTGACCGAAGGCGACCGACTTTCACAACGGTTGTAGGTGTCTATGCTTTCAGAGCTCCGCTCGAAGATATCCATGGCTCGAAGTCGTACATGGCCCAGGCCATAGAGATTATAAATATGCTCTGGTGGTGGTGGTGCTGTTTGCTCGGAGGGTGGAGGAATAAGGCGGGCAGTGCACTATATATAACTAATACGTAGTTTAGTTATCTATAGGTGCACCGACTAGTAGTGCTTTTGCTGTAGTAGTGGGCATCCCCGTCGAAACACGTATAAGCGGAACGATGGTATCGGCTTACTGCCTTGTTATTCGAGTTTTCGTACCGCTACAACGCTAAAGGAGAGCACTACCGTATCACCACTGTCACGTAGAATGTGGTGTTTTATCGTCTACAGCTATTTTAATTTTACCTAATTATAGGTCTATTCTTAGTACGTTATCATGTCATCTGACAGTTACGGAGTAAAAAGATCAAAAATGTCAGATTCTGGGCAGAGATCCGTGAATGGAATTGCGCATGTTCCACCTCAAGATGAAGTAATCAGCCCCGAGATGTGCTTTTACTGCTTTGATGTTTTACGTAGTTACCTTCTACGCACTGGGCCTCCTACAAAGCCAGCTTTCACCAATGAATCATAGTGAGTTATAATTTCTCCTAACATTACCAGATTTTCTTTATAGAACAGAAGTCCGCAGTCAAGCAGAGTCTACTTTTGTCCTTGCTGTTGAAGCACACCGATGAAAAAAATTCAGGGGAATGTTATTGAGCCACATTTCACCTTTATTCCGTTTTGACACTATCCTTTAGTTCCAGTAGTAGTTTTACATGCAAGTCTTGGGTCTGGGTGTCTGGCCGGGTAGACCTTAGGCACTAGCAAATTGGACTTCAGCCTAAGATGACACCTTATTGGTAAACCACTTGGTAGAGTTTTCTTTTGGATACCCTTACTGTGGAACCCATCCATTTACCGATGCTTCATTGGTTGATCACAACAGATTTTGATCCCTAGTAGTTGGGTTGGGTATGTTTGAGCCTAACCTATCACTGTGCGGGTATTTGTAACTATTGCTAAGTGATCTACTGTAAAGATTGTGTTGCATTGCTATTACCTTTTAGTCCTCTCTTTGTGACATGGAAAATTAATAACGGCCTTCGAGGATGTATTGGGACGTTTGGCTCCCTCCCTCTGCATGCGGGACTTGAAGAGTATGCCATTACAAGGTATATATTTACAGTCAATGGTGATTATACAGTTGGCTCTGTGTAGCCTATGTAGTGAGCAGTGTAGGGTTTTCAAGCCAAACTCGGTTGGTTATTCCGGTGACACTTTTTGTAGATATTTTTGGGGTCGCTGACTTCTTATTTTTAATGGACTAATTAGGCTATTCGTTAAGTTCTTCCACAGAAAGGTAGCATGTATGCCACAATTGGAGCGAATATATGTGGCATTCTTTCTGAGATTATCTGCCTGTCAAAATACAAATTATATATACATGTATACCCACTTTTGTTGCCCCAGGCTTGAGTGAAGATGCACCATCATCTCAACTAACCAAAGTGTGTGCTCTTATGAGCCTAAGTATTTTCAGAATGTATCTAGTTCTGAAATTGAAAATATAAATTTACTCAAAAACTAACAGAATTGGCAAACATGATTACACAGACTTGGGGATGTGGAGTTGATATCAGTATTTCTATTAAGTGCAATGAAAGATACCAGATTTCAACCTATGTTAAAGGAAGAAATCCCCCGTCTAAACTGCACCGTTTCCTTGTTAACCAACTTTGAAGACTGTGAAGATTGCTTTGACTGGGAGGTAAAGCGACGTCTTGTCTAAAAGATTCAATTGTTGCCCATATGTTTTAAAAATCTTCAGTCATGGGAAACTATAAGTGGAGACAGTAATCATCAGAACAAGCCCCATCACATTTCTTTGTCTGTATTTAGTACTAGCAGCGAGACCTGGCTTCGCTCGGGCGCAGAACTGAAAAACTGACTTTAAAGAAAAGCAACTCAGCATCCGGTCGACAGCGTAATGCCTTCTATTAAAAACTCTCAATCTGATACTCAAATATTTTCGTCACATGTAATTTATTTTTAAAAAAATAGCTAAGAAATCTTAGATAACAGATAAATCCATTACCAGTACTATGAAGAAGCAATTTCCAGAGAGACAATGTTACACAGATGGTCTATAGATATTTTCTAGGGACACATTCATTCCCTGCCCAGTAACAGGTTGCTGAAAACACCTTCGCTAAGTGCCTGAATTTACTGTTTCATATGATTTTATATCTATTTCGTTTTTATCAACATGTACTTCTACATAAATACATGGGTCGTTTAAATTCAATTAACAGTATGACTCCACTCAATATAATAAAATTTCAGATTGGAATCCATGGTATAAGGATCGAGTTCGTCAATGAAAAAGGACATCATAGAACTGCAACCTATCTCCCTGAAATTAGTAAAGAGCAAGGTAACAAGTTACAGTTAATCCACAAATCTGCAGCCTTATAATCTACAATCTAAGAATATGATTTGTGTAGCTACCGGAGTAGGAATATCTAAACGGGTGAACTCCTGTCTCCTTTCGTTTGGCTTTTATCTTTTTCTTCGGACTAGACGTCAGGGCAGTCGCACAGCAGCCCCTGCTTGGTGGAATCGTCCATGCTCTTTAGACCAGTCACTCCATTGGGTGGCTTGTACATTACACATGAATGGATGATGGGGTCTGTGCTTTGCTCCTCTGCACCACACTCTCATGTCGCACTGGGCACAAGACCCCACTTGGGAAGGGACGGCCTGCCGCATCCCACCCTTGTTCTAAGACGTGTCCATGCCAGACGCGACAGATCAAATCCGGTCGGGGACGCGTCAGGGTGGGGAAATAGAGGTGTAGTCACATGTTCTTCTGTTGCCACACCGACCTCCACTTGTCATCAATCCAGTATGCTGCACTGCTGTCGGTGTTCAGTGTCCAGAGGAGAGAGTGCAACAGGCACTTAATGTCAGTCTCCGGTCTATTTCCCTTATAAAACAGACAAGGAGATGCTGATATCTTCTCTTCCTCCTTTGTTACGAAAGCACCACCTCGTCACTATAATCCTATGTGCTGCCCCTTGATCATGCACCACCATGTTTTAAAACCCAGTCTCATACATTGGATGGTGGCGGTTCACCACCAATGTGGTGAGCATGTTGTCCAGCTATGTTGTATCAGTGCAGTTGTATATAATTTCCATCGTTGGTTTCTGTATCTAGGATGGGACCATGTACAAACTGTGGATAGTCTTCTGAGAAAAGGTGGATACAGAAAGAAAATAACACCAGAATATCGGTCCACAATCAAAACAAGACGTTATCGCAGTGAGAAAATGACAGTATCCTATCAAGACTATGCAATTTCAAGAGGTTTAAAGTAAACGATACACTGCCGCGGAACTCTAGTTTTCACACTGCACAAAGATTTCCAGCACATCCTTACCATCGTCATCATAGCCATGATAATGGAAAGAGAGGTAGTGGGCAGTCTTCTGACCGTGGCAGTCAGAATTAATGAAAATTGACTTATATCATATACCCCTGTACAAGTAGGCCTACTTTAGAATTGTTTTGTGCAGTTTCCGACTTAATGTTTCATGGATGTTTCATTGATATTGCAGTGTTGCTGATGTCTGCAATCACCACGATGGTATCATGTAAGGCCTACATAGTAGCAGGGCAACCCTACAACGGTACAAGTATTTAGAATCCGTATATTATCATCAACATGTGTCCTTGCTTATGGTTCAAATTGTTCTTTTTTTAACTCATTAAAACATGTCCACAGTCATTTGGAATTAAAGGGAGCTCTGAAGCTCGTGGTTTAGTGGGCTATTCATAATATCATTGTGATAAGTAGAGATCAGCATGGCTGATATCTTTATGCCGTCGTTCGCATCTTTGCCATAATTCGTAACGTCCCGCCGTCAGCGAAATTTGGATTAGGTCGGTATTTGGTCGGCCATAGTAATCCGGCAACGACCTCGAGTGTCGTATTTGCCATAGTATCGCTCGCTCTGCGATGACGGTGCACTGTAGTCGGGCTTCGTCTATCGTTTCGGTAGTGGACTGGTGATGCTGTGTTTCTACTTACAACGTAGGCCAATAAGCTACGTTATGACAAGAGGATGATTTTTGCTGGTATCGGCGGTTTGCAACGTAATGAGGTCAACATCTAATTCCTATTTTTTCAATAATAATCTTTATCCGCCGTCAATCAGGCAAGGGGGCCGATCTCTAGCAACCCGATTAAACAATGTAAGCCTGCGGATACCGGATAGTACAGTCATAATAGCCTTTAGGCTACACAAGGCTATGATATAGCAACCTAATAGCCTATCCGAATTTACCAACGGTTGTCTATCTGTGGGTTTGTTTGTCATGTCTATGGACTAAACCTGATGTCCTAGTTTAATTTTTCTACGGAGAGATCCTACGTAATGTCCTAGTCAGAGATGTACCTATAGGTATACCAGGTATACTATGCCTGTACCATAGAATGTAATTACATTCTATGCCTGTACCACTGAGTTATATAACCACCCACCCGAGCGGTATGAATCTCTGTGGTCCTAGTCTGTGCTCATTCATGCAAAACATGTATCAGATCAGGGGGATCCCTGTTACAATTCTGGTAGGATTATAGATAACTAAACTGCAAGGATTAGTTATCCATAGTAGGATCGCAGACACGTTCCGTTGCGAAGGCTGCATTTCCTATTGTCAGTGTGGCAGATACACGTATCTCATGTCTTCTGACGATGATCTTCCTCCTAATGCGACGTACGATCTCGGTCCGTCGTTATATAAACTGGTTGATAAGCTAGACACTTGCGTAGATGTGAATAGCCGAGAGATAGGGTCTCAAGCAGTCTGGTCCGTGTCTTCATGCAAACAAGGTAACTAATGGTCACTTTCGGGTTTTAGTGAAATACCAGGCTCCTTCGTTCCAATATGTTCTGGGCTTATCGGAAGATGACAATGTGTGAGCCTCTTTATAACGGTTAGATTTATTAGGCGGGGGGTCGGTAGGTCAGTCAATGTATCCTTTTGATGCTATTGCCTGCTTAGCCTACTGGATTCAGTGACAGCTGTCTATGATAATGATGTTCTCTGTGCAGCCGATAAGCAACTATAACGTTCGTGCAACTCTGCCATTGACAATGCCAATCAGATGTGAATTACCAAGGGTGCTCAGTCTGAGGAATCACATGATTTCTTGAAAGCTTATGACATTTCGTCTTCTAATGCCATGATGTGCTTCGTTTTCTACAGGCTATGGTGTTGGATTACTTCGCGATGGCAACTTGGATACATATTGGCAATCAGATGGAACACAACCTCACACTGTTAACATACAGTTCAGGTTCAGTTGGAAAATTATTTTAGGCATACATTTGCATTGACTCATACAGGAAGGCAGGAATTAGCACCTCAGCTCAGTTCCTCAGTCAGTCACTCTCTTTCAATCGTGTTATGAGACTTGGGTTCGACACGCCCTTCGAGGTTTTATATAGTCCAGCCACTGAGCTATGAAACTGATAATTGCTTTCAGCACTGGAGCTTGGGGATGTGACAAAAAATACTAGGCCTATTCGTTGTGTAAATATGTTGCCATACTAAGCACCTGTTGCTATGTCAAAGACAGATGAGATGGAAACTGAATACATATAACCGAATTTCTAAATTTTCAGGCAAAAGACCGATATTGACTGTGTGGCTATCTACACTGATTATAAAACTGATGAGAGCTATACACCCAGTAAATTATCCTTTCGTGCTGGTAATCATATCCATGATTTGAAGGAACTTGAGGTATGGTGAATCTTGTTACCTGAATGCGGTTGAAACTCCAGTTGAGAACATTTCATCGTCTTTAATTTGTAATGTCTTTCTGTTAAGTGTTAAGCCCTGTATGTTGCTAATGACAACAGTTACCAATATGTCTTTGTTTAGATCAATAACCATCACCGCCCAATGCACCTCTCGTGGGTAAAACACGCTCAGCTTATTGTACTGTGCTGTGTTGTGCTATTTTCACTTAAATCCCTGATATCATTGCATTATTTAGTAAGAATCTGCAGATGCCATCATCTTCTTTATTATGACACTGTGGGAATCGACCCCATGGCCATGAATTACACTGTATCCCCAGACAGCTCTACCAGTCCCTAGATGTACTGCACAACCGTATTTGAATTGACGAAATGCACAAAACGCCTCAAGATCCTATTCAGAGCATATCTATGATTGGTTTATTCAAAACCGCATCATATGCTACCGTATCCTCTTTTTACGCTTGGTTATTTCAGCACATATACATGCAAGAGCCATCAGGATGGGTAGTCATGAAGCTTCGGGATAAATTTGAAGGGAAACCTGTGCGTGCTTTTTTCTTGCAAATAGTGGTGCTTTTGGTAAGTGTGTTAGTCATCACAACATCGCGAAAGGGATAATGTTTTTGTTTATCCCCAGAACCACCAAAATGGAAGAGATACACATTTACGACAGATTAAAGTGTTCTCTGCACCTACCGTCAGGAACTCTATCAATTCCAACTTGGAAGCCGGACTATTCCCGCTGCAATTCTCAACAGTGGAATTCAGCATGTACAGCACCATCAGGTGATGACCGTTCAGGAAATCTGTGATCAACGAAAGTTCCGAGCAGTGTGATCAATTTGGTTTGTTCTGCCAGTCTGGTACTGGACCGAATACTGTTGGAATGACGCGTCAATTTACACAAATGATGCCAAGGATATTATCTTAACTCAAATGTATTTTAATAGATATCACATCTAAATAGTGGAGTGAAAAGGCATTAGTAGAGTGTGACAGTTCTTTCAGATGCTGAACCTCTTCCTGCACCACGGCGTCCTCGGCCACGTTGCTTCTGGTTGTGGCCACGGCCACGTGCTTGTTGCCTAAGATTAATTAATTCATCAATTATTTCATAAAATGTTGTAACAGGTTATCAAAAGGTGAAATATGTTACCCATATTGGCGTCGTGGCTGTTGATTGTATCTTCTGTTCTGTGCGGTTTGAGCGTTGCTTCGCGCTGATGCGGTGTTTCTTTTGCCTCTCGCTTGTCCTCGTAATCGGTTCATGCCAGTCCCCTTGATACCAAATTTAAGGTGTTATGTGATACATTCAATGAGAAGTCAGTAGCATGAACACAACTGGAAATTAGGGAATTGTGGATGCGCATGTGCTTACACGAGTAGACTGCTGAAGGCCTGGCCTCCTTTGATTCATGACCTGATGCCTTTTACTTCTCTGATTTGTCTGGCTGTTTTGTATACGAACTCCCAATGTATTCTGTGAATTTGCACCTCCTGAAACGTTTTGATTGGATGTTGATTATTCTGCCAGAATTGAATTGAAGGGATGGCAACAGTTATTTACCTCTACTTTTTTTAATTGTGAGCTGTTGCCGAGGACTTCCACGTAGTGCTTTAGCAGGACTCGGATTCTTTGGCTAAATGCGATGAGATAATCACAAAATGATTATCTAAACACTTACGAGACAAGACTATTAGTTCTACATACCTTATTTGTTTGGTTTTTTCTCCCTGCATTGGCACTGCCACCACTTGTCATCCCCACTTTTCCTTTCCTTTGAATCCTTCCTCTAATGCCAGCATTGCTTCTGAATTAATATACTTTAATTAATTATGCTTCGCACTTTCAAGCAACCGTGACTGTCAGACTGATACATTACGTTTTCTTTGTTGGATTTGGTCTTGATGTCTGATCTGTAATATACAACTTCAACTTGGTATCACTAGGTTTTCAGGTTATGAGAGCAAGGTTACTTTTGCTTGATTGCGTCTTTTGGGCTTTAGCTTTTAGAGCATTTGCTCTTTTCTTTTGTGCGGCCGTTAGCCGCTTGACAGGTGTCTTCTTTTTAGCCGCCGCCACCTTTTTATCTTTCTTGTTTAGTTTGATAATATCATCTAGCAGTATACAACTTGACATTAATACAGATGGAGCAGAAAGCATTACAACAAATTTGTATATACACTATACAGGCTTACAGTTCAGATTTCTAAAGGTCATTGGGTAGTCCAAAGTCAACTGAGGTATTACTGCACTAATATTTAAAGGTCAGATACTGAAATGTGCAAGACCGAGTAGGCGTAGAGTGCAGCATAGTTTATAGTAGCGTATTTATTACCCGACTACTTTTTTCTTTCCGCGGTGGGTAGGCCTACCTATATTATAAACTATCGGACTCACAGTCGCGCTGTTGCTAGTGACAGTGATGTTATGAATAAACGTAAGATGCGATAAAAATCACTCACCTAAAGACATATCTATCTTCACATCGGAACTCACAGTTGCACTCTCCATCTTGTAAATAGGGATCGTCAGCTCCGCCGAAGTTTGTCTGTGGTTGTGGTGGTGTGTTCCGTTTCCTTATCGTATCGCTAAGCGATTTTACTAAAATCCGGTTGGCATACGTAACAAAAGGACTAAAAGTAACACCCTGCAGCTGTTCCAACCGTTGAGTTGAAGCGCGGTTCACATTCACTCTTGAAAACGATAAGTAGGCAAGCTAGCGTGACCGATAAAACCTATCGTAGAGACGATATTATTGTCCAGAATGTTTGTGGTTTAGGTCAGCGGCCTGTTGCGTGTCCTGATACAGAAAAACGTGATGCCGATCGAATCACTACCAGAGTACCAGTGCGCCTGGTTAGTATATGGAAGCGCGATCATTGTACTGATTAGGACTACTTGACCGTGGAAATTATAACTTTGTATCAATTAACTGAATCCATATTCATTCATTCATGAAGTTGTATCACGCTACGTCGTGTGGCATATAGACAAAACCTATATCCGTTGCATGGACTACATGTTGGAGCTGGGTGATCGATTGGCGGATGAAAGAAAGTTTGAACTAGCAATATCGCAGTACAGTAAATGTATTGAACAGCTGAACGCTGAAGGTTCAACAGTTTGTACCAATCAAAAGTGAGTGAAACAGAAACTTATACCTGTAATATATTTGGCATGTTCGCCTTTGAAGATTGTGCTGACAATGTGGCAAAGTGGGCTGTGCCGCTGTGGAACAACGGAGCTCATGAAATTGAAGCCATCATCCGATAGTCCTACTATATAGAGACTCTATAGCCCCACTAAAAAGCACACTTACATCGTTCTTCAATATTTATATGAGTTCTTTCCTTTTATTATGACCTCCTGTGATGAAGGTGTAATGACAAAAAATTCTTTTGTCCTACCGGTACCTGTAGACCTTTTGCAAAAGTAGAAATATTTTTTGTCATATTTGCAAGCTAGACAGCTTGTGTACACTATACTGCAGAATACAGTCTTGTGTACACTATACTGCAGAATACAGTCTTGTGTATTGTACCCGTACCAAAACGCCAGTGATTAATGTAGGGCTATGTAGTAGGCCTAATCGATTTTGTGATTCTCATATGTTTGATTATTCCAGCACCATCGTTGCGAAGGCATATAATAATAGGGGTCAAGCACATTATCGATTGGTGAATTTCTTTGAAGCTATAACTGATTACAGCCTTGCCTTAGAAGTCGATCCTCATTTTTCAGTTGCTTTGTATAACAGAGGGCTCATACATTATCGTTTAGGTAAGTGCATCTGTCCAGTAATACTCAATCAAAATCTGTAGAATCTACTTGTGCTACTATACTCCTTCATTAAAGACTTTGTTGTTGAAGTGACTGGTTCACTTTCTATGGTGGGCCTATTGACATCTATGCAGTGGCACAGACTGAGAAGACTAGTGATATTGAGCCATCTTGTTATGTATACCTTGCTTGTCCATATTGTCAGCCATGGTGGTACCGGTAGCTTGGAGAATTTTGCGTTCTATTCCTATGATCACTTCTATTTACTAGACATTATCGGTCAACATTATTAACTCAGATTTCCAACTTCTCATAGGTCAGCACTCTGATGCAATCAAGGATTTCAACAAAGCACTCGAAATATCACCTGATTTCAAGGATGCACTACTTGCATTGAAAACAGCTCAGAAAGAGAAAGACGTGAATGGTGATTGTGTTTGGCCTGGCTACAGTCAAAAATGGCAATGACAAATCGTACAGTTTCTTTTGTTCATCATCTTGAATTGGACATCGGTACTGGTAAAGTCCTGAATGGTGCAATAACCTTTGGAGATGTGGATAGAGATGGTGGGAATGAATTGGTTGTCGGAACTACAGGTGGGGATAAATTTATATGTCTACGGAGATTTCTAATCGTGTTTTGGTATCTACTGGGTAAATTCATATCGAATGTTGGTTCTACTTGTACATTTTTCCAGATATATATTTTTCAATATGGTAAAATTCTTTTCTTGATTATATTAGATGGGCTCCTTTATGTTTTCCGTGGTCACAGTTGTGATCCATGGTGCAAGATCACTGGACTTGATGAAATTGTGTGTGTGATTGTTGATGATATTACTGGAAATGGAACTCCCTATGTACTGACCCTCAATACAGAAGGAAACAGTTATCTTTATGACTTTTCTCAAGGGTAAGTTGTATCATAGCAGCTAATGAATGAAAGAATAATCTCGTTGAACTGTAACTACAAAATTGCTACGCAGAGATCAAAATGATCCTGAACTCCTTCAAATGTCTGTTGAAGATACACGTGAAGATACATCGTACAGAGGGAAATTGATTCATGTGCAGTTTCTGCCAACAAATGTTAAGAGGATTGTTGTAGGTGATGTCGATGGAGATGGGGTTAACGAACTTATTATGTGTCACACTGATCGAGTTGTGTCCGCTTGCAGGTAAATACAATATTGAACAGATTCTACTTTTCTAACCATTTGCAACTAGTTGCACTACCAGTTCATCACCAATATATCGTTTATGGTATAATTCCTTGTTAATCAGGTTTTGTTGTATGATATCGTTTACATAGCGTTCAATTCTTTAATGGCTATGAAAAATAGATGAAAATGATTACAATAGGGAGGGTTGTTGTCACTGAAAAGGGAAAGTTTGCTACCACTTTAACTACAGTATGCAAGACATCGAAGATTTGAGAGATAACGTAGGTTTAAAATCGTTATCGGTATCTTACAAATGACTTGTTCTATCTATTACTAGGTGGAACAAATCAACAGAAATGTTCGATATTCTTCAGCAGTGGAAACTTCAACAATTTGTTGGAGATGTAACACTACACGGACGGTATAAGAATAAGCGGAAAATAATTGCTACTCAACCAGGAGGCTCGTATGCTGAATTGCATACTTTATGGGTATGCTACTTTACTGAACGCCTTTAATTAAACAAGGATCACATTTAAAATATTTTCCAGGCCTTAAGTAAAGAAGACGCTGCAAATGGAGAAGTGGATATAACTTATAACCCAATGTCTAGGTAGCTCAATTTCCATCAATTCATCTTGATTTAAGACTATGCCAATTGATTTTTGCAGCCAATCCCGATCGCAGAATCCTACTATTCCTTGCCATATTACTGGAGATATCTGTAAAGGCCTGCATTGTGAAAAAGGCTATTTCGCTCTTTGCACTCTAGATGGGACCATCAAATTAATGGAGGATGATCAAGTTTTATGGTCTTTCCAAGTGAGTAACTAATTACTGTGCTCTTTCTGAAGTGTTGCGAAGCAGCATTGTTTTAATGTTGACCATGTGCTTCAGCGATATTGCATTGACTCATTCAGTCCGTTAAAGCGCTGGCAACCTGGAATAGACATATTGCCTTATATTTTCCTTCGTGGCTTTTTTTTCTGGTCTTTGGACTAGGATGCCAAGACAGCCGCACAGTACCCTTGCTAATTTGGATTGTAGTGAATTGCTTCGGCGTATGTTGCTCATGCTGGGATTCACTCCAGGTTGGGCATCAACTGTTTGCTATCAAAAAATTGGATGTTCTTGCTAATGGAAAGGAAGAAGTCATTGTTTGTGCTTGGAATGGAATCACGTACATAGTTGATCATGATCGCAATGTCGTCAGATATCATTTTCCCGATAATGTTCAGGTATGCTATCTCTGTGTATGGTTTTGTATTATCAATCAACTGCTCTGCAATTTACCAACACGTTGCAATTGCCAATGTCATCTGTATTGATCTGTAGCCTACTAGACAATATCTACTATAGTGGTATTATGACGATAGCTGATTGTCTCCAATCATTTCAGGCCTTTTCAGCTGGTCAGTATGCGATTGAAGATGGCGAGAATGTTGTCTGTCTGGTGTATGCAAACTTTCAAAATAAGCTCTACTTGTACTATGATATTCAACTACCTCAATTACAATCGGCTAACTTCTTAGTCGAAGCTGAGAAAAATGAGCAGATCAGTAAACTGTTGGCAGAACTGGGTGCTGAAACGCAAGAAGTAATAATCTTTCTTTTTCTTCCCTTTTTTGTCACTTTGCCGTGGCAGTTCATATATTTGAATGTAATTTCAGCAAAAAGTGAGCATGATAAGGTACTGCATGTATGGATTGCACATCGAACCTGAAGAAACGATGAGTAGTGAGAAGAAGGAGTTGTTACGAAAGGTACTCTCATGTAGTAAGCGTGTAACACCATAGCGCCACTATATAAGTCATTATGACATTAACAGTATTATATACCGGTAATACAAATAGCTTGGATCGCCAGCTTAGGTAGATGAAAACTTCATTTTCCTGCAAATACTCGCAACAGCTTGTGTGGCTATATGAAGCTGACGCCTTTGCAGTTGTTAGATATCATTCACAGGCATAGTCCCATAGATATTGAAACTTTGTCAATATTTACAGAAATCAGATGACAGCTGACTTTCCTCATGTTATGAAGAGTAGTTGAGCAGCGGCAAGCACTTGGAGAAGACAATAGGTAATTCATTGCTTCAACTGAATCAATTGTGCTTACTACCAATATGTAGATGCTTGGGAGGTGTTACTATGCAATAGCAAATGCTGCTCATGGATAAATCAGACACTCGGGCCATGTGATTCATGTGTCCTAGTCATTGATGAGGCTTAGGATGCAGGAGTACAATGCTCCATTCTGTGGACTTGGATTCGGCAACTACGTAAACTATTTGTGTATCACATCGTGCTTTTCATTTACAGTAGTACAGATTCTGGGCTTGTAATGCAATTTTTTCTTGAACATTATATTGCACAGTCCTTTCAAAACTTTGCAGCATTACCAAGTTCACAAAGCTACTATTTTACTGGCTTGCAGCCCGCTATTTATCCAAATTTGCTGGACTTGACGCCTTGATTTGGCAAATTCTTCATCCATCCACTCAACTTGAATATTGATTCAGTCACACTATTCCTAATTTTCCAAACATGGAAAATTGAAACCACTTGAAACGTAAAAGAAATACTAGTAGCCAACTAAATCTATTTAGTCGAGTATTTGAGTTTAGTCTATTTGTGTATTTCGTAGACCTGCGAGAATGAGGAGAACATGGGATTACTAGCAGTGCAATGAGTTCCCACACGCGCATCCGAAAGTAAATGAACCGAAGTACCGGTACCCAATTTTTAACATGAATGGCGTGAAATTGAACATGCTTGTTGAGTGTTAGATTTATAGGCCTGTCGTCCTTGGACCTACTGTGCGACTTTTGCTCTGGGTCGGTGAATAAAAAGGCCTAGTATAGGCGTGGTGTATTGCGTCATAGTTAATCTACTTTAACAGCCTGGGAGTGGTAGCTACCTTGCAGGAAGTCTGGTCTGCAGCTGCACTGGGTGTCGCCGCAAGGATATTCTTGTACTTGTTTCCTGTGATGTAGTATGTAACGACAGAACATCCGCGAAGCAGGGAGATGCGCATGATTTGCCGTCGGGAGCCACACACCGGCGCGTATGAGCCACTCAAACAGCGACAGCTCCGATTGCATGGGTTTACAACAGACGGATAGACACCACCAGTTCTGAAAAGTTTGTTAGTTTAAAATACGTCACGCCTGGTTTGAGAAGAGCATGTAGGGCTATGCTCTCCAATCTACGACCCTCCTCAGGCCTTACCTTACGACTCGCGCAAGGGTTGTCTTGCCAGGAGGCATATTTATACGTGAGGATTGTTCAGTAGACCTACTCGATCAGCGCGTAACTCAGCACTCTAGACCTACTAGTTTTCAATTGCATCGACGCTGTTCTGCACCAGAAGGTGGAATAAGCATCATGTCGGGAATTTGAGCCTACGCTAAGCTGTCTGGCCCAGGCGATAGACTATGTCTCATATATGTAAGACTTTGCTATAAGTATTACTTATTAAGTAAGTCTAACCCTCACCTACTTTAGTGCTCGTCCTGCTCAGAGATCACCTGTCATCGATGCCTGCGACAAGATTCCAGGTAACACGCAAGTCCTTCCACAAACCGAAAAGGGGGACGGTCTCTTCACCGCACTCTAACGCTGATGTAGCAAGTAGACAAATAGACTGCTTGATTTTGAAGAAAATGTTCGCGAAATCGTATTGACCCCCATCGAGCTCAGTTGTGTACCGGCTGTCCGTACATATTCCAAGCATAGGCTATGTCATTTGAATTTGAACATACCGGATGAAATAAATTACTTGGGGTTATTTTATTACGATGCAATACAAAAATTTTGTACAAAATTAACATCGATGATGGGTGGGTGCTAAAAGCATGCAACGTTTTCTCCGCGATGACAACACATACGCCAAAACTGACAAAATAAATTCAGCACAATATGAAGTCTTCGTTACGTCCGCTATTTTAACTATATTAGTGGTTCGATCTGTGGTACCAAAAGACTTTTAAAGAATCTTGCTTTATTAGCCTTGTGAAGAGAACCCTAGGAAAACGTTGTAAGCGTAAGGCAATTATCGGGAGTTGAGATCTAACTAAATTCATGAAACAATTCAATATCTCAGCTCTTTCGAGATCCCTCCTAGATTATTACCAGCTCGTGTATTCTACGACGTTGCAAGTTGGGATATAGTTCGACGTGACGGAGCATATTGCTGTCGCGCGGAATTGGGAAGGACATAGGTAAGCTTAAATTAGCTCAAGTTTATTTTAAGAGGTCGTTATGCAATCTCATTCAGTAATAATCAAACAGTTGTTTCCGCTGGATAGTCGTGTTCCTCTCTTTGCGTTAGTCTTTCCTTTTCGTCCACAGTGCCTGTTTGCTTTGTATCTTGGCTATTTACGTTTTTCGTTTCGGTTCGCTGTCTTCTCCTTACGGTGTAATAAAGGGCTGTGGCAGCGAAACAGGACAAAACATTGCACAGTACCACTAACCCGTAAAAACGGTGCCGATAGGCTGTGTTGTCGTAGACCTGTAAGACAGACTTGTGTATGTGTCAAGTGTTATCTCATCTCATCAAGAACATCAAATATTTTGTTGTATAGGCTAGGCAGTGATTTGACAGTCGTTAAGTGTATATTTAATAAGCGTACACAACTGCGTCTTGCGTTAAAAAATGCGAGCTAGCACATAGTCGATCATTTCATGCATCATGCATTGTGCGGTGTGGCATATTATTAGCTATGTACATTACATCGTGTCGGACATATTCATTCCAACTTATTGTACATCGGAAAATTCAGCTTGATGCCGTACGAGTTCTGACACTATTGCTCGACCCCGCGGTTAATATAATTTGCATATTCTTCGTGTAGGCGTGTAGTCGGTTTCAGTGTATGGCTTTTTCTAGGTTGCAGTAGTGTTGATGGAATGAAGTAGGCTATATTTCTTTGCCCTCACGATGTATTGGAATGGAAACTAAGGAAATAAGTCGTGTCGATACGATCCTATGGTCACGTTATCTCTTAGTGCAGACGAGCGCCTAGCAGGGATGCAGGGAAGTATCAGCATTACAATGAATTTCTTGCGTCTGACTCGACGTTCTGCCCTCGCCAGAAACTGGCTACTTACCTTACAGTAAGCCCGGTCTGAGCACGGTTTCTTCCCCCAATACAGACACGCCGAATCGATAAGTGCTCCATACACAACAGGGCCCGGTATCCACGCCAATACACGGTTGATAACTAAATGAACTCCAATCGCAATAGATTTCTGATCAGGTTCCACCGATCTGAAATATATTCCCAAGTGAGATTATCCGTTAATGAGTTGTCGCATGCATTATTGATTACCTTAGCATCATTACGTACAATGGTGTGGCGGTAAGACCAGCAAAGAAACTACCGCACGACTTTAACCCTAATACGACGTTCGCTAAATCCCCGCAGTTTGACAATTCGCATCTCTCTGCTCTTGCCCAAGATGCCGAATCATCGTTTGCCATGATACAGCTGCAGTCAGTGAAGTTCTTAAAAGTAAAAGCGAGTTAGCTTATGATAGGCTACGGTAACAGAAATTGGGGAGCTGGATGCGCGATGTAAGTACTGTAGTTGATAGCTATTTTGTAAGTACAATGACCGCGCATAATGTGTGCACAGTACATCGCTGTTTTTCTAATGTGGCTCACTGTCACAACCACATGTTATAATCAGGGTGTCGAACCGGATCCAAAAACGGTTACGGTTTTTGCCGAAACGAAAGTTTCGGTTTTTTTCCGGTTTCGTTCCTGCTTGCCCATAGAGAGCGGTTACCGGTTTACGCCGACGGATGAACCGGTTCTGGAGCGGTTCAAATACTGGAAATCGTTAGCTCGTTGCGGATGCGATACGCGGACAAATAACCACGTTTATCGACATATATACCCGTCACTTTATAGTGTAGGCTACGCAAGACGAAGTTTTGAATCGAAATTCTTACGATAAAAATAAACACTTGAATTTTGATTTGCTAAGTCCCTGAGAATTTGTGTGTAATGATAACTTGCGAGAATTTTAAGCAACGAGTCTGATCATCAGCCGAGATGTAAGCGCGCGGCTAGCAGTAATTGAAATCGCTTTTCCAGATTGGCGGGATGTTTTCCGGACGACTTTGCGAAATTTGCGATTTGACACACCGATTTATCGTTATCGTTCTTAAAGAATTTTATAACAGGATTTGAATTCGCCCTTTTCATTTCCGCCGACGCATTGCTCGCGTGCCGAGCTGACGTGCTGAGACCCACCTTTCAATTCCAAGTGCGACAGGGCTGAATTGACCGGTCAAACTTTTCAAAGTGTGAGATAATTCAACCGATTGCGGAAACATGTTGATGTATGTGGATAGTTCAAAAAAATAACCGTTTGCTAAAAGAGCGGTAACCAGGAAAATGCCACAACGGTTTCGTTCCGGCTCCGGTTAATTGGAAAATTAAAAAAACGGTTCGGTAACGGTTTCAGTTCACAAAAATCAAGCGGTAATCGTTCTTTTTCGTTCCGGTTCCGGTTCGGTTCGACACCCTGGTTATAATTGTATAAATCCTGGTCACCGTAAATGTTATAATTGTAAGGCCTTGTCTTGGTCACCCAACGTGGCCCGGGGAACAAGGCTTCGTCATGGTCACCGTAAATGTTATAATTGCACAAATCCAGGTCACCATATATGCTATAATTGAAAGTCCTTGTCTTGGCCACTCCACGTGCTCACGGAGAGCCACGTTATCGCAGGGAACAAGGCTTCATCCTGGTCACCATGAATGTTACAATTATAAGGCTTTGTCTTGGTCACCCCACGTGGTCGCGGAAAGTACGTTCTCACGGCAAACAAGGCCTCGTTCTGGTCACCATAAATGCTATAATTGTATAACCTGCTCACCATAAATGCTTAAATTATAAGACCTTGTTTTGGTCGCCCCACGTGCTCACGGAGAGCCACGTGGTCGCGGGGAACAAGGTCTCGTCCTGGTCACCATAAATGCTGTAACTCCCTGCATAAAGCAATGCCTAAAACCGGTCCGGCTCGTATGCCTACAGTATAAAATAAAAATCTGTAGCATGGCAGTGTGATTCTGGAAATGGGCGTTTGGCAATTTGGAATTCTGACACACCGACTTGTCACCGACAAGTCTCCGCAGCCCAACCAAGAGAGTGCGCGAATGCTGCCAGCACATCGCCTGCATCGAGTGAATTTCGTTGCTCATGCGCATCACCGAAATTTCATGGAACAGTAAAAACAGTAAAACAGGGAACAGTAAAAACGGGGGCCTGGAGCAGGCCCCCACAGCCCTGTCCCGCGCGATTGCAGATGTGGAAAAGGTAGAAAAGAGTGCGAAAACGACAATTTGTAGCCCAGAAACACGCAGGAAGACGACCCTGAACGACGCAGGATGAGCAAAACCATTGAAGCGGGACGGTTTCGAACACAAAACCCTCTCCAGAATTAGTATTATAGATTTCCATCACTCCATTCACTCGCAACCCTTGTTTCTCGGATGGTGCCATAAAATCGTAACGATTTCTTACCTCCTTCATTCCGGCACCGTTGTATTGTGCTCCCGAACATCCTGCGTGGCACGGAGATACGTATGATAAGCCATCTGAGCCGCATACTGGTGCGTACGAACCGCTAGAGCAATCGCAATTTTCATTGCATTGACTTTGAACTGACGGTAGGGTGTTTGTAGATCTGAATATTTGATAATACCAATTGTATTAAATATTGACTCTATAGATATTGGCCCTATATGGGGTTGGAGAGTCAGCCATAACTGTTCACGTGGGATATAGAGAGGTCACTGAGAGACCGTAGTTTGCGGGAACCATTCTTTTCGTTTTCTAGTGTATAGTATCTTGCATAAACATAAACCAATAGAAGATGGGCTTTGACTCTAACGTCCAGCACCCTCACATTGGTCCAATAGTAAGCCTAGTATTTTACTGTAACATTCACCAACACATTTATCAAAGCATGTAGAGTAGATTGTATAGACCTACTCCATCTCTGTCTACCTATAGAAATCAACGTTTACCTGTCTATGTACGGCGTTGTAATCCCAGCGATATCGATGGTTTCACACCCAATAAATAACATCGGTGCTATGCATGTCGTTGCCAGTACTGTGGCTGCTACTATTAATTTTGTTGCTCCCAAGGTACTTAGGTTGAAATGCTTCATCGCTAAAGCTCCTACCAAAGTGCCGGCCATTACGCAAGGAATGTTAATCACACCTGATAAAAAATATCCCAATATGAGTCGCCACAAAGCAATGCAAGCTCTGGTGGCCCTCAGTCCTTACCCGTTAGTAGGTTTGCCTTTGATGCTGAAGCTCCGAAGCCTACTTCGAGGTATTTGGGGAAAAAGTTAGCAATTCCAACTAGAGCCGCGTGACCCAGGTACATTTTGAACACAACCAAATGGAATAAATGATTTGTCGCCATCGACTTTAACGTGTGCGCAATCTTTCTGGAAAGGAAGACGTTGGCATTGTAATATAGGCCTGATACGTAGGTTTTATGTGTGTTGTTGGCGATTATCTTGTGTTAATCCCACATTGTGTGGTGTAATCAATTAATCGTCTGATATTTCCTTGCGCACTACAGTGTACTGCAGTAAACCATGATTTATATTCCGTTGCTCGTATGCGTTTTGCCCGGTCTTTCGAGTAGCGTACTAGTCAGTATTGGGGAAGTGCGGATGGTTATTGTGATAGTGATCCGGACTATAAACTGGAGGGATCGACACGCGAACTATATACGTTGACCTTACATATATGGCCTTAGCAGTTGAAAACGCCATAAATCCAAAATCAACAACCTGCGGAATTTCTAACGTACTGCCGTTGTTCGCCTTAGTATCGTTTGGTATCTTCACAATGAAGGACTGACATTGCCTAATGCCTATCATTCGGACAATTCATGATATACCGGTCTCAGAACTTCGTAACAGCGGTGGGGTTCCAACCGACGCCTCCATTCCTGACTGATTGGCCTACAAGTTATTTTGTTCCGTCAGGGAGTTCTAGAAACGCCTGTGTTCCAAAACATGTACTGACTTACTTCTTCTCGCGGGACCAAACAGATGTATTTTTCCTTGTTTCTTGAGCCAGATTTTCTAGTTCCTCTGTTTTCGTCGCTTCAACGTGTTCATCGATCTCTGCTTTCGTATTTAAATTGCTTTTGATCCCCTTGGAAGTAGCCTATCGTTGATTGTTGAAAAAAAATCAGTTATAGTTCGATAGCGTAATACAGTATGCCTATACTTTACCGAATATTTCTGTTTATCCATAGTCTTCGGGAAGAAATAGAATGGTAGCAGTGCAATTACGATCCCACATGTGCAAATGAATAGTCCGAGCCACCACGCTCCAACCCAGCTTGGATGAGTTGGGGTGATATTTATTGTTGCTAAAGAAAAATATAGAGGCAGTAGCCAACGGTTTTAGAAATACCACGGTAAATGGTGATCTTGGGGAAGGTTAATTGTTATGTGAGTGATCATTAGAAGATCCAAATATATATAGGCCTACAAGCCAATTTCATATGTGATTTGTCGATTCTAGTCAAAAACTTCTTGAAGCATGTAGTGTCTTGACGCAGTTCAAAATCTATAATTACAGCCTGTAATTTACAGGGTGAGTACCGGTGGATATATTTGGTACAATCGTCGAAATTGTCCCGAAAGAAGTATAGTCACACTGCATACTTACAAATATCGACCCATCCGATGTCAACCCACAATTTTAGAACGACAGAACTGACAACGTATCCCATCATCGGTCCGATTAAACCGACAGCGTAGGTTACTCCTAAAATCGGAAATTAGGAGGTTAACCTCGTAGCCAAGCAGTAGGAATCACTATAAACCGCCACTCTGGCGAAAATGTAGATTGTTCTAAGAGTGTGCAACTGTGCATCTTACCGAGATAGAGCGGTGAGTTTCGCTCGTGGGCAAAGTCATCTATGTATGACATCCCTAGAGACTGCAACGCCGATCCTCCGACACCGTTCACCATCATTCCAATCACTAGTAGCACATACAAGTTGTTTGTTGGATTCTCGATACCTTCACAAACCATTTTGTCATCATGCGCGCTACTTTCACTTGGAAATACACATTAATTAATTATTAATTCAGTCTCGATTGTTGAAGGTCGCGAGATGTGCTCGGAAATTTGCTAGAAATTGTTGGTGGTTTGGATTTATTGCGTGTGCAACTGCTTAGGTCATATAGGCTACGCCGGGTCAATGCTTAAAATGTAGTAGGAACCTAGCACGCATGTCGATACTTTTGGTTTATAGTCCGGATATCTTTCACAAACACTGAGCCTGCGCCCCCTATATAGGATACTGACAACAAAGAGGAGGGAAAAGGATACCGGTCTTTGGTTTGCCTCGATCAGAAACAAGAAAGGGAAACAGTAATAATTAGTATCACGGGAGTGAACAATGTATGCTACTTACAACGAGTCCCTCTATTACCACGGGCACCTGCGCTTGAATCATTTGTTCAGTTAGCTTTCTTACCTTGATGTGGAGCATTCTGTTATTCCTGACGTCTTGGGCGACGTGACGTTAGATGAAATATCTAAATATTCATACCGGTTCCCAAAAAACTGTGGCAGAATTGTGATGAAATTTCCTATCACCATCAATGCCGATCCATAAAATATCGCTCGTGGCCTGAAATGATTGTTGATAACGTCACTATCACAGAATCAGTAGTCTGTTACTCATGAAGTTTTAGAAGTATGTGCTCAAGGCCCCGTGTTTGTTCGTGCGTTGTTAATTGCTGTACCACAAGACCCAAAATCAGAACCCTTTCTGATGACTGAATCTCAAAATCTGATTTTAAAATTTAAAATATCCGGACAAACGAAACCCGTCTACCGTAAGTTTTGGTATCATGAGAGATAAATCATACTTTTGCAAGATAGATTGACTACTGTTGTGGTACTATTCTGTGGCTACTATTTCCAAGAAATGAGGGAATTTTCGCTACACAATTTATGGAATGACGTCAACCTATGTCGATCTGGTAACCGGAAGCCTCAGTCGTTAACTTTCATTCGAGACTCACGAGACAAATTGTTCATTTCACTAGATTTTCAACCCCTTTTTGATAGACTACCTGTCCTCTCACTTCTCAACCAAATTATACTTCTTGTCATTTCCATACGGTAGATAGCGCAACGGCAAATTTGGCTGTCCTGTCCCAAGCCTGGGCAAATGGAGGGTATTGCTACATCAAAGACATTCGGCGTAAGGTCGCTTCTTAACCATGAGCGGTTCGATCCGATGGCCCAACAGAGAGGAGGACGTAGTTTGTTTGTTGTAGGCCTATTTTATTTACTATGTCGGATAATGTCATAAGAGTTCCATTTCGTGAGACTTATGTATTACCTGTGCCAACGAGCTCCAAGGTAACTTGCGAATAATACAGTGGTCAGGCTGCCAATGGAAAAGCTCGATGCTAGCAACGCAGTTGTCGTACTTGGTAAGTTGAATCGCCTTTCGATTGTCGTCAAAGAACTATTTTTCATGACGCCTGCCATAATCTGAAACCGTATATACAGCGTATAGCATCAGCCTACGTCTACTTGACTAACACTCTACATTGATACCTACATCCGTGAGAATCAGAAATCCAAAGCACGCAACGAAAAACCTTATGTCATAGAAGCATCCTTTACGTAGAGCCATTACGGAAAGTCTTTTAAATTAGGCCTTACAGTATTATAGCAACGTATTACTTCGACTTCGATTGCAGACTGACGGAATCAGGTCCTCAATTATAGGACGTGCTGTTTGTTTTATGATGCAGCGAACTCAGCATTATCAGGGCAATTGTGTTTACCAGCCGTGTACCATCGGTTGAAATCATGGAATGGAATATTATGCGAGGTAATTTGACACCGTTTATTAGGCTTGATATGCGTGCATACAAATATAGTGATGGTTACTTATTACTAATAACCTAATTATCAGGATTTTTAATCAACAATATCAGATGCATACGCTGCCCAAGGGCTTGCATTACTGTAGCCCACTTGCTAACCATGCCTATAAAATTCCACTTGGGTCGAAATGACGCAATAACAAGGGCGGACAATTGAGATGCGATTCTGAAATATGAATTCCCAGCTCCCGGCTTTTTATTTGGCCCCTCGAGTAATATCTAAAGCTTCTTTCGTCGTGGTTGGGATTTTATAAGTTCAAATTTCAAAATTGGTGCCATACACAATGCTCTAATAACTGTTACCTTTTTTCGGAATAATTCTTGCAATGTTGCGATGGACGATGATGATGCAAATTTCGCCACGTGCCCTCGCCCCAATCCTTCCAGGTCGGATATTTCAGCGACGACGGAGTTCAGTACCGAAATCGACCGTTTCTATCGGAAGTGACTCAATGGTTATTTTACACGTCCTCAGACTCCCTCTACACTGTTTCATGAGTAACGCCTCTTTGAGCACATCAGAAATGTAAGCCTACACGATCAGCGGGAGCACTTTATCTGTGCGCCACGTATCTAAGGTATCTTTATAGTTTAAAGCCCAATTTTTTTCAATGCAATATTATTGTGACTTTTGGCATATTATACTCTTTCGCAATTTGAAAAATGCATAGAAAACGCATATTCAAAATGTGCCTGGATTAGAGACGCGTGAGTCGCGATCCCGTCGAAACTTCGAAGGCACTTTGTCGATTGCTTGAACAGGCCTTCAGAAATCCCTATCGAAGATGACCAAAAATAGTTGGTGAAGTGAGGTGCATTAATCCTATAAGTATGCAGCATATCTTGCGTGAATGAATCAGCATCTCTAATGATTGAGACTTTTTGCGTTCACACCGAGACCGTTTTTATTGCGTTGTCTTCATTTTGCCGTTTTTCCTTTTTTCTCTCGTTCCTTGGCGTCTGACCGTTGGAATTCATGTTCTCCAGTTTGCCTTCTTCTTTCTTTTTTTCCTTCTGATCTCTCTTTTTCACGGTGTAGTATAATGCGATTGCGACGAAGCAAGAAAGTACGTTGAAAAAGACGATCAATCCGTAGAAACGGTGACGATAGGCTGAATTGTCGTATACCTACGAAAAATCACTCTAGTTCAATTCAACCGTTCAAATCACGGCAGGACTTATATGAGGATTTACGACCAATTACAGCAGTTCAAAGTCTTTTGGTTCGGGTTCGATTTTCGACCTTAGTCAAACCAAAGACGATAAAATTGGTGTCCTCCATGCTCTGCTTGTCAGTCAGTATCTGGGAGTGCTGAGGGTTGTGGTTGTGATAGTTGTCCATAAACCGTAAATATCGAGAATGCGTCATATAGACGTAAGGCCATACACTTCGTTTTCAATTCTTAGGCAGAGCTGGTACTTTGTGTGTATGAGTGGCAACACGCATCATGGCATAGATTTCTGTAGAACCCCACTGGGACACTGCTTCCAATTATTATTTCATCTTGTGGGACCATGTGGGTGACAGGCCTGCAATGCGCTCGAGAAAACTATTTAGTCGCGTGTGGAGTAGTAGCCCGTTGTAAGATTGCTTTGTATGTACTTACTACTTACCTTACAATAAGCTCGGTCAGCGCACGGTTTCTTGCCCCAATACAGGCATGCCGAGTCGATGAATGCACCGTAAATTATAGGACCCGGTATCCACGCTAACAAACGGATGATAACCAAATAAAGTGCGATAGCGATGGACTTTTGACTTTTTTCCACCGACCTGTTACACGGTTTCAATAATATTCCAAATATAGTTGATTTATGACAAGACGAATATTTCAATTGATTACCGAAGCATCAAAATGTACAGCGGCGTAGCAGTGAGTCCTGCAAACAAACCACTGACTGACTTGATTGCAACAACAACAGTCGCCAGATCCTCACATTTTGACAGTTGACATCTTTCTGGCTTAGCCCATGACCTCAAGTTGTCGTTTGACGATATACAGCTGCAGTCAGTAAAGTTCTGAATGCAAAAATCAAGTACAGTAATGCTTTTATGTCACAATACAAACCTATACCGGGACTGTCGCATTGTGTGAGTTGATTGACCTTGTCCACGAACCCAATGAATATGTAACGCTGTATAGCGTACAGGCAATAAGCACATACTTGCTGTCACTGATTTGTGTTATGTAACTATTTATGATATCGTTTACAGATCGAACAAGCAATCAACACCCCAGATGCAAGTGTCAACATTTATTTAGCACATGCTTCCGGTGTTTCAGTAGGCCTACTCAATACATTACACCTTGTTGGTAAATAACCATGACGGTGATGAGATAAGTGCACAAGTTTCGCATTTGATCAGTAGTCATTCCTGATTGGATTTAGGCAGCGAGGATAATTACAGTTGCGTGTGAGGCTTGATTGAGAATGTTTAAGGTTGTTGTGAGCCAGCTTTATCGTGCAATCGAGGTATTCAGCTCGCAAATCAAACACTGCACATGTCTTTGGAACTTTTCCTCAAAACACATTCGCTATCGGCCATTGAGTCACAAACAATATGTCATCTTACCTGTTTCATCCCAGCATCGTTATATTCAGCTCCCGAACATCCTGCATGGCAAGGAGACACGTACGATAAGCCATCGGAGCCACATACAGGAGCATACGTGCCACTTGCGCACTCGCAATTCTCGTTACACGGACTTTCAACAGACGGTTCGGCCCCGGCGATTCTAGAAAATTCATAAAACAGAGAATGGCCAAATCATTGCCGATCAAGGCGATCTTAAGATTAAGATCGCCTTGTTGCCAATGCAAATCGAAGCGGGCTGCGATTCCACTTGACTTTACGCAATGTGTGCCGCATACAGTTGGCAGGCCTCATAGTACCCGTCTCGTTCGCATTCTGCGTGGCATTCATTACTGGCTTACAGTGGTAGGTATATACTATATAGACTACACGTAAGCAAAGTGTGTATTGACAATAGCCTACCTGTCACTATAAGGTGTTGTAATTCCCGCTATATCGATTGTTTCACAGCCTATGAAAAGCAATGGTATTATGCACGACGTTGCCAGTATTACAGAGACGGCTATCATCTTAGTAGCTCCGAGACTGCTGAGATTGAGACGCTTCATAATGAACGCCCCAACAAGCGTCCCAATGACAACACACGGAATGTTAATGACACCTGAAACACACAAAACCCTGCATCGTTGTAGAAGAAACGGCCATTGATGCTCTCAGAAACCCACATGATTATATATACCTGTCAGGAAATTTGCCTTGGACGCTGAAGCGCCGAACCCCACTTCGAGGTATTTTGGAAAGAAGTTGGCGACCCCAACAAGTGCTGCGTGAACCAAGTACATCTTCAAAACTACCAAGTGGAATAAATGATTGGTTGCTATCGACTTCAATGTATGCACAATCACCCTGCAAATGTAATTGATCATCAGCTAAAACTGTTAGGGCTTGAACATGCACGAGATTTGTCTTGACCAAACCCTGAAGCAAGCTGCTGTGGCTTAATGATATTTCGCAGATGGTTAGTTAATCAGAGAACCTGCTTTACTTCTACTCAAGGCGATCTTAACATTAAGATCGCCTTGCTTCTATGGTAACTGTATTACAACAAGATTAATGACACATACCAAATTGAGTGATTTTAGATTATTCGCGTCATTGGCGAACTACATGACTGGACAATATGGGGAAGCCTGGAAGCTACGCGATGAGTATCCTACGAGATGCAGACATCCTCGCATATGTGCGCGATGAACGGGGTGTAGCTCTATACCAGATGCTCACGATAAACGCGATGTATAGTTCTAGTTCCCTATTGCTGTCCACTGACTTCTTTTCACGAGAAAACGCAGACGTTTTGTTCTCTGTTTTCTGAGCTGCTTCATCATCAGCATTTTGATCATCCTTTTGCTCTTCTTCTTCTGATTTAGAATCGTTCTTTTTACCCTTGAAGTTTATTTGCATCAGTTGTGTTGCTCATTCCTATGAGAGAACAGACTTTGTTCCCTACCGTATATTGTTGTTTTTCCATTTTCCTTGGAAAATAGGGAAATGGCAACATTGCGACTGCGATCCCACATGTGCAAAGGAGTAGTCCGAGCCACCAGGCGCCGACCCAACTTGGATGGGTCGGTGTGATATTTATTGTTGCTGAAAATGTAATAGGCAAGCGTAAGTAAGCTACGACGAACAGTCATTACGCGTTTGAAATTTGAAGATGCACTGGACGGCACAAGAATTGACAAATTCTCTTTTTACTTACAAACGTCGATCCATCCGATGTCAACCCATAGCTTTAATACCATCGCGCCCATGAGGTATCCCACCATCGGTCCGACTAAAGATAGGGCTTGAGTGATTCCTGAAATGGAGAGAGGCAATTGGGACTCAAACGTAGCAAAGTTTGGGCTTATGAATTATTGCCTGGCTTTAATCACGTTGCTAAATCTTGAGGCACGTGATTGATGTGGACTCAGCCTACCAATATTCCATACCACGTGTCGCCGCAATCCATCCGGTGAAATTGGTCTCGTTTGTGGTCCCTTCATCGTTGGGGTTAAAATGTGTAGGCTATAGTGTGACTCTTTATTCTATCGCGATCCACCAACGCCATTTCGAGTATTTCTGATTCTCGCCACTTCATCAGCCTAACATGTAGGCCTATATTATAGGTCTAGGCCTACTTAAAATAATATTGCACAAATGCGCGCGTGCACGCTATCTTGTCTTAAGGTTGATTAATTGCTTTGCTAGCAGTGCATTCTTGGAACAGGGTTTGACCGAATTAACTGTGACTCAGCAAAAATCGCCTTTACGATGACAGGTAAGTGGTTTCTTGAATAATTGTTTATTGTGTAACCCAGATGGTTAAAATACTTTTGAACCTTGGAATTAGACAGCTAACTACTAAATAACCACCGCCGTGGCGACCTCAATTGAAATGGAAACCGAAAGGTAAACAAATATGTTGTTTATGATATGAGGGGAAAACATTTGCGATGCGACAGAATCAATTGCTTGATATCACCGTTCTAGAGTTATAAAAATCCCGGGATAATATATCCTACATAGTAATTGTTTCGCTAAGCAATGCTGGCTATACGAACGTGGGTAATTTGCGCCAATATACACTCATACCGAGATAGATTGGAGAGTTTCTTTCATGCGCGAAGTCGTCAATGTATGACAACCCTAGAGAGAATAAAGATGATCCGCCAGCACCGTTCACCATCATTCCAACCACAAGCAGAATATATAAGTTGGTCAATTGATTATTGTCTTCTTCCTCTTCACAAAATGTAACTTCCAAAGCGCTGCTTTCACTGGAAAATTCCACAACGTAGTGCCTACAGCAAGCCGTCCAATATCCGATATAGGCTACTCCATGGCCTACTTTAGGTAAAAGTAGGTCTTGGTTACTCCCAGAACGCGGCAAACGCTTATGGCTTATGATAGGCCTACACTCTATCGGGTAAATTGCTATTTTCAATTACGCATTAAACTGTAGGGCTATAGGACTATAGCAGAAAAAGATGTCGTCGGGTCAATCGGACGATTTCCAATCAATGAATCAGTCAGTCTTTTAGTCTAGGCATGGCCTACTTTAGACTAAAGTAGTCTAAAGTAGACTAAAGTAGGCCATGGTCTAGTTACTGGCCGGTTGCGTGTGTATAACCGTCGAGGTGGTAATTAGCCTCTTCACTATATATATAATATAAATCGTTGACTAAATCTGGAAATCAGTAAATTCACTGAAGATTTTTAACAGTGAATGATAGGCGTAATCTGAGACTAGATTTAGGCTTATGATAATGGTCAGAAGTGGTGTCGCAATCACGGATTAGCAAATTGGTCTAATGTTGCATTGTAGTCGATAGCTATTTGTGTCAGTGATTTCTTCCATCACTGAATTGATATAAATAACAAAGCGTATGCCACATACAACATCTGATCGGGTTTCCCGACCGAGCCAAACCGAAGACTGTAGAATTCGTACCCATTCCTTCTCTATGCTTGGCAGTCATTATCGGGTGTGTGCGGAGAGTTGTGGTTGTGATGGTGATCCGGGCTATTAACCGGAAGTCTTGACAAGTGTACCGTAAGCATTGACCAGGCGCACATGACCTTAGTAGTTGAGAAACGCCATAATTCAAAAAATCAGCGAACAGTTCCTCGACTTGGCTTAATCACTATTTACTTTGACACAGAGCATTCCGATATTCCCGCGGTCGTTGATGACGAGATGTTCGAGGCGATATCTTCATACTCGTATCGTCCACCGAGAAATTGTGGCAGAGTCGTTATGACGTTTCCTATTACCAAGAATATTGCTCCAATGAAAATTGTTCGCGGTCTGAAAGGTTAAATAGCAAACACAATGGGTCACACCCCGGTAGTTGTTAGGATAACCAATACCTGTGCCATCGTGCTCCAATGTAAGTCGAAAACAGGACGGTCGTTAGACTGCCAATCTGAAAACTGGACGCTAAAAGCGCGGTGGTTGTGCTCGGAAGATGGAACCTTCTCTCAATTGTCGTCAACGAACTCTTCTTCATTACCCCTGCCATAATCTAAAACCACAATTGCATAACTTAGCCATTTAGATACAATGTTTACAATTTACTGTCGGTAGTACTCACATCTGTCAGCATTAAGAATCCATAACACACGACGAAAAATCGTATATCGTAGAAACATCCTCTATTTTTCGCCATATTTGATGTTGTTCTAAATCATGCACGACAATTTAAAAGCGCTAACGCGTCTGTGGTTGACGACAGGGCAAATGAGAGGTCGCTAAATAAAGGGACATTCTATTTGTTTAATGTTTGCAACAAACTCAGCATTGTTTAGGTAACCGTGTTTACAAGGTATTAGCAACATGAAACCCTTTTGACTATGACTAGGTCAAGTATGCGTGAGTGGTGACTTGAACCCGTTATATCATCTCGAAACGGGAGGTAAAGTTTGAAAACAAGTTTCGTCGTACTTATTCTGTTGATGATGTTATTCGGCGTCAGCATTTGCAGAGTAGCCTAATCATTGCGAATCTGGTGGTCGGTGCCATGGACTAACAGGTGCATATCATAAATATTTACCGGTTAAATAATTAGGCCGTGATAATACTTTCATTAATAGATTAGACCGGAGAATAGCAGTGAAGCCTGTGACAGACGATTAATGGTAGACAATAAGCAGTAAACGGAAACACCACCAATTTAACGTCACGCCTCATTAGTGTAACGTAAAACTTAATTCTCAAGCCTTTTTGGTCGCCAAAATAGTTGCTGTTGTTGTTTTGGATTCATAGCGTTTTCAACTGTAAAGTCATTCATGACCTACTCTAGGTACTAGTAACTAAAGTAGGCCATGGGTCATTCCAGGTAAATGCTTAGTACGCGTGTCGATACTTCCGCTGTATAGCCCGAATCACTATCACCTTCATAACCTTCCGCACTCCCCCGGTACAGACAGCCAAGTAGAGACCTAGAGAGAAACGGATGGACCGCTCAAATGGACAAGAGGTCTATCGGGTGGTAGCCTACTCCCTACTGTATTCTATTCCCGACCGAGTCAAACCAAAGGCTTTAAAATTGAAATCCGTGCTGGCGTGCACGACTTAATTAGTTCAAAACGCCATAAATTCAAAACAACAATATACGAACCCTGTGATTGACGTAAAGCGAACCTACATGCCCCTATGCGTCAGAGAGACTGAGCTTTAATAATATCACGCTGATTAAAGCATTAAATAAAGGTCACATCCTGATACTCTGATTGGGTAGAAATATTACGCCTTCTATTTTGGATTCGTACGACTTAACTGATATGATGTCCAAGCAGTTTCGTTGCTAATATTACGGAGTAAAGTAGGTTGTGATCTCATGCCCCGTCACTTCCATGCCTCGTGAGGATGCGTTCACAGAATTTCTCATTGAGCGCAAGCAGGACAACAACAAAAATGACAACAACACAACGGTTGTCCATCGAAGGTTTCGTCGGGTTAAATAAGATTTACGGCTATGAATACGTCAATGTACGTATTTACGGCTATGAATACGTATATTGACGCACTAGTGCACTCGTCACCATAAACATTAGTAGTAGGCCTACATGTAATGCCCAAAACTCAGTCAGTAATGGCGATCACCCGGCCGTGGCGGTTTATTGCAGTCACCGCAAACTTTAATAATTCACGCAGAAACACAATCACCTCCGCCCGGCGGTGTTACCAAACGTTTGGCATTTTATATAAAGTGATACCCGGTGCAGAATTTTGCAGTTGGCTGGGTGGACTGAAGCTAAGGGCTTCCGTCGTCAGGTCCCCTTGCCTTGAATTGGTTTTTAATTCCGGGTCTCACTGGGTCTAAATCGAACTCTGACTACCTGCAGCAAGTTCAGCACGACACCACGGTTACTCATCGCAATGCTGAGTTTATATTGTGCGGAATGGCTGTGTCTGCACCAGTCTGATTTTCACAGGCCTTGGACGGCGATCTTTTGATACGTTTTGCAATTCTCGCTCAAACTACACGCGGTGCTATTTTGAGAAGTTTCCTGTTTAACCACAATAAAGCATAGTAAGGAGTAGGCTATCGAAATCAAGGCAAGTCTGGCGGCACTTGGTCAGTCAGGAAAATCAGAAATATATGCCATCTGATGGGCTGTTCTGAAACAACTCTTGATACTCCTTGCGTTTTTTGCATTGCTGCATCACGGTACGTATATAACGCCCAAGGATATCTATTTTCACTGCACTGGGCAGCACGCTAGTAGTCAGCTAAAATCCCTTCTCACCAGGGCATATTATATATACCTTTAAAAGAGTTTCGAGACTGCACTCCCTGGAGGCGATAAACTTGACATAAACTTGCTAGTGCCGTGCGATGCCAATTACCAATTCACTGATCGATTATCGTGTCGAGCGTTTTATGTGCATCGGTCTTTGATCTTTGCGTAATGCACGTGAAATTGTCATCGTGGGTCATTCTAACGTGATCCTTACTAGTCAGTTTCCGACGAAACTGTAAATTTACGCGAATAGCTCATCCGCACGATCTGTCCGTAAGAAGCGCGTTTTGCAAGACTGCGACTCCTACGGTTTTCACAAAGTTGGCGTTGAAGCGCTAGCCACTAGGCCTTTTCAAAAAAAAAATTACAGTCGTAGTGGGTTACCTGACCATCAAATGTTGCAGGTATCCAGTAATTTCAGCACTCTGCATTCAGCCATACAAGCATTTTATATATTTTACAACAAGAAAATTTGCGATAGAAATGCATACATTGAATCATAAAGTGCAAGATGAGCGTCGAGACTTTTGATACGATTTGGATTGATAAGTTACGTGTCACGTAAATTCAATAATGGCACTATGTGGCGGCTCCTGCAACAATTTGCAGGGTTTCAAGCCTACGCTGCAGGTAAATTTGTAATTGCCACTGATCTTCTTTTGCGTAGAATTAGGTATTAGTACCTTGACATGCACATCATAATCAGCACTGATTATAATAAGGATTAATAAAAAAATTGTTCAACACGTAGCGGGGAGTCTTTAGGCATAAGAGCTAGTTTATTCCTAAGGTGAATTCCCTAGTTGCTCCTTGATCAAGTGGTGACACCTTCGAAAAGGTTTGCCCTGAGGCATATAAGGTGGGCAGGAATAACACAGCTTTCTACTCACGCTATAGGGTATCAATTGATTAGGTGCACTGTTCTAAAGAATTATCCCCCGTATAATTCTCAAGAAAGTAGTCCGTCATTCAGGCTTTCTCACTCCAGCAATGCATAAGCCTTAAGTAAACCGCTGGTGAATAAGGGAAAATAACGTAGAGTGCAGATGAACTTGACTTAAAACTTAGTGTATTTATGATGTGTATGGGCTTTTTAACCTTATATATACAGTATATACGCCAAACGTTTTCATTGAGTCTGATAAATGTGCACTACATATAGATATAGTCCAAGCCCAAGGCATTATTTGGGTTTTGCATGGCTCATTTACCGGTGTACGGCGTGCAGGTTTTGTTTAATTTTGCCATACGGTAATGATTGGTATTGGGATAATAATTGGCAGTGAGCAAACGTCATGGATTTGATGGCGGTGTCGCGGGCTCTATAGTTTAATGACAGTAAACTGACTAAATCGTGGTTAATTGCTAACGAAAACGTGTGCCGTCGTGGCGACAATAATCTTGCCTACTCTTACAGTTGCAGTGAGTGGGGAGGTTAATTATATTTAGAGAACTGTAAACTGGCGAATCCGAGTCGATTTTAACGGTTTCTTTAGTCAGCGACTCCGGATTTTTTGAATATCCGGATTTCGTTGTGTGGTCACAGGGGATCATTAAAATACGATCGATCACATAGCAAAATGCAGAACCGAATTTGAACGTTCGCCATATTTGTCTACGTGCAAGTTTCTTGGTGAGGCTCCAAGTTCTCTGACGAGTTTGATGTAGTAGAGGCAAGACGTGCTGCTGCGTTTGTGGAATTGCATGTGTCCTGTAAGAAAACGCCTTTTTCGTCTTGCCCTATCGTATCATTTACTGCAGATTTCATCCTCTTTCTGATCGCAATATACACCGCTATCGCGCAAAGGGCTGCTGCAATATCCGAAATTGTCTGCATCCCAAAATATCGAAATCGAAACGAATCGTTATCGTAAATCTGTGTGAGCGAAAAAATATAATATATATTTCATGAAAGCTGCAAGGCACATACATTTCCACTGCTACTTACAGTGCAACGACCTGTATTTCCGCATCCACTTCCCGCCCAGTACTCACAGGTGGAATCGATCACTTTACCGTATAAGAGAGGGCCTGGTAACCAAGACAGAAGCCTTGTGGCCATGAATCCTAAACCTATGGCGTATGCTTTTTCGTTTGTAGGAACCAATCTGTTAAACGTATTGCGGTTAGGCTTATATGTTGTATACCCTCACATCGATTGATTGGTATACGTGCGAAACCCTCACCTCATTAGGAACATGTAAGATGGCGTGGCTGATATTCCTCCAATGAAACTTGACAATGCAATGATACCTAATACGAGCATTGCATACTGGCTGCATCGTGTAGTTTCGCAAAGGCCGGGATACGACCAATGTGCCTCATTCTCTTCGCTCTGAGGATTGATGCAGGCGCAGTTTGTGTAATTCTGGAAAGGTAAATCATCCCTTTAGTATTTACTGCCGACTGTAACGAAATAACCGAATGCAGTTCTTCTTCGCGATCTTGTAGCGCTTCGGTGCAGGTTGACAACAAATATGCGAATTCAGTGTAAGATCATAACAGGGATTTCTAAAACTCTAAAGAAATCCCTGGATCATAATTATAGAATTATTAGGCGTGATGCACTTAGCCCGCGCAATCAAGGTCGCTATTCGAGTGACGAAATACAAGTAAACGATTGCCATGTGTTATATAAAATGTTATCCAAAGTACTAATTCACCTAGCCATTTGTATTTACCTGTACCAGTCCCGGGGTTGTTGACAAAGTATCGGTGCATCCGGCGAGGCATGGTGACAAGTACGACATTCCATCTGCGCCACAAATGGGAGCGTACAAACCGTCATTGCAGTCGCAATTCTGGTTACAATAACTTATCGCGGCAATATCTGATCCTTCCGCACTAGAAAACGAACTTTTAGATTAAAATGGTTGTCCCACAGGTTCCTGATGCCAATATCCGTTACCAATCAGAGTAAGGCACATTCACTCCTACAATATCCACAGTGCTGCAGCCAATAAACAGAAATGGTAATTTGATGAGGGTAGTTATGAGCCGGACGATCAACACGATTTTTGCCATCCCAGCCAAGCCTGGATTTAACCTTTTTAGTATGAAACTTCCAAGCAATGTACCAACTGCGAGACATGGTATTCCAATTGCCCCTAAATGAAAAATGCATGCATTCTATGACAGTGCACTGCACACGTAGAATAGATATCCAAGATCGCTGTCCCATTCGCAACACTCCGCACTCTCCCAGTACTGACTGCCAAGCAGCAGAGTTAAAGGATACCAATTTTAAAGTGTTTGGTTTGATTCAGTCGAGAATCGCGCCCGGGACCTCCCGGTCAGCAAACGGACACTCAGTTCAGTAGTGTAGCCTACGATATCAACTGGATTCCAGCGACTCTTCCTGCCGGTAAGATTAGATTTCATGAAGATCAAGCTTCAAATCTCACCGTAATACATATTAGCGACAGAAGCAGACACTCCAAATTGAACTTCCAAGTATTTTGGAAAAAAGGTGATGACTCCAACGACGCTCAAGCCTCCGAAGATCCAACCCAATAGCATGAGCAGAAATACTCCATCGCACAGAATTCCTTTGGTCGAGTAAAAGATGTCCCTAAATAAGTCAACAGCGTTACAAATAGTGCACAATTGTTTTCGTACCACGGCCCACAACAAATCTACCATTTTCCTCTGCGAACAATATTCGCCACTGTGTAGTGTGCTTTGATAATTGGGTCTTCTTTTTCAACCATAGACGCTTTCTCCTTGGCACTTGCCTATGAAGTAAGTACACGATATAGAGATTGCGTCTGCATCCAATACGCAAGTAATTAAGACAACTTGTGCGCCGATACAAGCAACGCAGATACGAGGCATTAACGCAGCAATACAGCCTCCCCGCAGTCTCGGTGATTGCTGTCTGCGATTCCGACGCTCCCGCAGTTCTGCGGGTCAAGCAATACGAATAAAATCGGTTGGTTTGCTATGGGTCAAGTTCGTGGCGTCCAATGTCTATATAGACTTGTGTCGCATAGGATGTCAGAGGCGTAGTTAGTTTAACACTAGAAATTGACATTTGTGTATCAACAACCTCTATTTCGTTTAGCCTGAAGCCACTGCCTCTTTGAACTACGGCTGCACAATATCCAGGGGATAATGGACATTGTGTTTACAGCCTACATGTAAGCCTATATCAAGTGAGCATGAACAAATAATTAGCGCTGTTTATGCGGTGCGATTCTGACCTCGTTGTTGGGATTCTTTATTTTGCTTGGAAAGAACCAGAGCGGTATTGTCGCTATGGTTACTACTATCCCACACAGCAGAGTACCCAACCACCATGCACCGACCCAATTGTGATCTTTTGGTGATATTGTGACTGTGTCTGAAAATTCAAGCGTCATTGTTCAGAATAATATAATGCGATTCCTAAAATATGGGAAACTTACCAGCATCCACCCAGCCGATGTCGACCCATAAGCGCAGAACTACGGAACCCAACAAATATCCAAATGCAGGGCCTATTAGTGTACTCGTCATCACGGCACCTAAATTGAATTTATCACATTTCAGAGACTATAGGGTCGGGTAGGGAGAGTTTAGGGCTGATATTTTTGGGATAAACTGCGAGGGCCTATGTACAGTAAACTTTGGCTTATATCCCAATTGAGTTTGCCACAGTGGATACTGAACCGCAACGCGATTTATGGCAGAGCTTCACAGTCCTTCTTGCAACAAGCCTTCCTTTTCCCGACCTGGACGACACATTGCACAAAGGTGTTAGTAAGTAGGCCTATACAGAATCCATTCGCTGTACAGTTTTGTACTTTGAGTGTGATAAATAATGTTTTACAGTTTACAGTAGTGCAAACACGATGTAGTCCTAGCATAAGACACCTACCAATGTAAACAGGTGATTTTCTCCTTTCTGCGTAATCATCAATGTAGGACATTCCAAGTGGCTGCAAAGGTGCCGCACCAATTCCAGAAAGTAGAGTTCCAACCACAATAAACATGTAATGATTATTTCCTTCATCTGTCGCACTTGTCAGGTCGTCACATGCAGTAGAAGATATGCTTGCGTTCCCACTAAACAACAAGCCTTCCGTAATACATCAAAGTCAGAAGTCAAACGCAAAGAGTCTTCTAGAATTTAGACCTTATAAGTTATAAGTAACGATACACAGGCATACCCTAACCTTGAGTCTGCATGCCTTCCTGGTGTATAAACCCTATGCAATCTGTGGGTAACCTAGTCATTCCTGTTGCCATGAAGTATAGGCTACACAATCTTACGATATGTTTGCGGGCAGAATTGCCTATAATATTCCTATCTAAATCGCATTAGCCTACTCTTGATGGAAATGCAGGCTGTACTCACGAAGCACACGTCTTAGATTCGGAAGTTGAATTGTTGATTTTGGTTGCATCAACGTATTCATACCGGTCGCCGACGAACTGAGGGAGAGATGATATGAAGTACCCCAAAGCAACCAATCCTGATCCAAATGATATGAGCCTTGGTCTAGACAAACATGGGTTTGTTTGGATTAGTAAGTCATATTTAGAAAATATGTTGTTTAATTCCAGACCTGTGAGATCTGCTGCCGTAATAGCTGACGAAAAGGACGACCATTAGATTTCCAACTTGATACGCTGAGGAAAGTAACCCTATCCGAGTGGTGGAGAGTTCAAATCGCCGTTCTATTGTGGTAAAGGCACTGCGTAGGTATACGCCGGACAGTACCTAAAAGAACTGGCTTCATTAATTGGGCACTTCAAGACTGGTGCCCGTATATATACTGTATAGCTAGCTATTGCAACTGCTTTCATGCCATATAGATCTGTACCCAGACATTTCTTTAACTACAAAAGTAGCAAACTGAAAGGTGGTCACACACCCAATTCGAACGCCCGCATATCATTCAAGAACGCGAATGCGTATAGGCATATTCCTTCCAATCAGCACAAGCACCTCACTGAATTCAGTGCGAAGATGATCCATGGCATGGGGCGGTTGTTAAATTGATTTTTTAGTGGCTTGAAAGTGTCCAAGTATCTCCATCGCACCGGTGTTGGAATCATTCACGCCTACTTGTCGCGTGCATTTTTTCGTTTTGCATGTGGTGCTCTTCCCACGGTCGCTACATGTCGGGAACCCAAAGGGCCTTGAGTCTGCCTGTGCCCTGCTGTTGTCATAGAGTTCGCCAGTTCTGATAACCATCCAGAGATTGCATTTTCTATTTTGATTAAAATTTAAATAAAAGCTTCTAATAAACTAGTTGTATACTCACGTCGACGAAAAGTAGAAAACTTAGGAAAGTCACAAAAAATCGTATGTCCCTGGTGCAATTAACTGCCATTGTCACTGTACGTCTATACAACTAAAACACTTCGCTGCATTGCGGAGAAGAGTCAAATGATTAGACTACCCTTACGATAACTTGCGCAAGATAATATAAGATTCTGTTTGCTCATGTTAAAATGTTTGCCCGCTTATATATATATCGCTGAGAGGGCAGGATCTGGTAAATACATATTTGTTTGTTCGATATCGAATTTAGAAGTAGGCGTAATCAGGCCGTAGCTGAGTTGCCGAGCCGAGCAGAGCTGACGCCTCACACTAATTATTCTACGAGGTGTTCAGTATACTATAGCACAAACGTAACGCCACGTGGTACCACACTGTTTGTTGATTTCATTGTGGTAATAATTGCTTTCTCACTGCAAACACTGGCAAATCCGGATGTTTAGTGCCGTCACAGGATTCCTAAGCCCTGCTAGATTTTAGAAATCCTCATGCGATCAAATTGTTATGACGTACTGCAACTGCAATGTGAATCTCAATGCGCCAAAGCGTGCGTTTTATCGCTATGTCTTCCCTCTGTCCTTGTCAAAATCAGACGACCTTGACGAGCAAACAATTAAGAAGAATTAAGGTTATATCTGAAAATTTGCCACTATGCTGTTACTTTGTCTGGTAGTTTTTTTACAGCATGGCGCTATTTTATTCAGTAATTGCCTTGTCACGTCGTCGTAACTCCTATGTTACGAGATGTAAGTCTATGTAAGTCTATGCTTAGAATTGATATGTGTCACTACGATGAGCGGCCATATTGATAGGAACCATACGTGTGGTGAACACCGCCCATCCGTAGGTGCCTCTGTGTCTGTTTATCACAGATTGTCAGGATCCAACGTGTGATTGTTCTTCCTGCTTGTCCTAAATGTTCACCTAGTTATATTATTGAGTATACATAACCTTTTTAGTGATTTGTTGTCGTTTGTTGTTTGTGTTGGTTGTTGTTGTTATTGTGGTGGTTGATAAGCTTCTGAGTTCAAATACCTCTGCATGGGGTGATGGAACTTCTAATGTATACTGACCAACACATCGTCGAGATGGTTACAAGCACAACACACATTTGGAATGCCATTCTAGGATAGGTCATATAGATTTTTTCGAATTCCAATACCATATCTAGTAGATATGCCAGCGAGCTAACCTATACTGTTCATGTATCGTTATAGTATTTCAGAAGCAAAGGTCAGTACTCTGACATATCCACCTCTGTGCAATCGATTAAGCATGAAGGGTTATGGTATCGGGTATTTGCCTAATCAAACCCAGTACATGCCCATCTTGCATAGCACGTACTTTCAACATACAGTTATGCCGCAATGCTAATATGCGTATCATGATGATGTTATTTAGATACGCGAGTCACTCACTCGCTGTTGATCGTGTAGCCCTAAAGTGTTGACAACTCGTCATCACAGATGAACGTAGTATACCGTGATATAATACTATGCGGTCCTATCATGGTACCAATTAATTAGTAAACAAGATCATCTGTGACTAGTCTTAGCGTTTGCTGGATATGAACTTCAAGGTTAAGGGTGATTCATAAGACCAATCACGAGCAGTCGAGAATCTGCAAGAACGCCGCTAAGGCTAATCGCTTTATATCGAACAGTATTGCACAGACATGCCTAATTTTCCTTATATCGCAAAAGTAAACCGGTGGTGAAATTATGATCGTGGCTTGTACAAAGGATAGTTCGGCAGCTGCGTGGCAAAGTTTCCCGAATGTTTCGGATCGTTCTTGCATTGGCGGTTTGGCCACCCACCGTCTTGACGTTTGTCGACACTAATCTTCATATTGAGCACCTGCCACAGCCGTATAGAGCCTACATTCTTCGTCTGCCTGGTTTCTAGCTAAAGTCTTTAGCAATGGATTTCCTTTATTTGCACTTAAGACCGGCAAAAAGCAGCGATATTAATAACATCTGTCCAGATTACTTGGCCTGACTTTAGGCTATCCATCACAACATCAAACTCTCGTTTGACTGATGATTATTGACTGTTCATTGCATCAGTGTCTTATATAAGCTCAACTTAAAACAACCCACGAAGGTGTACCATATTTCGAAGGATGTCAGCCAAATTTTCATGGCGATTGGTAGCCTACTTTATTGACTATCACGACCGATGACCATTACGTCAGAGTCAGTATCTCGGTATAGTGTTTGTCGCGTATGGATCCTTGCAGTCCGTGGAGCTTCTTGTTTTGAAAACAACATGGAGTAACGCAAATCATCACAAATTAGTGTAGTTATCGCATCACAAAAACTCTCATACATGACTACAGTTTCGGATACTGATGACTCCATCTTTGCTCCCACCATACTCACACGGCTAAATTTGTGAATGCAAGGGGTATTTATCTGCACTCGAGCCCGCACCTAATATAATAATCCGGGTGCGCATGTAGCCTTCGCCCAGCCCATAGCAGCGACACTGCGTCTATGAAATGCTTGCCTATAAACATTCAGGGCATGAGGTAATGTACAGTGTCGCAGTTCCTAGAACGATTTTGCTCATCATCCAGTCCTTAGCGGGGGTCTGCAAAATATTTCCATAAAGTATGCCTGCTCGCTGGCTCGAATCAAAGCCTACAGGCATACAAAGTAAGAAAGGTAACCGTATTTAAACAAGTCTGTATTGGCATACAACAAAAAATTCTGAACAATTGTGATTCCCACATAACATCAACGTCATACCGCGTTCAAAATTTAGCAACGAAAATACGCGAAATGAATTCTTCAACGGCGTTCAGGCTGAATGTAAGTCTAGGTAATTTGTTCACGGAACGGAGAATATTGACGGATGAAGGGGTGGAAATAACGGCCTAAACGCAACATTCAGTAAATTTGTTATCGAAATACCCCTCCACACATGTTCAGAACACCGGCTTTCAGGAATCAAAACTGGCGTGTTCAAGCCGGAATGTAGAACTATAGAAATCATTTTTCAGGCGTTAAATATTCCCGTCCCCATTTTCCTGGGCAAGGCTTTTGGCCATTCTTATTTTCTACAAGCAAAGACCTAATACAGTAGTAACAGACTGTCGAACACCTAGGCCGACACTAACTTTACAGGATGAAAATGGTATTAGCCTACTTTGCATTTGCGAAGGCCAAACAGCGGTACGGATCAAACAGTGCGCAGCCATTTAATTGACATAGATTAATTGCTATAATTGGTCTTATTATTTTAAAGTTCTTCGTAAACGCGGTGTAGACTGCGCAGCTCTGTTCTGTCAGCATTTAGGAATAGATGATAATAGTAATTTATCATCCTCTGGTAGTTTTCTTTACTCAAACCTTCGTCTTCGGCGTGGATCCTGAAACGTTAGAAAAAATATGGATGTGCGTGTGCAATGTGTAAGCCGCCCTATGGAGTGACTGGTCTGAAAATGCTGGACGAGGCCACCAAGCAGTGGATGCTGTGCTGCTGCCCATACGTGTAGTTCGAAGAAAAGAAAAAGGGGTGAAAAGGTAAACAGAAATGAGGGACCGGAAACAGTAGATTAGGTGGATTCACTCTCCGAAACCATGAATTTATCATGAGGTCAGAGTATCCACATCCGGCGGTAAGGTAGACAATCAGAGCATGGTCTAACCCCAGTGGAGGAAGACTCTAGAGGTACGATCATACCTCCTAATAAACAAATATGACCGTCTATAGCTATGGGTAATTAGCCGTACGTTGTAAAATAAGGAAGTGCCGTACGCACCACGGATAAAATCTACAGCCGATATAATACACGCGTTTGAAAAAGGTATGAACCGGTACTGTTGGCTGTAGAGGTAGAATATTTGGTCATTTCACTTACGAATTAACATCTGCTTGTACAGCAATCATTGGGTAGAAGCGATAGACATTTTTGCTCAGAGAAAGATAATGCTTCGTGTCAGTAGACGCAATCAGTAATGCTAAAATGAACATAAGATTAAGAATATTTATAATTCGAAATACTATATCATAGGGGTCACTATACTACAACATTTCGTCCGGCCCTACGACACACAAGGGTAGCGTTATGTGGCCCACACAGGTAAAAAGTTAGGGAACATGAGCTAGAATATTTATTAGAGTAGGAAAATGTCACCTGGAATCGTGACCGCGTCTTGGAATAGCTGCTCAGCGGTGTCTGCTATCACTTGATACGGCAACGACGTGTCTCGATCGTAGGGAGAGATGGGATGCGCTGGGAAATATGTATCCATTTGGTCTATCTTCACTCTGTCGTCGTTTATCGTTCTCCTCACGTGAGCAATAACCTAACGTGGAAATGAAGCAACATTGGTTTGATAACAGAACATTAAACAGACCGTATAACTATTCAAATGGTTTTGATAACGTGAGCTCAGTGGTTTACTGTTTTCTCCGAATATATACTATATTAATGCACAACAACAAAGCCGGTGTCACGGTGGTTGAAAACCAGTGCCCATCCATCCTTGAACGGTTGTTTTCGTCATGCACGTGGGGTCGTGGGTGCTTCTTGAAGCTTCCACTTCTGCGCTCCGGCGGCCTTACGCTGAAGCAGGGCGTTGCGTTTCGGTTTTTTTGTCGGTGATATTGTTCGGTGTTTTACTGCCATTTTAGAATATTGCCAGCAATTCCTTAACGGCCACCTATAACATTTCCGATAGTTTCTGCGATCTGTCTTAGTACTGCACTACAGAGAGTATCGTCACGGAGCTGATCGTGTTCAATACGAATCAGTTGGAAAGCGGCCTGGTTTGTTTTCAGTATGCCTAGTACTTACATCTTCTTTAGAATGTCTTGGGTGTACTCGATGATTTATAACCGCCCACGCAGAGGAAGGAACGACATTATATTTGGATCCAGCTTCAAATAACGTCGGTGCTGTTGTCGTGCGAACCAAACCTTGCAGAGTCTTATGCTTGGCTAACACCATTGCTAATAAAGGCTAGAATGTACGTAAATTTTAATCAGTTAAAATCTCCCAAATGGCGAAAGTCTACAAAAGGGCTATCCGGCAATTAGAGGCAGTAGCAAGACACGACAAAGTCACAACATTCCTTAGAGAAAATATTTTAGTACACTCCCCTCCTGTCTTGGTAATAGTGGCCGTCCATCGGCTGGTCTTAGAATGTGAGATTTTGCCAGCAAAGTTATATTACCGGTGGCGATAATCACCAAAACATGGCGACCGGTATGGTAGCGTGAGGCAATCCTATAAATGTTTAGTAGTATTTGATTTTAACCCTTTCGAACCGGCCAAAAATGTGAACTTTTCTATTCTCAACCAATCATGGCCAATAACGACCCCACGGGCAGTCGCAACGGCAGAAGATGAGAGCAGTATCCCAGCGAGAAAAACGTGATTCTAATCACTCGCCGGTACGAAAGTGTTTTAACGAGTAATTGAGATGTCATGATTATGCAACAACATTTGTTCTGCCGTCGTACGCTATAAGCCGAGATCGCAAGGAATTGAGACTGGTCGAATTCTGGTGGTCCTATATCAATAGCATGTAGCCTATATATTACCCGGAACAACCATGCGTTGCTGACAATAACGTTAGCAGGAAATTTTAAAACAGGTGCCAATCTCAGTAGGAGGTGATCAACTAATTCATCGACTGTTGGAGGCATCTGGTGTGCGTGTAACCTGACAGATAAAGAAAGTATTGATTTGTGTCGTAAAACTTTAAGTGTAAGAAATTAATGACCAGCAGGATGCACATCACAAAGCATACAGCTCTCTACCAATATATTCGGTATTTTATATGCTGTATATCTATATAATAGCCTCCATATAGTATATCGCATCTCATCCTTAGTGTTTTGGTAGATTTTGGTTACGATACCGGTAGAGTGCTGGAGCAGGATCGGCCGCAGCCGCAAAGCGGATAGTTTAGTTTCAGAGTGCCATTGGTCTGGCCCATCTGCATTCCCACACCATAGGTCTATATGCGTGCATGTGTAAACGTATTCAGGCCTATGAATAAAGGCTAAAACCCCTTGCTGTGACCGGCTCCAAGCAATCGTGATTCGTGAAGCAAATGCGGCAATATCGGCACCCGGTGTTAATACCACAGCTATATCTGTTGTGAAGTGGACGGCCCCTCAAAAACTGGAAGCCGGTAGCCTAAAATCAATTGGAGAAAACGCATGAATAATTGGACGCTCCGATACGAGTTTCGCGAAAATTTCTCGCCGGTAAACATAATAATGAGATATAAATAATGATTGGAATTCACTCTTGCAATCCATATAACGTCACAATGACGGTCATTATGAGCGCACATTGGTTGCTGCGGTTCCGTTTCATAATATTCGGGAGATAATATATAGTGTGTATAATGTATATATAGCTTTGGAATCCCCGTAAGCTTATACTGAGATATATACTAAACACAGTAAAGCTATTTTAAGGTATAGTTAAAGTAGTAGTTGTCTGAACAGTTGGGCTATGAAATGTCATGGTAAAATGCATATATCCAGCTTACATATAAAACACATACCAATGCGTCTAGTAAAATATTTGCTCTAGCCTCTATTAAATATAAAACGTACTTATGTACTGCTTCCCCAAGGATGGAAATAGCTGATTCTGTATTCGGCATTGCAGAATGTCCTCCGGGGTATTCGACGCTGATATTGAGGTTTAGAATACCTTTCTCAGAGACTCCAATTCTAAAAAAATGATAATGCTTCTACTACACTTAAGCATACTTTGTTATGTATCTGATATGCTTTAAGAAATCTGAAACTTTGAATTCAACCTAGTGGACGGTGGAGAGACTAAGGTTTGGTGCGCACTTTTGCCTTTGTTTCACTAGATATCATGAAGCTAGATCGCGCATTCCCTTTCAAGGTCCGCAGCTCTGGTGCAAACTCAAAACTCAAAACTCTGGTCCGTTCCCTAGTTGGGTCTTGCACCGTGCGGCATGAGAATAGGGGAGCACATCACAGACCATGTCATCCATTCAGGTAAAATATACAAATCACCCAATGGAGTAACTGGTCTGAAGAACCTGGAAGAGGCCACAGGCAGTGGCTGATGTGCGGTTGGCATGACGTCATGCCCGAAGTTAGCGTAGCCGTACGAAAGAAAAGGAACTTGTAGGTATATATATTCAGAAAGTCAGCTCACGACTACAGCAGCAATGGAAAACTTGAGGATAAAACAGCCTACAGACTTGACGATAAAAATCAGCAGAGATATTGTAACTATACAAAAGGAGCGCTTACGCCTAAAGAGATGACCTGTTTTGTCTTGGCAACTAATCGACGGCATGATAATATGATCATCTCCCTCCACCTCGAGTTAACGTCCACTACACATGCTCTCTACTGTGTTCCTAGTTCCAATACGCTCAGCGAATAATACTCACGTAATTAGGTCCTTTGAAACTCCCGGAATCATACCTCGAAGCACCATCATGCCCTCATCAAGAACAAAATGTAATTGATCTACTCCTTTCTTCACCAAAGTACGTGCTATATTGGCGGCTCCCGTTTCTCCCATAATCTGTTGTGAAACACCGTTATTACTTAATCGTTTTCGAAGAAATGTAGACCTGCTGGGTGCTGCGCGAACGATCAGTGGACATCGTAGCCTAGCGTTCGTAAGATACACAATGACATTGGATTGTCTACTTCTTCATTATGCAAGATGCTTTTCATTTAAAATAGTAATTCTTTATTGTGATCCCCGTATGACAAAACCTGAACTTGAAATCGGCTGATGTAATCTGACAATTTAAATATTGCTAGCATTCGAAGCGGGTCGTTTTCAAATTGGTCATTGCATTTCGTAGTATTTTCTGATGATGTAGGATTTGAACATTTATGGATGGTGGATAGATAGGATATACACTCATGGACACACACTACATCCACGCCCTCCTTCATAAAGAGTAACAAGAGTTTGTAGACGACCACGTCCGAAATGTCCTACAAGACTGTTATTAGCAAGAGATGGTGTACTGTAGGCTTATGCTGCTTGCTTACATCTACAGGTACTTACCTCTTCATCATGGCCATACGCTAGATAGAAACTTCGTTCTGGGACTCGACCCCTTTTCAAAAATGTTTCCAAAGCCGAAAGTTGAGCCTGTAATCATCACAGTAGTGTATGTTGAGTCAGGATCTTACAAATTCGGCTTAGAAACCGAAGTCACGATTGATTCTTAAGTTTTAGTGTTTTAAGCGATTTTCGACAAAGCAATATTTTCGCCTCAAGTCACAAAGGGAAGATTTATATATGATTAATTGATGATACAAGCGCACGACGGTCTCCCTTTCCTACAATGCTGTAATGTAGGCCTGTAATTCATTCAGCGAGTCAAACCTTAACACGTCTTGGCAACAAGCAGAGCGCTAGCTAGTATACTTAGTCGTGCAAGGTCACATTTATAAGACAGGGGGCCGGGAAAAAGCGACGGTTTCAGCATTTTGGACGGTCGCTACCAGCTGTTTGAGGATACAGAGATGTGACGTTCCCCTCGAGCAAATTTGTTTGCTTTTTAATTCACAGCGGCTTTTATTACCTCGTTAAATGCGCTTATAGGCAACACGAATAAAACTATTTTTGACTGACTACACATCGTATACCGTCGTAGGCTATAGTAGATTATACATATTTTCAGTAACGAATCTGCTTGGCGAAAAATAAGCGTTCTGAGCAGCTTACACTATGCCATAAGTCATAACTACCTTCCTGTTTGCCCAAGGCGAAGATGTGAGAAATTAGCCGTCTAGGCCTATATAGTCAACGCTGCGATAGTCGGAAAGTGATCGATTGTAGTGGTCGACGATCAAACTTTGTACACTAAAGTATAAGCTACCGTAACATTCGATTTAAAAACGCATCTTCCGTGTTACGTGTAGAACCAGATTTTTCGCATTTCTGTGATACTCTGTGCCTTATGGCATAAGTCAAATATACTATAACTTACCATAACTCTCCCTTTATCGTCAATCGCTCCCCTGCCATAAACCTTTGAACCGGTGCCATCTTCCGTAGCATTAAATGGATTGAAAGACCACAAGCGTTCAAGAACGGGAACTACATCAAAGTGACCAGCCACCATGTACGGCAGCAGACTTCTGTTCTTGCCCTGGACGTGTATCAAGAGGCTGTAATTTGCTACCCTCTCGTAGGTCACAAGCTTTGAATTGAAGATGGTCGGATGTTCTGTGCAAAATACATCATGTTAGACAACTGTTTATCACCTACAGTAATTAATTGTTGACAACGTACCGCGCAGTAAGAGCCTCTGTAACCGTTTCATCTCATCTGCTTCTACGTAACCCGAGTCGTGAGATATGGTCTTGAATGTCAGGGACTTCTTGAATGCCTCCCAGTTTTCTTTCGTGAGCTGAATGAAATCATCGCCCTCAACCTTTGAGCAAGGACTTAACTTTTCCTGACTTGTATTCAGCACTACAAATGTTCTTATACAACACGTCAGCAACAAGATAGCACAGAAACCGAGACACCATCGAACCAAGGCTTTTCCAAAAGACATAATAGGCCTACCCATCCTTTTCCTAGACCTAGAACATACAAATCGATCGAACGGTTGAGCTAACACACTGCACTCACAGTCTCACATACCGTGACAGTTACGTACTAAGCCCGGTAAGCATAGATTTGTGTTGTTTTGTTTTACCGTCTCACCACTCTCAGCAAAGTGCAACGCAAAACGTGACACATCGCAGCTAGAGCGGCACATACATCCATTACGTGATCGGTTTATCGAGGTGATTATTGCTATCTAGCAAAGGCCTACAATAATTAGGGCTGCTTTTTCACGAAACTAGACCAGAGCACGTCTCGTCGCTAATCAAACCGGAATTTTGGTATGTTGTAAATCTGCCTCATAGTAGCCTAACCTTATATCAGGCGAAATATGAAAAGCTGAATTCCAGTCTGCAGAAGATGTGTGCTTCCCAGATTCAGGCCAACGGAAGCTAAATATATGCTCTTCGGGGCTAGAGGTCAATATAGGAACTACTAGACAGGACATCACAGTGACGACCGGAACACATTACTTCTTATCTTGCACCCATTCCAATTTAACATCGCGTAGGCCTATGTCCTTCCCTGGATCAAGGGCCCTGCTGCTGAATCATAGTGAGCGTATGTCTGCCCAACGACATGTATCTCTGTGGTCTGTCCTTCTCTGTCCTTCTTGCGGTAAAGGTTAAAAGTTAAATAATGGTTGGTGCCATCTGCCGTGCACCAATGATCACTGGTGGTTCCCCTGCACCGATAAGGAAACGTCTGATCCATGCATGCTGACCCGCCGAAAACAAAGCCTCTCTGGCCATAACCGACCGTAAATAGGCATATTCGAATTTAATCTCTTGCAAGGAGAAGATGGCGTTATATAAAGCAGCTGGGGAGATACTCCTGAAAGTCGACGAGAAAAAGGCTCGGTGAAATCTCTATCAATAAACTCAGAATATAAGGTGAGTGAAAACTATAATTTTGGATTCCTATACCATTTACATTAGTCGCTCATCTGAGCAACGGCCTATCATCATTCACCAATTTAGTGTAACTTTGAACTGGTTGTTTGTTTAGATATATATTTCATAATTATTGAGAAGCGTTTGAAGACATTGTCGGAAATATGATATATAGGTCGGAGATGAGGTTGGTAGAATGACGAAAATACGGACGCATCTCTGCGGTAATAATAATAATCGGAGACTTGGTCTTCTACTAAAATTATCGGATTGGTGTTGGCATTGGTTTGTTGCATTGGTGCTCTACCAAAACAAGAGCAACAGTAGGCTATACTAGAAAGGAAATTCAGTGAACCCATTAAAATTATTGGTATAAACAGACTTGCTACCTATACGCAGCCGTATTTCCGACATTCATCTACCGTATTTACGACATATGGTAACCTACAGTATTTCCAACAATGTCGTCCAACCCTGGTGTAATTATTGAGCCCGGAGAGCAATTATTTCTATACGTTAGCTTTAGCAGGCATCAATTCGTTGGTCATATCAAAACTTATAAAGGCGGGGCAACCAAGCCAACCGCAGTACTGTAATGGCATGTTTCAGCAGTGATGTAACAGCATAATTTACGTTGAGGGGCAGCGGAAGGAGCCCTGGCTGAGTTAGGGCGACCCGCCAAAATTTTTTTTCGCTTTTCATTTAGTATTGGTAGTTTTGCGGTCTGCTAGGTCTGCCTTTAGTGTCATCCTCGATTCGTGGATCTAAAAAGATTTCTGTGTAATTACAACGGAAACAAGCATATTATATGTTTCAGAACACTAAGCAAATATACGCTCTTGTGGTTGAAACACTGAAATACCAAAGCGTCTTGGAAGACATAATCTCGACAACAAAACTCTTACTAGGGACACGTCTTACAAAATATGAAGCACAGGTAATGTTTATCTATTCTACTCAATCATTATTTTTATACTGCCATTATAAAATCTCCTACGCAGGTATACTTGTGTATGACATCCTTATGGGGAAAGGGTTGCAATGTGGTGGTAGATAAAAAAAAATTATGCAATCAAGGAAATCACAATTGAATTCTGCATTGACAATGATGAAAGTCAAGCGAAAAGTAACAAAAAAAGAAGATCTTCTTTCCGAAACTATGAAAAATTCAATCAAGTTGCCCAAATATCTGAGAGCAAACACTTTGCTAACAAGAAAAGAGGATGTTCTGGAATATTTCAGAAATATTGGATATACATATGTGTCGCTGAAGTAGGCTGAATTCTGCGCTGCGCAATCGATTAAGCATGATGGTTTATGGTATCGGGCATTTTCCTAATCCTCCCAGTGCATGCCTATCTTGCATAGCACGTACTTTATTCTCTTTTATGGAATTTATGGCGTTTTTCACCTACTAAGGCCATGTACGCCAGGTCGATGCTCACGGTATGCGTATCAATACTTCCGGCTTATAGCTGGGATCACTATTACAAACACGGCTCTCCGCACTTCCCCGATACCGACTGCCAGGCAGGGTGGAATGGATACCAATTTTAAAGTCTTCGATTTGACTCGATCGGGGATCTAACCCGCCCCTCCCGATCAGAAGGCGGACAGTCTAACCTACTCGGCCAACTGAACGGTTTTTTCTCTTTCTATAACCCGTATGTCAGTGATCACAAGTTATGACTTATATGAGCTATATTATAGCCTGTAGACTCATCCTTAGTTGTAACTTTCAACATACAGTTATGCCCAAATGAAACAATGCGTATCATGATGATTTTATTTAGATACGCGAGTCACTCACTCACTGTTGATCGTGTAGCCCTAAAGTGTCGACATCTCGTCATCACAGATGAACGCAGTATACCGTGATATAATACTATGCGGTCCTATCATGGTACCAATTAATTAGTAAACAAGATCATCTGTGACTAGTCTTAGCGTTTGCTGGATATGAACTTAAAGGTTAAGGGTGATTCACAAGACCAATCACGAGCAGTCGAGAATCTGCAAGAACGCCGCTAAGGCTAATCGCTTTATATCGAACAGGATTGCACAGACATGCCTAATTTTCCTTATATCGCAAAAGTAAACCGGTGGTGAAATTATGATCGTGGCTTGTACAAAGGATAGTTCGGCAGCTGCTTGGCAAAGTTTCCCGAATGTTTCGGATCGTTCTTGCATTGGCGGTTTGGTTACCCACCGTCTTGACGTTTTTCGACACTAATCTTCATATTGAGCCCCTGCCACAGCCGTATAGAGCCTACTTTCTTCGTCTGCCTGGTTTCTAGCTAAAGTCTTTATCTATGGATTTCCTTTATTTGCACTTAAGACCGGCAAAAAGCAGCGATAATAATAACATCTGTCCAGATTACTTGGCCTACCTTTAGGCTATCCCTCACAACATCAAACTCTCGTTTGACTAATGATTATTGACGGTTCATTGCATCAGTGTCTTATATAAGCTCAACTTAAAACAACCCACGAAGGTGTACCATATTTCGAAGGATGTCAGCCAAATTTTCATGGCGATTGGCAGCCTACTTTATTGACTATCGCGACCGATAACCATTACGTCAGAGTTAGCATCTCGGTATAGTGTTTGTCGCTTATGGTTCCTTGCAGTCCGTAGAACTTCTTGTTTTGAAAACAACATGGAGAAACGCAAATCATCACAAATTAGTGTAGTTATTATTATTATTATATAGAATATTATAGTGGCGCTTATCATCGGGCGGCGTTTTGCACCACGAACAAGACAGGTTGGAGCAGATACATGGATATAGTAATCGTGATGCATGATACATGAATACAGAAATCGCGACACATGATAACATGGACATAGTAATCGTGAAAAATGATACATGAATACAGGTAATCGTGAATATAGTAATCGTCTCAATACCACCGGCTTATAGCCCGGATCACTATTATAATCACGGTTCTCCGCACTTCCCCGATACCGACTGCCAGACAGGGAAGGAACGAATACCAATTTTAAAGTCTTCGATTTGACTCGGTCGGGAATAGAACCCGCAATCTCCCGATCAGAAAGCGGACAGTCTATACCACTAGGCCAACAACGGCATCACAAAAACTCTCATATATGTCTCCAGTTTCGGATAATTTGATGACTCACGTCTTTGCTCCAACCACACTCACACGGCTAAATTTGCAAATGCAAGGGGTATTTATCTGCGTTCGAGCCCGCAACTAATATAATAATCCGGGTGCGCATGTAGCCTTCGCCCAGCCCATAGCAGCGACACTGCGTCTATGAAATGCTTGCCTATAAACATTCAGGGCATGAGGTACTGTACAGTGTCGCAGTTCCTAGATCGATTTCGCTCATCAGTCAGTCCTTAGCGGGGGTCTGCAAAATATTTCCATAAGGTATGCCTAGATATCTAGATATCCCTGGGTATGCCTGCTCGCTGGCTCGAATCAAAGGAAAGTAAGAAAGGTAACCGTCTTTGAACAAGTCTGTATTGGCATACAACAAAAATTTCTGAACAATTGTGATTCCCACACAACATCAACGTTATACCGCGTTCAAAATTTAGCAACGAAAATACGCGAAATGAATTCTTCAACGGCGTTCAGGCTGAATGTAAGTCTAGGTAATTTGTTCACGGAACGGAGAAAATTGACGGATGAAGGGGTGGAAATAACGGCCTAAACGCAACATTCAGTCAATTTATTATCAAAATACCCCTCCACACATGTTCAGAACACCGGCTTTCAGGAATCAAAACTGGCGTGTTCAAGCCGGAATGTAGAACTATAGAAATCATTTTTCAGGCGTTAAATATTCCCGTCCCCATTTTCCTGGGCAAGGCTTTTGGCCATTCTTATTTTCTACAAGCAAAGACCTAATACAGTAGTAACAGACTGTCGAACACCTAGGCCGACACTAACTTTACAGGATGAAAATGGTATTAGCCTACTTTGCATTTGCGAAGGCCAAACAGCGGTACGGATCAAACAGTGTGCAGCCATTTAATTGACATAGATTAATTGCTATCATTGGTCTTATTATTTTAAAGTTCTTCGTAAACGCGGTGTAGACTGCGCAGCTCTGTTCTGTCAGCATTTAGGAATAGATGATAATAGTAATTCATCATCCTCTGGTAGTTTTCTTTGCTCAAACCTTCGTCTTCGGCGTGGATCCTGAAACGTTAGAAAAATGTGGATGTGCGTGTGCAATGTATAAGCCACCCTACAGAGTGACTGGTTTGAAGAAGCTGGACGAGTCCACCAAGCAGTGGATGCTGTACTGCTGCCCATACGTGTAGTTCGAAAAAAAGAAAAAGGGGCGAAAAGGTAAACAGAAATGAGGGACCGGAAACAGTAGATTAGGTGGATTCACTCTCCGAAACCATGAATTTATCATGAGGTCAGAGTATCCACATCCGGCGGTAAGGTAGACCACCAGAGTACGGTCTAAAACCAGTGGAGGAAAATTGTAGAGGTAGGATCATACCTCCTAATAAACAAATATGACCGTCTATAGCTATGGCCCTATGGGTAATTAGCCGTACGTTGTCCAATATGGAAGTGCCGTACGCACCACGGATAAAATCTACAGCCGATATAATACACGCGTTTGAAAAAGGTATGAACCGCTATTGTTGGCTGGTAGAATATTTGGTCATTTCACTTACGAATTAAGATCTGCTTGTACAGCAATCATTGGGTTGAAACGATAGACGTTTTTGCTCAGAGAAAGATAATGCTTCGTGTCAGTAGACGCAATCAGTAATCCTAAAATGAACATAAGATTAAGAATATTTATAATTCGAAATACTAGATCGTAGGGGTCATTATACTACCGCTAGCGTCCACATTTCGTCCGGCCCTACGACACACAAGGGTAGCGTTATGTGGCCCACACAAGTAAAAATTTAGGGAACATGAGCTAGAATATTTATTAGAGTAGGAAAATGTCACCTGGAATCGTGACCGCGTCTTGGAATAGCTGCTCAGCGGTGTCTGCTATCACTTGATACGGCAACGACGTGTCTCGATCGTAGGGAGAGATGGGATGCGCTGGGAAATATGTATCCATTTGGTCTATCTTCACTCTGTCGTCGTTTATCGTTCTCCTCACGTGAGCAATAACCTAACGTGGAAATGAAGCAACATTGGTTTGATAACAGAACATTAAACAGACCGTATAACTATTCAAATGGTTTTGATAACGTGAGCTCAGTGGTTTACTGTTTTCTCCGAATATATACTATATTAATGCACAACAACAAAGCCGGTGTCACGGTGGTTGAAAACCAGTGCCCATCCATCCTTGAACGGTTGTTTTCGTCATGCACGTGGGGTCGTGGGTGCTTCTTGAAGCTTCCACTTCTGCGCTCCGGCGGCCTTACGCTGAAGCAGGGCGTTGCGTTTCGGTTTTTTTGTCGGTGATATTGTTCGGTGTTTTACTGCCATTTTAGAATATTGCCAGCAATTCCTTAACGGCCACCTATAACATTTCCGATAGTTTCTGCGATCTGTCTTAGTACTGCACTACAGAGAGTATCGTCACGGAGCTGATCGTGTTCAATACGAATCAGTTGGAAAGCGGCCTGGTTTGTTTTCAGTATGCCTAGTACTTACATCTTCTTTAGAATGTCTTGGGTGTACTCGATGATTTATAACCGCCCACGCAGAGGAAGGAACGACATTATATTTGGATCCAGCTTCAAATAACGTCGGTGCTGTTGTCGTGCGAACCAAACCTTGCAGAGTCTTATGCTTGGCTAACACCATTGCTAATAAAGGCTAGAATGTACGTAAATTTTAATCAGTTAAAATCTCCTAAATGGCGAAGGTCTACAAAAGGGCTATCCGGCAATTAGAGGCAGTAGCAAGACACGACAAAGTCACAACATTCCTTAGAAAAAGAATTTTAGTACACTCCCCTCCTGTCTTGGTAATAGTGGCCGTCCATTGGCTGGTCTTAGAAAGTGAGATTTTGCCAGCAAAGTTATATTACCGGTGGCGATAATCACCAAAACATGGCGACCGGTATGGTAGCGTGAGGCAATCCTATAAATGTTTAGTAGTATTTGATTTTAACCCTTTCGAAGCGTCCAAAAATGTGAACTTTTCTAATCTCAACCAATCATGGCCAATAACGACCCCACGGGCAGTCGCAACGGCAGAAGATGAGAGCAGTATCCCAGCGAGAAAAACGTGATTCTAATCACTCGCCGGTACGAAAGTGTTTTAACGAGTAATTGAGATGTCATGATTATGCAACAACATTTGTTCTGCCGTCGTACGCTATAAGCCGAGATCGCAAGGAATTGAGACTGGTCGAATTCTGGTGGTCCTATATCAATAGCAGGTAGCCTATATATTACCCGGAACAACCATACGTTGCTGACAATAACGTTAGCAGGGAATTTTAAAACAGGTGCCAATCTCAGTAGGAGGTGATCAACTAATTCATCGACTGTTGGAGGCATCTGGTGTGCGTGTAACCTGACAGATAAAGAAAGTATTGATTTGTGTCGTAAAACTTAAAGTGTAAGAAATTAATGACCAGCAGGATGCACATCACAAAGCATACAGCTCTCAACCAATATATTCGGTATTTTATGTGCTGTATATCTATATAATAGCCTCCATATAGTATATCGCATCTCATCCTTAGTGTTTTGGTAGAATTTGGTTACGATACCGGTAGAGTGCTGGAGCAGGATCGGCCGCAGCGGCAAAGCGGATAGTTTAGTTTCAGAGTGCCATTGGTCTGGCCCATCTGCATTCCCACACCATAGGTCTATATGCGTGCATGTGTAAATGTATTTAGGCCTATGAGTAAAGGCTAAAACCCCTTGCTGCGACCGGCATCAAGCAATCGTGATTTGTGAAGCAAATGCGGCAATATCGGCACCCGGTGTTAATTCCCCAGCTATAACTGTTGTGACGTGGACGGCCCCTCAAAAGCTGGAAGCCGGTAGCCTAAAATCAATTGGAGAAAACGCATGAATAGTTGGACGCTCCGATACGAGTTTCGCGAAAATTTCTCGTCGGTAAATATGATAATGAGACATAAATAATGATTGGAATTCACTCTTGCATTCCATATAACGTCACAATGACGGTCATTATGAGCGCACATTGGTTGCTGCGGTTCCGTTTCATATTATTCGGGAGATAATATATAGTGTGTATAATGTATATATAGCTTTGGAATCCCCGTAAGCTTATACTGAGATATATACTAAATACAGTAAAGCTATTTTAAGGGATAATTAAAGTTATAGTTGTCTGAACAGTTTGGCTATGAAATGTCATGGTAAAATGCATATATGCAGCTTACATATAAAACACATACCAATGCGTCTAGTAAAATATTTGCTCTAGCCTCTATTACATATGAAACGTACTTATGTACTGCTTCCCCAAGGATGGAAATAGCTGATTCTGGATTCGGCATTGCAGAATGTCCTCCGGGGTATTCGACGCTGATATTGAGGTTTAGAATACCTTTCTCAGAGACTCCAATTCTAAAAAAATGATAATGCTTCTACTACACTTAAGCATACTTTGTTATGTATCTGATATGCTTTAAGAAATCTGAGACTTTGAATTCAACCTAGTGGACGGTGGAGAGACTAAGGTTTGGCGCGCACTTTTTCCTTTGTTTCACTAGATATCATGAAGCTAGATCGCGCATTCCCTTCCAAGGTCCGCAGCTCTGGTGCAAACTCAAAACTCAAAACTCTGGTCCGTTCCCTAGTTGGGTCTTGCACCGTGCGGCATGAGAATAGGGGAGTACATCACAGACCATGTCATCCATTCATGTAAAATGTACAAACCACCCAATGGAGTAACTGGTCTGAAGAACCTGGAAGAGGCCACAGGCAGTGGCTGATGTGCGCTTGCCATGACGTCATGCCCGAAGCCATACGAAAGAAAAGGAACTTTTATACATATTCATAAAGTCAGCTCACGACTACAGCAGCAACGGAAAACTTGAGGATAAAACAGCTTACAGACTTGACGATAAAAATCAGCGGAGATATTGTAACTATACAGAAGGAGCGCTAACGCCAAAAGAGATGACCTGTTTTGTCTTAGCAACTAATCGACCGAATGATAATATGATATTCTCCCTCCACCTCGAGTTAACGTCCACTACACAGGCTCTCTACTGTGTTCCTAGCAGGGTGTCGAACCGAAACGGAACCGGAACGAAAAAGAACGGTTACCGCTTGATTTTTGTGAACCGAAACCGAAACCGTAACCGAACCGTTTTTTAAATTTTCCCATTAACCGGAGTCGGAACGAAACCGTTGTGGCAGCATCCTGGTTACCGCTCTTTTAGCAAACGGTTATTTTTTTGAACTATCCACATACATCAACATGTTTCCGCAATCGGTTGAATTATCTCACACTTTAAAAAGTTTGACCGGTCAATTCAGCCCTGTCGCACTTGGAATTGAAAGGTAGGTCTCAGCACGTCAGCTCGGCACGCGAGCAATGCGTCGGCGGAAATGAACAGGGCGAATTCAAATCCTGTTATAAAATTCTTTATGAACGATAACGATAAATCGGTGTGTCAAATCGCAAATTTCGTAAAGTCGTCCGGAAAACATCCCGCCAATCTGGAAAAGCGATTTCAATTACTGCTAGCCGCGCGCTTACATCTCGGCTGATGATCAGACTCGTTGCTTAAAATTCTCGCAAGTTATCATTACTCACAAATTCTCAGGGACTTAACAAATCAAAATTCAAGTGTTTATTTTTATCGTAAGAATTTCGATTCAAAACTTCGTCTTGCGTAGCCTACACTATAAAGTGACGGGTATATATGTCGATAAACGTGGTTATTTGTCCGCGTATCGCATCCGCAACGAACACTAACGATTTCCAGTATTTCAACCGCTATAGAACCGGTTCATCCGTCGGCGTAAACCGGTCACCGCTCTCTATGGGCAAGCAGGAACGAAACCGGAACAAAACCGAAACTTTCGTTTCGGCAAAAACCGTAACCGAACCGTAACCGTTTTTTGGATCCGGTTCGACACCCTGGTTCCTAGTTCCTACACGCACAGCGAATATTACTCACGTAATTAGGTCCTTTGAAACTCCCGGAATCATACCTCGATGCACCATCATGCCCTCATCAAGAACAAAATGTAATTGGTCTACTCCTTTCTTCACCAAAGTACGTGCTATATTGGCGGCTCCCGTTTCTCCCATAATCTGTTGTGAAACACCGTGATTACTTGATCGTTTTCGAAGAAATGTAGACCTGCTGGGTGCTGCGCGAGCGATCAGTGGACATCGTAGCCTAGCGTTCGTAAGATACACAATCACATTGGATTGTCTACTTCTTCATTATGCAAGATGCTTTTCATTTAAAATTGATATCTGTGCTGCGAGCCTGTATTTCTTTATTGCGATCTTCGTATGACAAAACCTGAACTTGAAATCGGCTGATGTAATCTGACAATTTAAATATTGCTAGCATTCGAAGCGGGTCGTTTTCAAATTGGTCATTGCATTTCGTAGTATTTTCTGATGATGTAGGATTTGAACATTTATGGATGGTGGATAGATAGGATATGCACTCATGGACACACATTACATCCACGCCCTCCTTCATAAAGAGTAACAAGAGTTTGTAGACGACCACGTCCGAAATGTCCTACAAGACTGTTATTAGCAAGAGATGGTATACTGTAGGCTTATGCTGCTTGCTTACATCTACAGGTACATACCTCTTCATCATGGCCATACGCTAGATAGAAACTTCGTTCTGGGACTCGACCCCTTTTCAAAAATGTTTCCAAAGCCGAAAGTTGAGCCTGTAATCATCACAGTAGTGTATGTTGAGTCAGGATCTTACAAATTCGGCTTAGAAACCGAAGTCACGATTGATTCTTAAGTTTTAGTGTTTTAAGCGATTTTCGACAAAGCAATATTTTCGCCTCAAGTCACAAAGGGAAGATTTATATATGATTAATTGATGATACAAGCGCACGACGGTCTCCCTTTCCTACAATGCTGTAATGTAGGCCTGTAATTCATTCAGCGAGTCAAACCTTAACACGTCTTGGCAACAAGCAGAGCGCTAGCTAGTATACTTAGTCGTGCAAGGTCACATTTATAAGACAGGGGGCCGGGAAAAAGCGACGGTTTCAGCATTTTGGACGGTCGCTACCAGCTGTTTGAGGATACAGAGATGTGACGTTCCCCTCGAGCAAATTTGTTTGCTTTTTAATTCACAGCGGCTTTTATTACCTCGTTAAATGCGCTTATAGGCAACACGAATAAAACTATTTTTGACTGACTACACATCGTATACCGTCGTAGGCTATAGTAGATTATACATATTTTCAGTAACGAATCTGCTTGGCGAAAAATAAGCGTTCTGAGCAGCTTACACTATGCCATAAGTCATAACCACCTTCCTGTTTGCCCAAGGCGAAGATGTGAGAAATTAGCCGTCTAGGCCTATATAGTCAACGCTGCGATAGTCGGAAAGTGATCGATTGTAGTGGTCGACGATCAAACTTTGTACACTAAAGTATAAGCTACCGTAACATTCGATTTAAAAACGCATCTTCCGTGTTACGTGTAGAACCAGATTTTTCGCATTTCTTTGATACTCTGTGCCTTATGGCATAAGCCAAATATACTATAACTTACCATAACTCTCCCTTTATCGTCAATCGCTCCCCTGCCATAAACCTTTGAACCGGTGCCATCTTCCGTAGCATTAAATGGATTGAAAGACCACAAGCGTTCAAGAACGGGAACTACATCAAAGTGACCAGCCACCATGTACGGCAGGAGACTTCTGTTCTTGCCCTGGACGTGTATCAAGAGGCTGTAATTTGCTACCCTCTCGTAGGTCACAAGCTCTGAATTGAAGATGGTCGGATGTTCTGTGCAAAATACATCATGTTAGACAACTGTTTATCACCTACAGTAATTAATTGTTGACAACGTACCGCGCAGTAAGAGCCTCTGTAACCGTTTCATCTCATCTGCTTCTACGTAACCCGAGTCGTGAGATATGGTCTTGAATGTCAAGGACTTCTTGAATACCTCCCAGTTTTCTTTCGTGAGCTGAATGAAATCATCGCCCTCAACCTTTGAGCAAGGACTTAACTTTTCCTGACTTGTATTCAGCACTACAAATGTTCTTATACAACACGTCAGCAACAAGATAGCACAGAAACCGAGACACCATCGAACCAAGGCTTTTCCAAAAGAGATAATAGGCCTACCCATCCTTTTCCTAGACCTAGAACATACAAATCGATCGAACGGTTGAGCTAACACACTGCACTCACAGTCTCACATACCGTGACAGTTACGTACTAAGCCCGGTGAGCATAGATTTGTGTTGTTTTGTTTACCGTCTCACCACTCGCAGCAAAGTGCAACGCAAGACGTGACACATCGCAGCTAGAGCGGCGCATACATCCATTACGTGATCGGTTTATCGAGGCGATTATTGCTATCTAGCAAAGGCCTACAATAATTAGGCCTGCTTTTTCACGAAACTAGACCAGAGCACGTCTCATCGCTAATCAAACCGGAATTTTGGTATGTTGTAAATCTGCCTCATAGTAGCTTAACCTCATATCAGGCGAAATATGAAAAGCTGAATTCCAATCCGCAGAAGATGTGTGCTTCCCAGATTCAGGCCAACGGAAGCTAAATAATATGCACTTCGGGGCTAGAGGTCAATATAGGAACTACTAGACAGGACATCACAGTGACGACCGGAACACATTACTTCTTATCTTGCACCCATTCCAATTTAACGTCGCGTAGGCCTATGTCCTTCCCTGGATCAAGGGCCCTGCTGCTGAATCATAGTGAGCGTATGTCTGCCCAACGACATGTATCTCTGTGGTTTGTCCTTCTTGCGGTAAAGGTTAAAGGTTGAAGGTTAAATAATGGTTGGTGCCATCTGCCGTGCACCAATGATCACTGGTGGTTCCCCCGCACCGATAAGGAAAAGTCTGATCCATGCATGCTGCCCCGCCGAAAACAAAGTCTCTCTGGCCATAACCGTCCGTAAATAGGCATATTCGAATTTAATCTCTTGCAAGAAGATGGCGTTATATAAAGCAGCTGGGGAGATACTCCTGAAAGTCGACGAGAAGAAAGGCTCGGTGAAATCTCTATCAATAAACTCAGAATATAAGGTGAGTGAAAACTATAGTTTTCAATAATATATTGCATTCCTATACCATTTACATTAGCCGCTCATCTGAGCAACGGCCTATCATCATTCACCAATTTAGTGTAACTTTGAACTGGTTGTTTGTTTAGATGTATATTTCATAATTATTGAGAAGCGTTGGACGACATTGTCCGAAATATGATATATATAGGTCGGAGATGCGGTTGGTAGAATGACGAAAATACGGACGCATCTCTGCGGTAATAATCATAATCGGAGACTTGATCTTCTACTAAAATTATCGGATTGGTGTTGGCATTGGTTTGTTGTATTGGTGCTCTACCAAAACAAGAGCAACAGTAGGCTACACTGGAAAGGAAATTCAGTGAACCCATTAAAATTATTGGTATAAACAGACTTGCTACCTATACGCAGCCTACCGTATTTCCGACATTCATCTACCGTATTTACGACATATGGTAACCTACAGTATTTCCAACAATGTCGTCCAACCCTGGTGTAATTATTGAGCCCGGAGAGCAATTATTTCTATACGTTAGCTTTAGCAGGCATCAATTCGTTGGTCATATCAAAACTTATAAAGGCGGGGCAACCAAGCCAACCGCAGTACTGTAATGGCATGTTTTAGCAGTGATGTAACAGCATAATTTACATTTAGGGGGCAGCGGAAGGAGCCCTGGCTAAGTTAGGGTGACCCGCCAAAATTTCTTTTTGGTTTCCATTTAGTATTGGTAGTTTTGCGGTCTTCTAGGTCTGCCTTTAGTGTCATCGTCGATTCGTGGAACTAAAAAGATTTCTGTGCAATTAAAACGGTGTCAATCATATATATTTCAGAACACTAAGCAAATATACGCTCTTGTGGTTGAGACACTGAAATACCAAAGAGTCTTGGAAGACATAATCTCGACAACAAAACTCTTACTAGGGACACGTCTTACAAAATATGAAGCACAGGTAATGTTTATCTATTCTATAAATCATTATTTTTATACTGCCATTATAAAATCTTCTACGCAGGTACTTGTGTATGACTTCCTTATGGGGAAAGGGTTGCAATGTGGTGGTAGATACAAAAAAATTATGCAATCAAGGAAATCACAATTGAATTCTGCATTGACAATGATGAAAGTCAAGCGAAAAGTAACAAAAAAAGAAGATCTTCTTTCCGAAACTATGAAAAATTCAATCAAGTTGCCCAAATATCTGAGAGCAAACACTTTGCTAACAAGAAAAGAGGATGTTCTGGAATATTTCAGAAATATTGGATATACATATGTGTCGTTAAAGTAGGCTGAATTCTTGGATATGCATTTATAATGTAAAGTACAGGGCTAAAAGATGCATACTATTTAGAGCTGTCTCAGAGATGAAAAAGAAGGAATTTATGGTTGATGGTGATGTACCAAACCTCCTGATATTTCATCCAAATGTTGATCTTCATGATGACAGGTTACCTATTTAGTTAGTGCGTTTTGTCTTAAATTCATCCCTTTTTGCATACCATGTATGTATTATTCATTCAGACTTTATGAACTGGGCGAAATCATATTTCAAGACAAGGCTAGCTGCCTTCCAGCACATATTTTGTCGCCAGAACCAGGATCTTTTGTGATTGATGCATGTGCTGCTCCAGGAAACAAAACCAGTCATCTTGCTGCATTGATGTCAAATAGAGGGTTTGTTATTGTTATAATGTCCGTCTTGTGTACTCTTTTTCCACCAACTCTAGAATGTATAATCCGTAGATAGCTCAAATGCTTCATGAATTGTAATTTTATTGCCATTGTCTGACATAACAAAATATTTTTTTAAGAACTATCTTTGCCTTTGATAAGAGTGTCAAGAGATTGAGTGTAATGGATTCGATGCTTTTGAAAGCTGGTGTTTTGTGTTGCAAGTCCAGTGTGCAAGATTTCTTGACGGTGAAACATGATGACGCCCGATACAATAAAGTCACCCACATTCTTCTTGATCCGTCATGCTCAGGCTCTGGAATAGTTAGCAGGTTCGTCTGTCTTCTTTGCATTGACTGTTGTGAGATGGGGTTAATATCTACACTGATGTATTCTGTACTGTACTGTATTCCGAAATATTTTGTTGTGGGTCTACATCAGTGAATTTATCAGGTCACTACTCACAACGTCAGAACTTGTCATTCAGAGATGCGCATTGCGTGAAGCATGAAATGTCACACCCAGCACCAACCCAAGTCCAAACTGGGTTATGATCATTGGCTTATGCATTTTGGAACTGTACTTGCGCCAAATCATACAGTGACTGATCCAGAGTGTGGTAGAATTAAATTTCATGCAGCAGAGAAAATTGAGCTGACTTTGCACTAAGCATAAAATCATAAAAACCTATCTAAATACGGATTTCAATTTCATATGTCATGGATCTATTTTAGATTGAATGCTCTTACTGATGATGATGCTTCCAATTCAAAAAAGAGGATCGAGTCTCTTGCAAATTTTCAGTTGAATGCCTTAAACCATGCTTTGAGATTTCCGAAGGTATCTGATACTAGATTAATCCTCGTAATGCAAATGTTGTGTACCATTTTGGGTAGTAACTAAAGGCATTATTCAGGTATCTAAAGTCGTCTACTCCACGTGCTCTGTTCATCAAGCAGAAAATGAAGACGTTGTGAAAAGAGCCTTGCTGGCCAACACACACTTTGCCCTTGTTAATGTCATGGCTGAGTGGAAAACCCGTGGAATCGCATCTGATGATTTTCCTGATGGAGAAAAATGTATTCGGTATGTATGCCGAATTTCTGATGGTATCCTTCGCAGATGATGAAACTGTAGTAAGGCTTTGTGGCTAGAACATGCTACATGTGCTTTAAAAATACATATCTCTCTCTGATAGAAACAGTTTCTATTCCAAGCTGGCACCACACTCCCTAGGTAGGAAGTGATTTAATCGCAATCAGCCGATTTAGTGATCAGTGCCTTACGCGTTACATTATAGTGCCAATTTGTTCGATCATCGCAATTCTGTTTCAAATTTTAAACCTGTATTCAATTCATACTGTGATGGAACTCAAACTGGTTATGGCCATCATTTTACTTCTTAATCTACAGGTGCAACCCAGATAGCAACGATACTAATGGATTTTTTGTTGCCCTATTTGAACGAAGCAGGCCTGGTTGAGAAGAACATTGATACAAAAAAATCTCAGTGCTAATTCTTACCAAATTAAAGCTGGAGATGTTTGGACTACTGTATTTCATCGTTGTGGACCATAGATCGGGACAGTTGAGTTTTTCTCCAAGAAAAAATACCTCACTTGGATTTTCACACGTTAACTGAAAAAAATAGAACGTCTCACTGATTTTCCATGACAGTCGTTCTGGAGTGTTGCTATATGGATTAGAATCTACTCGTCACCAATTATTTATTAGGTTCTCGCTGATTAGAAAACGCTTTTGTGCGCTGACATTACTCGCTCGAGTCGTCTAGACGCGTTAGGCTAGGTAGACAAAGGCATTTGCATGCGACCATGGCCGATGAAATTTAGTAGGCCATGATTCGATCCACGTATCTTCTTCGCTACGGATCACGGGACGATGCAACGTTTTATTTTCTAATCGGCCAGCAAGTTGTAGTATGAGCCCTCCTATAGGACCTACTGTAACCTACACGGTAAACAGGGATATTGGTCGTTGCGTCTTTAGGCTAATTTACAGAAATAAACTTGCATTTTGATAGCATACGACTACAGATAACTAGTTAGTTATGTGTGATACGACATTCGTGATGACTCTCGTACGCTACCTCGCGGATGAATGATCCCAGCGTACAGTGATCGCTGGAGTGGACTTGTTTGCCATCAAAAACGTCCGAGCCTTTCGGTTGACCTCGCTCTTGTACCACAGTCAAGGCTATATTAATCAGTAAGATTAAGAACTCCTTGACCAAAGTATGGATAACTTACAGCGAACAGTTGGATCCCGGGAGCATTCATCCACGAGGGGCGCGCGAAAGCTATCACCAAAGTTATTCCAGACTAAGCATAGCCTCTGCTTAGCATGCATATATACGGTTTAAGCACGATCTAGTATATCGTAAGGGTTAGAATCTTCCCAAACTAACTACTGCGTCACAATACTCGCACGAAAGCGTGCAAAAGCTGTTGTCAGTGTGAAAAATGCATTCAATTTTGTTTGTTTGATTCTGCTCGTTGGCGGATGAATACACCCATCCGATGACGCAATGTGCGTTCAGCTTTCGTCCGGGTCGGGCTTTTTTTGCATTGTCGAGAAAACCCAAAAAAGTCTGTTTCGTATCCGCTGGGCAAAGGATTATGGTGGGATGCGCCGCGCCCAATCCCCTTTCGTATGATAAGGGTTGCAAGTAGCGGCCAGACGGCTATCCAACAGTATCAGGCAGTTGAGAAATTGTTGCAACATTATTTATCACATTATTCTTAGGTTCTCTAACTTATTGTTTTCCTTTGTGCTTCTTCGTTTAGTTCAGTACATCTATCATATTGTCGCTTGATTTTACTATTAAAAAACCCAATATGACATCTATCCTATCTTGTCATTCATGTATCAAATCGCCCGATCGCTTCGCTGCAGCCTAGTCGTTTTTGCTCTTGTGTTTTCCAATTTGCTCATGAATGACTGAATCAATGAATCTGTCTGTCTGTCTCCGCTCTTCTGTCATATCAGTACAGGCCAGCCGCTAGAGCCTACCGATGGTTGGTATAACTTGAAAAGTCTCAGTGAATTTTAGGATCATTTGTAGGCTGAACGCTAAAACTGTGGCGACACTTCGAAGATATTCGCATAAATATCGTCATTTTTTCATCTTTAGTTACATAGGTTTATTGAATTCTTAGTCATCAAGTCATTTGATACGCTACTGGTACCACGGTACAAGAAGTCGAAGATCTCCGACCAATAGTGTGATACGGTACCGTACCAGCATTCATGGAACGATCATCGGCTACACCCACTAGTACAACCGCAGATGCACCAGCTGAAAAGGAGTATGCCGGAGTTAAAATATCTTTAGAGAACTGTCTATTTCCGCAAGATGCCTTGGAAGAAACACCATCACAGAAAGATGGACTAGAAAAAACCGCAGAGGACGATCTTCGTAGGATTGGATGTGAATATATTCAAATTGCCGGAATCATGTTAAAAGTGCCACAGGTATGCATGACTTGATGTGATATATTTAAGTTTCAAGATGTAAAATACCGGTATTGATAATTTCTTTGCCTACGTGTTATGTATTATATAGTTGTCGATCTGATGTGCTCAAGATTTGAATTTAGTACGTATTCCTGGAACTTCTGGCTAATATCTTAATTCTTGAGTGACAGCTATGATGTAGGGCTATATTGTCAACAAATTTAATAGTTTGGCCTACCTCTCTGCCAGACTGCATTTCATGACAGATTTCTACGAGAACTTGTCTGCGCACATTTCACATAGTCTCCACTTATTTTATGCCCTATTTTTTGTCGTTCCTGTCGTCTTCCTGCATTCTTAAAATACGAGAGCCCCATGCGCAACATTTATTCGAAAATATCTCGCGCATTCACTGGCCACTCTGATAGGGTATCAAAGGATTCGATTAATTCTAGGATCCATCAAGCCTCTTGAAACAATATAATATTGTATTGTCATTTAATACAACAACCACAAAAATATATCTGTCTTATCACCACATTGGTATAGCCGAGGTAATGCTCAATATGTTCATCAACTTCTTTGTTCAGGTTGCAATGGCAGCAGCGCAAATCTTATTCCAAAGATTTTTTTTCGCGAAGTCTTTTGTAAAACATAAAATGGAAGAAATTGCAATGGCATGCATATGGCTCGCATCCAAGGTCGAAGAGTGCCCGAGACGAGTGAGAGATGTCATCAATGTATTTCATTATCTTAAGTTGCAAAGGTATTATAGTACATTTACAATTACGTGCTATAGGCATATATCTTGGTGTGAGAATTCTTAATTGTGCTTATGTATAAGATCTATAATTGCAAGGATTGGCATCCAGCCTTTTGATCCAACTCTCACTCAATCATGTGCCTTGGTTCTGTTTACATTCTTCGTAGCTTGATATGTATACCCTGACCCAAGTGTTTAACTGTTTTGTTTTGTATTTTCAGAAGTAAACTACCAGTTTCTCCAATGGTTTTGGACCAAGAATATGTTACCTTAAAAAACAATGTAATTAAGGCAGAACGGAGGGTATTGAAGGAGCTTGGATTTTGTGTTCATATCAAACATCCACATAAGGTATGTAGGCTACTGGGGTTCTAATTATGATATAATATGTTTTATTCTGTACCTGGTTCATCTGCATCGTACAAGTCTTCCTGTGAGTTTTGAAAGGATAATCTCTTCCATTTTCTCACTGCTCTTGACTGCTTGTAATCACATTCAGTTTAATTTAGATGGGTCTGAAAGATCCAGCACCATACTTGTTTCATATTCATGTATTTTAGCTCAGACTTTGAAATACCCTAGCCAAATCCACCACTCTAGAATCTCAGAGATTTGAAATTATACTCTACTACCCCATTATACCCAGTACTAGGTTGAGATAGGGCGGAATTTCATGGACTTGAACGGCAATACTGAACTATTGCAACAGTCGCCATTCCCATTGTAGTTTTGTCTCGGTGGATCGTGGTGTCAAACTTTGCATCACTGGCCCACCATTCGCCATTGCATGTGTTTTAGCTGTATATTGTGTCTTGCAGATAATTGTTGTTTATCTGCAAGTCTTGGAACTGGAGAAAAATCGGGAGCTAGTCCAAACTGCCTGGTAAGTTGCTTTTCGTTGCTTGTAATTGCTTTCGTTGCGAGTGTGATGGATTATTTGGACACCGATGGTAAATATGATGTGAGTTGTTGTTAGTTAGGGTTTGATCTTCAATTTCATCCATCAGCATTGTAAGCCCGGAATCGTCAAACTTGTGATTATGGGTGTGCTTGTGCTTAGTTCCTTTATCCTTAGTCTCACTGATGAATTCTGCAAGTAGTGTAGCTCGAATATCCTCGAGTGTTTGTAACTTCTCCAATAAGATGAAGTGAGTGTGGGAGCGGCGGTATGCTGTTGTGCTGACATTAAACATCTTCCTAAAGCACTTTGACCTAAGGGCCCATGAGCATTTAGATCATGGTCGTTATTGAATGAATTTAGTTTTGGAAAACAATCTATTATATATATATTGCATTTTCAAGGTTTTCATCTATGTAGGTAAGCCGTTGTGCTGGTAGGCCCCACAGACATTCATGGGGTGACAGTAATAAATAAAATTAGTATAAAGATGAATTCTAGGAATCGTGTCTCTTCTGGTGTCTTTATGTACGTACAAGTCCTATTGTCATGCAAGATTTCTCATGTTGCAGCAGAAAGAGTCCATTTCACGTACTAACAAATTTGTTTATTATTTCCCGATTCTGCTTTCTCCTCTCGCCTGGTGAAGTATTCGGCAAACATGATCAGTGTGTGAGACTACAGAGGATGAATTGCCTCATTTTTCTGGGAATGAACGAGACACAGCTGAAAAAGCCGAAACAAACTACGTGGAGAGAGGGGACTTCTGTACTATCGGTGGCGTTTTGGATATTTTGTATGCTGCCTGTTATTTTCAGCTACTTGCTAGTAGTAAGAAGCTGTAGAATTTTACTAGAAAATTCATTGCTAAAGTTTACTGTTTGTATAGTTTGGTGAGATTTTCAGAAACTCTTTCTTGCCTTCATGGCTATTGCAAAAACACTCTGATGGACATTGTGCCGCTTTGAAATGGACTTGCTTCGTGACTTTCTGTGGACTGTGATGGTAATGGGTTACTGGATACCATCATACAACGGCTATCATGACTAGAAACTTTCAATGCTTCTGCTCTGAAACTAACGAAAAAAGGCGTAAATATGGACAAATTTACTGTTGTGAATGTACCCGACTCGGAAAAGTGCACATTGTGCGGATGAGCCATAATATTTGCAAATTCAACTTCTGAATTTCTGCGAATGTTGCCTTTGGAACTGAATTATCTCTTGTGGTTTTGGAGATTGTAGATGGAGGTGGTGGAGTGCCGCATACATTGTTGAAATCGTAAAAGCATGACAATAGGACTTGACCTCTATGCATTGGAGCTGCCAATTTGTAGCGATGAAACGGTAATAAAGCTTAGGCCATATGTGTTTCATCTTGTTTTAACAGGAATTACATGAACGACTCATTGCAAACGACGGTTTTTGTGCAATATCCCCCGGAAACGATAGCTTGCGCTTGTATTTATCTTGCTGCCCGAGTATTGCAGGTAATTTCCCACTATCTTATCAGTCAGTTACACATGTCCTCTGAACCGTTTGAGTTTTTCTTCAGATTCCGCTGCCAAATCGTCCAAACTGGTTTTACCTATTTAATTCAACTGAGGAGGACATTCAAAAGATTTGTTTCACCCTATTGTGTGTGTACCAAACCGTAAAAGTGAGTATCTTTAGTGTTTCTGCCATTTCTTGAGTGTAATGTAGTTGTTGTTATATTGCTAGACTCCGTATCATGAGCTGGAGAAAAAGGTGGACACTTGCAGGGAAGTGCTGCAGCAAAAAAAACTGAAGGCGCGAATATCTCAAATTGAGGAAGCTGCGTCTCAGTCTGCTGCTAATTCTCCTTTATCCAAGCCAGCAAGCCCGGCACCAGGTATGACTTATATATTCAACTATTATCTGTATTTTTGACTAATTCAAACTGTTATTGTGCAGCGTCTCCATCATCCAAGGAGAAGCATGGAAGTGCTCAACGTTCGTCAACTGTTCCTGCCAATTCAGAGTCGAGCCGTGTTAGTAATGGTACACACGAGAAGAACGGGGGGTACGGTTTGAATATCTATAACTAGGGCTGTAGCGATTGTAGTTGCATGAAATTGTTTACAGGATTCGTAGAAGCCATGGGTCAGGATATAAACGTTCTAGAAGCCGGTCAAGATCGGGTCACCAAGGCAGCAAATATAGACGAAATTCCTCAACTTCTTCGTCTTCATCTGCAGGAAGGTGGGTTGCTTGTAGTTTGCTAGTTTCTGGTGATCGGATTAGTGGTGGATTTGTTGAATATGCTTACATTGCTTCGTTGCTAATGTATGGTCATTTCAAATTCAGCTCTCCCAGCGCAAAGGGAAAGAACTACCACTCCGATCTGCCAAAATCATATTCACAACAAAATAGCAATGCCAAGTCATCAGAAAAGCGACATCAAAACCGAAAGGATAAGAAGCACCATTCCTCGAAGCATCACCGTCGCCGGGAGGATGGAAGCGGTCATAGGAGCAACAAAGACTATCATAGTTATAGACGGGACAGTTCAAAAAAACACAAAAGGAAGTTTTCTCCAGATTCACCGGTGAAACATTCTCGTGTAAATGGTGATGAACGGACTGCTGGTAGCCCAAGTAGGAAGCATAGACATCGGGAGTCGCATAAGAAAAGAAAGAGGTGATAAGAGTGGTGTACGAAGTCAAATAGTTGACCAAGAAGTTTCGATATCATGTTGATAATGGATATTCAAAGCTGAACTGACCAAATTTCGCATTGAGTGGAGTCGTTGACTTTGAATATGTTTTGCTCTCTAATGAAATGCACACTCTTGAGTTTTGTGAAATCAGAACCCCGCTCGGGTACAATTTCATCATTTGACAGGGTTCTGCTATATGACTATGTTGCCAAATCCTTTGTACGACTTGGTTGGCCCATGTTTGACCATACCTACTAGACCCACAACTTTGACTTTTTTTAAATACCTTTTCGTTCCTGCGAATTTGAATACAACTTTTACAGCTTCCATAAGCATTTCGTATTTGCGCTCTTAAAGAAAGCTGGTGGTCTTGGTTGGGTATAATAGTAAAGTGATGACTATTGAATTCAGGGAAGTTGCGGGTGACCTTCGTAGGCGTGGATGTGTCAACGTTTCCGTGGTGGTGGTGGAAGGTAGCTGTGCCCACAGTTAACAAGAAACTTTGAAGATGACTGCAAGGGCAAGGCCAGTGCATATAACTAACCACACGTGTTGTGCCCGGCACCGAACCGATAATAATAATAACTAACAGACAACGTTTACAGCGAGGGATGTGGTTGGTAGCGCATACAGCAGTCGCCTTGTGAAACCAAGTGGCAGACATTTACGCGCATTGCACAATGTATTTTTAATCTAGGAAGGTATAATATACCGTAAGTCTAAGCCAAGATGCTTGACGTCGGGCCTTTTACCATAGCATTGACTCGGCAGTCATAAGACATGGGAGGTCTCGGGTGAGTAGTCAGGAAGGTCACAGGTGGACTCTGCACGGCTTCGTCGGCTTGCAACTTGCAAACTCCGTCAGCTGTTTCGATTCGCGTTTTATGCTGTAGTGGAAATTTTTCCATAGTGATTACCGTTTTGCTGCAGAGGCACACCGTTAGAATAGACCGGGGCGATTCGCGCTGGCGAGCTGCGCCCGAATTTCGGAATGAGGACCGCTAATCAGCAACCGATTCCCAATGGATATAAATTCTTATTTGGTGGAAGTGCCGGGTATGTTCTATGTAAATTCTATTAGCGTTGTAGGCCTGATCCATTTATTGATAGCTGATACCGGTCATGATAGAGAGAATGGAGTGTCACAACTGGTGGGAAATCAGTTACAAGCTATAAGAACTCCAGTTTCGAACAACTTATTTGGGAAAATTGAAATCGCTAGATATTTCGATAATAATTCAAGCTCACTGTTTCAATTTTCAGCCAAGCACAAACTTGATTTATTGTATGACTTCGTGTTGGAGATTGGAATCATCTTATGCTTGGACATTAGCCTAGTCTAACTGCACAGTTGAAGTTATTTTCATACCGTAATTTCATTGTCACCTAACTCTTTTAATGTATTCATCAAACTGTAGCATATCTGTTTCATCACACCCATCTTTCGCTTCAAGCTGCGATTATCTCCTGATCTTTACTAGACATTCCTCGTATGTTTTCTAGGATGGCAGCCACTTTGTTTGTCCAACCGCTTGACTTGGTGAAGAACAGAATGCAACTGAGTGGAAAAGGTGGTGCTGAAAAGATGTACAGAAACAGCTTTCACGCTATCAGTACAATCCTCAGAAATGAAGGCGTTGTAGGCATATACACTGGGTATGGCTAAGTAATTTCATAGTAAGGTCAAAGTCCTGAACTGTAGCATTGAATGGCAAAACATCCCGGTTCTCGAATGGCTGTCCAATTCTTTTAAAACCATGGTTACGGTATCTTGTTCTGGTGTTTATTAATCTGATAACCCCCCCATGGTTCCCTATCTCTACTAGGTGCTCCAATGCTAAAAACCTTGATAAATTGCAATTTCATTGGATTCATTTCAGCTTTGTTCTTTTGCATGACCCAAAAAGCCATAGTTCTATGTCTAGCAATCTTTTTACATGTGATGATCTAAAATCTTTTTAATCTGCCTGATTCTTGTCCTTGTCAACACGTTCTATGGTGTTAAATGGTATGGGCTAAAATTTTCCCGTTTTGCTATTTAAGGTTGTCTGCTGGCTTGCTGAGACAAGCATCCTACACGACAACGCGTTTGGGTGTTTTCAACACGCTGATGGACATGGCTTCCAAGGACGGCAAACCACCAAATTTCGCCACCAAGGCTCTTCTGGGTATAGCCTATATACATACATAGTGCATTTATTTAACAGCAAAATTTGGAGAACATACAGTAAAAATGCTCCGGGTAGTATCATACCGGCAATATTTGTAGGTGTAACGTTTTTGAATTATGTGAGGAAATCTGTTTTTTTTTCAGGAATGACTGCTGGTGCTGTGGGTGCATTTGTTGGAACTCCTGCTGAGATTTCACTTATTAGAATGACTTCCGATGGACGCCTACCTCCGGAGCAGAGGAGGGGGTATACCAGTGTCTTCAATGCACTCTCCCGAATCGTGAGAGAGGAAGGCTTGTTCACTCTGTGGAGGGTATGCTCTAAGATTAAGTTAAAGTTTTACTTTATATAGTTTTAACTTTACGGTGCCCGTAACAAGGTATCATGCTGGATAGTTGCATTATAGAATTACTGTGACAAAGTACCAGCCGGTATCAGGTAATTCTTTATACAGGACAGCTAAGGACGTGATGGCATATGCTTTAGCCACACAGGCATAGGCTTACGCAGGAAGTCGTCCAGTTTGCTGCGGTAATGAGGCATCATTAACCTAACGTTTTTCAGCTTTTGAATGATGATCATTAGAGTTGTAACAATGTGTCTTCATACAGGGCTGTGGTCCAACAGTTTCAAGAGCAGTCGTAGTAAATGCAGCACAACTTGCGTCCTATTCACAAGCAAAACAAATTCTTCTTGGAACTGGTATAATTGTCATCAATAAAATTAGATTATGGAAGGCCACTAATTCATTTGTTTCTGTAGGATATTTCAAGGATAATGTATTCTGCCACTTTGTCGCAAGCATGATTAGTGGGTTCATCACAACAGTTGCGTCGATGCCAGTTGATATTGCTAAAACAAGGTTTGTAAATCATCACCTATTCTTGCTTTAAGGTCTCTCTTGAAAGTTGATGTTTACAACTGTTTTTCCTTTAGAATTCAGAGCATGAAAGTTATTGATGGCAAGCCTGAATATACCGGTGCACTGGTGAGATGTTGAAATACTCTACCATGGCTATTATTACCTCTACTTAACAAGGGACTCTGTATAATTTGCAGGATGTTCTTGGGAAAACGATAAAGCAGGAAGGTGTTTTCAGCTTGTGGAAAGGTTTCACGCCCTACTACTTTCGATTAGGACCTCACACTGTTTTAACTTTCATATTCTTGGAGCAGCTAAACAGATTATATAGAGAATTCGTTGCCAGCAGAAGCATTTGAGAAAAATAATAATATCCACATGTGTTTCGATAAGAAAGCTATGAGCCTTTAACTAACAATTCCTTGGTAAGATCTTACCCAAGGCCCTGAGGTATGTTGAAAGTCTACCATTCCATTTGACTGTCTGGTACGGTGCGTAGTGTGGTCTGTGTTCACAATCATCAATGTGGTGAATAATTTTATTGCAATGTATTTTTGATCATGACTCGTTCTCATGGCTTCTTTTATTTGCGGTGTTTCATTTAGTAGCTGTGGGCGTTTGATATCAGAATTTGTATCTGCCTTTGTTGGAGTCCTAATTAAAAATGAAATAGAAGTCCATCTTTTGGTGTGTGGAGTTTATCAACTAGTTCCCACAGCATTTTTTTATCATGCATAGCAAGGCAGTGTGCTTACTTGCCAGCGCTCCGAAAATATTCCGGTACCGTAAGCTGAGGTTATTTCATTGCAGCTGTGCTAAGGGCACTTGTCTGTGTCTTCAATAATAATTAAACCCGGTAAATACTCAATCGACTCGTCGAGTAAGAAACTGATCGATAATAGAAAGCAGTATATTTAATAGCGAAAGATTTCATTGCAGACATTGGCGGGAAAGCATATTAATGGAAAAATTGGTAATGCATAGCCTACCTATTAAGCACATCTTGATACAACCTTATCAACACACATAAAATTAGACAATATGAGTAATACCCATGTAGTTCGGTTGGCCGAGTGGTTTGGACTGTCCGCCTTCTGATCGGGAGGTTGCGGGTTCGATTCCCGACTGAATCAAATCGAACACTTTAAAATTGGCATCCCTTCCTTGCTTGGCAATTGGTATCGGGGAAGTGCGGAAAGCCATGATTGTAATAGTGATCCTGGCTATAAACCGGAAGTATTGACACGTATACGGTGAGCTTCGACCTGGCGTAAATGACCTTAGTAGGTGAAAAACGTCATAAATTCCTAATAAATAAATAGTCTCCTGATTTGTCAGTAAGTTATATCTAATAATGAACACAGTAAAATATTTTACACAGCAATCCATATCAGCAGCAGAAAATACAGCTGAACTTAATGGTTTATATTTCAACCGTCTGGTGCCACTTGCTAGTATGGTACCGGAAACTCGTGTGCAATTGGTTCAGATTTCCTTGGACTATCACCTATTGTTGGGTGAAAATCGAAGCAAAATAGATGATACACCCCCTAATTTCAAAAACTGACCGCCATATTAGTAACACTACCTTGTGCCCTGATATTAATATATACACAGCTACAGGTAATCGGCAGCGTAATATTTTGCAACATGCGTCAATAGGCTACTCTGCATTGTTGGGAAATTCAATTGCATATTATAAAGGTTCCTAGTATAGATATCCACTAAAGAGGCTGATGTTATTTCAAATCTGACTAAACTCATTGGTATATTCAAGTCAACAAGAGTAGCAGCAGCAGTATGTCATGGAGAAAATGTTAACTTCAATATTAACAAATACAATTGGAGTGGGGGCTAAATTAGCTTTGAGCTATAGTTGCCAATGAATTATGAACAGTATACATCAGATTCTACACTGCCAAAAGGGTACGAACACTGGGTGAAGTCAATTAGAAGGCTTATAATAGGATGATTAATCAAATAATTTGATTTATAAGGATAATTGCAAGATAGGCTGAATAAAAAAAATGTGCGTGCTCCTGAACTGGACACTAAAATTAAACTCACAATATTTCTAAATTTCCACTGATCTGAGGATAGCTTGCGTATAAACAACGTATATATACTGGTATTTGTAATTTGAGTATTAGTACCCAACTCGTCCAAAGTTACTTACTGGCTTGTAAGTGACCTGGGTGCCCTGTTCTTCGTCATCTTGTCTACAACACACAGGGCAATTGCAGTTATGAAGCACAATGCGCCAATCACAATGTATCCAACTCCAAGAAAGATATTCTTTCCACCTATCCAACTGGTTGTGCTTAGCAGAAACCTCTTCGTTCCGCCATATGAAACAACGGGGAAATTGTAATTTACTGTCACGTTATAATTTCCTGCAGAAAGTCCGTCCAAGATTCTTCCGTAAGGCTTGCGGAATGTGGGAAAAGCAGCTGTTCTCATCCAGACGATTAGGCCTTCATTCTCATAGCCATTGTTGTTACTGTTATTTTGATCCAGCTCGTACACAGGTCTTTGCCAGTATTTGGGTTTTACCGTGTCAGCAAAGGGTTTATCACCAGTTGGGTTGTTGAACTTCCGTTCATAATCAGTTCGCCAAGCAATACCTGTCCTATTGATTGTCACATCGTTAATTATGAAAGTGTCATTGAACAAACTGTTCGCTATTGCTCCAGCAGGGGCATAATACACGGTTGATGCTGCGTTAGGCTTGTCATAAGGTGCACAATCGGTGTTTATAGTATTCACTGTAACAGACTGGCCATTGAGCTGCACATCATCCCGTGATTTCACATATCTCCTATGATTTTGAAAGAAGTTTGTAAGCCCATAATACACAAATACTTCCGCATTGATGTCATTCTTGATTTCAACACCGAAAGTGCAGAAGCATGGTTCCGACATTGTTGAGTTAGAAGTATTTGTGCGCAACTCAGCGCAGCTTGCATTACTGGCAGTTTTACACGAGGTGTAATCATGAGAATACTCGACAATATCATCAGATGCTACAAGCAAAACGATACCGATCGGGATGAATATTGCTGAAATCACAAAGAATGCAGGCAAGACAGATCTTGCCGTAAGAATAGGCTGCCACGCTGGCAGCCTCTGCTGCTTGAATGCGGTGTTGTCTGGTTTCCTTGTCTTTGGATAATCACTACGTGTCATGCCATCTGGTTCACTAGAAGGCGTGAAGCTTCCGGAAGTACCAGGCATATTTCAAGTAAAGGTGTATATATCAGATTTTCCTAAAAGTAGGTCTATCTATAAATTCACCTGCTAGAATATAGACAACAATTGAAGTTCAATATACTAACAAGACTAAAACTGTACTGTTTGAAGATCAATTTCACAGAAAATGGTCAAGTTAGAAGTCAGCCTTACCCAGAATACAGGCCGTGTTATGCCCACTCCATGACCAATCACATAATTAAAAAACATACAAACAACAGTTTGAGTGACGTCCGTATCTCAATACTTCGATTTGAACATGTGAACAAATTGTAACTTCAAACAATAAATCAGCGTACATGTATAGCATACAAGTTGACGACTATAACATATTATATATATATATATACCCATAGACTGCAATACTAGGCCTATACAATAATGGACAACAAAATATACACACCAGCCAAGTTGACATTGACATACAGTATTATGGATATAGCACAAATGGAAAATGAGACGACAACAGATGCATCAGAAGAGTATACCCGTCAGTCTACATCTATGTATTGAATTGCTTATGTGGGGCATAGCATCAAGTGGAAATATGTTTTACTGAAGGTTGACGTTACAGATGCATGAAACAAATCAGTGCAGCAATATATATTATATCAAGAAACGAATGGTGAACTACGTTCCGATCAACTTTCTAAACGAAGGTAAAAAGCAAATTGTGCACGCTGAGGTTGACATTTCACTGTATCGTATTAGTACTATAAATTCTGGTACTTGAAGACGTATATAAATGCAAAATATACAAATCAATAAAGAATGTGACATGTGAATGTGAAGAGTTATGTAACAGTGTTATGAAATGACATAAAATGGGGTACCGGTACCGGAAGAGCAGAAAAACCATAATACGAAATGAATTTGTGTAACTTTTCAGATTATGATTTGACAAAGTTGACTGTAGAAATCTGACGTACCTGTAACGTGTTTGTTTGGTCTCTAGGTGCTCATCTTATTTTTAATGTGTATGTATTTGCTCATAACCATATTTGGCTACTGGACTCCTAGACCTAGACTCCTAATGCAATAAATGGAATGTGTCGGGGAATCAAGGCGCAATATTTCATTTTGAATACCGGTATCTCAATCAGTGAAAAGAAATATGATCAAAGGCTGCACAGTCACAGTCTTAGGCAGGTGCATTACTCGCATGCGGGCCTAGTTTCGACTGATTATGGACAGATGTTCATTAAACAGCAATGGTCATATTATGAGAAATTGTGGGTTTGATAAATGTTTTTGTTGACAGTTAAAATCAGAATATCAAAATGCGTTAATTAAATACAGTGAAATCTTTTTCAGGCAAAACTACAGTCAAAGGCAACTAACGAGAATGTTGACTAATGGGATCCTTGCAAGTTTAAGAATATTCGAATTTATGTCAACATGAACCAATATATATATATATATATACTTTCCAGCAATGGAACAAAATTACAACATTTAACAAGCATGCAAATCTTTGAAATAAACTTTGGAATGACAAAGATGTGGTGCAATTTACGCTACTGTGAAGCAAGTATTTCAAAAATTGTGCATAAGTGATATGCGATGACTATTATTACTCGTGAATAGTTTGATCTACTGTAGAATCTCCTACGACTACACCACAGTTCCAAACTACCCACGTGGGGCGGTTGTTGTATTTTTCTTTTTGGTCATATTGTGTACTATGCATAATGCAATCGCAGCCATAAAACAGAATCCACCGACAACGATATAAGCAAGTCCAAGGAATAAATTTTTCCCACCGATCCAGCTTGTTGTGCTTAATATGAGTCTCTTTGTTCCATCAAATGCGACTACTGGGAAGTTGTAATCTACTGTAATCGTGTAATCTCCGCTTGGTACTCCACTAGTGATTCGACCGTAAGGTTTTCGGAATGTTGCGAAAGCTGCTGTCCTCATCCATACAATGAGACCTTCATTTTCATATCCATTATTTTCAGGATTACTTGTGTCCAACAAATTGACCAAAGTTTGCCAGTATGGGGGTTCCACGGCATTATCAAAATTAGGAGGATTGTTAAATTTCTGGTTACTATCTGTTGCCCAAGCAATCCCAGTCCTGGTGATTGCTAGGTCAGTCCCAGAACTATTGGAAACTGTGAATGTATCATTGAACAGACTGTTTGCTATTGCTCCAGCTGGTGCATAGTACTCTGGTGACGAAGAATTAACACGACGATAAGGTTCACAATCACTGTTTATAGTGTCTGCCGTGACCGACTGACCATTGAGTTGCGCATCATCACGTGATCTCACATATCTTCTATGATTTTGAAAGAAGTTAGTCAAACCGTAGTACACAAATACATTACCCGTCATGTCTTTGTCAACAGTCACGTTGAATGAGCAATTGCACTGCTGTGCCATAGCCGAGCTATCGGAACGCAAATTTGTACAGCTTACTCCATCAGCTGACGTGCAATCAGTGTAATCATAAGAAACTTCGATAATATTATTGGATGCCAAGAGCAGAATAACACCGAGTGCGATGAACATGGCAGAAATCATGAAAAACACAGGGAGCACAGATTGAGCACTTAAAATTGGTTGCCATGCTGGCAGTCTCTGTTGCTTGAAAGCTGTGTTGTCTGGTTTTCGTGTGTTCTTGGAACCATCCCGAGCGGAAACATCCGGTTCTGCGGTAGGAGAGAAGCTTCCCGAATTGCTCGGCATAGTTTTCTTCTACTACAAATTATGTACTAACACGAGAACTGGAATAACACATTTTGATCAGTTAGAGACCAATATTCCTCTGCAAACTACAATACAAATTCCTGGAAGGCTACAAGCGACAAAGACGTCGAAAAGCGCGTGTCGGTCAGGTCCCAGTTCAAATTGACCCGGAATGATGGTAGATTTTAAAATACCTTGGACAGTAGACATTAGCGTAAGTTTCCATTATACTGACAAGTCCACTTTGTCGGTCATCACTGCGGGCTGCAGCTGACTAGATGATCACCCGATCGCTTCGCTGCAGCCCAGTCGTTTTCCTCTCATGTTTTACTAATTTACTCCACTAACTCTTCAATAATTTACTCATGAATGACTGAATCAATAAATCTGTCTGTCTGTCACAAACGGCTGTGCTCGGTAAACAAGCAAATCTCAATTCTCTTCACCTGATGAAGGAGCGGAGCTCCGAAAGCTAGTGAATGTTCTAATTTCAATAAACTAAGGCTGGACGCTAAATCTGTGGTGATCTTATTTACAATATCTAGTGATCGTCCGGCATCGGCTCCACTACACTGAGAGATAAAGGAACCACTTCCCTCTTCAATGAGCCATAATGTGTCAACTGTGACGCAATCGACGCCACCCATTTCACTACCTAGCTTTTGTACGGTACGGTAAATAACCTAGTACAAGGATGCAAAAGGGACTTTCTATGCAACCTGGCATGATAGAGACCCACCAGCCGATCACGGGAAGTAGAGGACAGTGGCCAGTTGCAACACCTACGCACAGTAGCAGAGATATCTTGCCAAACAGTAAGATGGCGCAAGCAACCAGTTGCAACTAAAGATGTCGGAAACATGACTGTACTGAGATAGAGGGATCCTAAATTTTTATGATGTGTGAAAGGCAAAGAATGCATGTGAGAGTTGTTGGGTGTTGGATATTGCACAAAGACTCTTCATTAAAACGCAGGCGCTGCAACCAACCGACCACCACCAGTGCGACTCTGCCACAACACCACTGAGCCACCAACACCATCATCTGTTACTGTTGCTACGACGTCACATAAATGTTTTGTGACGCTTTTCGTAGGAACGGCGTTTCACATCAGTGATTTTATGAAGCCAGCCGTTGCGATTTGTGTGAATCCGATAATCGAAGCGGCGCGCGGGCCGAAGACCGTACAGTGGGTGATGTTGGTTGTTGGTACCGTATATTTAGTAGGAAGTTTTAGCAGTAGTAGTGTTGGTCGAAAGACGAATTCGTGTATGGAGTCTATGGAAGCCGGGAGTGGCCACAAGGTAAAAGATTCGTGCATAACTGATTGGGTTGTGCTTCCGGCCTGCGCGGTGGTGGTGCGGGAGCCAATTTATAATCAGCCTCGAAATGTTGTTTGGAGTTTGTTATTAGTTCTTTTGAAGTTTAGGCCTACTATGGAGACAGTTTATTTAACCAATTGATATACAGTCTTTACCGTAGTTTCAAGATAGGCAGGATAATCTGGACTCGATTCAAAAATTTGCTGAATGCTGTGCTGTTTCGTTAGTTTATGACTGATGACTAAAGTATATATCTATTTGAATTTGTGAAGTGTCGCCTCATGATAATTCTGAGCTAACTATTATTTTTGGTAAAAGGCCAGTCACTGTAAAATGTACCTCACGTAGCGTCATTCATCCTCCGGTAGTCCCAAACCTGAAAACGGGAAAGCCACGATATAATTCACCCGACAGTAGACAGGTAATTTATTGCATTTATACTTATACATACTTATGCCAGAGCTAATAATGGATATTTGCATTGGGTAATCCATGATCTTATTCATATTCGATACTGCTACTGTACAGGACAACTTATATCATGCCACGTGAATCCAGGCTAATATAGCAAAAATTTGTTGAATTTTTATGGGCATCACGGAAATTGTTGGGTGCATGGTTTATTATGGCTAATTGGTTGTTTCCACAAAACACTAACTGTGACTCACTGACACTGTGAGCTCTGGTAATCACTAAGAAAATGCATTACAGTTTGCAGTTACTGTATTTGTATGGAGATTATGCACAAAGAGATCATCACACATTGGGTAACCTATGTTGCTGTGGTATTATTTGTGATCCACTGTCTCAACTGTTTTGTTATTGGGACGATATTGTCTGCTTTATAGATTTTTAATACCCGGTACCCAAGGTTTTTTCTAACCTCTAGTGTGCTTCGTGAAAAGTATTCACTGATGAGTGATGATAGAATGTTTTTTATTCAATGGTCGATAAGTGTAATTTGATGCTGTGGGGAAGAAAATGAATGACTGAGAGACAGGGGGTGTTCTTCCGTGACCCCTCATGAAGCATAGGCCTATGCACTCGCATGATGGATATAGTTGAGAAAGGCATATGCTACTGGTTGTACTCCATTATAGAAATGTTATGCAATCCATCTTGAACTTGAATCACCATGCTAAGTTCTTGAAGCTATCCTGAGCCTAATGATATTCATTTGGCCCTATTTTACCGAAAATGATCTCTTATCCAGTCAATTATAAGAACTCGTGTTCAGAATTGAATTAGCCTATAGCCATTCAATTATTCAAAGCTACTTCGGATCTATTCCAGTGTGGTGTCCATTATAACATCCGGCATGTTTGGTTAAGATTGTGCTCGTCATTGAATGCCATTTTCATGAAAGTATCATAAGTATTTGTTTGTTAAGAGCAAAATCATGAGGTTAAATATGAGCCTACTCATTCAATCTCACTCATGTGTTGCATAGTTAAAGGCAGCTAGTGAAAGGACATACCCAGATATTGATTTGATTGAGTTGATAGCGAAAGTCTAGTAGGCTACTGGTGTATTGGAGTCGATAGTAAGCTGTGGAAAAACGCTGGTTAATATTGAGATGTTGCTGTGAATATTTTTATGGCTGCCTGAACTCGCAAGAAAACATGTTGGAAATTATATATATATAGCATTAGAGCATGACTGACTGGTAGAGTGGTTCTTGCTAGGGCTATCCGAGATAGAATTTTTTTAAATGTATTGGGATTGGGATTACCGACAATGAGACCGGGGCGAGAACAAAGTCGACCATTAGTTAAAACAACTTCGGCCGTGGTATATTTAGTATATTTTATCGTTCCTCGCCCGCGATGCCGGTGCTCATACTCGATTACCGGTACAGCGCAGAAATAATGCGGGAGTGCGATAGCGTCTCCCCTTCATATCGCGATGTAACGGCAACGGGTCAAAACGAATTGATAAAAATTCACTCCCACATGAAACAGACAGACGACGGCAAAGTGAATCTGACGACATGACACGAACAAGAATTTTTATTGCAAACCTGTTAGCAAATCGAGACGCGAGACGAAATGTTTTCTAATTATTTCGGATGGTTATAGCGAAATTCGTGTCTAGAAGTGTCTCTTTTCGCAAGCGCATTTAAGTGGAATCTACTAATATTTCAGGATGAACCGAAGACGCTGCTGTTGATGCGAAGACAGTAGTAAGGTTGGCCGTTACGCATCCTAGGCCTACAATGGGCCTACCTACGAGATTTTGTTCTCATGATTAACATGTTATGCGCCGGCTCGGTACCATATTAGTCGAAACGATGCGGCTTGCTGTAGTTTGAATGATAGATATGATTCATTCACATCGTATAGTAGTTTTTCGAGAGACCGCAGAAACTGCGCATATTGAAAATTTCGGAAGAACAATGAATAATGATCTACTCAATTTGCGCTATCGGATGCAATGATATTAATTGGGCGTACGCTACCTCTTCCTTCAGCGCCGAGTAGTTATAACCATTTGGATGGGCTCAAGTGCTTCGATGTTGTTCTTTTGCATCTATGTTGATATTCTATTGCTTAGTTGTACGGGAAGTAGATACTAATGCTGCGTATCGTACTACAACAGGCAACGTCATAGTGTAAACTAATGATTTCCTCTCCACATCCCCGGATAGAATTACCTCTTCTATTTTGTAAGCTGGTTTGCATTAAGCGTTTGAAGCTAGGGTAATTTAATATTAATATTTGGTACTCAGTACAAGGTAAAGTTAGGTCGCAAAGACTCGACTGCTACTGTAGTAGACGCATTGACGCATACATGAAAGTTTACTGTTTTGTATGCTTACAGCTCTTTTATATTAGAGCTTAGTGGGCCTCTACTTGAAATCTTGTTGCGGATCCTATCTTGTGAACGATGTTCTCTTTACGGGTGATTAGCGATGCATCGCTGCGTGAAGATTGCTAAACACGCCATTCGATCGGGATTGTATGTAAAATGTCCGCTAGTATCATAAGACCATTTGTTTACAGCCGTCGTTCAAGTATTACTGGCGCTGACGCTGTTGGTGTTTTTGTATTCTGACCAATTTAATGAGAGTGAGTGTTTTAATTTCTCCCATGACGAAGATATTTGCAAAGTTTTTCGTCGTTGGTCGACGATTATCTCAAGTTGGATTGGAGGCGTATTAGCCGCGCTCTGTTCGCACTCGCACGCTAATTGACTTTCAGACTTCAGTCAAGAACGATATTGACCTGTGGCTGTGAGCGTTCGGACAACACCGCGCACTTCACGTTTGGCTGTTGATGGCGTGTTGTTACTTCTTCGGAGACGGCCACCGTTTGGTCATTATTAAGTGGACGATAATGCGATCTTTTGCAGGGCTGAGATAAGTTGACACAGATACTTTCGTGATTTGTTTGTATTCAATCACGTGCGGTGAATAAATAGCTCGTGCAGTGCAATGTAGATCTGTGGAAACACCCAGATTAAATGGATCTTTTTGATGAGCATATTCGGATGCAGGAACAGGTTGAGTAAAGCGCTGATGCATCGGTTTGAGTAAGACGATTTATAAAATGTGGGCAACCACTTCCTTGATGGGTAAAACCGTGATTAAACAATGTGTATAATTGCTTGCGTCTAAAAACTTTGTTGTTGCGCTGGTAACTATTTATAACACTAGAAGTGCAAAGGTGCGCATTCAAAGCATAGACGTTACTATGTATATTTGATTGTGTAATTAGGCTGTTCAAAGACCGTCTGCGTATTGATTCGACCTCGTTGCACCGGATCGTCACGAGATGTATTCAAAAAGGTGCCGGCGCCTTCTCTACCTGTGTTTAGCAAGAGGATGATCTCTGATAGGCTACTCCCTTGTAAATATCTTTAAGATTCAGAGGAGGTCTCATGGGAATTGCAGGTTTCCATAATCACGAGTTAGCTGTTGTTTTGACAGTTGCATCATCGAAAAGTTCTTTTTTTTTTACGAGTAACGCCGTAACAATTACGGCCCTACTTATAACAAGTAGCGATGGAAGTTGCGACATGGAGGTTCATTCCTCACTCTTTACACATTTACCTATTGTCTGGATCCTGGATGCAAATGTTGTAAAATGTTATAGCATTTAAACGCTTTGCTGAATACTCATAAACGCGATTCTGGCTTCCGATGTGTATTTTGTATGCGATTAATGACTGGCCGTTGCGGTTTTACAACTCGGTTTCAAACCAGCGCTAGTCATCACTCATCACTTCGCTGAGCCATCCTGATTTTCTTACAGAGATTCCGCCAACGTCAAGGAGCATACAGTATAAGCTCATGTTCCACCTCCCTGTCTTTCTGCAAATTTGAGCGATTGATTCAATAAGCGTATATTGTTATTTGTTAGTGCGAAGATAACTGAGGACTTCGCCTGTCGTTGGAGATGCGACAATGAGGTGGGAAATATCATCATTCTTATCACATTGCTCTAATATTCGTAACAAATAGCGTTGCAATTGGCACCTGTGCGGCCTGGCGATAAAATTGATAAATTTTCCACTGGAGATCATCTAATCGTTACGTCGTACGAACATGGCGATGCTACACGCGTAGTCCGGATCGTGATCGCCGTAATTCACGAATACCGCATTTAGGCGGGTTGTCAGAAACGTTTCCAAAATGGTTTGATCAATTTGATATCGATGAGATATGATAGCGTTTCCGTGAAATGACGACCAAGCTATCGAAGCTGCTTATGTCTCTTAGACAAATACATGATGTTGAAACTTTTCATAGCGACTTATACTATATGATTCAATTGTCGCTGGCGTAAGACGCAGTCTGCGAGCTTTAATTGCTGCAGGCGATTACGCTAGTAGAGTGCGCACAAAGGACATTTAACTATAGCTTCGAATATAGTGACAGCCTGTAAATGGTCACTGTTCTCTGCTGTCGCGTCGAAATGTCGTAATATTATATTGTCTGTTCAACAGAGCTTGTAGGTATTTTTACGCGTTCGTAAACTCTCCGTACAATAGGAATAGGATATAGTTCGATTAAATATCAACTCGGTAACGCCGAAACGCTCAAGCATGACTATTCAGGCTTAAAGTGCATGTCGTTGAGTTGACATTAATAAAGCATACAGGTAGAAACTCTGCGTAGTCTTTATAAGATGTATAATAAGCTCAGTACTAAAATAGTACCAACAGGTAGCGGGGAGTACGGATTTGCGCAAGGAGTTCCGCGAACGCTACTGCAAGTTGTGTGCGTCAATAGCAACGGGAGTAAGAAGTTATGAAGATGTCGTCCTACGTGGATTCGCTCACCACAAGTTTCGTTTATCTCTCTGACTCAAAAATTGAGTGACGGATTTTGTGCGATGAAACATTACTAAATTGAAATAGACGTGTGCGTTGTATTAATCAGCGGTCGACAGGTCATAGACTACTTCTTCGTGTGATTGAGTTGATGTCTATACTTTAGTGACCAATTTAGGCGCGGCTTAGACGCGGTATTTAGGCCGCCAAACTCAGAGATTCTTTTCCGTTTGTTGTCTTCAAGAACTTGATTGGTATCTGCAGATACATTTAAAGACCAACAAGGCCTATCGAGCGCGATTTTCCATTGTGAATAATTCTAAATCAAGATATTGCTAGTGATTCAAAGTTATGATTCTTGAAGATAGGGCAGCTGTTGTCTCGTAACAAACGCATTCGTCAATTACATCAGTATCAGACGGCCGGCCGCACTGTTTTGATGAAGCTATCACGTTCACTTGTTTGTTCACATAGCGATGTTGTAAACTAAGCTGTTGAAATGGGAAAACAAAGACGCTCTAGACTTGATGCTTTGTTACATGTAACAGTTGCAAGTTTTCTTTTAGATGTAAATCGTGAAAATTGTTATAAATCTGGTTGGACATTGGTAGATTTGTTACATATCTACTTTTATCTGCTTTAAGTGAAGGTCTTTCGGATTCTGTGATGTCGATCTTCAATAAGTTGGACTAGTGAGTTTGGTGAAACATGCTGACAAAGAATATATTTTCGAGCATGTATGGTCATCATCACAGCCATCATCCAAGAACAGTTCCGGATGGAAATCACGTTGGCCTACCTCCTATCAAAAGTCAAACTGTTGGTGGTATGACAGAAATTACGTCTGGCCTTGGCGCGTTAAAGGTGCAACAATTATACGAAGAGCATGGGGACGGCGCCAAAGCAGCCGGATCTCGTCAAGTTAAACAAGTGTATAGCAGTGCTGTTAGACGACCTTCTTTACCTCTTGTGAAAGAAACTCGTGGCAATGAAACTTTTGAACATACTGGGCAATACACAGGCTCGCCAACGCGACGGGCACTCCACGCTGCGTTACAAAGAAAAGGTACTGCTGGCTCACCGCCGGTGGAGAACGGTTCTGTAGCAAGTGGATCGGCAAAATCAAAGCCACAATTAAATTATTTGAGTCCGGAGCAGGCTATGAAACAGTACATGCATAAACTGACTTCATTCGAGCATCATGAGATATTTAGTTATCCGCAAGTATTTTACACTGGCCCAACCGCAAAGAAAAGGCAAGGTGTTGTGGGCGGAGCCAATAATAATGGTTTTGATGATGAGCAGGGATCCTATATTCCGGTCGCTCATGACCATATTTGTTATCGATATGAAGTGTTAAAGATTATCGGCAAAGGGAGCTTTGGACAAGTATGTAACTTTGTAGCCAATTTCTTTTGATTCGTTGAAGGCTATTTGGGAATTCTTTGTAGGTTCTGAAGGCGTATGATCATAAAACTCAACAGCACATTGCTTTGAAGATAGTCCGAAATGAAAAGCGTTTTCATAGACAAGCAGCGGAAGAGATTCGAATCTTGGAGCACTTGCGAAAACAGGATAAGGTAAAGGCCTAACCTATATCTATTTGACTTTCCCATCTAGAATATCACTTAGGCACTTGACCACTTCTAAGCGTTATATGTATTTAATTTCTAGGCTTTAGTTCAATTAGATATCTACATCCCTATGTTATGTTACACAGTCTATAATTTTGTATCACTCTCTGATGTTCCATAACGAGCTGCAGCTGTTTCAAATTACTATATTATAATCCCTTGGTATCAATGTACGGCATGGTCTGTCCATGTCGCTACCTCATAGAACCTATAATATGCTGATCATTATTATGGTATCCATTATTCATGCATCATATATATTTTTTATCCATTTATGGGTTGTCGAATATGCCATCAGCAGTGCAAAAACCGTCTAGCGTACAACTGCAAAAGTTCGTGCTACTGGTACACATTTCTGTCGTAAGCTGCTTTGTTCTGTGGAGTTTCACTCCACTACGCAACATGTACCTTAATATTAGAAAATTTCTATGTGCCGTTGTTTCATAAAAAGTGACAATATTTGATTATGGCTTTTGTCCACATTCACAATATAAATCATCTTAAATGGCATGATGCGGCATAAGCTCGGGAGATGAAATTTTCCTTGCCATTGTAATCACCATGATGTTAAGGTCATTGTGAATAAGTTTATCGCCTTTTCTCATTCATATGAAAGGCCATGTAATAGTTGTAAAACCATGATCACATGAAAATAGATTGTGTCATAGTGTCAGATATTTAGACATTACAACAAAAGAATTGCATCATTGAATGGTGGAAGTGCTAAAAATCAATTCCGACAATATTGACCTTATTACTTGTGACCATTGGTTAAATATTTTTCAAGTAATATTTTCTTGTTTCCAGGAAAACAATATGAATGTGATTCATATGTTGGAAAATTTCTCGTTCCGGAATCATATTTGCATGACGTTTGAATTGCTCAGTATAAATTTGTATGAGCTTATTAAAAAGAATAAGTTTCATGGATTCTCTCTTCAGGTTGGTTTTTTTATTGAGTTTCTGCTTCAGTGCCTTTGTGTGTTTAACCTTTGTGGAGTTTTTGATCGTGAATGCGTGATGTCGTCCTGTGTTTAGCCTCTCATCTGAAGTTTTGAATTTCATGTCAAAAGTTTCCATGACGAATCGGCTAGGCCTGTATATAATGCCCACACCAATTCAAGATAAGTTTTGTCTACTATAGCAGATATTTTGCTGCTTTCTCTGTTTTTATTGCTTGGTGTTCTGTGATAGGCTTTTGCTTTACTTAATAAGCCTATTCTGTTATATATATTGTTGAAAACTATTTAGTGCAGTATGTTAGTACCACATGAACAGCCACTTGAAATTACTGCTAGTAATTGATGGTTGTTAAAGTTCCTTGTAATAGTTTATGTTACCAGCTCATATCAGGCTATTATGTCAATTATTGTTTATGATTGGGTACTTCATCTTTACAAAAGTTTGCTTATTGATGGCAAGTACAAGGTGAAATTATCATTGACTGAGTGGACAAAAGAAGCTTATCTATTGGATAGCACTTAACAATCCCTAACTTCTCTTTCACAGCTTGTCCGTAAATTTGCACACTCCATTCTTCAGTGCCTTGAAGCTTTGTTTAGAAACCGTATAATACACTGTGATTTAAAACCTGAGAATATCTTGTTGAAGCAACAAGGAAGGAGTGGCATCAAGGTAAATAAATCCAGTATATATATTATACTGTATTATATTGAATTTGAAGTATTATGTGTTTATGTAAGTAAGCTCAACACTATCCATGCTGCTATGGCATTATGTCTCATTTGTTATCCACCAGGAGGTCTCACACTAACTTCACCTTCACCTGATGAAGGAGCGGAGCTCCGAAAGCTTGTGAATTATATTCCAATAAACTGGACTGAACGTTAAATCTTTGTGACTTACTAAGTCTATTAATAAACGCAATAAATGAAAGTCAAATACTCTTATGATGGGAGTAAATAAAGAAAATCTCCTTCATCATCCAAGATACCAACGCCACACCGAGAGTAATCAACTTTCTCCACCCAATGTGAAATTTCTGCAACATTTAAAAGTGTGGTAGTGGGTATTACGATTTTGGAATAGATTAGCTTTTTGGTATGATTGTGAATCACGATGCAACATGACACTTCATTCAGGGAAAATATTGCCGTAGGCCATTTTTTTCTCGTTTAGGCTCGTGGTTTTGGTACATCATAATTTAATGGCATATATAAATTATATCTCTGAGATTTTCTAGTGATTATTTCTTGTCTGGTTTTCCAACAAATACAGTATATATATATAATACTTGTTTTTTTCTAGGTGATTGACTTTGGTTCTTCATGTTATGAGCACCAACGTGTATACACGTATATACAATCCCGCTTTTATCGTGCTCCAGAAGTCATTCTCGGGGCTAGATATGGAATGCCTATAGACATGTGGAGTTTCGGATGCATACTAGCAGAGCTTTTAACTGGCTATCCTTTGTTACCTGGTGAAGACGAAGGCGATCAGTTGGCCTGTACAATAGAGCTTCTTGGGATGCCGCCCTCCCGTCTCATTGAGCAATCCAAGAGAGCCAAGAATTTTATCAGTTCAAAAGGTCACCCACGGTATTGTCAGGTGACGACAACTTCCGATGGTCGCACTGTGTTGAATGCCGGACGCTCAAGGAGAGGAAAACTACGGGGACCACCCGGAACGAAAGAATGGACTACAGCTTTAAAAGGGTGTGATGACGCCCTGTTCATTGACTTTCTGAAACGCTGCTTGGATTGGGATCCGTCACAACGTATGACACCGAGTCAAGCACTTAGGCATGGATGTTTGCGTAGGCGTCTGCCTAAACCACCCACTGCCACTCGGTCTGGACCAAATCCAGGTTCGCACATGAGTAAAACTAGTTCAGTCCATCACCTTCACCACGGGCAAGGTCCATCTAGTAAACCCATCATTGCCGCGAAGAATGTCGAGTCCTCAAGTCGCACCGTTTTACCTAAAATTGTAAGTTGAACGCATATTGTATAACTCGAGCGTTTTATAGCATTTTATGAATTGAACTTCTATGTCACCTTATTTTAAGCATGCGATTTTCATTTTGAAATAGTACTCTCGTCAGCCATCGCAGTTGACCTCTGTGCTCATCTGTAGGAATCCACATGGCCAGTTTTGCATCATGCGAAATCGCGCTGACATATTTTAATACCCTGACGGCTTGTTGGCAATGTGCTAATTTTGCGGCTGTATAATGATCGACTGCTTGTGTTTTTTGACTTGTATGCAATTGATGTGTTAATGTCAAGAAATATGGCGTGCCTCCTCCTCATTAGACTCCTCAATTGATGCCGGAACTGCCCCGTTCTGGATTGTCTTGTTATATAGAAACTCCGCATTCAATGATCTAAATTTCCCTCTACTTCTGCATTGTTGCACTGAATGCAAAACGCCTTCAATACATGCCGTATTCAACTCTGTATTCTTGGCATGCTTCAAATAGACTCTATCAATCTGTAAATTTGTAAAACCTCTAAAGAATTTGTTCCACACTTGAAAAATGATTTTGCTCCATTCTCCCAACTCAATTGCGACTCTGTATAACGTTGTTCCGGGATGCACTCTTGTGTGTATCCACCCACGCATTACCTACGTTCCATGTATGCCTTGTTGTGTGTCTACTGACTTTTAGATCATTAATCACGGCCCTTTGTGACATATTTATGTATTAAGATAAGGCAATCGCAACTCTATGAAAAAGTGTTTATACCAGCCCCTGTTACGTCGTATTCCCTAGCGATGATGATTCATAATGCTTGCTGTTGTCTACAGGAATAAACGGTATGCTTTGCAGTTCCACTCTTAATTTGTCATCTCCTAATAATATTATAAAGATTTGTCATATGGCGACTGTCGCTATTTTGTTGATGTAGATATTGCTATTTGTGGTTCATAGCCACGACGTGAAACGGTACCGGAATAGCCATATTAAAATCCTTTGTTAGCTTGCCTCTTGATATTGTCGGACATCGCTGTTCAATATGTCAAACCAGCGTTACCAAACACTTCTCGTCATGCGCAAAATGACAGTCCTTTGAAATGGCTTCGATTGTAAGGACGCGTATTCCTTTTTATCCTCACAAAGCGGAGTTGTTAACATATTTGGGTTATTGTAATCAATGCTCCTTCTATTGTTATTCGAACGACCCTTCCGGATCTACATTATCCTTTACTGCGCCAAGTCAAGCCTCAGACAATACAAAACTGTCAATGCCCACGTAATCGTACTTAAAGTCGGAGGACAATGCGAAGGGTTGCATACGTCAAATATAACTCCCTGTTTCGGGAAAAGTTCTTCCGTACTTGGTGCCGAGCATTTAGCGATTTGCGTAAGCAATGATGATGGATGTGTAAACGCTCAAAATATTATAGCCTCGTCGATATTATTCCCAGGCTAAGCGTGTGACGTCTGCAAAAGCACTTCGTTCAACGCGTGTTCTGTTCAGCTGTCGTTTGTCCCAAGCGTGTTCAATGATCATGAAGCCTTTTATTCATGTAAGGCTTGAATTCCCACGTTTCTTGTAACTTTGATTACATTAACTCAGCCAGCGAACTGTCGCTTCCTTCACGCAATTTTGCGTGCTTTTAAATCAGCCTATATGAAGTAACATCGAGAGGCAATTGTCTTAAGCTGCAGAGTTTCGCAAAACCGTCACTGTGATGAACGTTTATCGTGGTTCACATATCACGAGGCAGTAGCAACTTTTGGGTCGTTGTTGTATTCGTGATAGATCTAGCATGTTTCTGCTCATTTCATTCGATTATAAGCCATGCTTGACTCGTTTTTGCTTGTGTATTTCCCATATCTTGATGATGAAAATCAGTGTTTGTAGTTCCTGTACGTGTATAATTTTGCCGTGTTGTAAACGTTTCTGTAACTCATGTCCGTGCTATCGATGCACGATAAGACGAGACTAAATATATTCGAATTACAGGCATAAATGACATCTTTTTTCTCCATATGTTGGTATTTTCTTGGGCGAAACAAAAACACCGGACCACGAGATGCAATTTTACTATGTGCGAGTGCGGGGTCCGTTGATTTACTGCATAACACACGAGCTTACTTCCTCGCATTTACTCCTAGTCAGTCACTTGCCCCGCCCATATTCAACTCCCGGCCGTGTACCAATGGTAGGCATACACCGTACCGTGCAAGGCGTTTTCTCCTAAGCCATTTAGCCATTTCTTTACCTTCTTCGCCAACTACTTCGAGGTGGTCGAAGACACCGCGTTCACAATATGGGGGTCCGGTGTCTCTATTGGAGCCAGTGTTACCTGGCCGTAGCGAGAGGGAACGGTCAGGCTACTTTCGGCCCGCCTGCAGCATGCAATCTATTCAAGATTTTTTACCGTTTTTAACCTGATGATGAAGCAGAGCTCCGAAAACTTGTAAACGAAGTTTCATTGGTGGGATCTACTGTATACAACTACTCTACATAGGCTACTAACAACAAGGCGATCAGGATCCCTTGGATACTAAGCATAGGATTAACCAGTCAGTAAAGAAGGAAGTACGTTTTCCAAGAACTCCATGGTTTTTGAATCGCAGTACCGCTAGGGGTCCGTCGTGATCGCGTTCTCCAGTCATCTTCGTTCAGAGAAGGTCCGGAATCTCAAAAACTCGAATAAGTGCGGCGGTGGGGAAAATCTGGTACCGGTACCTAGGCTGAGGATTGTACTGGACTGGAGGGTCAGGACTGAGCAAGGGAAGTCACTCACGAACTCTTTATTTTATTCACTGTTGAACGGACGTGCCGTGAGTACTGAGGTACCGGTACGTATTGTCAAGACATGGCTGCCGCGTTGCGTAGGGCATTGATATCTATAGACGGCAAAGTTCAGCAAAAGCTTTCCCCCACTTGGAAAAACCGCTGGAATCATCCTGCAGGTAGGCCAGATTTGTTTGATTATGGCCGATATTTCCAATGGCACATGAATGGAAATGGACGCCTGCATGGTGTAGGTAGGATTGGGCCCTGTTAAAAATTATCTGCGCCGGGGATTTCGACTAAACAAGAGACCAACTTGACGTGTTGTCGTTGCGATACGCTAGTAAATTGTCGGAGTTAACAGACAGTGACCCAAACTTTAGTCAAGGTTCTGTTTGCTCCAATCGCTCACTTTGCGGTAATTATACAATTGTCTCACTACTAAATGAGTCAATCTAATCAGTAAACAGTAACTCAAAAATGCTTACGTGGTACCCAGTCCACGCGGTCGCCCCTTTGGTATCACCCTTACAGGGAAATCTTGTCTTGCGCAGTGAGCCATCGGAGACCGAAATCAACAGGTCAGGTGGGAATGGTCTCCTAAATGTCAGATCCACTTCATAGATTCATAATTTCAGTCATATCATACCGCAATTTATATAACTGTTGTTTGATTACAGGTCCAAAGACTGTTCACTTTTGGTCACCAGTTGTGAAATGGGTAAGCCCCTTAACAGTTTTACTGTCTGATCTTGTTCTATGCCAGGAAAGACTGTTTTTGCACAATTGCATGGCCATGCCAATTTAGCCGAATTATTGCATGCGGGATGCCTTCCTGCATATGCAAGCCAGGTACAACTATCCCAATATGTGCTATGGTTATGATAGGATATGTGTTGCCTACTGCAACTGTATATATCGATTGACGATTGTATTTGTACAATGGAGAATCTTTTTAACCTTATTGTAGAAGCATACCATACATATTTAATCCTTGTAACACTAAACATACAAAAGGCTACCTTGTTTATTACAACAATATTGAGTAATTGCAAGTTTCCCAGGCTTGGTAGGCCTAATCCAATCATTTCGATCGGACCACTTGTGATTTCATGTGATAGGCCCATTGCGCAAAGCAATGTTGTACTGCCAATTCTTTTTCTGCTTCGCACTGTTGGTTCTCATCGGACTTCAGTGTCGCAGTAGACCCGTTTCAAAGCAGACTGAATTCTGGTCTTCTCTCTTAGGCAGCAGAGTTTATTGTGTAGGCTTCGGTTGCTCATGATGTACCTCTTATTAAACCGCCTCAATGACCTCCGCAGCATGTTGACCCCCTCTGGAGAATTCGCTGTATCCATCATTGACTTGATAGGTAAATTTATGACGTGATCAACCAGCTTCGTTATGATACATTACTTGAGGAAGATATGAAGAAGACACTTTGTAAAATGCACAATTACCGGTAGGTTTCCCGTGTGGCTGTGATTAGCTCTTTTTGCCATAAAAGATGAATATAATTTGTTTTCAGGGCTTGGTTATTGCAGGCGCCTCTGACTTTGCTCGGCCTGTTGAATCCCTCAGTCTAAATCAGTCGCTCTCGTTAGCATTAACTGGAACATTGTGGGCCCGATATTGCCTCGTTATAATTCCTAAGAATTATTTCTTATGTTCCTGCAATGTTTTCCTTGGAGCGGTTGGAACAACTCAAGTTGGACGAATACTTGTGTAAGTAATATTATGGCAGTTTGCCTAAAAGGTAGTACCGGTAGTTGAGTAGTTGACAAGACAACGTGCGACATTGGCCGTTGTTGTTGAAATTACTTCAGTCATCAGGAAATCATGTCTTTGCAGAGACAAATTTATCAGATTGTTACCTCGCCCTTTGTAAATTGATTTGCACCGTTGATGAGGCTCTGTTTTATAGCCCAAGTGATTATTATGTTCAGGCAGATCGAATTTGGTTCCCCATGGCTGAGTGAAGCTGCTTGGAGAGAGAAGTGCTCTCTTTATCATTCTCGTTACCACATCCTCTTTGTGTACACCCTGGGTACCTAATAAAGCAAACATCTTACTGACAATTTGAAGTCATGAGCTTGAGTGATGGACTGCGTGTATCTACGATAATCTTTTTAATGCGATATTTTGACAGGCACAGGTATCAACAACAAGAAGTCAGCGAAAGCGAAGAATGATGACATGAAGTGTTAATTGCCTAATTTGATTCAATGATATTTATTTTCAAAATCTGATTATGCATTGTCTATTTTATCTTTTCAATCACCTACTTTGGCCACATTATTTGTTGATATTTTAATGCAAAAAGTGATTGCACGTGAATTTGCAACACCGGTGTGTTGAGAATTCCTAAGATTAGGAGGACATATCGGCAATAATTGACGCAGTCTGAGTTGAGAGAAATCTGAATGCTTCGCCCAAATTACGCTTCTGGCAGTGCGCTATTTGGAGTAAGCCGTAGCAGTGGCGAGTCCGGTCAGATGAATGTAGTAGGTACTAGGTGGAGAAATAGGCTACTTACGAACCCGGGTCGCCGGATTTTAAGCAACGAAAGCGATAGTTTGGCTTTGGCCATGCTAAATTCTAATGAAACAGTTGCGCATGTCGCTGGCCCACGTAATAGCTTCCTATCCAAGGTTTTCGTATACCTGCAATTCGAGCAGGCCCAAATATAGGTTACACTATAGAGACTCCGAAACCTTAAACTATGGTTACACCATAGAATTACATTCTATGGTTACACACTGCCATCGACTTGGGAAACCACGAGAATACGGGACTGGTGGTGGAGCAAGAGCGCAGTAAATTCCGTAGCTCTAGTTTCCTTTTTGCCAAAGTCACTCTGCTTTTTGCAGCAATCAGCTGCAATGTCATACCAACGACACGCGAGCGTGTTGGTAGGTGTCGCTTCGATGATTGTTTTGTTGTGTTCTAGCTAGAGAGCATGTGGTGTTTCATAGCACTGTGTCAGTGTCACGTAGAAATAGCCGAAGGGGTCTCGCATGGAATGTTGTAAGTGATTTTTGGAAATTTCTAAGCGCTTTTAGGTACCATAGTCTACATTATGTCGAAGTTGACCACTATTTCGTTTCAGGAGTTTAATTCCATAGCCACTGTATAACTGTTTAGGCGCACTGTTGTATTGGGACTTTTCGTTTACGTTTGGCATCCTGCGCTTGTGAACAGACTGAATAACACGGTGCTGCCTGCTGCGCAGTGGAATGAAATGGAAGCAATATAGATCAAATGAAGAAAGTTCATAGTTTCAAGAAGTTAATCCCAGGGCAGGGCTCATCAGTACCGGTTCGTATAGTTCTATTTTTTACTTTATGCTCAAGCCTACTTTTGTGTGATAATTGGGTGGGCGTTTACTTCATGATTGAAATAACTACTGGAGCCTCACCATTCACTTACCTTCATTTGTTGTTGGTAGGTCTTCGCAAATAGGCAGAATTGTGCACTTGAAATTGGTTGACTGACTTTTCAAGTTTGAGACATGGATGGTGGACTGTGCTCTAAAAATATTTTCCACGCCTGAGTATGTTAAGTATGGAACCATCAAGCAGAGCAAAAAAATAGTTTAGAATGTTGTTGGTGTTAGTCAAGTCCGTTACATGCTTGACCCTGTACAGTCAGTGCGTTGGGGTGGTAATGTCAGACCATGCCATTTCCCTCATTCATATTGCATGGTATATTGTAATACATAGACCTCTGTTGTTTTATGCAAAGCGTTTTACTTGTCAGTTCATTTGGGATCATCAGATATATCTCTGTGTGATAGTGTACTGGCCTGTTTGGTATTCCCTAGCAATGAAATGCTATTGTTTATTCCATGGTCAAAACTGATCAAAGATATTTAAAATCAGTGATTATGGGCCTATGGTAACTGGTACTGAGCTGCTTAGTGCTTCGACTCATTGAGAAATTATTTAACTGGGTGTTTTCAATAGAAGCATTTTGCCCAAACAGATCTGCAAAATCAGTCCATTATCACTTCAATGCTTGATGTTTTCCATAACATATGCATTTACCACCATCGTACCGCAATACATGTATGTACCATTGAGGCCTAGCGTAGACAGCCAATGAACCTGGGAGAAAGTTAACTAATCACGGATATTTCAATCTCATGTTCTTGTATTTTGTTTGGTCTAACAGGGACTAAGTTTTAATGAAGAGAGACGGAAATCTGTGAGTCCGAAAAGTCATGCAAGATCTAGGTAGGAAGATGTTTGTTATTTTGTCCTATTTATAAATTTTTGGTGCATGCATTAATAATTAAGACTAAAAAAATACACGACGTTAATTGTGCATAGGCTGAAGAAGGAGGAAGCAAAAGCACAATAAGCTTACTCATGGCCTACTCTAGGCCATGGGCTTACTCTATATAAACCTTTTGCGCTATGTCATCTGATAATCAAATTTTTTAGTTTACCGTACTCTTATCTACAATGGTCCCCGTCACAATGTGTGATAGGCCTATACAATATGAGTACAGTGACTATGGTAGGCTGTTTATGGTTATTTACTGTATGTGGACTTACAATGGATACCGATGGTTTGCAGGCCTAACTATTGATCTTGACTGCTAAACTGATTCTGATATTCCTTTTAGGTCTGCTAGTGCTGTATCTGCGATGTCTGCATCTGCATTTGCACTGTTTGAAAATATTCATGTAAGTAAACCTCCATGTTGTTTCTACTTCTAAACGGTTCAAAGAATCTTAGTAGTGGCAATATTATAGTAGGCCTAGCCGACATTGTGATTTACTGTAAAACAGCAAAATTTGCTCACAGTTTTCCAAAGCTGTTACAACGAGATAAGTTGAGAGTTAGATGTTTGTTTATTTAAGCTGTATAATATTGGCTTGAGTTTGTATTACGGTTAGATATTAGATCAACTCTAGTTAGTATTGCTATATGCTTTGCTTTAGTCATTGTCACCATAAACTATCTGACAATGTGATAAGCTGGTGACACTTATAAATCAAACAATAGGGCCAAGACCATTCAAGTTTTGGAGTTAAATTGCAGCCGGTTAACTATTGTCAATACGATTACTAACATCATTGGCTGAGAGAAATGTCTGATTTAAGCGCTTCCAGTCTGCCAGTCCAAGGCTATCCAACGTCATCCTTTGCCAGAGTTGCAAGCAAGGAAAATTTTGTGGGTACTGAATCCTGACTCCTTGTACAGTACGTTACAGAATTTCCTATGTGATAGTATGATTACCCAGTTAACCAGTGGTCCAATCATGGCAGCAGTGTGTGTGGTGTCAATATCACCAGGTATCGCAGGTCCTTCTGGTTTCACAGATATCACCAAGGTATCGCAAGTATTGCCTACTTTCGCATCTATAATCAATTTCCAACACAACCTTTGGATCAGTTAGGCCTATTTACAATAGTTGGCATAAAGTTTATCGACTAATGTCCATTCAGCGATAAAAGTTTATGTGCTTTATCTGTTCAGTAAATAGGCCTACCCTACCACCGTAATAACTCCATTCAAAAAAATTGTCAGCACGGATATCATAGGTGGTAAAATTGTGCACACATCATTATTAGCTGTTTGTGCAAGTGTACGAGTTCGTCTTATGATAACACTTTTATGCAATATGCTGATATGGTAGCGTTGTTATCACCAACTCGCAAGAAATAAGAAAGATGGCGCACTGAAATTTTGAATTCATGAGAAGTTGAATACTGTTTCCAAATGCCAAGTGTTGGAACTTGGTTTCTCCCGACCCTTCCAAAGATTAATCCTGTTGTATGAGGGTTATCTGTCATTAACGGAATCTAGAATGGCGTGTACAGGAATTTTTGAATACTTTTGAATCTAGTTCAACTCACAGTTTATTTGGATAGGGTAATCTGATTTTCAAGACATACTCATATACATATATCAGATCTTCCGGCCTAGATCTTTGTTGATAAACCCTTTCTATGATAATTTGATTATAAGCATACCAGCAAAAGTAGAATTTGAAGCGATTTGATTGTTACACTAACCAGCATTTGTATATGAAAAAGCAAGATGCATGCCACTGATGGTCGTCTCACCCCAGAACAATCTGTTTCATCTAGTTGTGAACTATCATAATCGCGGGGTGGGTAGCGAATGACCTGTGCGTAGCAAGGTTGTGGTCTCAATTTTTCGGGTTCTATTTTTCGATGCTGAAATTAGAAAGGTCGACCTCTAAAGGGTTGTTGTCGACCCGCCTATATTACGCGATATGCTTTTTATTCCAGCCCGGTCACACGGCGATTGTCGTAATTATATGTTTCAACCGTGGTGTAATATATGAAGGTTTCATACCTATCTAAACGCCAATAGAGAGCTAAAGATATCACAATATGTATATAAAGGTTCTGATTTTAGTTAATTATTACAATGTGTTCTCTCTCGTATCATAAGTCTTTTGGTGGCGTTCACTTGCATCTTAACTCCTTGCTCAATTGAATTGAATACGATGACATAATGATTAAAATCCTTTGTTGTGTAGTTGCCATCGTTTCAAGGTATTATGTGACCCGAGTCCCCTTTCGGGAAATACGGGATGACAAACAATGAAACATACCTCCGGTTCAACAACACTGTCACTAATTATTCTGATGTTTGATAACGGCAACTGGGGAACACTGTGAAATATTAAACTTCCTGTAGGCCCATTGCGTTGGCCTGCGTTATGTACATACATATCGTGCGTTGTTGATTGTGTCTGGCTAACTATGCTATCCCGCGATTTGCGTATTGAGGGTCGAGGACATTGACGAGGCCCATAACGACGTCAATTCGTAGCCGTAGGGTTGCAATAAAATCGTAAATTCACTTATCAGAAATCAGCGTACGGCCAACATTTGTACTGAGAACGAACGCACTTCGTGTCGTTACTGCTTCCATGTACTAAGTGCGTGGTTGATTTCAAGCTTTTCAATCACCGAATTGTGCGTTTCCGACGCCGACTGTGAACACATATTAACCAGTTACAATAGAAGGGCGACTGTGATTACAAATTATAAATATGATAGCTAGCATGAAAGAAAGCGGTTTTGCATTTGCTATATTCACTAAAAAATTTTGCTGCTTGCGCTTGATTCACAAAATGCGGGTGTATCTTCTTAATCTGTTAATGTCTGAGTGCCACCAGAAAGGTAGACTCCCATCAAGATTTTGTGAAACTTAACCAAGCAATAACAAATTTTTTCCATGCTTCATTTTTATTAAAGCCATAGTTACATATTCACAGTCTCCTTTTAATAACAACCATTGTCCTTCCCCAACTAGCTGTGAACCAAAGCTTTTCATTTCTAAAAGGGCTGTGATGCCTGAACAAAAAGTGGAAAAAACATTTATATATATTGGAAGCGTTTCATGTTTGATCTGCATACCGGCGCTGATTGCGATCATGGTAATTGGAACGTGGCCATGGGCGAACTCGGTCATCCGTACACAACGATTGAATACGTCGAGGAGGCGGGGTCTCAGACTATTGATAACTAAACTACGTACAGTTATCTATACTCAGACACGCGATTGGGTCTCGAGACGAGACGTCACGTGTATCAGTCTCGCCACTGTTTCCAAAGCAGAGAGTGATAACATGCGCGTGTGACATACACAGTACGTAGGTGGCGTAGACCATTACATCATTTGTATTCAGACTCCCACCTCACTGAATAATGAACAAATCAAATATTGTGTTCACTAGGTGGCGCACTTTATTGTACAGTGCAGGTACAATATAATTATGTTGTAGGTTACTGTGGTTTGTAAGTTTCCGTTGCGATATGGAGACTTGCAAATCCGTGGTTGAATTAGTACTTTCTAGATTAATTAGAGCGTTATCTACCATTTATTGGTTGTAAAGATTACGCCACACTACGTGAGCGAGAATGATATAGCCGAGAAAAACTGTAAACTCCGAATAGCTCTGCGTATCGCAAATTCATGACTTGGTTCCGAGGCTGGTGCATCCTGTTTGCACTCATGCAGCATTCCATCTATGCTACTATTTCATTTCTAGTAAAACACAATTTGACATTAGCGTATGGTGGCGGATTTTAATGAAAATGCGGATAATATCCTTGCGCTATTTCCGTGCCTGTTACCTCAGCGATGAAGAGCCTCGTGCGGGCTTCGGCAATTAGCGGACTCTCGGAAAAATTGCGGATACTTCGCCTGCTAGTGTCGACAGCTGTCACATATTTAAAAACTGAATTTTGTAGTGATACTTTCAGGCTGCAGGGCTTAATTAACTATGTCTGAGCTTGTTAACCTCAGAAGCCTGAGTAAATTCATAGCGTGAATCCTCATTGTTGAGATCTGACCTTGTGTGATGTGAACGAATGGATTTGTGAGATCTCCGTCTCCACATCGTCCGTTAGCCATGTAGATAAAAAAACTTTCGGGAAGTCTAATACCCCGTTGTCTGTTGTGCGAGCACCGGGGGATACAGTATCTGGCCGCGGTATCGCGATGAAATCCACTGATCTGCTATAAGTAGGCCAGGCCTACTCATTTTGCTGGAAGCCGAACAGGCATCTAGCTAATGCGCAGAATGGAAGAAATACGGTACTTGGTCATTCTGGTTCATTCCTGCTTCCCGCATGCGATATGCCCCGACCGACAGTCAAACCGGGCCGGTCAGTTAGTTCGCCTGTGGCTGTCAGTTGCCGAAGAGACTCTTTCAATCGCAACACTCCCACCTAGCGACGCTTTGGCATTTTCCATTGCGGCCACTAGGTAGAGATGTTTCATTTGCTGAAGCTGCCTCGAGTCCGTTGATGTTACGCCCATGAACATGTAACCTGATGGTTTGCTTACCGTTACAAGTTGAAAGCTTGAGCTTACTGAAGCTGACGTCGGGTTCCAATCTACCGAACACTAATTAGCACATCATATATATATATATGTAGTAGCAGCACAGTGTTTATGCAGTGATACTTTATTCAGTGACTGAGGCTCAATCATAGCAGGTTCTACGTTCTAGTAAGAATGATTGACGTTTAGCTGGAATGAGTCGATCGCAACTGACCTGGATTTTTATGTAGCTGCTATTTTTCTCTTGAGTATTGAAAGGAGGTCAAGTACTGCTACGAATACTCAAGTTTTTCGGTCGTATGCTCTGTGTGGACTTGACTTAACTTCGTGTTGTAATCATGCTAGAATATGATAGTTCATCGTTGTTCCGAATCGAGTCCAGTGTTGTTCAAGGAAATGACGTGTGCGCAATTGTGTGACAGCTTGTCATACTTGAGATTTATTGGCATCTACCAGTACTTATGATATCTGATGCATCAGTGTTCTTGTTTGCCTGAATGAGCCAGAAAGCGTTTTAGTGTTATTCTAGCTGCGTAGCAACTTTCTTGATTGATCGAAAATTTCCAAAATATTGCATGGCAGTATGCAGTCCTTCCCGTGCGAATTTGCTTGACAGCAGCTTGCGGCTGTTGAATAATTACAAAATGTCATCTTCATCACGTGGTAACCCGCGCTAAGATATTTGCATGCCTGTCGACTGGTGCAAGAATTCCATGTAAAAGGTGTCGTTTATAGCTTGAGAAGAGTTGTTTACTTTCCAGATGAGCGTGCGGTCGGAATTTCCGTAATACATAGGCCTACATCACGGAGCGCGGCAACCGTAATCTAGCGTGCGGACTTATCCAAATACAATGTACAAAGGGCAGATTAGAGTTTATAGATTAGTGCTCTTCGCGTCATTTGTTGTCTACACTTCCAAATTTTGAGATTCACCAGTACTCATATGCAAGGCATTGAATTGGCCGATTATTCATATTCGTTAAGTGCACGTTTACGGATGGCCGTTACCACGCTTTGGCGTAGCCCAATTCTGTATGAAATGGTATAAGATGGTAGCTTCCATAATGACAATAGTTACCTATTGTGTGCTAGTATTATTACCTATTGAATGAATATTATATATATTGATTTGTTTCTCGAGCTTAGCTGTGGCGAATGAAATTTGCTGTTCGTAGAGCCACGATTCCAATTTCGCTTTTTGCGACCTACCCTCCGACTATGCTGTTTTCACGTAAGCTATGATAACCCAAAATGCTACTGGCCGAAGTTATATTTGTAACCACCCTTTAACCTTTGAGCGGCTTTTAAATGACACGCATACGTGAAGTAATACACTGTAGTAGGCCTACACACCGGGTGCAGGGTATAGGGTATAATATAAGGCCATAAAGACTGGTTATGAGAAAGTTATTGTATGACATAAACATGAACTGCAGTTAATGATGGACTCCAGTTTCGTCAAGCGATGCGCTGCTTAATTAAGCCGCGTGCGTCCTTAGTGACTGTTGACTGGAGAGCGTGACTCATTAAATTTGGCGAATTTCCTTTTATGCAAACGAGGTGTGCCGTCGAAGAACAGTAATTTATAAGTTGCCTACAATGACGTAGTGGCAACTTGTGTAGAAATGATTGCGAGACCGGAAAGCGGCGCAATGGTATAGTTAGACTGTAACTAGTCAACACATCTTGCTGTAAGTTAATCTGATTGACCGCCTAGATGCGCTGCTTTCTGATCGCTGCTATACGTATCATCGAGAAATGCAGAAATGTGCAGTCGCGCGTAGAAATTGTATGGTGTCAGAGAGTGTTCACGGTATTGATAAAACTTTAATGGGGTGTAACCCTTCTTTAGGTAACATTGCTGCTGCTGCTTACCGTGTTTAGTTCGTTTATGGAGAGCGGAGACGTGGTAGAAAACTTCTTAGTTTAGTTTATAGACGCCTACAAGTCACATCGAATTTTCGCATCAGGGCAAGTGCAGTGTGTAAGCAGTATTGTATATAGATCCAAAGGCGAGCACGGGCATGTCTTTCATCAAAGGTAGTATCATAATGTACTCATCTTTGTTGTGTGATATAGTTCTGCAATGTATCATATCAAGGTGAAGATAGACACTCATCTACAATACAGTAGCGGGTAGTCACTTGAGATTTAGTACGTAGATCTTCGAGTATATCGCTTGGAAGAGACGTGTCTACTGTTAACTGTCATACAATTTGATACAGCGCACTCAGAAATTATTTGAATCTTAGTATTAGCCAAAGTGGACCGCGATGAACACGGTGTGTGCTGTAATCCGGTTATTAACTCTTGTGCCAGCAATATATGATATAATTAATAATGACAATCTTTTGATGACTTGGGTTATTTGAAGTTACGGGACGTAGTTATTAGAATTGGACTGATATAATTATGACGCTTAAGAAAGAAGATGTGGGGTTGTTTAGAATCCCTGGTTGACTTACTGCTGCTCTTACCAAGTGAAAACTCGTGTTACATACATGTAGTCGAATCGTATTGCAGTACAGTATGTGTGTTGATGTGGCGAGAATCTTGGAAAGGACAGCTAAGATGTTACAGGTAGTCCAATCGTATTGCAGTGTGTGTTGATGTCGAGAGGACAGCCAAGAATGATTTTTAGGCTGATATTTTCAGTGGTTGCTTCAAAAGCAAACAGAATCGATTAAATGTTAAATGCCGTTTGGATACGAATTTACTGTATATTTGCATAATTAATGCCTGTAATTTAAATAGAATGATCTCCATCAAAGCAGTTGTTTGGCTACGGTGACGTGGCTGACATAAACAGGTCATCAACCCTCTGATACCAACGCATTTTGGAAATCTTACTTTGAAATGCCTGTGGATACGTTCTAGCTTAAACTTTCAGTGTAGGAATTTTGTTGCAGAGCTCGTAGTTTTGGTATGTTCAATTGGTGATAGTCTCATAGGCTATATATAGAGTCAACCATGTCTTTCGGTGAGCGAGAAAGTGTGGGCGATACGAGACCGATCGGGTCTGATGACGAAAAAAACGATTTATTTGTGATCACGCCACCACCAACCGAATTCACGGACATCGACACACAAGTCAGCCGACAGTCTAAAAATCGTCTCAAAGGTATCTGGAGATTTCCGTCACACAATAACGAGACCCGCACTACAAATGTACCAGACAGTGTGCGACGCAAGTCCAACTCGATGCCCTCAAGTCGAAGTCTTGGAAATTTAACGGTTTTGAACGAAGGGACGGTATCGCCCGAGAAACCTCAGTTACAAATTCCGAAGATGATCAAGAGAACGTCGTCAGTTCACGAAAAAGATCGTCAGCGTCATCTCAGCGATGAAAAACCACGAAGTCGCACGCCTCAGCCAGTCAGAAAAATTTTCGCCAGAACAAGATCTAGCTCACCACACTCCGTTAAGCACAATGGAAGTTGGACTTTACCACGCGACGTAAAAATCGATACAGATACCGAGTCTTCTTGGTCTAAGACTATGAAGTTTTTGGGACGAAAAGCGGCTAGCTCGCCGTTTTCATTAAACACTGTGAAATCGTCTAAAGAATCGCAGCCAACGAATTTGCAAACACAAGTGAGTAGAATCGGTGGGGATGTCAGGCATAGGAGGGTTCACTTTGCACCGATGAAGCACCTGAGGTTTGCCTACTACTGGAGACGTGAGGCATAGCCTAGGCTATTTGTGTTCACGTTGCATCGGTGAAGAACCCGAGATATGCGCGGTGAGGAAGTGTGCGTGTAAGCAAATGTGTTGATTGATGAGGTGATGTTGATGAATCCAGGACCACCCACAACCTGTTTACATTATTAAGTCACCTGTACGGTAACATTCGTTCGTCCGAATATGCAGAACGCCTGTCTAAGGTCGATCGTGAATAGTCGTTTAATTACGGAATGCGTCCGACGACGCGCGCGAAAATTTTGCCGGGCCTAATGAATTATGCATTTGCCATCACTGTATTCTTCAAAGTCGATTGATCCATTGATGGCACACGTTCGTTCCGTGTGGCTCGAATGCTCGTTTCCCGGTATGTTCGATCGATATGTGGGCCTATATTGCGGTCTACTTTGTCATTCGTCTTGTGTTTGACTGATCGCGTCTGGTCAAGGCTAATATCTTGTCCATCATGCTTTATAGGGGTGTAGGGCTGTAGGCCCACTGTTTCGAAGCAGAGACTTCAAAAAATTGGTAACAGTTCAACTCTGCTGGGCAGTCAGTATCGGGGGATTGTTGTGGTTCCGGGCTATAAACCGGAAGTAGGGCTATGACACGTGTACCCTAAGCGTTGACCTGGCGTAGGCTATATGACCTTAGTAGTTGAAAACGCGTAAAAATAAAAAAAAGAAGTGTAGGCCACAGGCCGGGAAAATGCAAAACTTTCGCAGGCATCGGATTCATCCGATAATAATGAGATGATTCTACACGTAGCCCATATAGACAGACACGATACTATAGAATATATTCGGATAATAAAAATACGAAGGAACGTTCCGTCGCTGGTGATATAATGCAAGCAGATAGTGGGTGATCCTGGAGTCATCATTTTATCAACATCACCTGATTAAGCACATTTGGCTACGCCACCTACACTCAAACGTTGAAGCTACCGCGCACGCAAAAGTCATTCCCAGTCGCGTTGATTATGCCCGTGAGCTAAGTTGTCTTGTCACGCTCGAATGACGATCAATATTCTTGCGAGCCGCAGTCGAAAAGCTTTCGATTGAACAAAAGTCACTCTGGATTGAACAAGCATCGCAGCGGCGACTACTTCACTTGTTACTCCGTTGAGTTGGGTTGGGCTTGGTTGTCATTGTATACAGCGAAAAGGGTTGGCTTCGGAAATTTATTGCGTTAAATTGCGTACCGTTATTCAGAGTGTAGACATTGTGTGCTGAGGTCGTGAGATGGATAGTAGGCTTACTGACGAAGGGAGAGATCAGGTCAGTTTACTGTCTATCTTCTCCATTGGAGTATTACAGTATTGAGTATTCATTGACTTGCATGTACAGTGCATATATTGAACTTACAGATGGCTGCTGTGGCTGGAATCATGGCAATGTCATCACTCTAACTTTTGTAGCCTGCTTACCACTTTTACCATTCATGATGATTGGTAAACAGCTGGGCTGTGGGCGCAGACTGCTCGGCGTTGCTATGCAAACTGCAGCATACTGTATGAAGTCATAAAGGAAAATTTATTTTCAGGGAATAACGGAATTGGGGGAGAACTTGGAAACGGCAGGCTCATCGTCCACAGCTGATCTTGTCCAGTGCGATGGCGTCGATAGTTCTGGACAAGTCACTAGCGCGGTGACAGGTGAGCTATCTTGCATCACATTTTTGATTGTTTCTGTTCCAACTTCGAGCATGGTGGTTGTAAATCGGTATTGTTACTATCGAATTGCCTTTGTTCAAGCCCACTAATGCGTCCCTCACTTTCAACATGAGTCTTGAGTTACAGTCAGTACAATATTTGTTGTTTGTCTTGTGACGTCATGTGTTTACTCCAAGAGTCAGCTTGTTGGTGCAAGCTATACTTCAGAGCAGAAAGAGCAATATCTTCATTTCTGATACCTCTTTACAAAGCGACTGCTATACTTGCAAAGAGTTAATGTATTCCATCAGCTTGTTTTGTTGTAATCGACCAAAACCTTCATGAATCTCATCCGAGGCTGAACCTATATTGCTGTTCTGTCTCTTTTTGAGTATCGATTAGTCTGTTTGCACCCTCTGAACCGTGAACGCACGCCGCTCACTTGATTATATTGATTTCCGAGCCTGCCATAGATAGTATAGTAGGGTCCTCTATACAGTATTAGGTCGTCGATGATTTCGGAAACATGTTTTCATACATCTCATCTTTGTATTGCGTGAGCTACTGTATTTGCTTCAAGACGTACCGGTACCCATCTTCTTTCTGTATTTCATGCTTTGTTTACAGTAGTAGATCCACAGCCACCGTGGTTCCCATTCATTGAGACGAGGGATGCGTACTCAATGTTGTTATTTCGATACCGATCCATTGTTACCCTTATTATGAGATAACAGTTTGAACTAAACATGACGTATCGTGTAGTAGCCTACAGGACTAACAAACAACAAAAATTCTCAGCTTTATAAAGTGACAACAGCAAAATATGCTTACACAGGTCAACGATGATTCCACTTCGTTTTGGCAGTAGACTTGACGCGTTCTATGCGATTACGCATGCGTCTCACGGTGTTGCATCTACTGCAGCACCTAGATAAATCCCGTGCATGCGCTTGCCTTTTTTTCAAACGTATCTGTCACACTTGGTTAACAGGTATCTTTCTTTGGTGTTCTACCTTAGAAGTCACTGTCTTTGTGTGATGTTGTATGATTCAGCCTTTCGTATACGTTGCTCAACCACTTACCGCGCATCGTAATAAAACTGACATGTGAACATTTCTTCGGTAGTTTTGATTTTTTGTGATGTCTGAGATGAGATACTATGTTACAGCAGGCTCCGCCGGAGCTTCCAATGATATGCCCGGAGACGTGCCAGATGGTGCATTCCCATCCAACGCCGCACAACGCGAACATCTCCGACAGAAGATAATGAAAATCAGGTGAGCTGTATTCATTTTTACTTCGGCGCTACTGAGCCCTACCTTAGGTGGACGTGAACCGCAATAGAGATTTCCATTAGTTTGGTTTGGTGTAGTTCCCTTTCCATGGTCTTTGTGGCTATCAAGTGTCTATTGTATACTCTGCGTCACACTTTATATGGACATTGAATATAATATGCCAGTAGTTTATAGGACTAGACCTATCAAGTACTCTACGTTTATCATCACTGGGTGTGTGGAGTCTAGCAAACACTATAACCTATGGCTATAATGCGGGAGTACGATTTTTTATGAGCCTTCCTGTAAGATAATTCCATAGAATGTTCATCAGAGGTTGGAGAATCTGATAGCTTGACTCATTTCTCACTTTTACATGCAAATTTATGAGGCCTTATGGCTTACCTTGCCATTATTCAGGTATTCTTCACCCCCTAATTCTAAAAGAGGCATGCTAGTCGCTTTTGGCAAAATGTAAAGTATAGTTGTGTTCGCAGGATATCGTTGCTTTTAATTAAAGTTTCACTTATTTAAAAAGGGTTTTGTTGAATTTAATTGCGTAGCGATATGAGGAAGTTTGATTCCATACAATCGGCTTGAGTGGCTGGAGTATATATCCCTTTTAATTAAAGTTTATTAAGAAGCCAGTCTCAATGTGAGTCCAGCCATGATGTAGGCTGGCTTAAATTAAGACTTGAAAGTAGTTCTTGTTTGGTACAATTTTCGTGACGTCACGTTACAATTTTTATACTACCGGTATTGCTCACAGTGAACAGATAAAGATCGAGCAAGGTATGCGAGACGAGAACGTTGCGGAATATCTGCGACTTTCACACACAGCTGATAAACATCAAGCCGTAAGAATGAAAAGTGTCTTTGAAAAGAAAAATCTAAAGTCAAAGGCAGCCGTGGCACAAGTAAGGATGTTTTAAATGTGTATCCCTAGGAGTGCTAGGACGTTGGTTAAATTATAAAGTGTAAGTACTTGGGCTCCGCGAGTCTTTCCTACCCAACATCGGTAGTGTACGGCCGATTTTACTTCGCTGTGCGAGGTACATGATAAATCTTGCCCCGTTGTGATTACTTGATCTGGCCATGCATGTAACAATTAGCAACGCCGTGGGCATTTATGGTTTCGATAATGCTATTGAATCAGCTCGTACTGAATAAAGCCTTTGCTAGTGAGGTGATAATCGGCGAGAACGCATCTTTCTGGCTTGCTGAAAGTGGGGTGATGTGCTAAAATTCATTGACTACGAACGCTCCTTATTTCGTGTTTTGAGTGTATCTTCAGACTTGGTATTGAAAGCTTGTGTCCTTTTTTCATACAAGACCGACGCATTTTTGGCTTCGTGACCACACCAATTTTAGTGATTTGTTGGGGTATTATTCAGTAGGTCATGCTGTGACTTCAGTAATATCCCACCAACTTACTAAAATTGGTGTGTCTCGGTTATAGTAAATCGCTTTGAGATAATGAGCGCGAAGTTACCTTCGATCAACCAGTGTAACAAATGACCAGTACCCAATCGGGGTTCAACGCCTTTCATTAATACAATCACAAAGACTTGGTTACCGTACTTCTATTGTACAGTAGGCCTATTCAAATCCGAACTTGATGAAATTGTACCAAATATTTTGTAAGGTAGTATAATATACAAAGGCTTTACGTGGTCAGTAAAAAGAATTTGTTTCCGAAGCTCCTGCCTACATGCCCGTACTTGATAATTTACTGTTCTTTGTGTACGTGTCATTTACTTTGAAGGCATGCAATATTCGGCTGCTTTGTCAACTTGTACGAAACGCCCCCTCGTAATTATCGCGAAATTTCATGATGCGTGGCAATATTTTTACTCGACTGACAACGCAATTAATGCTACGCAGTTTTATGATTGAGAGATCGACTGTAACGTGTATTTCTAAAATACCAGCGAAATGATCCTGTGAAATGGCGCTGTTTTTGTTGACATTTGTTATCTATGTCACAACGTGTGATGTATCGAATCGATATCGATCCAGAGATGAGCTGTGGCCTACTTTAGTAGTAGTAGTACCTAAAGTAGGCCATGGAGGAGCGCCTCTTTTCACGTGTAGAAGCGATATTGCCTCTGGCTTTATAGACTTGGCTGCACTAATCCCTTCTGTTCACGGACAGCTCATGCGTGTCGGACATGGTTGGATGATTTGGATTAGTTTTCAGTCTTGATTTCCATGATTTGCACACAGTGGCGTATCTGGCAGGGGAAATGGTGGTTTTTCAGGTCGTTGTGACGTCATAAGCGGCAACATCGTGCATATTAAATGAGTATATGTATTGTCTAATGCAGTGCACATTTACCGCTCATTCGTATGAATGCAGCAAGATGTTACTTAGCGGAAATGAAGTCATCTGGAATAAATTATTCAATGTACATGCATTCCAGCGTCACCGACTTTGTCAACTCGGACGTGCACTGCGTGCGTCTTAGATGACGAAAACGATCGATCATGGAATTTGATAAACATTATATGACACGACACGGGTCTCATTCGAACCGACTGGCTGCTACGTGTGCCATGCTCGAGTAATATTTAGGCTCAGAGCGACTTATGGAATAAGGGATTATGTCGTGAGACTCTTCACCGACATATTTGCCGGTGCGTCCAGTGACTGGCTGACAACGTACAGCATGTCTGGTTGTGTGCATGTCTTCAGTAAGCCATGTCTGCACGCTGATCCCTGCACCAGTAGAAGATATTATAAGGAACTGTAGCACTGTTTTTATGGCTGAAAGTCACGAAAGCACATAGACCGCTACCACAAATTTGCAGACTAGTGTTAGTTCCGCTGTTTCGATGCACTGAAAAGCGAGCTATATTGAATATCTTATGGAAATGTGAACGTGAAGGCGAGTTGAGTTGTTGGAAGCTAAATGGCTTACATGAACGTGACTGTTGTAGATTGTAGGTGATTGCAATGGCGCCATCGAAGTCTAATGCAGGATACGCAATCGCAACATGTGATCGTTTGTGGTACGCAAGATGGTCATTCGATAAGCGGTAACAGTAATCGGACTTTTTGTAACAAGTAACTTGAATTTAACGTTTACATTGCTCCTACTGGTTTAAAAGCGGCTGGATTATCGCGACAATTCCTTGATGCGCAGTGTTGTCTACGTTGCAAATGCCATTGAGCTGGTCTAATGCAATAATGCGATTGATCCGATGAATAGAATACAGACGCAAATTTGATGCCAGCGGAAATCATGTTTGGCCAGTACCAGTTTATTCCACATACACCATGCTCTTTCATGAGCGTTTAACAATGTCTAATGCCGATGCTGTTGTAGCACTACGCCCGCATAAGATCCACGCATCCAACCCATGATTGGTATAGGTACACCGTAACTGATGTTCACGGCTTAGGCGTATTCGAAAAGTTAACAGAATGAATGACGAACGATCAGATATCGATATCTATTTCCAACTGATAAACGGGCAGAGTTTCGAAATCTGCTGAATACTTTCGTGATAAACCGAGGCTGGGAGAGCTCAATTTGTGGTCATACTCTACTCTTATCTATCACAAATAGTTCGAATGGAATTCCTTAATGGTAGTTCATCGAGGTATACCGGTAGGGCGGTAAATACAGCATTACGTATGCCTTACCATGCTTCCAGATACTGTGTTTGAAAGATAAACCAGCGCGTTTAGTAGATATATACTCTGCGTATGGAGGTGAAACCTGTTCTGGACCGTAAACGGAGCTTGCGCACGGAAACGACCTCGCGTTTGGTGCAGTTTTTAATTGCTGGTGACTCCGACCCCTCATGAGTATTTTCTGAAACCTGCCCTTTTATTTCAGCTTCAAAAAAAGCTGGATAGTTACCATCGACGCTTGAAAGAGCTTGATAGCAACGGGAAAACGCTCGGAGGCAAATTCAAAGATGTCCAAGCCAAACTTAACGATATCTCTGGAGGGGTCGCAAGCAGCGTACAGGTCAGTAGTGTACTATAATTTCTCAAACGTTAATTCTGGGACTCGTGTTATCGTTGCGACCACCCCAATTGAAAACACGGGGAAATGCTTCACAAATCTGGGAGAGCCGTGTGGGTTAGTTCATGGTCTACTTTAGTTACCTAGAGCAGGCCATGGTAAGTTAGTCAGTATAGTCGATTTGCTGTGTGAACTCTTTCCCCGTTTATTAACCACATGTTATGTACAGACGAATGCTCCTATCGCTAGAAACCATCCCGTGGGAAATAGATGTCCTACAATGTAGCTTACGGTTGAATCGCGTATGGTCGGTTGAGTTTGTCATTGCTGATTGCCTTGTATATGAAAGCTCATCATCCAAATAGAGTGACTTCACAATCTTTCACAGTCAATATCCACAGTGGACTTACGCTCTTGTTAGTTCTCAGGGTGTTATATACTTGTGCTATAAATTCCATCATCACTGCATATTAGGTGCGCTGGTAACTTAAGTTTAACATTACCAGTCTTGAGGTATGGAAATCAAGCCTGTGCTAGTGATAAGGCTTTTGCTTGCTAGGTTTGACGCGGTTATATTGTATCTCTTGCAGGGTATGATAACGAACAAACTCGGAAAGACAAGCAAGAAGTTCCCAAGCGTAGATAATATTCCGTCCTCACTGAATAATGAAACACATGGTGATGAAGGTAAGGTCTTGTCTATGGTAGAACCACGAGCGTGGTGGTATTCGTTGCCTCTTGATGTACAGTACTGTACTTGCGGTAGGCACGTGCTGTGTTAATATAAATCGGTTTCAATGTATGCCGCACCTAAAGTAGGCAATGGCCGCGCACTGAAATTGTTGATCGTGTAGTCTGTGGCGGGTTTTAATCGCTTCCCCGTGAACTTAGTGGCGAACTCAAAACAGGGCATGTGACACATCACGCTATGCATGCATGGTCTTTTCTGATTACTGGTACAGTTATATATATACAATAGGCTTACCGATTTTTATACTTTGAATTTTCTTAGCTGATTGCGCAAGCATATTACACAGGTGTTACCATGCAGGGATTCATCGTATTTTTCACCTTGCACAATGTTGCGTAATATTAGGCAGAGAAATCGCTTGCCTTATATTTTAATGGTCCATGATTATAGACGAGGCCGTATCACCTTATTATGATTTGATAGAGCTAAGAATGTTGTTATGTATACCTTTAATCTAAGCTATTAACTTATTAAGGTATTCCACGTACTAACAATGTACAATAATCCGTTGCCGAATTTGGAAACCAAAACCCGGTTTAATCAATGGTGAAATTTTGGGAGATCATAAACCTTTCACAACTAAGTTCTCATCCTGCCTGTAGCGTATTTTACTGCAATTAAACGGCTTTGGAAACTCTTCTCGACACAAATGATGATAAGCTACACTGACGGGGCCGTACTACAACGAACAATTACCCACGTGATTGTTCGGATGAAGAGGGTGATAAGATGTCACACTCACATCACCACACGTCGCTCCCTATTGTTATAGCCCACTACCATGGCCTACTGTAGGTTCTACTCTAGGAACTAAAGTAGGCCTTCTCCCCTACCTATACTTGGCTCTCTTGAAGATTGCGTTGAAACTGCAACGTGGTGCGACGTTTCTCTACAGATATAGAAAGATCAAACAGCCTTGATAACGTCAGCGCCGCAACGTCTGAATCTGGCGAGATCAGCGCTGCTGAATATCCGCAATCTACTCGAAGTCTGCCTCCACAACCTCCGTCTCCTCATCCTGAGGTGGCTCAAATGAAAGATCAGCTTGCTGCAATACAACGACAGCTGGAAAAGTTCTCGGTTAGTTGTACAGGCGTAGAGCATATATAGAAATAGACGCGAAGTCTTAACCAACTTAACCGATTCCAATTTAGTTCGCTGTGCATCAGATCTAACGCAAAATTTTAGTCGAAATCTTAGCACATAATTATCGTGATTTAACCTCATCTCCTGGTCCTGATAATCTTAGGAACAATTCCCGTAACAAGGCTAGTTGGCGTCAGTTGTGTACCACTTGTTTCAAGGGCAGCAATTTGCTAAAATGAGGGTCAAGTTTGCCTTATTATCTTGTTCGAACTACCTTATTACTGGACGAATTTCATGAAAGCATACGCTTCTACAGCTTACGCCTACGAATGTAGTAGGCCTAACAAATCTGATTACGTCATCTTTGCGGTTCGGCGACATCCATTCTTCATTATGCCCGTAAGCCCTTCCTTATTCTAATGATCTGTCTGGTGTAAGTACAGTAAGCTTCTTCAGCGTTATATGACATACTTTTATGGTAAACCACTTTTCTGCAATACTTCATCTACACTAGAAAGCCTTTACTTTAGTTAAATTATCATCCTCTTCGTTACCTAACGCACAGGGCTTTGTGCTAGTGTCATGGAGTTACTGTTTGAGTTTGGGTTTATCATGGCAGCCATTTCGACAGATATTGGAGGCTCGGTGTATGAAGATGGAAAATGAACTGGACAACTTTATGACGAACGTCAAACAGAATATCACTTCGTGCAAAGAACATTTGGGCCAAAGCAACGACCGGTAAGAAATTTTTCCTCTGCCAATGAGGTGTTATTTTTGATATTAGGCCTAAACTGTCAATTCCCCGCCTGCATATAGTATTACCGTATTCTTGCATGGTAGGTACTCCATCTTGTCGGGCCAGATGCATGACCTAACTGAGTTACACAGGCGAGAAATGGAATTTGTCAAACAAGATTTGGCGAGCTTAGAGGAGAAACTGGAATATCATGCGCAGGAACGGGCCAGAGATATACAGGTGACCACTCAAAGTTGTCATTTAGTATAATAGCAGTCACAATTCTTTGCTAGCTTGCTAACCAATGTGATCAAATAGTACTTGATTTGGTAAGTGGTTGACGGGCAACCTTTTGTTATTATAATCTCACAGTTGACGACGGAGAGGAGATCTATAATTTTGAACTAAGTCTCTAATGAAATTGGCAGGGTGTTATAGCTTAACGGTGACAGGACGTTATACTGCCGTGATCGGCAACCATCGGCTGTCATAAATATACGGCAACAGCTAAGAACTTGATGACTGGTGGTAACAGTAATGCCGTTGATAGCAGGGACACTGCCATAGGGGTTAAGGCCTAGACCCCCTCCCTCTTTTGAAACCTGAGATTCTTGATATTCTGTAGTCATACTGGTCCGTGAACTAAGCTTCAAGCTAACACTGAAGAATAAATGTATACTGTTTGGCGAGGTGCTTTGCAGGCGTGCACGAGCGTTTTATCTAGCTACGAAACAGCACAGATCATCTGAAGTCATCACCTCCGGTGAGAAATAGTGCACACGGATGACGTTGGTTTCCCATGTTCCCCATGACTGGCATGAGCACAGTGCACCCTAGTGATCACCTGGTTTCCCCATGAGCACAATGTTTCCCGCAAGCACGTGGTGCCACGTGGGTACAGTTTTCCCATAAGCACAGTGTTCCCCGCGAGCACGGGGTTACCATGAGCTCGGTAAAACCACCAGGTGAGAAAAACGATGTTCACGAAAATTGCTTATTTTCAACTGTTGAGTTGAACACACCCTTTTCCCAGGCTGGCTGCGTCCCTAGTTATAGAGTAGCTTAGCTAGAGCAAAGAGAATATGCAGTTGTTGTCGTTGCTAAACATATCCTTTCCTTAACCAAAGTAATTTGAGTAAAGCTTCCGTGACGAGCCAATTAAGCTATATATATCTTTTGCATCAGTGATTATGTGCTTGACCAATTAATGACATATCAAGATTGATTTTGGTGAGGGTGTCCGGAGCGCAACAGGCTACTGTAGTTATGCTGTTATATTACCTTGCCAATTTTGCGACTTGCCACATCAGTGGGTTAGGTGCTAGAGTTAGGTGCTACCAGCAGTTAAAATGTTCGCTGGCCGGAAAGCATATGTATATAATAATTAGGAATTTTTGCGTTGTTAAACCCTTCGCACTTTAAAATCGATAATGGGGTCAAGGCACTTTATAATCGATAATGGGGTCAAACAAACTTACTGAATTAGTCGAGAGGTGGGCGAGCGTATGCAAACAGTCATCGAGCGTCATTTCCGTTCCGGCGTGGGATGGGGACAAAATGATTTCATATTGACACCGGAAAGGTTGCGTCAATCGTTCCATTCAGCCTTCACTAATACCACTGGATGGATTACGCTATGAGGAGATGACACTTGCTCGCGTGCTGTTATGACTTACAGTTGCTAATGTACAACTCGTTAGGTTGCTTATCATAATGTATTATATATGTGTTACATCGATGGTTTGTGCACAGTAATAGCCAAATGATTGCGTTTGTATCGTTGACTTCCTCTTATTGAGAGATTGCGTTGGCCTACCTTTGCATTTCCATCTGTTATTCCAGCCACCGTCATAACTTCACTGTAACACCACTTTAGGACATCCTAATCTTACTTCACGCTACCAAACCCGAGCTGCTGTCTTCAGGACTAGTCAATAATAGCAAGCAATCTCGGTGGCTTAACATGTTCATTTAATTTTCTTGTTTGCAGGAAGCGTTGGAGACTTGTCAGACGCGCATTTCCAAAATGGAAGTTCAACAACAGCACCAGCACCAACAGTTAGTAACTATGGAAGGATTCGAAAACGCAACCGTTAAAGCATTAGCCGGGAAGCTAATCAACTTATTACTTTCGGTGCTTGCGGTCTTACTCGTGTTTGTATCTACGGTGTCAAGCATCATGATGCCATTTGTGAGGAATCAGGTTAGTCATACCTAGATAGTCGGTTGTCTGTAGACTGTACAACCAGCAATATGCTCATTTCACGTACGCACGTGTGTTTTATCACGAAACCGGCCCTGCTTTGAAATTTAGCTGGCATGTTGCGGCCGTGGTCGACATGGTCGTGCTATTCGCTGTGACCAGGCGGATCTACTATGTAGCCTACTATGTGAACCACCTCACATACACGTGGTATCTCCACAGATCACCACAGATTTAGCGTCCAGCCTTAGTTTATTGAGAATTAAAGCATTCACTAGCTTTCGGAGCTCCGCTCCTTCATCACTATACTTGTCATAGAATTGAAATTCATGTGGTTTATTTACTTTGCAGACTCGAATTATTATCACTGGCGTTTGCGTGTTGCTGATAGCCCTCTTGTATCGTAACTGGACGGCGTTGACTTTAGGAGAATCGTGGTGGCGGAGGTAACGCGACAGCAACACTTACGTCTCGCCGAAGAATTTTTTCCTTAATTCCAACTTTACTGCGACTCGGGTCAAGTGCATTCACGAGTCATGACTTAGACTTTACTATTACTACTACCGCTTGCGTTATGGTTGAGTGACTGAGTCAACATGCATTGGCGCTGTTTGCAATGATTTATTCGCGCCCATTGAAAAGATAGGCTGTTTATGATGTTCTACAATGGACTTGAGAAAAATAATAGACTATTATAATTTTCTACCCATGGACGTTTATCGGGTTCGCTTCTTCGCTACCTGCCGGCGACTGCATGATGTTACCCATGACCATGATGTGATGTCTTATTCGTGAATCCATTCATATATAGCTTTTTGCGTCGTCGGCTTACTTCCCGCTGCCGAAGTCGTCATCTCTCTTCCTGTTGATCTTCGAAGGGTAATCTACTAACACTGCACCTATTTTTTTCACTGTACGCCGCGTTAATTTAGGAGTACGATAATGTGAAACACTGTGAAAAAAACTCTATTCGAATAGTGTCTATTTACGTTGGCGCTTTTGCGTGATGTTAACAAGGGGGCTGTGAAAATTTTATGGCATAATTTATTACTCGGGGTGGGGATCAAAAAGGTGCCGTAACTCGATAAACCTTGTATGAATTTTATCACTTGTTTATTAAAAGCTTGTAATCCTGTGTCAAAAACTTAGAATAGACGGTAAACCCTGTGAGTGAGAAGGATTTTATCCTCGTCTATGGAGATAATTTTAACTATAGCGATTGCGTAGTCTTCACGAGTTTTTGGTGCGATAAACACGCTCCAATAGTCCAATCAGAGACATTCTTCGCCTCGCAAAGAACGCGGACGGAAACCAGGCTTAAGCCAGGCACATCTTATATGATTCATTTTTGATCCCCGCCCTTAGTTAATTAATGCCATGGATCTTTCGAACTAATCTATCGCTATTTCTATAGAGCTGTTCTTATGCAATAATTTTTCTTGCTCCATGACAACCGCGAGAGTGCGCGCGGGTATAGGTGCTGCGATCCCGGCATGAAAAGTCATCAGCTTGATCATGACGTCAGCCTCGACTACGCATGCCTCGGTTTGACTGAATGCAATTGAAATCGAATTTCTTCGCTTATGTATTAATACAGTGCTTAATATATTCCCATGAACTGCCGACCACAACGCGGTACATTCAATGATTCAGTAATGACAGAGTGGCCCGCGGTATGGAATAACCAATCGCCTGCCTTTGTGGTCTGATGTTGGGGTTGCTTGCTGCCGTGTTTGTTTACTTGATGCGTATACGGTGGAGTCTCATCTCTACACATTGACTAGCAGACTTTAAACCATGCCGTCATGGCATCAGATGTTGCGAATTGAATTGTGTTTTGTATGCAGAATGGGAAATTTTTAATAAATGCAAAATGCTCTTTGAATGAATTCCTTTTTAAGTTAGGCTAAGATTCCGATCAGAGGATAATACAACACAGGATCTAGGATCCTATCCGATTCGCTCGTTAACTCGTATTCACGAACGGTCTTTATCTACTATTGTGGTGGTGGTATTGTTTTGAATTCATGGTGTCTTGAATTACTAAGGCCATATACGCCAGGATGAATGCTTAATGCGCGTGTGAATACTGCCGGTTCATGACTAAGTCTTTGGTTTGACTCGATAGGGAATGGAACCCGGATCCTTCCGATCAAAAGAAGGACAGTCGAACCTCAGAAACATAAGTTCAAATCACTGCTTTTACTGAATTCAAAACCCGAAAACCGCCACTTATCTCTTGTTCGCCAAGCGTTAATCGTCATCAGCCCTGTCGACGACCCCCTTGAAATACTGACCGTTCCGGGCATGGTGAACAGGAAATGTAAGCTCGAGTAGTAGACACTGTTAGGTTCAATGATGTCTGTAGCGCCTTCTTCTGGGCCTTTATCCTAGCCTAGCTCTTTTGAATATAAACGATCGTCTGGAGTCAATTAGTATAATCGGAGTGATAAGTCAGATTGAATGCCTAATTAATCTGACGTCGTGGGAGTTGATTGGTATCCGCAACAGCCGATACTATACCAACGCTTGTGGCTGTGCGGAGCCACAGTGCCTCGAGCCTGTGCAATTCAGAAACGGCTGCCCGCTGGCTGTTTCGCATTCTGTTGCCTCGAGGCCAGAACCGTCGTAATGTTATAGCCTACCTAGAGTATTTGAAATAGAAGCATAGCCTACCATTTTGAGTTCGACAGAGTAGTTGATAGTCAGGCCATCATCCTTCCACGAGGCTGTGTTAACTAGTTTTCAAAATGTTCAGCATTGAACAAGTACGCCTAATTTATTAGCCGTAATCCTAGCGCAAGGTACAATCATTTTCTTCTGTAAGCTATGGCGTGGTTTGAATATGAAGGAAAAAGGTGTGCCGATGTAAGATATGGTATATAACGCGTAGGCTATGTCGAAAACACGGCGCGCAATCACTGTATGTCTGAAGTGTGATCGTACCCAAAGATCTCTCTCTTTCTCAGGTTGTACTCTAGCAGTGTAGCATGCTTGCTTGTGTAGCCGGTAGCTGATTGCTTCTTTCGTACGCTGACTGTGTTTAGCAGAATCCTAACTGTCGCTCGTCAAAACCTAAGCTAGAACCGACGTCATGGTCTGGACTAACAAATACGGATGTCACTTGATCTATTATGCTGTGTCCTGGCTTACATGGCCGCGAAATGATTGCTGGGAGTTTTGGGATCCTATTATCTCACGAGTGGCTCTTGGGATTGGATAGACCATGGCCTATTTTTTAATAGGCTTACTTCTGCTTATCCGGTCACCCTAAAGACCTACGGCTTTGCAAATAGCGTTCGTCTTTTATATTGCAGAAGTTCCTAACAGTTTGTCAGGGATATGTTAAGACAGTTTGTGAAAGAAGTGGCATGGTAATCGAATGCCGATGTTGGCGTCTATTCGCCGCTACGGCACAGTGATTTTGATATTTGTCACCTGTACAGCGATTCTCCTATCTTACGATGGGTGGAATACTTTTGAACAGGGTGTTCAGATTCCCCGCACCACCGAAATAGACGATGCATCGCAGGAGGGGTCGTATTACGTAAAATTTTCTGATCGAAACGTGGCACCAACGAAACAAACAAAATCGGAATTTAGAAACTTTTCGAGCAGTAAGCGGATACGTGGGAAGGCCATAAAACCACCGAGGAAGGCAGACTCCCCTCTTCACTATACTACGAAATTTCCACCGACTCGACCTACGCAAATAAGTGAAAAAAGGACAGAAGTTAGGAATACATGGAGTAAATCATGGCCGCAAATCCATATTGGAAGTGAGTTAGATATGTTAGTTCAAAGTGTGCCTTTAACTACTATGGTCATGTACACTAGGGAGGTATAGTGACAAATTCGTGGGCATACAGCTTACATAACTACCCCAGTGTGTACCCGCGCTACTAAATACCAAGTAGCCTAAGAGAAACTCTCGCTATCAATTTCTACATGTTCGATAGACTTGGCCTAACAAGCCTCAACTCTCCTCGAGACGTTGAGGCATTATCGGATATTTGCTGGACATAATTTCTGCCTTTGGAATTACTTTATGCTTACGTGAATTGCCCACCCTGGCCCCAAAATATGCCAGACAATTAATCTGTTGATGAAGGAGCTTGTGGTCGGTCTGATAAACAAGGCGGGGCACAAAATTTGTTACATGACACGTCCTTTCAGATACTATTACATATAAAATTTATTTGCTGGGAATATTTCACCCCCAATGTAATTTCCATACCATCGGTCTTCTATACCATCAGTTCAGTTCACCCTTCCAATGGGACCCCTCCTTCTCTAACGCAATTCTCTGTTTCGTAGACTGCAGTCATATCGAATACATCAACCGTGGACAGAACTCGGAGCATCAATTTGAGGCCCAGAGTTTCCCAACCACTGGTCTAATCAGCTTTCCTGGAAGTGGAAACACTTGGACTAGACATTTGATACAACAGGCCACTGGTTTATGGACAGGCAGCGTTTATATGGATCAAAGCTTATATGAAGGAGGCTTCCGGGCTGAGCTGGACGATTGTAATGACAAAGGATCCGTTGTCATTAAAGGTGAGATGGTGGCTTGCATCAAGAATGAACAAAGGAGCTTATTCGATGGAATGATCCCGTGGCAAGCTGTCAGGTGATGCCGAAAGGAAGAGGTACCTGAAGAAGGGTGTCTCCAATAAACATGTTATCCCTATATATTCAAGTCACGTTGTTCCGTTCACAATAGCTATAACATTTTGACAACCCACTTTGCTAAGGAATACAGGGATGACCCGCTGTACCGCTGGCCAACGCTTGTTCGTAAATAGGCCTAAGTGATAAAAGCCATACCTACTACAAGCGTAGTTCCATCCACGGCCTACTTTATTTCTACCTAGATCTAAATCCATCTTTGAATGAGTTACAGTCAAAAAAGGCCATATGCTTAATTTACATGCATGGTTATGTCGTTTACAACCTTTGCAGCGCACTATCCCATACAGGGGGCACAGTCGTACTGTAAATTCGATCGAGCTATCATCGTGATGAGAGATCCATATCGAGCAGTGTTATCAGAATTCAATTGGAGGACGACCAGCAAGCACACTGGAATTGCAGACCCACGCTTATATCAAACTATCTGTAAGATAGCCTACGCTCATGCTTTGATCATACAGTAGGCTAATAATTCCAAATCGCAGCGAGTACCGCACTGCATGACAAAGAGAGACGCTGAAACCTACACACTGGTATATTAAGTAATCTATACACAGGTTAGGAGACAGTTAACGGAAGAGGCATCAATTAGCAATTAACGGAAAAGACAAAACAACTATTGAATTATTAGGCCTGAATACCACAGCTATCCACGTTGTAGGCTATGCAGTCAATTAATTCGAACCATCCATGCACACTTCTAAATGCTCCTTACTCCATGCTTAGGGCGATAAACCTGAGCGTTTATGGTTTCCTCGATGTAACAGAATTATGGCCTCTGCGACAGGGATTTCTTGACTTCCTGTTCTGCTGTTCATCATATGTAGACCTATACGTACACACACAGTATATGTATAGCCTATATTTCTACCTAAGCCTATACAGTTTAATTTGCTTTGGCCACATAAAATAGCCAATTCTAAAAGGAGACGCCGAACACACGAGTAATTATTTTCTTTGAGCATCTACTGCAATATGATGAAGCATTTTTGTCAAAATGTAGATGTCCAGGGCGAACTGTTGGAACTATTAGCCATAGGCGATACCCGCATCTCTCACTGGGTAGACTATTGATAATAATCTATTGCTACATTCTAAGCATGGAAGAAACACGTCATAAAAAGAACAGAAACGTGGCTTTCCACCACCAGAATATGGATTGAGAGGTTTTACACGAAGACGCCAAACCACGCTGCTAACGAAGACAGTAACCCATTTCTACGAAATCCAGCTTCTTCGAACACGCTGCTGATGGTGTCTTATGAACGCATGAAAGAAAACCCCGCCAGAGAAATGGAACGAATATTTAGGTTTTTGCAATTGAAAACGTTCAGAAGACACTGTGTAGAGGTTCGCTTTATTATATTTTGCAAATATCATTGTTTGTAGCTTGCGATACCAACGTTATACTCGATACCGATACTCCTAATCTCTGACGTCATTATTCTTACCTTTTCAGGTTGGCCAGGCGGGTAATTTCCGAAGGAAATCCTACAAGTCAGAATCGATCGATTGCCTTTTTGAGAAGTTTGATCTCAAGTCTACAGTCGAGAAAAGTATCCGGATTCTTGCTGACAGAACGATTGAAATAGGCCTAGGTGACGTCACGACCGAATTTGAAGGTCCTGGCGGCGAAGTCGTTTCAGAGAAATGTCGACACGCTTGAGGACATCACAATTTTCTATTAGTAGGTCTACTCTTCATGTATGCAGTGACCCCAACACGGCTGACGGAATGCCGCGAAAATCTCACCAAACCTTGTAAGAAATATAGCTGACCCTCAGGCAACAGTGATGCAATGGAACAAAGTCTTCAATTTTTGCAATACCGGAGATTAATCTGGATCCCAAACTACTGAGATATATAGATCATGACTGACTCGCAACAACATGGATTGTGGAAATTTTTGACCCATGCGAGAATGGAGGAAATCCCTGACATAACACATATTTTATTCACTTCTATGCTATTGCCATTTACAGCATCGTCTCTCGTCGTTGCAGTGGTTGTCGACATCTATGCATACTTGATTTGGCCATGTGTATTATACTGATTGCTGTCTAGTTTGGGGGCCGCTGTCCTTGGGGATTTTCGCCCTCACACATATAAATTTTGGGGTGGATGATAGACTGCAAGGTAACATATTCGATTTTCCACCGAGTCATGTGAAGGCGTTACAATCGGTATTTAAGCCCATATCGAACAGAGCAGTGTAAAATTGCTAGCGTCACCTACCTACCTACGAGATAACAGCCGATATATCGTCGCGAGTGATTGATTCGCGCCCCATTGGCGACCCTATATGTTGTCTACCTCTACATCTCTTCTGTGACGTTAACGTTGAACAAGGTATATATATATATATGAAATGGTTTGATTTCAGGCGCTGTCAGTTGAATCTGTTAGTAGGCCCACGCTATGATAGTTATCACTTATCAGGCATGTTACGAGTTCTATTGCATTACGCGGAAACAATCCCAAAATATCACATTCTGTGTTGACTGGAGCATGTTCCGTCACATTTCGTTGTTAAAACAAGATGTGCGTCATCCGTTCATGCAACAGTTTATCCCGAAACAAAAGTGCTTTTACATTATGCGGATGTGGCGTTGGATATTTTACTAGAATTACAGTAGGCCTACTACAGGCTTCTATAGTGACTGTCGTTACAGGATTTCGAGACAGAAGGATTTTCAGATGAAGTTTGAATTATTCTACATGCAGAGAGTTCTTATTTGTGTCCTACTGCATATTATCGGTAAGAGTAATAAAGTCACAAAGATGGTATATTGAAGACCAGAATCCGAACTGCAAACGCTACTATTACGCTAATGATAATAAGCTGCAACGACGCTTCATTGCTTAATTCAGCTTGTTCAAAAAAATTGAATGCCTACATCGCGTACAGGTTCTTTTGGCTATATTAGACCCTCTTGCTGACGTCGGCATACACTATACATGTTGCTCTTTCCTTTTTCGTAACTTCATGATGAGCAATGCACATTCAGCATATGCGTAAGCCCGATTTCGTCACAGCTTCCTACTTGAGAGTCCATAGAGTTCTGTATATCCAACGGGAGGACCGGTCCGTTATCCTTCTGGTTGGATGGTGTAGACCTGTACATGGCCTACTAAATTTAGTAGGCCATGACCTGTACTATTTTTATACAGACATACAAGGTCGTGTGTTCAATATGGAGTCGGCATGCTGTATAAATGGGCTTTTGGGCCATCCGGTAGTGAATAGAACACGACATTTTCTTGATAGGTGCGGATAGCAATCAGAATGCTACTCATCGATGCAGCAACGGCGTGATGATCAAATCAGGCGTGGTTTGCGACAATCACAATGATTGCGGTAACTGGGATGATGAGTGCGATCACTTTGAAGAATGTCGTCCAGGTAATTAAATCATTTAACTAATGGCAATTTACTAACGTAACAGATAGCCTTCGAGTAGTGGCGAGCCCTCGTCTAAGTAGAAAGCGTAACGCGAAGATCTTTGTTGCGTAGTGCATAGTAGGGCAATAATGGAAGCTACATAATAAGTGACGTTGGAAGAGCACAAAGCAGGAAATATCTTATTCCAAACGTAGTTCAGATTCATGGAGCAAAACCCTGACATAACGAATATCTCATTCAAGTTTATTTGCTCATCAGACCTGTAGATTTATATATATCCGCAACAATACAGGTGTTACATAAACGTAATTTTTAGGACAACAAGACACTTTGTGTCAGAAGCATCCATGTTTGAATGGCAAGACAGAAATTAGGAGGAAGCAGTTCTGTGATGGAGTCTTTGACTGTCCTGATTTCTCCGATGAATGCCTCTGCAATACACGTACCGAAGAAAACACGGTGACCTTCGAACTATGTAATCAATTAGTATATCAAGAGTTGAATCAATGTTGCGTTGGGTATTTCCAATGCGAGACTCAAGGCGCCTGCATTCAGGGCGATCGTATATGCGATGGAATAGAACACTGTGAAAATGGACGAGATGAAGCGAGTTGCCCTAATGTTAACTCCTTGAAAACATTGAAGTTAAATTCATCGAGGGGGTTGTATGGAGTGGCAGACTGTGGAGTGAGCAATCACAGTCACGCAATGCTCCATAGCTGCAGGGGAAGTGATCAATCACAGAACAGCAACAATAGAAACGAACCCACCGCGGCTGGCGACAAGAAAAGCAAGTGCATCGATTGGAGGAGACTGCGCGACAAGGTGGCCGATTGTGCAGGTGGGACTGACGAATGGGCGCCAATAGACATGTACTGTTTCGACAACTGGAAGGCATTTTCTGAATGGAACGATGATGGTTGTCGTAGAAATGAAACAGTGACACCTAGCGGTTACAAAAACAACGGTAGAGGTCTTGGCGATCGATGTAATCATCATATATCGCGAATTGTATCGACATCGCAGCACATGTACAAGATAAGGTCATACTCATTCGTGTTGGTTGTACTCGGAGTTGCCACCGTTATTGTTAACAGCATTGTTTTCATTAATCAACTTGTCTGCTATTGTAAGCGAGACCGATCTCAACAGAGTAGTGCAGCGTCCTGGAGCAAATCTGCCAATTCTATATTAGTCATCAACTTAACCGTGTTATATTCATGTATAGGAGTTCTCGTGACTGCAAAAGCGATCATTTCATTTGCGTCATCCGGTAGATATTGGCAAGTGTCTGCTCAGTGGAGGGACAAATCTATATGCCTCTTTTCAACTTTTCTCTTTTGTACAGTCATGGGCGTGATTGTGTTTATCTATGCATTTTTGACTACCGTTAGGTTATTCACAATTATTTATCCCTTCAAAGTAGTAAAAATGACTTGTATATATGGCATACTTGGCGTTTGCTGGATTTTGCCAATAACCATGACAACTTATGTTGGTATCGCTAGGTCGAACGAGTTCGCGACTATTCCTAATCTGCCGCAAGTCAACGCTATCGTGTTGGAAAGAGATCAGGTCGAAGAAATCGTACGTCGAAGTTGGATTCTATACTCAATATCTAACAGCAGTTTCCCTGTCTCTGCAATCAATCTGGAACATCGTGGTATCCAATTGATGATGGATTTGTTGGCAAGTTTCGCTCCTAACTTTACCAAAGGTTGGCAATTAATGGGAGCATTTTCCTCAAACATTTTATGCATCCCAAAACCTATCGTGAAGATTGGAGAGCCGGGGTGGGAAATCGCAACCGTTATCATCATCACAAACACGATAATATATGTGTATATATCGGCGACATATGTTCATATCTTCAAGAAATTAACGAATCGAAAATTTTGCTGCTGGAGACCTACCCGTAAAGGAACACTTAATAATACAGCAAATATTGCTTCAAGAGCAAGAGAGAAAGAAGATCGACAGTTGCACACACGGATATTTTGGATGATTTTACTAAATATGTTAACCTGGTTGCCAATTTTTACGGTAAATTTGGTTTATAATTTCGCACCGAACGTCAAAATTCGAACTGCATTTATGGAGACGTGCTTAATGACTTTGCTATATGTTGAAGCCTTACTAAGCCCTTTCTTTTATTCGAGATTTTTACGGGATATATTTTATACCGCGATTTTTCGTCCACTGAAAAATCGTCATACTATATGCAAGAATGCCATAATAAAATGAAATATTTTAAGGATTGAACTACTTTGGGAACATATGTCGCTTCATCCTTGTTGTTGACACCATCGATATCGAGATAGAAATCGCTTCATTAATAATAATGCTTACCGTTCAGTTGGCCGAGTTATTTGACTGTACGCCTTCTGATCGGGAAATTGCTGGTTCGATTCCAGACCGAGTCAAACCAAATTGTTATCCGTTTCTAGCCTGCTGGGACGTCAGTTTCGGAGAGAGTGCAGAGTGTTGTGGTTGTGATAGTGATCCAGGCTATTAACCAGATGTATTGACACGTGCACCGTAAGCATTGACCTGGCGTACATGCTGACCGTATAGTAGTTGAGAACGCCGTAAATTTAAAACAACAACAACAATAATAATAATAATAACTTTACTAACTTAATTATAGACTTTGTCCTTTCTTTGACGTAGGCCTCCTTCTAGCTCACCAACGTGTATGCATTGGGTATAAGCACCATTAAAAATTGGGTAGAACGAAAGACTGCACGCAACGAAAGCATTTACCACGCGGTAGTGATCTTCATACCTCCCCCCCATTGTAAGTAGAACAGTGCTGAAACGCCAAGTAGAAAGCTTCCTATTGCAAATCTACTTAAAAAGTAATCGGAAAGGTTACGGTCAGCAATTGCTGATAATAGAAATATGTGCACCAATCCAAAGGTACGTGTAGGGGCTGCTATTTCATTAAGCTATACTATTGATGTCGAAGCACAGGCAGCGGGCAAAAGTAATCACGATCAGGTGTATCATCAACACCCGTAGCCGCGTCGCTATATTGAACGCTACTCTGTATTTGATTAGGCGCCCTGTAGTATGAGATATGGTTTTGGAAGCTATCTGGCTGTCGGCATTCTTCCAGCTCGTGTTTTGTACACAATATAGATCCACACTCTAACTATTTCCCGTTCTTGTCTTGCAGAACTAACCTGGTCTTCTCAGTTCTATATACCATCCTCCACAGCGAGGTCGGCGACTATAATGTTCAGATTGAACGACATGCCTACTACAAGCCGAACATGATTCATTTAATGTCATTATCCCATTGGTATGAGATGAATCGATGCCTCACATCAGCCGTTCATGATCCCGCGTTGCTAACACCATAACCTAAACTTTTGACGGAAGTATTTCGTTTGAGTTGCTCACTATTCAATGACTTGTGGCTCGTTCGTCACAACGCATACCTCGTTCTTCCCGACGTTTGGTCGTTATTGATGTCGCATGCAATTTTCAATGTCGAGTCACATGCGGTTCTTGACCTAACACAATAGTGTAGTACCAGGAAAAGCAGTATAGGATGCTGGCTACAACGTATACGCTGTATATAACTAATTAGGTTATAGCGAAGTGGGTGACTATCGATCCATCAGGGAAATTCCATGTAGTTAGTGCAGTTATCTTCGTGTGCGTACCCTTATTAATCACTAGCCGAGTGGTATTGACAGTCCGCTTTCTGATCGGGAGGTTCTGGGTTCGATTCCCGACCGAGTCAAATCGAAGACTTTAAAATTGGTATCCGTTCCCTGCCTGGCAGTCGGTATCAGGGAATTTCGGAGAGCCGTGATTGTACTAATGATCCGGGCTGGCATAGGGCATTCGAGGACATAGGACGTTGCATGACAGCAGTCCACTGTGGCAAAGTACACTATAGGTCAATAGAATATTGACAAATCGTAAGGAAGGTCATTTAGGAACGTTATTTGAATCACTTCTGGGTATATCTATAAATACCTTCGAAGGGAATCTATGAAGGTGCCAGTGCATTTGTAATTGCAAGTGGCTGTAGGCATATGATGTTGAAAAAGGTTGAAGAGCGCTGGTTTAGAAATTCATCATCACATCCAAAGCTTCGTTGATTGTGGTAGTTGTTGTTGTTTGGGATTTACGGCGTTTTCAGCTACTATGGTCATGTTTACGCCAGGTCAATGCTCACGGTACACGTGTTGATACTTCCAGTTTATAGTCCCGATCACTTATCACAACCTTAACCGTCTGCAGTCTCACGATAGTTAATGCCAATCAGAGAGGAACGGGTACCAATTTAAAGTGTTTGATTCATTAGCTCTGTGCTTCCAATTAGGCGGTTGATTTTCCTGAAAAAGTGTCTTGAGTTTCGAGAATTTGTAAAGAATAAAAGGACAGGCTATTAGTCACGCAGTCGGGCATTTCCCTATTCGGAAAATTTATGTTTGCCAAAACTGGTCATAGTAATTAACTGGCTATTGGATGTGTCCTTTCGCCAAATTGTGAATCCTGCCCATGCCCAGAAACAGTGGAACATTTTATTTTGTACTGCCTTAAATACCGTAAACAACGGGCCATTCTTTTCCGATCCTGCTTTTCCAATCATCTTTCTCCAACCTTAATAAACGTACTGACCCACCCTAACATGGCGAGACCAGTTATCGACTTCGCCCTTGGTTGCAAACGTCCACTATAGGTAAAACAGCTCAAGTCATTTTATATATTGTGTTGTGTGGTACGATGTGAGTGTGTATTGTATTGAATTGTATATGTTGTGTATGGTATTGAATTGTATATGTATTGATCGTGGCGCAAAAGGCCCTTGGGCGACAAGCGCCACTTTCCTTATCATAATAAAAAAAAAAAAAAGAGTCATAACAACCAACCTGGTGTAGGTCAATTAATATCTGAACGAGGCTGGAACCCATGAATGCACTGCGTTATCAATATCATTCTCATATGTATAGTAGGTCCGTATCAATCATCTTTTATGAAATCCTTTTTATCCCATTCATTTCTAAGCCTCCTATATATGCATGTAGCATATGTGAGAAGAAATTATTATTTATAGATAATAATATGTATGTAGAGTAAATATTTGAAATACCATACCATTATGATCGTTTTCATCTTCGCACGCGCGAAAGCCAATTGAGGACAGCATAAGATGTTTAGCCACCTATCTAGTTATATGATCGCCTTACATAGGAACCGACAGCTCGTCTATGTTGTTATGCTGTAGAATAGATCAGCTGTGTACACGTCAATGCGATATATCATTACTGTGTAAGACTAAGGAGGAATAGTGTATACCAAGTTTACACTATCAAAGGATTGGTTAAGCTTCCTGCTCTTCTTATGTGAGTGGACTGTGTAGCTGTTGAAGGGGGGTGGGGGTTTACACACTGTTCGCTAAAGATAGTTTCAGGACACTTGTGGTGCGGGTTTCGGTATTGAAGAGAAGGTTCTGACTTTACTAAGTATGATAGGGCACCGTTCAGTTGGCCGAGTGGGTTAGACTGTCCGCCTTATGATCGGGAGGTTGCGGGTTCGATTCCCGACCGATTCAAATAGAAGACTTTAAAATTGGTATCTGTTCCTCCCTGCTTGGCAGTCGGTATCGGGAAAGTGCGAAAAGCCGTGGTTGTAATAGTGATCCGGGCTATAAACCGAAAGTATTGACCTGTCGTAAATGACCTTAGTAGCTGAAAACGCCATAAATTCCAAATATTATTTAAAAAAAGTATGATAGGGCATATGCTGCATTGGTGCAGTGAGTAAGTGCGGTTGACCCACCGCGAACCCTGCCTGTGTCGTGTGGAAAAGAAGAGAGGGTATAGAGTGATCAATCCTTCCAAACTTCCAAGGATCAATGTGCGCATTACATAAGCATAAAAACGTCTCAAAAAGCAATATATAACACTTTTTAATTTGGTGATAAATGCGACTCGTGTTGTCGTTTTTGTTTTGCCTTTATGGCGTTATCAATTGGTCAGGTCATGTATACGCCAGGTCGCAGGCACGCAATATAAATATTTCCAGTTTATAGACCGGATCGCGGTCACAACCACAACTTTCCGCACTCCCCCGATTCTCACTGCCAAACAGAGGAGAATGCATATCCAGAGTTTGGTTTGGCTCGGCGGTTGGGAATCGTACTAGGGACCTGCTGAAGAAATACTTTTCCTGTAGGCGTACCACAACCCTTTTCTGGAATAGATCTACTGCCCACGCCTAACCATTTCCATGAATCTATATGTCCGCCATTTGAGCCACCGTCACAGTCATAGATAGACAAAAAAATCCCCCTCACACCTTATATGATGCGTACTTGAGCCATAATCTGTCCAACGTAAATGTCATTACCAAGAAGGATCGTCAGGCGAGATGGTGCATTTAAAAACCTCCCAGGCCATGAATCAGTTCGATTAAACACGGACATGAATGTACCTATCGATGCATTGTTTACAGAGAACCATCTGTCAAAAGCATCTGCCTAAATTCGCTTCGGAATCTTTCCCACGAACATATGTATCAAGTTGTTATCTGTAATCTATAGCATTAAGATGGCGTGTTGGATTAGTTTACTGTCTACGTTAGATCAGTACGATTTTCGGTATTGAAAGGATAATTTAATGAGTACACACACTACACAGATAGCCTTTAACATCGTACAACACCAAAGCGGCGATCTAGTTGCGATACTTAGATGCAGCGTTAAACATGTTTGAGAAAGCGGTAAAGCAATTTTGATGCGTGTACTCAGCGATTGTAAAACAAATCGATCGTCGAGAAATCTCAGTAAGTTGAACTGAGAATGGATATTGTAGTATGAAGGTCAATCTAGGCGCGTTCGGACATGACAGTTTGGAGTCTGTGCTCCGGAGGTTTAACCGTTACGCATTTTCGAATAGTACTGTATATGTCAGCGGCAGGGTCAGTCAAAGCTGTAGGATACAAGGAAGTGTCGGATAATGGTAGCTTTTCTGAACACCACGCATTTCAGCTCCGTTGTCAATGTAAAAAGCTGACATTTTCTTTTTTGATTTTAACTGCCTAGGTTATGCACAACATCCGAACATTGCGTTCTATATTCTGATACTTCCAGTTTATTGCCCGAACTACTGTAGGCCTACTTGACAACGTTTCTCACTCCCTCGGAACCGGGCGCCAAGCAGGATATCAATGGACACGGTTTTAGTCGGCGTTGGTTATGGTTTGGGTTATTTGAAACGCTTCTGCCGTATAGATAAGGAAAATAAATACAGTGTGAAGGTGAAGATGAGGAATTAAGATATATTTTAATATTGGGGCTTAGGCGAGTTTTGGAAATCTGTCATGTTTATTCAGTCGTGATGTCCTAATATGCAAAAAGATTAATTAGTGCACAGGCGTGTAATATTTCAATAATTCTTAGACAGGTTTGTAGTATTGCAGTAACACATTTTTCTCCAGTATATCAGCAAACGCCCAAACACTCCGTCAGTAATAGCGATCACTCACCCACCGTAAACGTTAGTAATGTACGTAGAAACATACACACTCCCCCACCCGGTGGAGCTGCCGAATGTTTGACAGTAATTCTGGTTACCAAGTTTGTCCAAGTGTCTGTTGGTATATTGCAGTCACCGTAAAGGTTAGTAGTGTACGGAGACACATGATTGACCTCCCAACGTTTGGCGTGATTATATTCGTTACCACGTTTTGTCTATGCCTTGACATCGATACTGTTCGAAAACGATAATATGGCCGAAATTAATTATATATAATAATCTCTATAGAGTATGGTTTTATGGATTTCCGTCGTCCATTTGTGCGCGTTGTTGTCGCGATTATCGAAATATTTGCTAATCATCGAAAATAACGAGAAGCGTCTGAAACCCGCTGGAGATGACGTTGCAAATCAATTTGATATGATACAGTAATCATCGTCATGGTGTTACTAACCACAATCATGAGGCTACGTTGTGTAAACACCTTGGAAGTTGGTGAAGTCTTGGTGACTTTCCGTGCAGAGACAATATCGACAAATCCGAAATCATCCGTAAGCTCCATGTGCTCCGTCACGTAGCAGAACGTCCCTGGGAAGGCTCGCAATGTCTGAATGTAAAAAGGTCATAAGAGCCCTCTCCACAAAAAAATGAGAGACTCAATAGAACCTTGATCGAAATTGTGATCATGTGACCTCACTTCTCAGAATTTCTAATAAATATCTTGTCACAGCCAGATCATTCTATGCCTTGTGCGGTAAATATCTATTGCTTCGCTTCTATGAGATCTGCTTGTGTATATATATTGCTGTTTACATTGGCGAGATGAGGTAGTAAATGTCGACGACAGACAATTTATGCCGCCTTTTGTATTAATTTTATGATTCAATGGTAAGATCATTAATCAATTGGATTTTTTCCAAATTTCACAACCGCAGAAAACAACAGACTGTCTAAAACAATTGATTTAGTTCAGACATCTCCATCTTGCTGTTAGGAAAACATTGAGAAACATGATTTGCGCAGTTACAGAGTTACAATTGAGTGGGATAACATATGATTGCCCAATGCCCATAGTGAATTCCGCAAGGATGTTGATACAAAGTTATATTAAGTTTAACGAATAAGATGACAGGCTTGATCGGGTAGATTTGTACCTATACGGATGAAATGTTAAATTATTTATAGTATAACACCTGAAACAAACTTGAGGACGAGCTTTGATCACAAATGCTGAGCCATTCTGAATTACTACTTTGAATAAAACGCAAGGCTTCAAAATCCAAACGGTTTCGGAAGTATAAGCCAATCTCAGCGCTATCCGTTTTACTGAATCACTGATGTCACGCCGAGGTCTCGCACCTTTTATGTTGCGGTCATGGAATATAGGTGATGTTGATATTTTAATTTAGACATATAGATAGAATGAGAGTCTTGAGGACGAGAGTTTATGAAATATGTGCATAGGGAAGAGTGAACTTGATCCTGCAATGGCGTAGGATCGAAGGCTCGGCCATGGTCCCCGCATCTTGTTTCTCTCCCTTCGGCATATCTAGATGAAGTCTTACCGTATTTTTTCTCTGTCTGTCATCCGCATCATGATTCTTCAGAAAGAGCATTACGGCGCATGCGCTATCTGCCACTGCTCTCTCTCTCCATTGAGCGGGCTTTAAAGCTAATTGGGGCACATTAAGCATAGCTCGCAAAGGTTAAAGAGCTCGGATCGAAATAGATAGATATTTCTCCCCAGTGGCTATAGCCTCGAAGGTCACTAGATATAGAAAGTATTAAACAAGCGAAATATTTGAACGCTATGTATTTACGTGACTCCGGCAATCCGGTATCAGTCATTTCCCATCCGCTCCAGAAACGGGTAAATTTCTATCCAAACAAGAGTTGTTTTGTCAATCGATATTGTACAATGTGAAACAGAATAGTCGACAGGAATTATAATGTCAAGGCATCGGTTTGGGAATAGGAATGACTTCATGAAATTTCTTGAAGTGTTTGATTGATGCTCTGACTCCAAAGCCAACTTTTTGGCAAGTGATTATAAACACTCTGTGAATGGCAACCAGGCAGACTATAGGCCATTTTGAATAAAGAACAAGGTATGTCCGTGGTGATCAGAAATAAAGGGAAGACAGTATATGTCCAGATTAGTCATATCGCAGGTGTGAAGGTCACTTATTCATGCAGGTCAAGCCTATGTCCTGTATATTGCTATCGCAAGGTGCGCTTAGTCGAGAGCTATTTGGACTTTCGCGAGGACGTTTCAAGGGCACATACGCCTAGGCTCAATCTTGAGCTGAACGAAAGTTGATTGCACAGTGAAGATGGAAGTAGGGTTAAGTTCTAATACGTTTCAAATGGGTGTGGCTATTTGTAGGCTACCTGTGAAAATGTTCAGAGATCGTTGGACCGTTCCTTTTGAGTATGATAAATTTCGTCATCGCCGGCATGTCTTTTACCGCATGTATTATAGGAAACTTGTTAACGGCAACGAAGAAGCAACCATAGATAGAACGGAAATTACATGGCAGTCTATTTGACAAGTGTTCGCCACGTAGTAGTCCGACTACTCTTCCAAATTCGAATGTCAGTCGTCTCTTCTTTATGTCAGTCATGGGACTTGGTAATTTGCGTTCATGTGGTATGTAGAGGGAGTTGTCGTACTCGGAGTGGCAAGGCTTTGTGCACCAGGCCGCCTTGTGGTTGTGGTTAGTTTGGTGTTATTTGCATTCCTGCTTTACACTGATTAGGCCTAATCATGATTGCATGTCGATGCGTGTAGCTTCCGCTTATTCCTCAGCCATTCCATGTTTGTTCTAGACGTTGCGGTTTGGTGTCTAGTGCGGTACGAATCTCGGCTGTGTGATTGTGTTTACAAAAGCCTGAGTTTCGTTCTCAACAGGAAGAATACTCAGCGAGTTTCCACAGGCTACATATATTACGTGGCTTCGTAGCAGGGTAAGAAGGCGCACCCGGGATTTCGGAGAGTATTGTGGTATAGAGTGAAAAGGTATATAGATCGCATGGGTTTATAGTTGCGGAAGTTCATAATAACGGTGTGTACAGCTTCTCAGTTGAAGTTAAACATTTCATAGACTGCTCCTCGCAGAGGCAATACTTTGTAGGCTTATAGCTCACGCCGTGTGATGTTTCCTCAAGTAACCAATACCTTTGGATTTATAGATGAATTTGCGCAATACTGGCGTAATAGTGAAATAAGAAGCGGTGGAATGCATTCTATGCGTTAGCACGGCGAAAGAATCGGGCCTACTTTTTAAGGATGGTGCTTCGATAATTGTTTCATCGGAAGCTCAGATATGCAACTGACCGTAATGGCAATCGTTATGATTATTATAAACACTTTATGCAACGCTAATGGACTTACTAAACATCAATCGGGTGAGTCTGTATTCCCACTACAATTATTGTCGTCAGTGACATAGTTCGTTGTTTTACTGCTATTTTAGAATATTGCCAGCAATTCCTTACCGGTTCCCTATAACATTTGCGATATAGTTTCTGCGATCTGTCTCAGTACTGCACTACAGAGAGTGTCGTCACGGAGCTGATCGTGTTCAATACGAAGTAATCAGTTAGGAAGCGGCACCTTGTATATTAACCTGCATAAATATTGCAATCCTGCGGCGTGCACCAGTATTGATGATACTGCTGCGCAATGACAATTAAACCAGGTCGATTTGCGGAGCTAGGCGGCTATGCAGTTGTGATCACTGTAGTTTGTGACGGGGGTATCCATCGAACACAGTAAATGGTTCATAATCTATCCGACCAACGGTTCGATGAAAAGTGTTACGATTAATCACCCAGAATTTCTTAGCAATAGGAATGGCGATATATCAAGCAATATCACTCATAATCATGATCATAAGAAAGTAGAGCACAATTTTCAATATTATTTTCTCTTTGGCATCGAAAGTATGGCATGCGCAGAATCATCGTGCGAGAAAAGCACCGATGAAAGCATAAATCTATAGAATGTTGCGCGTTGCCACGCAAACACATAGTACCCCTTCTGCCAAAAATAAGAAAGTAGTACCTATATTGAAATCATTTTAAAATGAGAATTTGTGCATGCAGTACGCCATAATCAATAGTGCCGCGCCAGTTTGAATAGTCGAGTTTAGCGGACGGGTACTTGCTTGATGTATTTCTGTAGCCTTAGCTATACCTGTCACGCTAATTGACCTTCAGATCAAACATTTGTTCTAAATTCACGTAGCCTGTACGGGTATGAGAATTCTATGTACCTGTGCCGTTTCAACATCTTAATACAGAAATGATTGTTTATGACTCTGAGCTATTCCTACTGCTGTCAGTTTGTTTGTTTGTATAAAATTTATGGCGTTTTCAATTACTAAGGTCTTTTACGCCAAGTTAATGCTTACGGTATACGTGTCAATACTTCCAGTTTACAGCCTGCCTTGCACTCTTGTCAAAACCGTTATTTAGCGGTTGCAACAATCTCAGCGCACTTCCGGCAATGTGTGCTTGGCAGTCAGCATCGTGGGAGGGAAGAGGTTTGTGATTGTGATAGGGATCTGGACTATAAACCAGAAGCATCGAAATGCGTACTATATATGCATTGACCTGGCGTACATGACCTTAAATGTTTAAAAACGCCATAAATCCTAAAGAACAACAACACTATGTTCTTGGCGTTGTGTTTGCTACATGCTACCTGCTGTATAGGTGATGAAATTCTATTTAATTGGGACGGGGATTTAACGATTACAACATGGCCTACTCTAGTTGGCCATGATTACAACCACGTGACTGGAGAGGCATAGAGAACAGAGAATATTACCATCTTACCAACAGCACTGCTACATTACCATTTAGCCAAACTAGATACAGTGTGACATAATGCAAAACTTTGTTGTTACAGAAATTGAATTTGTTGAAATGCGGCATGGCTATCGTTGCGCTAACGGTACTTTCGTGAGCGATGACTGCACCTGTGAAGGTCAGTATATCATTTCACATCTAGCACCAAACACTTTAAAACTGGTATCTGCTCCTTCTATATTCTGTGGTTTTGATAGTGGAGCTATAAAGCGGAAATATCGACAAGTGTACTAAGCATAGACCTGGAGCGGGATTTCTAAAAAGAATAAAATAGCAATCCCTGATCTGGTGTAGCATGTATGACCTTCGTAGTTGAAAAATCCAATGAAAGGCAACAAAATCACTTGTTTCTGATTATATTCACATTTTGTGCATACAATTCGGTTGGCCGAGCGGTTTAGACTGTCCGCCTTCTGATCGATGGGTTCCGGGTTTGATTCCCGACCGAGTCAAATCGAAGACTTTAAAATTGGTATCCGTTCCTTCCCTGCTTGGCAGTCGGTTTCGGGGAAGTGCGGAGAGTCGTGGTTGTAATAGTGATCCGGGCTATAAAATGAAAGTATTGACACGTATACCGTAAGCATTGACCTGGCGTAAATAATCTTAGTATAGTTGAAAATGCCATAATATTTCAAATTAAAAAACAAAAAACCTACAACATATATTGTACAATACAATAGTGAATACAATATTTGATTTGTTCATTATTTAGTGAGGTGGGAGTCTGAATACAAATGGTATTCCATTAGCCAGCCCGGCACGCATTGGATCTATGAACATTTTGCGCTTCCTATGCTAATCGTAGAGAACTGGACCTCAAAACTTTTGATGTTGTGCACTCGAATTTGTGTGACCACGCTGTTCAATATTCCCCATTCTCCTTTTAGAGATGAAAACGCTGTGTAAAATGCAACCGTGCCTGGGAAACCAACAAAACGTCATGCGTCGTAACCTTTGCGACGGAGTGTTCGATTGCTCAGATTTATCAGACGAATGCTTATGCGAGCGACAAGCATCAGAGAACGCCAACACATACGCAAAGTGCGCACAGATCTTTGACGAAATGCAAAGCACAGAAAATTGCACGAAAGGTACAATCTCATGCAACGGAACTAAAGGCAATCTATGCATTTCAATTAATCAAATCTGCGACAGTGTCACTGATTGCGCTGACGGATGGGATGAGGCATTCTGCAATTCGCCTAACCATTCTAATAACCACAACCACCCACACCACCACCATCACCAGGGAAAGACAAAGACCTATTTTTCTTGTGAGCGCCATGAATTTGAAGACTTGCTCGTAGATAACGTTACGAATAACACATTATACAATGCCGACGGCACCTGTCGACTTATCGATTGGAGACGAATGTTTGATGGCAAAGCCGACTGTCGAGATATCTTTGATGAATGGCACGAAAATTTCGTGTACTGTGGAGATCAAAGGTCTTCGCTATCAATAACTCGATGCAAAGGTCCGAAGGGGGCTAGATTATTCGCCTCACCCGCAAACGCGGTTAACTCTATAGCATTTGCATGCGGGGAATGGTTCCTCGGTGTGTTCGGGGTCATTGGCAATTCTATCGTTGCATTCAATACAATTACAGCCATTATAACAAGGCGAGCAAGAAATCGACAAAGTATACATAGATCTACCAATAATGCAAATTTGTCCCGTAATGATGAAGGTATAACACCGACAGGTGGCGCTGGTAAAGTCATCAATCACATTTTAGTATTATTTCTTTGCATCAGCGATCTCACCCTGTCGATACAAATTGTTCTCATGGCGTCAGTAAATGAATACTTTCGAGGCGATTTCTGGAGTCATGATGATATCTGGCAGTCAAGTGTTACCTGTTCTGTAATTGGTAGCCTGGCGATCTTTTCTACGCAGGCCAGTGCGTTAATGATCGTTGTCATATCGTACGTTCGACTTTATGCAATCACCCGACCGTTTAGGCACCTCAGGGTACGATACGTTGTGATTGCGTGCGCTTCAACTTATTTGATAGCGGTGATATTTATGGTGATTCCTCTATCGTCTTTTATTAAAGCGTTTGATTTATATTTCACAAGTTCAGTTTATGTTCCGAATTCTCCACAGCCTGATGCAAATATACTGGAACGCGACCAACTTGAATGCTATGTCCGTAAAATAGTGTTATTAAGTCAAAGTTCGTATGATACAGATTTTACAGATCAAACTTGGGAATCACTTGAACATATAGTAGTCGCGATAAATCCGGACTTCGGGGGCTGGTCCTACTATGGATATTACTCTGTCATCAGTATATGCGTACCACCTATAGTCTCGCATTGGAGCGACCCTGGACTTTTATATTCTTTTCTGTTACTAATCGTAGACTTTGTTGCATTTTTACTTGTTTTCGTTGCTTATTACGTTGTATTTCGGAGAACTCAACGTAGCAGAAGAAATTGGTTTATGGCGGTGGGATGCTGTGCAAATAACAGGCACGTGACCAGACAAGATGTTGAGATCAATTCAAACGAAGAGATACCAACAAGGCAGCGGGCAAGAAGCATGACGAGAGATGAAGAGGATTACGAAATGCGGAAACGCATATTATGGATAATAGCAACAGACTGCATATGCTGGACTCCGATCTTCTTCTTAACGTTGGCGTGTATTATAAACGTTAATATCAAAAGCACCAATACATTCTTAATTGCAATGTTTAGCGTGCAAATCAACTGTGTCGTTAACCCACTGGTATACTCCCGGCGAGTCAGACGGGCGATAAAGCACGCAGGTAAAAAATGCCTTGTCAAAGTACGAGCCCTTATATCGTATATACGCACACGAAAGTCTGACTCCAATTATCAAGTCGAGAATGGCAACTCTGCTGATTTAACAAACGAAATTCCAATCGCATATTTAGATCCGGATACGGACTTGGAAGATAGATCAACATCCACTGAAACACTTGAGATTACAATAGCCGAATCGGATACGTTATGATATTTATGATATAACAATTGTGATGGCCTACACAATTTTTCTACATGCTACGATGCGAAACCGTTTCGCCTCAATTAGCATATAACTTTTACATAGTGGTTTATTCAGTCTTCATAGTGTGAATATTTGTATTATTATTACTTTATATATTCTCGGTTTACGTGTAAAAGATATCTTGGCTTTACTGTTAGTTCCACTGGATCAATAAACCAGGCCGTTGCTATATACAGCCGTGGATTTACCGCGGGACTGAGACATCACAACGACCTGTCTCATATGAAACGCCACAAGAGGCACCGTATTCACGGGAGAAATGCTGCGGTCTAGTCGTCGTTCAGGGTAGGAGGTCATGGTTGGTCTATATGTATAGGACTTGACTCTACTCGCAGCTTACTGCTCCATTTTGGCTGGAACAGATCTGTCGTAAGCACATCAGTCGAGTTATTATTATTATTATTATTATTATTATTATTATTATTATATATAAGATTTTCAGTGGCGCTTATCACCGGGCGACGTTTTGCACCACGAACAAGAAGACAGGCTGGAACAGATACATGAATATAGCAATCTGAAAACGCCATAAATTCCAAATAAACAAACAAAAGTGCAAAAAAATACAACATCATATAGACTATGGTAAGACTCAGCTGCAGCTCACCAGTAAAATTAGCTTGTTTGATCACTATCGCAAACACCGGACGTGTTTACGACTTCGCATAATTTCGATGTTTCAACTACATTCAACATGGCCGATGGAAAGGAGCAGGAAGTCATGTGCCCATTGAATTATGGTTGGCTGAATTATCTAATTATATATGTCAAACGGACAATTCATATTTGTGTCTTGATCCTATTAATAGAACCAAATAAATAGACACCCTGATTTCTGAAAGGACGCAATTAAATATTCCCGGCACCCTCATGAATTGCGTATCGATTGATTCTATTTATTATGACGGCCGCTTTGATAAATCGCGATATCGGAGCGATTTTTGAAAATTTCGTGCAATGAAAATCCATCTATAAATCTTAGTTCATTGTTTTCCGCGTCAAAATTTATGAAAGGTTGAGATAAAACGATTTCAACCCATTTATCTCATTTATTTAAATGACGTTTTCTTTTGAATAACCAGATTCTATTTTGGGGCTTTGAGTAATTGGCATATAGACCGTTCAGTTGGCCGAGTGGTTTAGACTGTCCACCTTCTGATCGGGAGGTTGCGGGTTCGATTCTCTACCGAGTCAAGTCGGAGCCTTTAAAATTGGTATCCGTTCCTTCTCTGCTTGGCAGTTGGTATCGGGGAAGTGCGGAGAGCCGTGGTTGTAATAGCGATCCGGGCTATTAGCCGGTAGTATTGACACGTATACACTGAGTATCGACCCGGCGTAAATGACCTTAGTAGTTGAAAACGCCAAAAATTCCAATTAAAAATAAATTGCCGTATATGTCTGCTCCAAATCGATGCGATGGGGTGTTGATACAAACTCCTTGGGTCAGAGATTAGCACTCCAACATTTGAACGTTCGTAGATTTAGACTTAGCTGCCTGGGTGATGTCAACAGGCGCAGATGAAAGCTGCCATTGCTAACGGATCATTCACTCAGCAGCACAGGGCGAATTTCGGAGTTTGGAGTACCACTGAGCACCTGTGTTTTGTGTCTCTTGGAGTTCCCATGAAAGATTTTCCTCTCACTCTTCGTTGCTGATATGCTTGCTCTGCAATCATAAATTAGGCCTACTCTATTATTAGTATATAGAAGATTATAGTGGCGCTTATCACCGGGCGGCGTTTTGCACCACGAACAAGACAGGTTGGAGCAGATACATGGATATAGTAATCGTGATACATGATACATGAATACAGCAATCGCAACACATGATAACATGGACATAGTAATCGTGAAACATGATACATGAATACAGGTCATCGTGAATATAGTAATCGTGTCAATACCACCGGCTTATAGCCAGGATCACTATTATAATCACGGTTCTCCGCACTTCCCCGATACCGACTGCCAGGCAGGGAAGGAACGAATACCAATTTTAAAGTCTTCGATTCGACTCGGTCGGGAATCGAACCCGGAACCTCCCGATTAGAAGGCGGTAGAAAGCGGACAGTCTATACCACTCGGCCAACTGAACGGTTACTCTATTAATCAATAGTCGCATTGAGAGTCAAACCTAATTCCGCGCTCAGAGTATAAAGGCGCAAGTTTGCCACAATGACTCCTTGCCATTATATAGTTCTACAGAATATATATACCAATGAAGTATTCGGCTTCCAGAGGACAACACCATAAGGTGACATCGCGACAAGGCGCAGAGTACCATAAGTAAATCTTGACTTTGAAATAGGCAGAGTTCGGTTAATAAATAATAATCTTATTCTTTTCAGCACGCATTGTAAACACATAGAAATTGCTATCTCCACCAAGCGGCGACTGATGTGTAAGACCTTGCGATGACCCCATCACCGCCACTCCGTACTTGATATCTCATGTTCCTGGTGGGATGAAAAATCCTTATCGTTATCAGTCTGTCTGTCTGTCATCCACTACTCGGTTTCGGGCCGTATAAACGTGTACAACACGAAGGATCATAATGTGAAGGAGGAACACCTCAGTGAGACACCTTGCTCGCACACATTTCGTGGGCCTAGCTATCGTGCCGTAGCTAATCATCACGTCGCAGACATTGCACATCATCCGGATCCGGGTTTTTAGACTAGCTGCGGAAACGACCGATGTACGAATCTTTGCGATAATCGGTACAGATCGACCGTCGGCCCGATAAGAAAGGTCGATATTAAATATCGGCTTTGACAATTTTTCAATAATAGGTATCGCGGCTATCTGTTAGGCGAGAAGGTCAAATCTTCAATCGGCCGCGAAAACCGATATCAGAGCAGCTTTCACGTTTCCGCTAGGACTGGACAGTCTTGCAATTCCTGGTTTCCATCTGAATAAATTCTGTAATGCCCCGAGGCTCTTTTAGTGTGTTCATGACGTCACACGATGACATTCATGCATGCTCCGTCAGGCCAGTGTGCTATCTCTCAGTTCAATAAACCGAAGCCTCACTTACGTTACGTTGCGACTTCGCTGTCCTGGAACTAATTATTTCTATCCAGCTACGATAATGATTTTGCATTGAAACCTCCGCGAGTCAGCGTTTGACCTATGATCCCTATGCCTTGCTTCCCGTACAGTATAAAAATCACACCCTGACGCACATACCCTTTGGTCTTATGCAAAAAAACACCATCACATGAACAATGGTGAATAGAATTCAGAATACAGTGAAACGTGCTGAAACAAAGGTGGCACACAATTAGCGGTTGTGAGTTTGCACCGTGCATAGATTAACTATAGAAATTATACTAGCATGTTCTCATTCATAAACCTAACGCGTGAAAATAGGCATATCCGCAGTCTTTCTGCCATGCGTGATACAATGAACTGCAGTCCCCAGACAATGCTGGAAACGCCGCAGAGAGAAGAAACGTTTACTCATAAAAACTTGGGTTTAGAATATCCAAACAAGTCGTACTGTTCCATATACATTCCGTAAAGTCTCTCCCGTTCGTCTTTTGAAAGCTCCGTGAAATATTTCTGGTATTCAGTAGACCATTTATTGTGACGACCCTTTTCTTTTGCCGCTGAAGCGCATGAAAAAAAAACGCAAGTGATGAAGCGTGGATATAGTCCCGGGTAACTCATATTACAGAGCTGAAGCTTCGTCTCTGCCGCTGCGCAAACAGCTCAGTTGGCCGAGTGGTCAGGTCTCCTTCTGATTGTAATGTACTGGGTTCCTTTCCGATCGAGTCAAACCAATGACTTGTAAAATTTGTGTCTGTTTCTCTACTTTGCCAATGGTGGGTGGTTGTGGTTGTGATAATATAGACATGGCGTACTAAGCATTGACCTGGCGTATATCAACCCCGTAGGAACGTTGGAAATTCTACATAACCAGGACCTAAATTTCAAACTACTTCGGATATTATGGGTTCTACGAAATCAGGAGACATTGAGACGGGATGCAAGCATAGCGATTTCCCCCGTCTGTACTCTGTATGGACGCCATAGGCAGGGATGTCTTGTCTTGACTTGATTTGTCTTGACTTAATCTTAAGTCAAGACATCCCTGGCCCTAGGCCAGGCGATCTATCACTATAATATATTTTCCATTTAGAGTGAGGCTATATAGCCTAGCCCTAGCCTATATAAGCCTATCACAGTCACTCATACCAAGAATGGTATTGCAATGAGGAAGCATAGTAAGCATCCCAGCTATGTTAAAGCGCTCAGTTACAGCATCTATCCACTCACCTGGAAAAAATGGTGTCACGTCGTAATTGAGTAAGTCTGAAATATACTGAGCATCGTGGTAGATTGTCTCTAATTTTGCAATGTAATGGTACGTAACATCGCACGGATAACACATCTTGGAAAATAGCTGCCAATGGGCATCAATGTAGATCTTCCGTTTTTCATCCAAAAGGTAACGAACAAACTCCTTCCAAGACGCATGCGCTGGTTTCCCGCTACTGTCTTCATCTTCTGCATTAACAACAAGAGTGAAATGATGCGCTGGAATGTGTGAGGGATAGCGCGATAAATTTTTTCATTGGTCAATCACTCTATAGCACGGGTCGGCAACCTTAGCATTGAAAGAGCCATTTGGTATCGTTTCAATCAAACTCAAGCCTACTCGGACCCATAACATCGCTAAAGACCCAACATCATACTCAAACCTACACTTACACGTATGGGCTTTAGTGCGTTTCTCTTATTATATCGATATAGAAAATAGAACTGCTGTCACTGGAAACGCAACTCATCAGTTCATGACCTGATATAAACAAGCACAAAGTCTTTTAATGATTTATTTCACTCAGTTAATGTGATTTCTGCTCCTGAACTTCACCGCACCGCTTATCCACTTCACTAATGTAACAAGACAATTTTAATCTTCGAGTCATGGGAGCTAGAGCACAGAGAACAAAGAGCCGCGGCTTGTCGACCGCTGCTCTATAGCCATGAAGTATACAGTATAAAGTTGGACGTAGGACCAGTATAGCGGTGTGCAAAACTAGACACACATTCGCGACGGAAAGATTGCTAAAACTATGGTAAGGTTTAGTTGGATCACTCACTCGTATCACTTGCGTTATCAGCGTACGCCTTGTGTATACGCTGGGACATGGTACCAAAGGCAGTTCCTCCACTTCCCGTAGGAAGCATCTTGTCTTTATAGGCCGACACTAATCGTTCGAGTGGCTCTCGCACTGTCATGATTCTGGTGTAGTTTGCGATTCTTTCTTTGGTTTTCGCAACGCTGTCTCCATCGCTTTTATTGAAATGGCTCCATAAATGTCTGCAAGATAAGACGTGAGCTCAGTTCCGCAGTTAGTGTGAGAGTTTGCTTTTTGTTGTTGTTATAGATTTATGACGCTTCCACATTGGTTTTGCTGTACGCTCAACAGTGTTATCCTTACCACGGCCGTATGGGATGTTATAACGTACCATACGAAATCTCGGGAATGTGTCAACTTCCCTGGGTCGAGACCCTGCAAAATCCTATGCCAGGTCATGCAAGTTTAGACCCACGCGCTATCAAATCTCAAACGTTGGTTGCACATCCAAAGATCGAGTGGATTTCGTGGCAAAAACGCAATGTGTAGGCTAAAACTCGATGTATTATAGCCCGAATAATAATCTATACTTCCCCCGGCTTCAATACGTCGCGTCTCAATCTACTCAGAACAGATGTGGGGTGGCATGCTTCAGGTCGCTCCTTCACAAGTGGGGGTCTCATCCAATTGCGGAACGCGAGTTTGGTGCAGAGGAGCAAACCGCAGACCAATTCCTATACAATATATGGCACCATCTAATGGAGTGACTGGTCTGAAGAACCAGGATGAGGGCACCAAGCAGTGGCTGCTGCGTGGCTTCCCTGGCGTCTAGTCCGAAGAAAGCCATGCGAAAGAACAAGAAGATATATTACTTACAAATATGATCCAAAAATGTGAGCTTCATCACCCCTTATGTCACTAGGCGATTTGTCATCTACAACACCTTCCATTGTGATCAGGGCCTTTTTCCAGCTTGTGCTTCCACACTTTGGTACCTCGCATAGTAGTAACTGTAAACATGTTTCATGTATTCACTGAATGCTTTCATCGATTCTTTGTACCACGGATTTACAATCTTGTCGCCTTGTTTTATTTGATTATTCCTTGATTAACCGGGGTCAAAAAACAGTTAGGACTGTGATGAAAGTTTATCTTGCAGAAAGAAATTGAAAAAATTGCATTTTATTGCTTTAAAAAGTCAGAAAGCTTCATTTACTAAGTGAAGATTTTAACGAAGCTTTTATCAACTGAATGCATTGCAAACAGCGCACTAATTTTTTTTTACACGCACTGACAAATATTTCCAAATATTGCCCTACTGATTGGATTTTCTGTTAGATACCTTACTCGTTAGTATGTTTGTGTTATATTATGCTATATCTTGATTTTATTTTGGAATTTATGCTGTTTCTCGCCTACTAAGGTCATATACGCCAAGTCGATGCAGACGGTATGTCAGAGTGCGTGTCAATACTTCCGGCTTATAGCCCTGATCACTATTACAATCACAGCTCTCCGCACTTCCCAATACCAATTGCCAAGCAGCGAAGGAACGGATACCAATTTTAAAGTCTTAAAATTTGACTCGGTCGGGAATCGAAACACGTATACACACAGCATGTAACCGATAAGAAATTGAAATAAATTGGTTAATCATTGACAGAGTCTGACATACAGCCCACAGCAGATTCGTCATCTAGGGTCAAAACTCAAAACACATGATAACCCCATAAAGTGGCCTGATTTAAGGCTTGTATACATCTGAATTGAACCATACTGCCACCACCATAAAGGTCTACTTGATAAAACCTAGTATATGACAGTATATGACACAAGAGGCATGTATCATTGGGATCCTTGAGATTAAAAGTACAGTGAGTAACGGTCCCAGGAGACCTAACTGCTGATTAGGTGATCCTTGTCCAATTCACTTATTTTACACCTGTCACGAAAATCTGCTAGTGAGCTAGTCTGTAGAGTTTTATACGTTGTTTTGATCCAAATTGATCTTGCAGCGTAGGCCTTTAGCAAAGCAGTTTCAATAACCCCACAATGGTGGAAAACATCCGTCTTAGTGAAAACGAGCCTTTGTGCAGTAAACACAACCGGCTCATTTTCCATGATCGCAACGTTCTCGGTTTAGTCGTATAGGCTACGTCATTGCCCATGAAACCGGTAGGTCCTAGGCTCAAATCTCGAGACTGCGTTCTACCAAAGAGGTTAAAAATGGTATCCATAGCTTCCTCGCTAGACGGCCAGCGCAATGAGGATAGTTGCGGATGGGTGACGCTTGACTTCGATATAGCCTCCATACCGGCTCATTCAGTGCCTCCTTGTCCAGCATGCCTATACGCACCAGTAGTGTGGGTGTATATCACGTGACTTTGTGTAAATGCAGCAAAAATCAAAGAAGGACAAACATAACCAGCGTCTTGCACCGTAGTACGCAGAATAATTCCTGCGTTGGTTTATCAAGAATCAAGACTCTACACTTACCCTGTATTTGTCTGAAAAATAGAACCTTGGCCGTTTATTCGGATGAATTCTGAAGATCGCGTCCATATCAAGTCCAAACTTTTTCTTGTTAACGTGGCAACCTCTCTGCAATCCAGCAAGTCGCTCATCCGCGATTATGGCCATGAATTTAGCAGCTAAGTTGTCAACAGCGTCTCCAATCACATTAGTCTCTTGTACTGCATTGGCGATCAGTGGCGGAGGTTCTTTCAATGCTTTGTTACTAAAAGCTGCGGCTGCTCCATTTGTCCTACTAGGTGACGGAGGTGTTGACACTGATTTAGATGATGGCGATGATGAAACGGGGGAACGTTGACCGGTTTGGCCGGTCAAGGGTGATTTTTTGTAATTTCGTTCATTGTATGAATTAACCTGTAAAAGCGGTGATTACGCATAATTGCATCGCGGAGAATGAGCTGGTGTGTGAAAACTGGCGTGATGGCACAACATCACATCCACAGAGTCAAAACGTGAAAATTGGTATTAGAATTAGAAGCTTCATTGTAGACTTCCACCGCTGTTCGGGTCACAGACAGGGATAGATAGTACGGAGGGGGATGAAACGCGGCACAGTCCAGAACCTCCTTGACGTATCCACATGCTCACTCACACTACTCCGTACTGCAGCACTACTCCTGTCGCCCGATCAGCAATGAAAAGTCTGTTCACGCGGCAGCAATGCTATGCGTTTTGTGATATATAGTCTAGAAACTTATCGTAATATTGGGTGTTTATCTAACTCGCGATATCGTCATTCACGGAATCACGGTATGATGAGTTTAACAAAGACACCTATGGTGGGAGACGGTTGGAAAACAAAAGTTCACTGACTGTGTATAGGATGACTCTAGGCCATGGATGACAATACCGATATCGCTTTACTTGATCTATTGTGCAATAGCAAAGGAACATTCACATCATAACACCAGTGGATGTTTTATATCGAATGCCTATCGAGGCTTCGCAGAACCAACCGTTTGAATACATGTAAGCATCTAAGCAACTCTCTTTAAACGCATGCAACATACGCTGGTGGATACATCAAACATTTAATCGAAAATTGCCAGTCTTTGTAGGCTAGTTACTAAAATCCTTCCCAGTACCAACGATAGCAGGGCATCTCGTGGCTATTGCTGAACGTTTTTCCCATGGCCTACGCTAGGTAGAACAAAAGTGGGACATGGTTTTGCCTATTGGTCTCTGGAAAATACGGCACGAAGTTCACGTAGGTTATCGGAGTGTGAATTTCAAGTGGCCTTCAAGCCCCTTTGTCATGTCGTTTTAGCTAATTTCAAGCTGTAGAGAGCGACTACACCGAGTGGCCGCGGCAATGCTGTTTCGACCGCTGGCCTGTTACGGGGCGTGGAGATCACGCGAGCTACCGTTGCGCGACGACGATAGCAAGTTAGCATGTGTTCTTGATTAGTATTTTCTACAGAACACGTACGCCTCCCTATACCGGTAGCGGTATACGCCAAGTCACAAAGTGCATGTAAAATGTCTTACCGTTACAACGATCCATTTGTTGTTCACGTAGAAAATAATTCCGCAACACGCTATCAATAGAAGAATGATAACAGTCCTTGTGACCGATGTCGATTTAACAACCATTTTACTATGAATGATACGATGGTATTGAGAGCTGTGATCGTTCACAATACATATTATTATCGAACTGCGCCGGACGGTACACGATTTTCAAGACAAGCATACAGCTATATCTATACCAGTAGGCCTATGTACACTTTTCCACGCTAAAAATTACTGACATCAGAGATGAAATACCGGTGGCGATATTTTCCGCATTGCTGTGTTAACCTTTTTATGCCGAACGGCCATTTCCTGATCGACAACTATACCTTAAACGCTTGAAGCAACATAGGCCTATCAAATAAGCAAACTTGCGCAGATCTGCCCTCGAGGTCTCTGCTGTAGCCATGTAGCGTTTTGCTGTTGTACTACGACGGTTTTCGGCGAAGTTATACATTATAGATAACTAATCCTTAGTCGTTTAGTTATCTAAAATATATCTAAGGATTCTAAGTGTACGTCTCCCTCCCACGGCTCTTAATTAAAGCAGGGCCCAACTAACAAAACCAATTTATGATTCATTTGACACCAATATAACGGTGGGGTGTAGGCCTATACTTGATAAGACAATGATTTATGGCTACTAAAAATTCTAGGCCGTACGATGCACCTTCATTCCTATATTTCCTATACATTTTGACGGAGGCTGGCCTAAGCTATACATTCTAGCAGACGAATGCGAACTATACCTCAGCGTTATTGTTATCATTAAATACCGTTTATTACCGGCATAATCTGTGGTAATAGCACACTCCAATCATATCGCACGCGCTTAGCTACCACCAAGCTACCACCAGATACCTCCTAGCTACTACCCAGCTACCATTCAACTCCACCAGTCCAGTGACTATTCTCATCGTCGACGAACGCTACGCATGAATGACTACAACGACAAGAAGCAATAAGGTGATCTTAATAATAAGATCGCCTTGACAAGAAGATAAAGTAACCTACTGCCTGCTACATGTTGGATAGTTTTCCTAAATTCGCTCTCTGACTTCGAGTCATGGGAGCCAGAGCACGAAGCCGAGGGTTGCCGACCATTGGTCTAGTACAGGGGTCGGCAAACTGCGGCCCGCGGGCCAAATCCGGCCCGCCCGTCATTATTTTATGGCCCGCGAGCAACTACGAATAAAAACAGATCGTATGTACAATTCGTTATAATTCCACCGTTTTTCGCATGCGCATACTAGGAATGTGTAACTCTAATATTCGCCGAACGAATATTAACGAATATGAGTTGGCTATTTTGGTATTCACGAATACAAATATTCGGACTCGGTATTCGCGAATACTATAGCGCGAAAACAAATATAATACGTATGCGTGTATAGACGGCTTAAGTACGGCCCGCAAGTTGGCGACAATGTGTATAATTGGCTCAAGTTCAAGTTCCAGAAGTTTGCCGACCCCTGGTCTAGCATATTCCTTGACCAAACAATTCACGTCGGACAAAAAGTCTTCGAATCAAGTTATTTTGCAATAAAATGAATCTACTTTTACATGCAATACTCACTCTACATCTTGCTTTCTAGCTGAATGTCAACATATCGTACGTTGGAGCGTTGCACGCAAGCTACCTCGACGTCCTCGAGCCAAACACACAGCAGTATAGTGAGCTTGTGCGCGCTCGCTTAATTTTGCTATCGAGAGACATGTGTCGATGCGAACGTTCAGACTGCTCACTACTCATTTCTAAAATAACATCCAATATGAATGACTACATGAATGAATCATCTGTCTAAATATTTAGCCAAAATGTTCTAAAAATGCAGTAATTTGTATCGTAGGATATAGGCTTATTATAGTAGGCTAATGTAGGCTCTTGGTTTGAACGAGCTGATACTTGCTGCTGTATTCAAAGCGAAACGTGGACATCCTCTATATATGGGAGGTTTGCTACACCACGCAAATGTTCCGAAGAGGCTTGTATCGCTGCAGCCATATTCCCTGATGTGGTGACTCTGCGGTCATAAAGTAGCCTACTTTGTTCGATCGAAAGTCTGCAAAACAATTTAAAATGCAGGCTCTTATCACAAAATCAAGATTCGGACTAAAGTTACACAGCAGAAATTGAGTTCTATTTCAAATATCGAAGCAAGATTTTCAAATTTCTTGCGAGAATCTTATGATCTATCATGCGCATCGCAACTCGAATGCGGGCTTCGGAAAGGGTGTACGTGTACCGCCTTCCGTAAATATGACGTCAATAGGCCTAAATAAAAAACAACTGTCAAAATGAGCCAGCCTGGCTGCAGGCATGTTACTAATATCTAAATGTTACAACCGATCAGTCGATTGGTTACACACTTATTTGTAGTAATTGCTGATTGACTATGTGGTGTTAATGGACGTGTTGTAGAGACGGAACAGTCCACACCAGTTATATCGCGAAGTAGTCGGAAGATACGTAACTTGACTTCGGATCTTCTCGACGTAGGCGGGTTCTCTGGTATAAGTCTTGCAGTATGAACACGAGAGTAGATTGAGAAGCTTTATTAGTATCTCTAGCGAGACACGACACCAGTATACACGACGAGTACACGAATTGCAGATGAGGCGATACGGCACTTGAGTATGATGACGATACTATCTAGGCCTATGCGCCGAGTCTCCAAGAAGGAGCGAAGATGGGCGAGTCCGTGTAGTAAGAGGACGATAGTAAGAGAGAGCTCCGTTATATACACCCCAATCTCAAGGGGGAACGAGAGAGGTTTATAGCTACGTCACGCATGAAGGCGTGTTGGTAGAGGACTCTCGTATTGGTAGATTAGTAGGGAATTCAGATATGATCTAGGACAGGGGTCGGCAACCTTTTCAGTTTCGCGGGCCGCATCAATCAAATCGATGAGCCCGCGGGCCGCGCATGTCGCCGATTGTGAAAAGATATTGAATGTACATGGGGCAAATGTTGTTAGCCAGGTTCGGTAAATAGTGGAGGTTCGAATGCCTCGTAGGTTATCGTTAGAAATGCCGACAAAGGAATAACTGCTTAAAGTTGACGATAACGGAATCACCCCTCAACCGTTCAAAGTCGGCTTGGTCGTTATTGGCCCGCCCCGACTGCTTAAATTACAGTCCTTGTTCACGGTAAATAACTGCTGGCATATCAAACACGTAGGTTTCCAAAGTGGGAACCACGAAGTACTTATTTTTCCATTCCTTCTTGAAAATTCGACCTTCAGAACCAACACTCCAACTATTCGGCGACATTTTAATGTTCAGAGACTGCATTGCTTGTCTGCTTCCGTGGAGACTGCGCTCTTCGTCCGAGCTGTGACCTCACTGACCGGTGAGACCTCGTGAACGCGAAGTCACTACCGCCAGAATGTAATCGTCAGTTCATAACAAGTCAATTTTACGAATGGTGAACTCTGACAGTCAGGCCAAAATAGTTGACGGCACATGTTGACGCGATACCTAAATTCACGAGTGCAAGGGATATCCAACAAATCATAGCGTGTTAGCGAATGGTCTGCCGACGATGACTACGCCAATTGTATCTTCGACATGATGTGTAATAATAACTTGAGTTAGAAATATAATCTGTTTCATTTTGCATAGACATTAAGCCAAAATTGGGAAAATCACGGGGGCCACATTACAAGGCTTCGTGGGCCGCATGCGGCCTGCGGGCCGCGGGTTGCCGACCCCTGATCTAGGATTAGGTAGAGGGGGAATCCCCTACAACATACTTGTAATTATTATTATGATGTTTTTTAACTGCTCGTGATCTCGCCACATGCGCTTTTTAGCTGATCTCTTGAACAAGCGGGCCGTTCGATCACCGCTCTTCAACTGTAGGCCTACCCAAAGTCACTTTGGGCCTACCACGTTTATCGCTATCTATATTTGGTGTTGTTCGTTATATTGAAAAATACATTGGTCTACTTTCGGTATATAACCTGTCTGCTGCACGACGGTCAACACTCCTCATAGTTAGCCACCTCTACAATAATCAGTTTAGGTGGCCACAACACTAAATGTGTATCACACACGTAAGAGGGGGGCTGCTTTTCCGCTCTCTCTCTCTCTCTCTCTCTCTCTCTCTCTCTCTCTCTCTCTCTCTCTCTCCCCTACTCTCTGATCTTGGGCCTTATGAATAGGCTGCATAGAGTCTATGTCACCTCGTCCAAGAGAGACGGACGATAAAAGATAAGTGGATAGGCCTATTCATATATCCATGAAGAGAAGGACAGGAAAAAAAATTATAACTTGATGCGATGTTTCTCATATCCTCGAGAAAACCATTTTAGGCTATAGCACTGTTCTGTCATATCCATGAAACCAAAACCTAAGAGGTTCGTGTTTATATCAACATTCAAGAATAACACGGCACAACACTCAACCTGGCGATATCGGGGAGATTTAACCTGGAATAGTTTCAACCACAGAGATGTATATATCTCTGTGTTTCAACCAAATGCATATTGTAAAGAAGATCACCACAGATTTAGCGTCCAGCCTTAGTTTATTGAGAATTAAAACATTCACTAGCTTTCGGAGCTCCGCTCCTTCATCAGGTGCATGAAAGAATACGATTTGAACTCAGTGGTTAGCAGCGGCTTCCCCGGACGCTGGAGAGAGTAGTAGAGCCGGAACCAAGGCGATCTCTGGCCGGAACTGAGTAGCTGCACTAGAATTTAATCATACTGTACTGTAATTACTTCCGATGGCTGCACTGTTCATTTGCAATTCGTTTTACTTCATCTGTGCTTGCACCTCTCACTGCTCCTCTGCATCTTGCAAACCGCCCCGTTACAGGTGTTGTAAGCGGTAAAAACGAACGACAGGGTCGACCACAAAATGCAATTGCTGTCTAGGGTTTGGGTGAGAATCACTCCGATTGTAATATGTAACGAGTTCGAATGTCAGGTCAGTGTCCCTGTGCATTGCCCACACCCATTGTCCAATATGTAGCCCGTAGGTGTCGGTACGGGAACTCTATCATCAACCATCAGGATCATGATCACCGTGATATAGGTTTGCTACAAGGCGATCCTAATCAGATCGCCTTGGTTTGCTAGAATGCAACATAAAACATGGCAAAACGTCTCGTCCTCTTGATTGTTGCCAAATCATAGTCGAAACTTATTTTTTTCTTTATAAGCCTGTTATTCAGACATTTTAAACGAATTATATCGGATTAATTGATAGTCTTTGTTGAAAAAAATGTCTGCCTTCAAAGAGCTTGTATCTGGAGAATGTGGTGGTGCTAATCCACTGATGAAAATAACGCAACATGTCAGCCAGGACCTTTCCTTCCAGCAACATGGCATTGGGAACAGAAATAACGGTTTGTTAATAGTAGATAGCCCATACCAGCACCATTGATTCCAATCTCGTAGCATTTATAGATGCAACCTTCAGAATTTTATATACTTTTGCGTACGTCAAGCTTACGATATTGATAGATGATGATGCCTTTTTCAGGGCAGCTGTTGCTCTCACCAGATGAGCAATATGTGGACGAATTTCTTCAAAGTAAAGGTATCGTTGCCGGCCATCCTCAGACTTTTAATATGGGGAGATTACTTCATGAAGCCAGATTGCTTGATTCAAGACCTCAACCACGTAACTAACCTATGACGACTCTGACTAGATATTTTGTTTTAAAAGCATACTTTCAGATTTAGAATTGTCAATTGCTGCTCAGCAATGGGAAAAAGAATTTAAAACTTTCCAACCAACTTCATTTCATGATAATGGCCGTGAAGAAGCCGAGTGGGCAAGGGAATTTCTAAAGCAAGGTTTATTTTAACCATTTATTACATGGGTTTCTGGTGTTTCACAAGTTGGTAGTATAATGGTCAAGGTGCTGTATGCTTAGGAAGACTGGGTTTTAATCCACGTAACTCCAATGTTATGTTAAAATTTGTATCTGCAGATGCAGTGTTATGGGGTTAGTGTGGATGGTTGTCGCTGACTTAGAAGAGCGGCAGCTGATACCTGTATCTACTTGTCCGAAGGACAAAATGAATGGAGACATATCTTGAATTTAGTAGGCTATGATGGAGCAGATTCCTCCTGTGTAGTTGTCCCATTAGAGTAATAAGAAGAGGTATCCAAGACAAAAACGTTTTGGCCCAGGGCGCACTGTCAAGATTCAGTCACTGCTTCGGTTGAATGACCAGCAATAGATGTGTACCAAAGCGTTATCCTGGTCATGATGCCGAAAGCAACATTCTGCAACACTTACATAATGGTTGCCCTAAACCTTGCCTAGGTTGTGATAATATGCTGGTGCTTTACTATCTGGATTGACTTCGCTCATTTATTCGCTCCATTTTATTTTTAGAACAACGGCAAGCTTACAGGTGGAGTAATGAATTTCGCGGATCACTGGAAGAACCTCGTATTCGAGAACTTGACGATACTTCAGAGGAATGGTAAGTCCATTTTACTATAGCCCATATTATATGTGTAATATATATTGTATGAAGGGGTTCATAAGTCCTCATCCTCTATTCCGTGTGTGTGTGTGTGTTTGTGTGTGTCGGCATCTACTAGTATGCCACCCCGCCTAAAGTCTCAACTTTTAGGAGGGGAAACCGTTACAAATTGAATGAGATCCTGATGTTCTATATTTCTAGGTCTAAAGAATTTGGTGCTGAGAAGGACGGGAGGACCGATCTACAAAAAGCGGCCGATGAATTGGTCGATGAATATTCGACGGACGAGAAAATTTCTAGTACAGAGTTTTTTGATTATGTATCTTCCATTGGAACAAGAGGAAAGGCAGATGATTGGACCACAGAATTTGCAGAGAAATCAATGGTAAGAATAGCACGAATCTGCCCCAATAACGCCCATCTGCCTGTAATCCAAAACTTTTCATAGCCCATCTTCGCAAAAACTATGGTACACCACAATAGCTTAAGAAATAAAAAAATTGGTTCTAGGAATAATGATCCTCTCAGTAAAAGATAAGAATTTACTTTCTTCCAAATTTAGAATCAGGAAAAAAATATTGACATAAAAGCTCAAGAGTGGATTGATGAATATCAACAGATTGCGGACGAGTATCAAAAGGTGGCTGGAGATAATCAAACTTCGCCTGTAAGTACTATGATTACGAAATTACAGCCACGGACAGCTTGTGATTGCCCAACATCCTTGACTTGCAATCATATTACCTCAAGGACAGTACGGCTGTGTGGTGTTACTCCATATACATGCATTGACGATATAAAAATTTCTTAAACCAGAGAATGAACTATTCTGTCCGCATTTATTTTTTAATCTCTTAAAGCTATTGTGGTATGCCCTGTGCTGTGGATTTTGCGAATCTGGCCTATGAAAGGTTATCGCATTTCAGGCAGATGAGGGGTACTGGGACAGATTAGAAGAGCAATGGCAAGATGCTATGAAAACTGATGATCATCCATGGTTGGATGATTTCTCAAGTTTCAAAGATAAAGTAAGGATTCTTACCATATTCTTGTGTGTATTGAAAATTTTCATTGCTCACCATGACCAATTTCCATATTGAGGACCAGAAGTGCAACTGTAGCTAGATTAATTGGAAAATTCTGCTGCTGAAGCCTTGTAGGATTGAATGCAGCTTGAGAAAATTATTATCATAGATGTCTCGGTCTTTACATATAAATGTAAAACTGCTCACCCTGGCCATACTGACTATCTGAAATCTAACGGTAGCTAGTTTAATTGAAAAATATTGCTGCTGAAAACTTCTAAGGAGGGTATGCAGCATGAGAGAATCATCTGCATAGATGCCTGTCGTTAATTCTAAATGTAAAAGTGCTCACCTGGTCGTACTGAGGACCTGAAGTCCATCTATAGGTAGCGTGATTGAAAATTACTGTTGCTGAAACTTCTTGGAAGTGTAATCAACTTGAAAAAAATTGTCGGCATAGATGTATGTGTCGTTAATTCTTGAATGTAAAACTGTTTCTTCAACACCAGGACTACAGATTCGAAGAGGATAATCCGTTGAGAGATATTCAAAATCCGTTTGAGGAAGGTCTGAAAATGTTAGAACTTGGTGATTTACCGAACGCAGTTTTGCTATTTGAAGCTGCTGTTCAGAAAGATCCAGAACATGCGGAAGTAAGAACATTTTTGTCAAGAGTATCGTTGTAGATTTTTTAAACACGAAACGATTTTGCAAGGCTTGGCAATATCTGGGAACAACACAAGCTCAGAATGAACAGGAAGACCCAGCAATCAAAGCCCTTCGAAGGTAATAACAAAATCACAAAGATTTGCCATTGTCTGTTATTCTGCTGTTTTCTACGTGTGATAGTGACCATTTTGTTATGAATGATATCCACATTATCCAGTACCTAGTTTTATAGTAGATTAGCAGAAGATGGGAAAAATTACAGGCACATATTAGCTTACATTAATCGTAAAGACTGAATTCAAAGCGTGCTCAATTTCTGCTGATTCTCTTTAGGCTTTAAAAAATTTGACCCACAATTGTACCATGTCCAGTTTCGATGTAGATGACTTGTGAAGCTTAGGTGTTTGGAATGAACTATTATATTTGCCCATACAAGAAATGTTAATGACCTATGACCTTGGTCGGACGTCGGCGACCTATGGCAGGGCGTATGGACGACAGGGGAGCACAGAACAGATGCGTCTGTTCAATTTGTGCGCTTCAGCCTGCCGGTACTGAATCTAATAGTTCTACTGAATATTATGGCCGACCACAAAGTCACAAGTTTAACGTTTGTCCCGTCACTAGCAAAGGTTGCTGACCCTTGACTGTGGTGGTGGATGGATGGAATTGGAGGTATAATTGGCCATAAGTGTGTGCGAGGGGTGGCGGACAATACACAATTTCAATAATTCCTGATTTTTAATTTTCCTGGGTGCTTTGCAGTCAATGAGACGCAAAGCTCCCAAAGTTGGTCGCCATGAAATTTGCGTCTTCATCAAAGTTTGTCGTTGGAATGATGCGCATACCTTTTATTTTCGTCAGGTGTGTTTTATTAGCTCCGAACAATACAGACGCCTTGCTAGCTCTTGCGGTTAGTTTTACGAACGAATCTATGCAACAACAAGCTTGTCAAACGTTACGTCAGTGGATGAAAGTTCATCCAAACTATCAGCATTTACGAGGAGACGTTAGCTCGACTGATAAAGATTTTCTGAACAGCTCGTACTGGGTTAGCAGTGTAGCAAGCAGGTAATAATTTTATCTATCGATTTGTTTCATTGACTTCTCTTCCAATGGGGATACTATGAGGCTGGGGCATGATATCTTTTTTAGTTGATGTATTATAGTTAATACAATAACTGCAGCCGCCGAATGTATTTATTTACCAGTGTATGATCGTAAAAGGCTTTTAGTATGACTTCTATCTTAACGCTGGTCCCAATACCCATTTTGAGGTCATGATTCTTTCGTTGGCTTTCTTGTCTTCGGACGAAATGTCGGGGCAGCCACTGTTCCGTGGCCTTCTAGGTTCTTCAGACCAGTCACTCTAATAGGGGGTTTGTATATAGTACAGGAGTGGATGACGTGGTCTGGGGTTTACTCCTCTGCACTGCACTGACATGCTGTCGAACGGATACACACAACAAAACAGCTCAATGTCATCAGCATCCACACTAACGTTTTGTTGTAATGAAACCAGTTTTACTGATATTTTGGCCATTTTCCATATTTGTGATTTACAGTAAAAGCCCTATCTGTACTCTATACTTTGAACATGAATTTCATAAAATGGATATGCCGTTGGTTTGATATCTTTTGTCTGAGAGTACCTATGATCAAACCTACACTGTACATATTGTTTGCTGTTTCTACACAGGGAGCTGTTCATGGAAGTGCAGGAATTATTTATGAATGCGGCGAGATTGAACCCGGCAAGTCCCGATCCGGACGTTCAATGCGGTCTCGGGGTTCTCTTCAATTTAAGCAATGATTATCAAAAAGCAGTCGATTGCTTCCAGGTTTGTGGATAGAAATTTTTCAAGTTGAGCTGCTCCTAACTTATCATCTTATCTGTACATCTGCTCATAGTGAGATCACAGTTAGTGACCGGGTTAAAATGAGTAGTCTACATCAGTTGCTTCGTACGTTCTGATCTGCTCATACACAGTTAATAAGATAGGGTGTTCTGTGCATCGGACTGCTACAGTGTTATGTTGTTGTGCTTGCATATATCACTATTTGAATATGTATTGAAATATTCTCTTAAGTGTTGACGTTAGATTTTGAAATGAGTCTAGTGTAACCCCAAATTTACTTTCCACCCTCAATTATTCAGAAACTTGCAAGCTTTCCATATCCCATGCCTTCATCTCTACTACATGTTATCAATTAGTTTGTCAAATTTTCTTATCTGTGTTTCTTTTTCAGTCAGCATTGTCGGTCAAACCGCAAGATGCATTATTATGGAATAAACTCGGAGCTACGTTAGCGAACGGTTCACGTTCAGAAGAGGTTTCTCGATTTTTTTGAATATATATATTTTGAAAGCTGCTGTGAGTTGGCACAATACGTAAAGTAGGTAGTGACGAACCCGCCACTTAAGTTAACGTTTCAAATCATGACAACCATGTCAAACCTAAGACGTAAAGACACATACATGTGTGCAGGTATGGACGTGTAGCTTCCCAGACATGCTCCTGGCGTTTTATAAAGGGTGTATTGTGGTGTGGTGGTGCAACATGCCTCACTCTGGCAACTTCATGCACAGTCCACATGCTCTATAGTAACTCAGTATTGGTTGAAGATTTGTGCATATCTTACGCTGTTCGATCCTCAATAACCGTTACCTTTTTATCTTGTTCTTCCTTCAGTAATATTTCGTTCTCCTTCCAGGCCGTTCAAGCTTATAGAAGAGCTTTAGAAATTAATCCAGGCTTCATCAGAGCAAGATATAATCTGGGAATAAGCTGCATTAATCTCAGTGCTTATCGGTAAGGAGCGATTTTTACTTATTGACTTCACATTCGCTAATTCTTAACTCATGCAAAATTTCTTGATAAGTGGTTAGTAATGTCGAGCAATTTGAAGAATTCTTTTGCACTTCTTTTAGTGAACATTCATAATTATGCCATGCCCGTACTCATTTACTTAGTGAACCAGACATAGTATTTAGTCAAATACTGTATAGTGATATCGTAGGTGCTGGTGATATTGATGTTCAGTTCTCACATATCTAGATACCCGATTCGTTCAAACCAACGGCATGACTAATTGGTTGTAGCCCAGGCATCTCGATTCTCGACTAGCCGTTCTTTGTCACAGGAATGCAACATGGCTCAGTCTAGTGTTATCTTGTTGTTTTATATTCACGCAGCCAGGCAATACCTTATCAGTCACTGGTTTTTCCCAAGCCTCAGTATATAACTTGATACTAGAATCATAGCAAGCATAGAAGAAGACAAATTATTCATCACTGGTTCTTATGACAAACTGACATAATTCGCAGCACGAATTGATTGAAACAACAGTTGACACTAGAATTGATTGAACTTTGAACCAGCATGGCGCCACAGACAATATATCTATATGTATCTGGGTGTATTATGGCCTAGTGGGTATTGCAGTGGAAATTAAATGAGCCAGCAGTTGATATCAAAATGGATTGAACTTTGAACTCTTTGTTTGACCTATGACTGTGATGTGACTTGATCTGATTTTTTTTTATTACAGCGAAGCAATTGAGCATTTTTTGACCGCGTTAAATATGCAAAAATCTGGTAAAGGTCCAGGAGGACAGACCGGAGATACGTCGGACAACATCTGGTCATCATTAAGAATGGCCACTTCATTTCTACGCAACGATGAAGCGTACAGAGCTGCTGACCAAAGAGATCTCGTTAAACTGAACTCCATGTTTAATTTAGGCCAATCGGCGAGGCCAGATAAGAACATTGTACATGATAAAGTGGATCCGGTAACACTGTAATGGGTAACATACAAAAAGAACTAAAGTTGAATACTATAGTAATTTGTTGTTGCTAGTGAATCGCTCCCCCCCGGTACCAATGTCAAAAAAGACAGTATTATAGAAAATTTGACAAATCCATGTAAGTGGTTTGTCGTGACTATGCACCGGGCTATTCCATGATGCTATGTGATTGTATGTATCAATGCTTCTTCAATTAGTGCTAATAATTATTCGGATTTGTAGAAGGGATAAGGCCTGTCGTATTTTGCATTGGGTTCGACCGATTATATATAATGTTGGCCGATTATCGAGGCCAATATTTGTATTTTTGTGATTATCGGTATCGGGATCAGCCATTAGCCGAGTAAGGAAGTCGATGTTGGATATAAGCCGTAATAATAAGTCAATAATAATAGACTGATATTCAGGATTTTTCAATTATCGATATCGGCCGTCAGTCATGCGAAAGGTCGATTATCGTATCTGCCAATATTGTTCGATCTCTAATATCTACAGTGCTAGGTCTGGAAAGTTAGAAATTCGTTATAGATCTCGATATAATACTTATTATGTGAATGGATTGTGTCCCGCGTCCGCGTCTCTTCCTATATTAGCTTCAATGTTGGGCAAGGTACTGGCCCAGTCAATTTCATGCAACACTTGCAACTGTGGCCACGTATTCAATAGGAAAGTATCAAATTGCATGTTATATTATTGCGGTCTAATCGACATGGTGCGCGTCGTAGTTAGAATATCCACTTGTGCATCAATTGCGGTCTCCGATCGTTCGATTCTAGGCACTCTATCATTTTATGCTTGTTCTGTTGTAATCTGTGCAATTGTTTGCTTTCTCCAATACAAATTTCCTCAACTTACGAGCGTCGTGCGTCATGAACATATAAGTTCTCAAACCAGGAGAGATATTGTCATTTGTGACTAGGGGTGGCAAAGTAGAACATGTCAGTGTTCTAGAAACAATTTTGAATCTACTGTTTCAAAACCGTTCTAAAATTGCCGACACACCACTGACATTTATGGCCTGCATTGGCTGAAAAAGATTAAAATGCCCACCCTTTTCTTCAGTCGTGCCAAAAGGGTGAGGTCGAAATTGTATTTTACCCGTCCCTATTTGTGACGTGACTCAATGGCCACTCAAATGCTTGGTGGTGCTACTGCGTTCTGCGTGTTATTATTATATATAGTGGAACGCTGCGCACCTTGCCGTAATTGTCTGGGGAGGTCGAATCAAGAGATGTTGCACGACGATTAATGACCTCTCAATTGCTTGCCTTTCTACGTCAAAAACGTATGGACTGATTAGGCTACGTGTTGCCCCCAGGCCTGTGCTTTTCAGTGCCTCAAAAATCTCAAAAAAAAATTGATCGTGGAAGCAATACACGCCTCTCTCGTTTTGTGCGGTCGTTCGTTATCGCGGTTACGCGCATACGGAGTTTCTAAAGCCGTTGCCATTTCACGCTATGCAATTAATCGTAGCGGTATAGATTCCTGATTGTTATTATTTCAAATCTGCTGGGTCTGCAATTCTACGTGAAATATCAACTGTGAGGCGATGGTAACTATTATTTCAGTTGATGATTATTATCGCAGTTACACGCATGTAGAGTTTCGACCGTAAGGAGGCACTATAAGCCTACCCTGTTAAAAAATCCCATAGGAAAACCTACGTCCTTGCTATAGACGCTAGATAGCTAGAACATCACAATTGCAGGGAAACGATATAGGTTTAGTCAAATAATCTTTCCGATGTCGGCGGATGGGGTGAAAACGTTTGTAACGCGTTGCATATCGACCGCTGGTAGTAGTTTACCATCTGTGGTACAGCCCTACAAAGCCGATATCAATACTCACAAATGCGTGCATCAAAAGATAATATGTAATTTCTTGTTCGCATAGAAACATTGATTGCAACTATTACTTATATAATTGCAGAAATACAGTAGATGTAATTCTCGAAGTAGATTCAAATTCTATTATAGGCACAATGCATAAAAAGTAAGACAGTATATGTAGGCCTATAGGCCTACGGCAAAATAGTTAATTGTGCAAAATTCAAGTACCTCAATACAAAAATACCCTGGTTATTACCCTCGGCATTACTTCATCATGTCCATTTCGTCTTCGGTTGGAATGTTTTCGTCAGTTTTTATTATTATCCCCTCCGTTAACTTGAACCAATATCGACTAGATAGTATTCCACGTAGGTAATATTTCCCGGATGTATTTTGACAGAATACCGGGCTCCCGCTATCGCCCTTAAAACCAAACAATTCAATGTTGAGGGTTTTCGTACTAATATTGCAATTTCTAACTGTCTTTCAAGTGACGATGCGTATGTTGATCGAGAGCGAGATGTTACACTGTCCTGTCCGCCTTCTACTGTATGTTAGGGGCCCCCGGGCTTGATTTCCAGCCGAGTCAAACCAATACATATTTTGAAATTGACATCCGTTAAAATCTCTGCTTGGCAGTCAGTATTGGGGGAGTGCAGTGGGCGGTGGTTGTGACCCCAGGGTACAAACCGGAAATATCGAAGTCTGTACTACTGTATATATAAGGAGCATTGAAACTGGTCAATGCTTAAGACCGCAAAGTAAAGATCAGTGGTATTGTACCACTGCGTAACTAGCGACGACCGAGCAGCACTCACCTTCTCCAAATTAAAATTGCTGCGCGATGTACTGATGCATATCTCCTGATTTCTTCCGAACGAGCAACGATTGCCCAACTCACGTGTCATATCTGTGCACTTCACGAGATTGACTTTTCGAAATTCTGTAATATGGGTTTTGATGAGTTGCATTTTTCTGAATCTCCTAATCTAATGCTTTTTAACACTTGAGTGCACAGCGTTGCATGGGTGCGATAAACCGGAGGCATCGTCACACGCACTAAACTTTGAACTGACGTAGATAACCTTAGTATAGTTGAAAACGCCATAAATCCAAATGCAGAAATTAGCCCCTTTTGACATAATCGATTCATGGCCTAAAGTAGGCCATAATCGATCCTTGATGCTTTGGATTTAGAGCTCGAACCACTGCAGTGGTGGTAACCACAATCCTCTACACTCTCATAATGCTCATGTGAAACAAGACATGAGGGTAACGGACACGGCACGAAATCAAACCCGATACCTACCGAACCAAAGGCGGCACCACTCGGCCAACTGTACAGGTCGTCGTTGCTTTGGATGTTTGGCGTTTTCAACTATACCAAGGTCATATACACCAAGTCAATACTTGGTACGCGTGTCGATACTTCAGGTTTATAGCCCGGATCACTATTACAACCACAACTCTCTCGATGATGACTTGGTATTTATAGCCCCCCGAGGATCAATAGAGTGAAATAAACCACACTCACCAGAACTTTTGAACAAATAGCACGTATCTGTTGTACTTGGACACCAAGGAGTTCTGCCACATGTTTGGGTTGAAGAAAAAGAAACATCTGTGCGGTCGGTAAATAATATGCCGAGGTCGTATCTGCAACGTTTGAATGTAATTTTCAAGCCAACTCCGGAATGTGTTATATTTGTGTCCCTATTTGTACTTATTGTAAATAGGATCACCACAGATTTAGGGTTCAGCCTTAGTTTATTGAGAATAGAACATTCACTAGCTTTCGGAGCTACGCTCCTTCATCAGATGAAGATTTGAATTTATACACACGTGATATACAGCAGGCCTACATGTTCTCGCGCATGTGCTTATCGTGCATTCTTGCTAGGCTAGACTCATTAGTCGCTGAAGAATATGTTCCGACTAGAGATCAACCGATATTGGTTTTTTCAAACCGATACGACAATCAGCATTTCGCATGACTGATGGCCGATATCGATAATCGAAAAATCATGAATATCGGCTTCGATATTCGGTCAATTATCGAATTTTGGCCGATTATCTGCTGCTTATTGAGACCGATATCCAAATTCGACTTCCTTAACTCGACCAACGGCCGATTGTAAAAACACAAATATCGGCGTCGGTAATCGGCCAGGGTGATAATCGGTTGACCCCTAGTCCCGACTTCTTGTATTGTAAGCTAATATTTCCTACCCGAAATAAGTCGAACCGCTCGTACGTTTGCTGTAATTACGATGATGTACAGCTTTAGAGTTCGGTACAGTTATTTCCCATTGCCGAGATGTAATAGTAAATGACGTAGCCAACCTGGAGAAAATGAATTGTATAATATACTACTGTATTTCTCTTCTGCAAGCCAAGTACCCTCTAGCAGGCCTACCGAAAGCAATTTTTACCTGGCTAAATTGCACCATATACCTTTTTTACAAGGCCGTTGAAATAAGCAATGTGCTGCGGTGAGAATTCGGCCTTTACCAATGTTAAGTCCCACACAACTTGGTTTAGAGCCAACTTTATTAGTTCTGATAGAGACCAAGTCTTTCGTTGACTCAATACCACTTACATTGCTTAAGCATGGCACGGTTCCTATAAAACAATTCAAAATTTTGATTAATGATTATGGTGCCATGGTGGAAACAAAACTTATAGGCTAACTTACCCGCTTCGTTCATTGGTCGCAAGGTGCTGTAACAATGAAAGTCAAACGTGAATTTGATAGAAATCGTTTGACTATAACCTACTAATATTACTCCAGCATTTAATTGGATAGGCCGCTAGGATAAATGAATGTCGATACATTTTATTTTCATATTAAAAGTCGGGGAAAAGTTTAGGCTCGTGCAGAAGTGGTTACTTATTACTTAAGTAGAATCCAATTTTTAGAGCAACTTAAGTATTATGATTGCTGTACTTAGTCGAAGTATCACTTTTAGGGGAGAATTTTGGTAAATTTCTTTTGCTGAAGTATGGTTGCGTTCGATATTACCGATTCTGCTTGCGGGAGTCGGATTTGACACGCTACAAGCGAATATTCAGATGGCGGCCACTTTCTAAGACCTGGGTGATTGGAACCATAGATGATCAGGTTGTGATTTGTACGCTGTATACCTTTCCTATATCGAGAAATTTCCCGCGATCCACCTGTCGCTATAGATAATGTCATTTTTGCTCTCATTCATACAGCGTCCAGTGTGGTTAAAAACGGGGAAAATATTCCACAGTCATGCCTGGGGAACGATACTCGTCTCCAATAAATACAATGTTGTAATCTACTCAAGTTTTCGTTGTTTTCTGTGGGGTTTTTTTACCACTTATTGATAAATAATCAATACTTTGATGGTTTTTAGAGAGGGCAAAATACTTTTGAAACAAAGTTGTTGCCAGTCACCATTCCTCGCTACTGTGGCGGTAACGATCAGTGATGAAAATACTCATTGATACCATTAGTGTTACGAGGTGATTAGCAAAACTATTAGAAATTATGTTCGACTTACCTTGCGTCGGCTTCCGGAATCAAGAACATACTTAGAACCATAAGTACTAATCGAAAGTACGACATTTCCACCGGAAGATGAATAATATTACGAATTAATACTGAATAACTGCTGGAAGAAGAAAAACAATGGTCTTTCCGTTACTTCGCTTAGACTTTGTTTTTTGACTTCCGACGTGTTTGTCTCATGAATGTGCGGCCTATTAGAGATCGTGGAGGATTCAAGATGAAGTGTGTGGAAATTCAATGGGTAGTCATCGAAATTCAATTTTATGCACAATAGCACAATCGGATACTACCCGGCCTCATTGCTTAATTTTCGGCTTGAGAGGAGGTCAAATAGAAAATCAGTACCAGCTCGATAACAGATTAATTATAATATTTTTCATAAATATTCGTCTTGAACAATAACAATTGGAGGTATGCTTGAAAGAGCTCTATGTCTGCCTGACGATATCTGGCTATAGTCAAAGCTAGACTGCAACCCGGCACAGTTCACAGGTGACCTCAATGATTAAAAACGCCATAAATCCAAAAACAACAAACAACAATAAGACTACAACCAAACGCAATGCCACTGGCCTTTTCAAGTTAGGGAAACCATATCTTGCTGCCGGGAGTGTTGGATTCTGGGTCGTGATACAGGACTTGATGTTTATTAATGCTCTCCAAAACATAGCTGATGGTGTCCTGTCTAGCATTGACTGGACAGATAATAGTTTTATGCCGGTGCCCAGTCCCGGCTTGCTTCATTTTCCTGGGCTTTGGACGGTTATACGCTACTGAGCAATCGGTGAGATGATTCGGAATAGAACCCGAATCATCTTAGGTGCAAGATTAGCACAATGATGCCGGAGCATAATTATGCACACACCAGACTACCAGACTACCAAACGCACCAAAACAATATATATGGGCTATATCATGACGTGCACAATATAGCTTAAAGAGTTGCTCGAAGATCCTGAAAGTCAAAAGCAAATTTATGCATTTGCTGTCATAAGCTGTCACTGTGTCACAACTCGTTTTGATGTGTATGTTCTCCAGAACATCGGGTATATATAGACTTTTGAAAAGTGAAACTTTGTCATCCTACAAGATAAACAGGACTTGGTTCTCTTGTTTAGTGGAGGCATTTTCAATTTCTGATGGGACTGTGGGAATAGTTACTAACCCTATTATTTCTTGACGCATTTGTGATATATGACATAAGCGTAATCAGAGAGAGGAAAGAGTAGCGTGGTGATCAATGATTTCTACGACTCTGTGGGATTTGCATTTGGAAGATTCGCATACTAGAGTAGCAGGTAATGGATTGTTGAGCCATGCTGTTCCTGTTACCGCACGTAAGCGAAGCTATATGCTCATCACTATTATTGTCATATATAGTGATGTTAAATTCAAGAGACGTCGAATTGGTGCCGCTTTCGATAATGCGTAACTTTTTCGATGTCTATCGAATTGTCATTTTTATCTTGTTTGACGCGTTATCAGGCATGCTTGCTCTCTCGTCGTGTAGTTGCGGTTGCGCTGCTGTGGGCGATCAACGTTGCTAAGTATTGAGAAAAGCATCCTTTATCGTGCGTTTTGATTATTTTGCTCTTCTTCGGGGTTAAGAAAGAGGGCAAAGTCGGTTACGTAAGATTAACGAGTATTCTGGAATGGTATTTATCCCACGCGATAGCAGATGCCCTAATGATACTGCGCGGCGATTTCTAAAGGCAAAGTTTATGTAGTGTCGCGTTTGAGTTAAATGCCAACCACACAATTGAGGATTGCGGACTTCAGTAATGAAAGGTTAGTAGTGAGCTCATCTTTGACCTACCACGTCGTTTTGGCATGCACATTTCTCGGCGGCATTCGGCTCGCAACCTGTCGCCTCAAACTCTATGTCGCGGTTTCCTGTTCCCACTTATGCTGGGTTACAGTATCCGAGGAGGCCTGAGCTGAGAAGTTGTGGTGCAACAACGCAGAGTGGAGACATAAATCAGTCAGTTCAGTTGGCGGACTGGGTTGGACTGCCCGCCTTCTTATCGGTAGGTTGTGGGGGATTCTCCCTCTACCTAATCCTAGATCATATCTGAATCCCTACTAATCTACCAATACGAGAGTGCTCTACCAACACGCCTTCATGCGTGACGTAGCTATAAACCTCTCTCTGTCCCCCTTGAGATCGGGGTATTCATAACGGAACACTTGACTACACGGACTCGCCCATCTCCGCTCCTCCTTGGAGACTCGTCTTATAGGCCTAGTGTCCTCATCATACTCAAGTGCTCGTCGTGTATACTGGTGTCGTGTCTCGCTAGAGATACAACTAAAGCTTCTCAATCTACTCTCGTGTTCGTACTGCAAGACTTATTACCAGAGAACTCCGCCTACATCGGGAAGATTCGAAGTCAAGTTACGTATTTTCCGACTACTTCGCGATATAACTGGTGTGGACTGTTCCATCCCTACAACACGTCCATTATCACCCCAAGGTTCCGGGTTCGATTCCTGACCGAGTCAAATCGAAGACTTGAAAATTTGTATCCGTTCTTTCTCTGGTTAGCAATCCGTGTCGGGGGAGTGTGGAGAGTCATTGTTGTGGATTGTGATAGTGATCCGGGCTATAGACCGGAAGTATTGACGCGTATACCGTAGGCATTGACCTGGCGTATATGTTGAAAACGCCATAAATTCAAAATAAAAGAAATCAGTGAACAACAGCCTCCGGTGAAAAGCTGAAAATTATTATTATTATTATTATTATACCACTCGGCCAACTGAACGGTAATATAATATATATAATACAAATTAGTCAACGACGAGACCTTTTGGTGCAACCTTTCTTAGGAAGTCAGAATGATCTCAGTTCTTAATAAAACCCTGTTGTCACTCTATGAGTCGTTGTTTTTTTTCTGTGATGTGGTCAGGAGTTTCGAATTCTCATAAAAATATAAAATGCCAGTGACAGCAAACAATGTAATATGAAAGTTCAATCATACCAGCCCACACGAAGTCCAGACACTTCTACCTTACAGATTTACTACCGCACATTTTAAAAATATGTACTTGAGATGACGACAATAACTATATTGGAAGTTAGAGTTAGAATCTCATGGATGTTAACAAACTCCCACACATTTTTTTAGTATTACAGAAATGCACCAAAAATCAGATCGGCTGATGTTGATAGATAGTCGCGACGAAAATTCTGTCATTTCATTCCACAAAATGTCTTGCAAAAATTGGCACCGTTCAGAAATCTTATGACGTTATATTAACACGAAACTCCACGTACGGGGCTCCTGAAGTCATATATAGCCTACATCTACGACTTCTACGCCTGGCTCAGTTGGTCTAGTGGTTTATCCGTCTTTTGATGGGGGAATTGGAATCGGCAAAGCCTTCCTCACATAGTAATTACTTCAGTAGTGGTGTGACTGTCCGTCTTCTGATCGGAGGGGTTCCTGGTCCGACTCCCGACCGAGTCAAATCAAAGACATTATCATTCGTATCCGCTCGCTTGGCAGTCAGTATCGGGGGAGTGCGGGTTGTGGTCGTGGTAGTAATCTGGGCTATAACCGAAAGTATCGATTGACCTGGCGTGTGGAGTCGCGTGTATGGAGTTTTTGACATTGTATGCAGGCAAGCTATATCATACACTACCACGTGATTATTTGCAAATTTATGGAACCATTTTTATATCAGGTGATTATCTACTGTAAAGTAATGATAGCGTCCTGCTTATGAAATGCTTTGATGTAGGCCTATTCAATAATTCATTATAATGATTGTATACTGAATAATTCTTCATGATCAGGCGATATTTGTCTGCCCAAAATTGATAGGCCTATATAGGGCCTACTTTGCCAACTAGGATGTAGGCCTGCTGTAGAAATCCAACAGCATGCAATAGACGTCTTGATACACACAGTGTTATGACACCTGCCTGCATGACGACACCGAAACTACGGTAGGCTATTATTCCGATGGCTGAGAACGAAGAAGTACCGTTATTTACTGAAGGATATATTTTCCTTGTAGACCAGTGTAGTGACATCTAGCTGTATCGCGTATAGTTGTTGTTTAGAAGTTATGGCATTTCAACTACTAAGGTCGTGTCAATAATTCCAGTTTAGAGCGCTGATCCCTATCACGACCGCAACACTCCGCACTCCCCTAATACTGACTAGCAAGCATTTTGAATGTGTATACGTGACATCGCGAGGTAATCATCTCTTGAATACCCAAATCCCATTACCCAGAACCAGGATATCAGAACAGAGCTGTCATATCTCCTCAATAATTTTATCAACAGTCGACACACAGATGCAAAAATATTGACAGTAGAATAAAAAACAAAAACAACGAAATGCGAAATAGCGAGACGAAGTTGAATAGACAGGGAGAGTAGAACGAGGTTAATCAGGCTCAAGAAATATTGAATAAGCTTGAAAGACAAAGTAAAACGGTGTTGAAACGAGCAAGCCGTGTGACGTTATAACGATAATAGTAATAAATATAATAAGTCACCGCAGATTTAACGTCCAGTCCAGTTTATTAGAATATTCTAGAACAATATAATAAGCCACATATTTAACTAGGTGACTTATTATATTTATTACTATTTGGATCGTCCGCCATCGGCTCCACTATTGTTTGTTATAACGACAGCAAGATGTAATCAACACTGGCAGTCATTAAGATCCACTTCAACGTTGCTGAGGCTAAAATGAAGGAAATTTTCACCAAGGTCAACGCATCGTTTTATGATTATTATTTTAGTAGGATATATCACATTTCATGGAACTTCCGATACGATGCGCACAGCGCAAAGGAACATATGACTTCCAACGTTTAGTTACACGCATGGAAATTTGTAATCAGGCAAACACCAGGACAGGAAAACATAACAATTTCTCCCTTGGTCAAATAAGCAATAGAATCACACATAGCCTGTATTATGCCACCGCTTACAAAAAAAGCAACCCCGGCGTTTTAAATTTGAGAGCGAGCCGCCATTAATAAAGGCGGCTGGTTTACAGTTTAAACAAAACAGTGGTTTAAGCCTACGAGCTCGTAGAAGGCAAAAACTGTAAAATCATATCCCGCGTGGCTGCTTTAAAACAGAATAGAATGAAATACCGATTACAAAAGGTGATGTTTCCCTTCCATAACATAACAAAGTTAGCGGTAAAATATGTGCATTACAAGAAAAAAATTCCTCGCCAGAACAAAAGCAAAATATAGTAAGGAAAAAATAAACGCTAAATATCAGGTGATGTAGTGCATGACGCGTCGCGTAACCGTAACGCATAAAACTCTTAGATTCCCAGAAAGCTGACATATACCCAACGTTATGGTACAGTTACTGCGCATAAACCAATCAAGCTGAACGCTATCATAGTTAAAAACGAGCGCAATGATTTAGTTTTGATTTGAATATTGTGATGGGCTGGCTCTCTTGAGGTCAACAAGAAGAACGGTGTTGACGTCGTCGGGCCACAGTGGAGTTGGTCAGCAGTTAGTCATTTCACACGCATCAGGTTGAAAAAAACAACAATGCGGACTGGCCTACGCTTCATTGGGACGGTGACCGGACGAGTTCCCGACAGAAATCAGTTGACTGTTTCCAAAACTGATGAGCCGTGGTGACGTTGACCACAAGTTCTTCCATGGCGCCACCTAGCGGCGAGACATAGTTTCAAGTTCTCACCCTTAGAGGGCAGTGAAGATGTTGATCATACTAAATGTTCTGCCGTTGTAGGTACTGCGTCCGTGACGCCGATTTGATCCAGCTTCCTCGAGAGGCTGCTGTTTTCTATATGGCGACCGTCATGCATTTTTTTCAGCTCCCTTTGAAGATTCTAAAAATATAAAAACCGCGATAAGTACGAGGCACTCGCAAATGAGAGGATCGTGGCCCCAGGCAGTGCATCGGATGCAGTTTAAATCAACGTAGCCATCCAACGATGGAATGGTCGAAGGGAGAAAAGGGGATTCAGTACAAACAATTTGGTCAAAATATTCCACGGCATCCCTACATGCAAAGGCAAACAAAATAGACCGTTCAATTAGCAGCACATTTACACTACATGACAGTGATCCGTAATCGAACGAAACCACCCAGGAGTGAGTTACAAATGCATATTCACGAACGAAAGTTGTTTCAGGAAGTCAATAGCCAATAGTGCAGTAGCCACTTCGGTTGTACTTTCAAGAAACGATTTGAACAAGGTTTTTAGGAAACAAGATGCTCGCAATACACTATACAATACCTAAAAAGGACTTTACAGGATTGGTTGCGTTTCCACTAATATAACTACAGCCAATTGGTAACAGGACAATTATCCTAGTATGGACTGTTTTCTGTAAGCGCTTGCGAATCGCACACTACGGATGTGAAAACGGCTTTTAAAAGTAACAGCTATTACACAACTTTGTAACTGACTACAGTATATGCAAGTCACTACCTCGTCATGAAGCGACGTCTACCTTTCATCGTAGTTAGAGGCATCATAGGATAATAATCTAAGGATTTCAGACACGAAACCCTGGTAAGTTGGGATCGAGAGGACGCGACCCTTCCATACCACACACTTCAAAATGCTAACCACAGCTTGCTAGGTGGAGCAATGGGGAATTTGGAGACAGAATAGTTCCATCACTTCCCATTTCCTCATAGACCATATGATAGTTTAGTACATAATGGGCATATGTTTGGTAAAGGGCTACGAAATATCCACGGCTGCCGGGTGGGGATAATTCTATGTAAATCGGAATGGTCGGGGCTAAAAGGCCATCATCCGACAGTCAAATCATTAGCAGGTGTATCCATTGTGGGCACCTAAAAAATTGCATGGCCGAGGGGAAATAAAGAATCATCCGATATTGCTAAGAGTGCAATACTACTGTTTAACGTACCGCATTTTCTTGTTGTAATCGAGTCCAATCTTTTTTTAATTTGGCGAGTTCACATTTAACTGGATCGTCTTTATCGGATTGTTTCCTTTCGACTGGGTTGCTCTTATGATTGTTACGTTTATTCTGGTTGTGATCCACGCTACCATAGTTGTGCTGATTTGTGCTACTTTCCGAAGTCGCCGCGCCGTTGCGAGGCCAAGAATCTGTCCTAGATGAAGACGCCATGCTCTCCTGCAAAAGAGAATTCATGAGTTGTTGTTTTGGACTTGTGGTGTCTTCAACTACCAAGATTATATACGCCAGGTCACTATCACAAACCACATCCCTCCGCACTCCCCCGATATTGACTGCCATGGAACAGATGCCAATTTTAAATTAAAGTCTTTGGTTCGAGTCAGTGGGGAATCGTATCCGGAACCTCCCGATCATAAGGCAAACAGACAAAATCACTCGGCGAACTGAGCGGTGAAATTCAACAGTTAAAACGCATCAAAATCACAAACTCTAGTCGCTAGTTGGAATAACGGTGCGCACTTCATTAGGCGGTCGTGGTCGTCAGAATTTGAGCAAACAAAATTTTCTAGACGGCAATGCAAGAGGCATGAAGCGCATAGTCAAGTGTTCTCTTCCTAACAGCATCTTTCCTTCGTGATGTCGGTCGAAGCACCAGGCAATCTATCACGTACAGTAATATACACAACTGGCGAAAGGTTAAAAGCAACACAGACCTTCTAATAACCAAGGGCTCGCGCAAGAAACGCAAACGTGTCGCAGCAAACACTTCATAAAACATGAATAGGATCATCACGGTGAGAATGACCCTCGGCCGTGAAGCGAAATCGCACGATCGACGCACATGAATTATTCAATCATGTTGCCATCAAAGACGGATTTAGTTCGACACAGCAATTTTCTATGCACGCCTTCGGGTTGCGTACACGTTCGCAACGGCACGTCCCGCCGGGTTATGTTTAAAAACGGCCCCGCGACCGAGTGTGACGCGAAATCGAATGAAAATTTGCGTCGTACCAGGCCCGTGTCAGAGTCCAGGCTGTTGTAACTTCCGCACGACGGACATGGCGAATGCGGCCGATTTCTTCGTACTTTTTTCGGTGATTCCGTCAAGGACATGCTGCTTCCTTGCGTCGACCGGCAGTCCAACGTTAGATCAGAGACGTTCCCACTATCGTTGCTGTGTTGAAGAGTTGACCGTTCACTGAAACACGAAAACGGTCATGAATGAATAGGTACAAGCTTGACGTCACTCCAATGGTAAACCATGGTTCTAGATCTAATCAGAGACGTTCAAGTAGTTTGCTGACGATTTCGCGTTTACATTGACCACGTTCACACGATTACGTTTACATTGACAGCAAAAGGTGTGAAAATCAAGCGTCTTTGGTTGTGCTCGTTGGGGTATTTTCTTTTTCCTAGTGCGACATGCTACATCATAATTTACGTCTCCAATATACCCATCACGACATTTACGCTGGTAACAAACGATACGCGCATATTGTTTTCAAGGCTTGATCCACATACTCTTATCTCATCTCTCCTGGATTTGACACGACAGTCACTTCTTATATGTCACACTGCTAAGTACCAACGTAAAGGAACGCTCGCCACGCTTGCGTCGTTTGCGATGTAAACAGACGTCGATTGATATTTGCCACACACCACGGCTATTTGATCAAAGTTCAATTGGTTGAATAAATATTTCAAGAGTATGACTTCATAGCACTTTCCTCTCATTTTAAATAATAAATGAAGGAACAAAGAATCAGCAAATTAAGCCTCTATATACAGATTATCACTCCATTTCAGGCAAGTCAGCATACTTAAGATATATCCGAATTAGATCATCGGTGACACAGTTGATAATAATAGACGGTAAACACACAGTGACTGTATATGGTAATTTCTTTACAAATTCAACTGATGGATTGACAACATGATGCAAACCGGCTGTTACACACAGGCGGGGATAAAACGTACAATTTCATCAGGTCAGAACCTGACAGTTTGACAAATTTCGCTTTGAAATGTCACTAAAGCAAAGCGGTTTGAGTTTGCGTTGTGCCAAAACCTAACTGAAAACGCATGCCTGACCATATCAGACATTGATTCTGGGAACAGTTTTATGTTTCAAGTCGGTTTCGATAAGATAAAAGTATGTGCTGTCAAGTTGAGCAGTGCACACACGAACATGCAAAATTGTCAGGATGAGCCCGAATTTAGACTAAGCCGCGTCACGCCGAGAATAGTCTATTGCTCTAAATCACTCAACAAATGTAAGCAGCGACTTAAAGCTACGTTTGAAATATCATGATCAACAACAAGCACGGAGAAGGAAGTGGATATGATACATTGCGATTTCAATCTTTGAGGACTACCTCTCTCTCTCTCTCTCTCGCTCAAGCTTAGCGGCAAGACAGATGCACACAGTCAGGCTGCAGTCTTCCCGCCTTGGGCAGGAGATCAACAGTTGCCTAGTATTCTACAGTGTAGATTCTACACCCTAGTTGACTTGTATGATAGAGGACTGCGTTTTCAATGCTTGACTGGGGGATTTTTTTATCCCCGCCACTCGTAGCTACCAAACCGATGTTGCAAAAGTAATCAATTCAGTATCCTTACCCTTTTGCTCTTTGCCTGTCGTTCTCATCAAATGTGGCACTTCTTTCTAGATTCGAACCAGGCTTCCCAGGCGATCTCCCATGCTCGTTAAATGACGACGACTGTAAACATGATATAATTGGTTAAATCAACGTGTCACGTGACATAAAACAGCCGCTCCAGGCAAAGCGAAAATCTCTGTAGTATAACAGAGAACGTGACAACTTCTATGGCGTCACCTCTGACGCAACAAAGCACAAAATCACGCTACTGGTTTATTAAAAGATCAAAGCAATTCATCTTACCGTGCTGCTGTGTTTGGAATCGGCGTTGATTTTACGACCTGACATGAGAGGACTGGCGGTCTGGTGGTCGATGGAAGACGCTCTGTTCCGAGCAAACCGCTAAAACACAAAACAAATTCTCAAAACCAGAGTCATAACAAGAAATCGATGACGCCTGGCCAATGTGGCTAACCCAATACATACATACATAATTATATTCATTCAAGGTCATTAGCGTTGCAAAATGAGGTACAAAAGCAACAAACATGGAGATTGACAGTGCATTGACGGCACAAATGACGACACCTTGTTTATCCAGTATATCTAGTCCTGCGAAGGCAGCGTCGTCAGGTGCGCAGTGGTTTACGCCACAAAAAACACGCAATAAATTATGACACGCACGGATAGTTATCAAAATGAAAGTGACGTCATGAGAATCATGCGCAATGCACATACTTAAAAAAAATTAACGGAGGCACGCAGCAAAGCACCATGTAACCTCACAGGCACTGGTTTAACGAGGTATCACCAAATTATGGCACTGTCGGAGATCATGTATTTGGCACTTAACAGGAGTAATTACTACAACGTCTACAAGGCCCATTTCAAACCCATTGGCCCAATGTTTCCTACCAACCTTGAAAGCTTCAAAAAATCCGTTGCCACCTTCTTTCACTGTTTCAACTGACGTGTTGCTCAAGTTATCAATGGAATCGATAGTTTTCATGCCAAGCAATGCTTCGGTGGTTGTGTGTATTTCGTCGTACAGTTGATCCATCAACATTCGCCTGTACAACATTTGATTAAAATTAATGGACAGGAATTTGGCTAAGCAAACGTATGGATGAGTGAACGGAGAAGTGTAAAAACAATGATTCAAGGATTTATTGCCTGCGTTGAAGCTGAAGGCTTCCAACATAAAACAGTCAATTGAATTGGAGATCTAATCAGGAGGTTGTAGAAGATCCAGAATCGTATGACTTATGATGGATCAATGAAGACATTGGGCTACCATGGAAGCTGTAGAGTTGCATTACTGATATGAATCTGGCTTTGCTTACCTCGTCCTGTATTGCAGTTTGGCAAACTGTTCAGACTTGTAGCAAGCCCATTCTGCGTTCATCATTTTACAGTAGAGCCATTCCCGGAAAGTATCGTCTTTAGCAAAAATCGCCGGTTCTGGTAATGTAGGTGAAAAATCCGGCACATCTTCTCGACAAGTAACTGAAACCTGGAAAAATGCAACACACCCTTGTAGTCGAATTAGGTCTGCGTCACTTTGGAAATAGGCCAAGCAATAGCATCACAACACGGCAATAGAATAGGCTACAGTTCAACCATTTATTGCAGGAAATACCACAATGCAACGCTCAACAATGTGGTAATTTTCAATCGTATCACACCTCGACCACTGTAGGTAAGCCAACGATTACTTTACTATCAAGGAGGAAGGGATCATAGGCCAAGCGCTGTAGTGAAACTGTGATGATTTATATTGCTTTGTGCCAATTATCCCTTGATAACGTGAACGATACAATCTCTTGTGTGACTCAACGTTCGCGTAATTGTCTTTAGTCAATAAAAGCCTTAGTTCTGAAAAGGTCTCTTTCGCGAAATTCAACACAATTTTATTGACAAAAGAGAACAAACGCCAATGTCCAGAGAAACAAGAGCTTATATATATATGCAGAGTTCAAGTACTCAAGGGAAATTTAACACAAGGCAAAGTACAGTATATCAGTGATTACAATTTCACCAAAGTGCACATGTACCAATAGGAAGATTGAAAAATATTGTAGAGCTGATGGAGGTCGATCAAAAGATATCGTAAGGAACATCCCCACAGATTTAACATCCAGCTTTGGTTTATTGAGAATTAAAACATTCGCAAGATTTCGAAGCTCTGCTCCGATTCTAATGGCTCTGGCACATGTGGAGAAATCAAGCAAGTGCAAGAGTATCCTCCGAACCGCATAAATTCAATCGCCTACATTGCGATGTTTCGCTGTGATAACCTCTGATCTGTACAATCTACAGTTCTACACCTACCTTGTATCGGCAGTTGGGCGTGCACGGATCGATCGGTTGAATGATGATATAGGCATGAAGAAAGTGCGAGGTGATCATATTTGGTACGAAAGGTGTTTCGCCATCTTGAAATACGATTGCTACGATGTCGTTTCCGATGTGCCGTTTGCGTTGAAGCTGGAAAACAACAGACTATTGACACAGGTGTCTGAACATACAGTACTTCATTAAAAGGTACCCCACAGACATATAGCACATGTCCTCTACACGATATCGTTGCCAGGTATCTTATATGACAGGATAATTGCGCCAGATGTTAAGTATTGAAATTCAATAACAGTTATAATCGCCAGCGCTTTATAACAGAGCAGATCAGTTTTATTACAGTTCAGTATCGCTGAGGTTATCAGCCTGTCAGTGGCTGCTACAGAGTCATAAATATCGCAATTAATAACAGAAGCCGGACGATCTGGACAAATTGTCGGGGAGAGACATTGAGCAGACACTACACCTTTTTATTTGTCATTTTAAATTCGGATTTATTAAAATCGGGAATTGTATGAGCTGACGTGATTTAAGCAGCGAACCATTATTTAATATAACGATGACGCGGAAAATGTCTTTGCCATTGTACAGTATTTACAACTGCACTTTACATAAACCCCATAACTGGAAATCTGGAATGGTGGCAAGCCACAAATGAGGAAACTTGAACAGCATTTCTTTTTACAATGACTGCGGTCCTGACCAAAACCGCGTGAGGACTACTCTAATTCGCCCATTGGTCATTAATGAATGTTTTCATCGCTTGCTAATTGTAATGATACGATGCGGGTTCGCCAAGCATTGCACACGGTGAATTACTAAGTTTGAGCGTAATATCATCGCACTCGCGGCGGGCCTGTTTCGTTGATCGCTTACCTGTTGACGGTCGCCTTCAATGTATGGAAGCCTAGTCGAAACATGGAACATGACTTCTTTGCCGGCGTATTGACAGTAGACGGATGTCTCTCCAGTGTGGCCATGTTGAACATCCAAGCCACCCCGAAAACCAGTGAAGCCCTGTGCAAAAAATGATATACCATATTCAAACTACATAATCCAGAAGATGCACAGAATTTGTTAGTAATCCTTATACCACTGGTAACGGGTGGATCACGAAATCAATACGATTTGAAGAGCATTTTCACTGTTAGCTATGTTTCCACTGATAGCTACTTTAACTAGTGTATTCGACTACATATGAATGTTGCATTCGCGTAATCGCAAAGTGATAGGTAATCAAGCTATTAGGGCGTATTTCGCCGCCAGTGATCAAAACACGCTAAACGTAATCCCTTCACTGAGATAGACATGTTAAATACTATGCAGCCTCATTCTGTCACGTCAAGAGCGTATAGTAATTCCTACAGCAATTGAAGGATAGAGTTTCGCAACAAGGACAACAAAACGCCTACCTGTAATTTGACTACGTCGCCGACGAATTCAAGAAACTCTGTGAAAGCAGGCGACTCTTCACGATTACCGAACACTTCTTCTTCCTTTGCTTGGTTCGGTTTCTGATACAATATGCCAAACTTGTTGACTGAATTGACGGAATGTTCATCGAAACTGAGTAGAGAATCCCACACTTTTGTCGATACCACCGGGTAAAACCTGAAACACAATCCCAACGTTAAACTTCAAAAGCTTCAAGTTTAAATCGGTTTACATTGACAGCGAGCAAATCAAGCCCAATGATCAACTAATCACTGTATACGTTGATTAAGAAACCTGCTCACACTGACAGTTACAGCGTGCGAATCAGATACGGCGATCAACCGAAAGGCTGTACGCGGCGATCCATACCCTTGAAACAGATGGCCGTTTCGTCGTGACGAATTCGCAAAGCTGTTAGTGTAAACTTATAATAAACACTTTCATAAACTATACAGGATTGTCAATCATTGTAGGAATGCATAGTATGGCATCTTCTCCATTGGGAAAAGCTTGTTACTCAAATCTAGCTGCAGCTGAATACCTATAGAATGGCAGAAAAACACGATCATTGATCGATAAAAGCAAAAAAGGCAATCAAGCGTGGATGATCTATGAAGAATAAAATAATTAGCTTGGAATGTAGACAATCAACCCCGTTTGAACGTAGAGGAAAAATGATATTACCCTATAACATGTAGGCCTAGTAGTGCATCCGGATATATCACCATGCACCAAGCTATGTCAGGATAGATGGGTGGGTATTGGGCAAATCAAACGAACAACAGAAGTTGGCTACACTTCATTTTACAGTGAGAATATCTAAAGTTGTCTTGGCTATGCAGTTATAATTTAAGTTGCCGTTTACAACGATGGGGCGTACGCGCACCAATTACCACCTATTCCATTTTAAAAACAAAAGAGTACCATGGTATTGGCGAAATTACAGTGCACTATTTTGTGTAAAGCAAGCAGTTCTACCCTTTTGAATAGACTAGGCCAGAAGTGCCTCAGCATGATTTCTCATGTTTCATAGCACATCTAGGATTCGGCGACTGGTGTCTTCTAGTGTGGTGTCAACTTTTTCATGACTGATCAGTGATCATCACGTCCCCCAGCTGGAGAGGCGGCAATAGCAATAGATTGAAACTTGCCACAGTAGACAGTATGAACTCGTTGACTCGATATGATTAATGATATTCAGTACGGGAGAAAGCGGATATCAAACTCTGCGCTGGAGTCCGATAACGAGGTCATAGTAAGGTAACACGAATATCAGGTGGTGAATGTGAGAGTTTCCACCGGTCACGTGGTGATTGCATGACGACTTTTTATGTTCGATTACTTCGCCCAGTCACTTTAATGCCATATAATATTAAACGTGATCACTCAGGAAGCATGCTGATCATATTGAATAGCAACCCAAGCATTGGAAAGGTACATTACGGTCTCCCTAGAGTTCAAATATATACCCTTCAATACATTGGTTCAATGAAAGGTCGATCAATGCGACTTGTAAAGGAACCTGAATCTACTCTCTACACTGTGAGTATAAGGGATTCGTTCCCATGACAAATAACGAAGGACCACAAATGCCTCAACGCCATCAATATATCAAGCTCAACACTATGTCTGAACATCGCAACTGAACATGACAGCTGTATGATGTATAATGTATTTTACTGACGTAATCATTTCATAATTTACATAATACGGCGAACGGAAGATCTAGAATGCGAAATAATCACAGGCAAACGCAATCGCCATTTCACGTTTAGACCCAACGTACATCACCACCACAGCTGAGGACTTAACAAATTTTCAATGGCAGACCGAGAGGAAGGATAGCAAGCAATTAAATCGGCGACAATCCAATAGCACGAGGTACTCTTACATTCAAGTTATCCCAAGAGTAGCTGGGACAGGGAAGGCGTTGAACGCATCAAAAGAAACTTTCCATTTTTATTACCGATACCGATTTGAAAACAAACACTGCCGTCACCATTTACGACAGGTGGCAATATCGAAACCAACTTAAAACACTCTTTACGCACGTAATATGTCCCTACAGCAAGTGTTAACGCAATCCAGGCGCAATTTATGGACAACTGATTAGCCGGTAAGCGAGTTAGCATAGTCGTCAAGACAAGTGCTTTGACGCGGTTCATAATTGATGATGCGCACTGGCTTCCATGAAATGATGCCTCACAGCACGGAGCACGTGTCCCACCATCATGATACGTTAATTCACTCACTCACTCATCAAGTATTACGCTTAGCCTAGTTCAACCTATTTAAAATCGATACGTAAGTTCCTAGAACCACCAAAATCAACCGACCGCCAAAATTCAATACACATAATCCACTGAGTTGATCAAAATCTATCTCGCCAATTGTACCGATGGCAGGCAGCTGTATTACGCTTACCAATGGAAGTTTCATGAATGATTCTTACAGTAGTTATACATCCGGCAGTTGGTTATCAATAGATAACACTTGACCCATTTGTTGACCAAAAATGTAAATAAGCAGATGGACAACATGCAGAGAAATGTCACTGTGCTTTTCACAGCAGTGTTATGTAAGAATCCTTGAACGGTAAGATATGCAGCTTTGATTTCTCAAGATTTAACAGATGGTCGTGACACTAGACTCACAAGACCGACATTATGGATCCGGAATATATGGTATTATATGCCATGGGCTGCTCAATGATCTCCCATTCACACAGCGTATCACTAGCTACAAATAAAGTACAGCAGCACAGTAGCAATGTTTACCTGTCCACGGTGATTTCATCGCTCAGATTTTTCGCCCATATCACAGGATTACCGCCTTCATGCGATTCAAATCGTTTGGCCCATGATTGCTCCCTCGACCTGATAAATCACAAAGAACAACAACTTCAAAACACAGAACAACATCCTCAATTCTGGCAATTCCTAAGGAAGTAAGCGCGTAACGAATGCCGGTGTCGCTTCGATTCTACCTCCAAGATAGGAATCGATATCGTTTGTATCAGGTTACATCCATTTACAAATAAGGAAACGATCCCAGCCAAAAGCAAACTTCTACGCTAAGACAGATCGTAATTAGCAGAGATATGTCAAAATCCCAGGAATACAATAATAACGCGATACAGTACACAGAATGAGGCGAACCTAGAAGGCATGTGACACTTCATTTGCTTCAAGACTTTGCAGTCTGATGTGTTCGTCACTGCGACGTGTGAATTTGCGGCACATGACACAACCTAGTTTGTCAAGATTGGTGACGTCATACGTCAAGCTGATAACCGCCAAGTGTCAATCACGGCGGACTGAGGGATCCCTAGGTTACATGTGACAGCACAATCACATAGTGCTGCGGGCTAATGTTAGACTGCTGTGAACTGTGATACACATATTACCTATCGGCTATCACCATGTTTATGTAGGCTTATTTAGGCCACGGCCTACTATTAGCGAATTTAGTATGCCATGATAGCACATACATGCATGCAAAGACCGTGTGATTGTGTAATTTGATATCGTTGCTAGGCTTGCGTAAATGCAGCGCGAAAGATCAAGGACAAACGTATCCCGTCATTTCCTCTCACACTTGAATCGTTTCTGTCGTTTAATAAGCAGGGTCGAGAAGACCGCTGCGATCGCGTTTTTAGCACCGGTACAGTAGGCCTACATGTTGCGCAATACGTGGTGTTCATCACATTATATCCATGCTACCAGGATAGCGTAAGCATCAGGAGTAGCACACTAAACTAAATTATCCGTACATGATTACCTACCAAGGCTACCGGGATAGCGTAAGTGTAAGAAGTATCTCAGTGAAATAAATTATGCCCACTAGATTCCCTACTAAGTACCAAAATCTAGTTAGATCTGTTGCGCGTGCTATGCTTCACGCACTCTCATTGCCTTAATAGGAATGAAAGAAGCGAAAGTCGATGAGTGACGTTTAGTGTTGGTTGCAAGTTTTCTGCATCCATTGTTTTATCATTTCCGTTGATATCCAATGCACTTTAAACGGCATTTCAACTAGCGCCTTTGCAGAATGGCAAATTTCAATAGGCCGCAACTATTGAATGCGACCTCGCGGCCGAGTCATCTATGAATGCGTTGCAGCAACCTTTCCCTTCCCCTGAGACTTTACACTTTGATACCGAATGGAAAAAAACACCTACAAGACACCGCCTTCGTCGGGCACGTAGGCTAATGGCGATCGATGCTGCGCGACTACACAGCGATTTTGGCACCGTTTTTTGGGATTTTCACAGCTGAATTTGTGCTTTACATTTGTGTTATGTAATTTGCGTACCGAGCCCAAGGGAAAACCATCAGTGAATACATGTTAAATAGGGGATTCACCACAATTCGACACCTCCAACACCAGGATGTACTGCCTTACATGTATAGCGTGTTAGCAACACGTAACAATGTTCCAGTGAATCCCTTACGTACAATAACATTTGGGTCGTAGTGATCGCAATTTGAAGTTCTCTATTTGACCGGCTGTTCATCAACCTAGGCACCATCAATGCATGTGAATGCCTAAGCATCCCTCGTTTGGACGGATAACGAGCAAGGAACACTGCAGGCGTGGAGATTTTCTTTACGGGTACACTACAAAACCTAATATGGCCGGCAGTGTAAATAAAGACTTTGCCTCGAAATTGACGAATTTGAGGAATGGTCATTACGCTATTTCTGTGAGTTTAGGCATCCAAATTTGCGAACATGGAAACCATTGCTACAAATAAAACAGGGAAGTCACGACAAACATGTCAGTTTTCTATAATAGGCGTAATAACCAGTACCTCAATAATATCCTTGTGAATCCAGCATCCGATGTGACTGATTTCTCGTGTTTTACTGACATGATAAGCGGGCCAAGGTTCTCATCATACGCATAAAGATTGATGTGTTCCTGCCGAGACAAAGGTTCAAATTACTTATGACAATGAGATATACATACAAAACTATCACCAAGATTTCACCACACTCATACAAGAAACACTAATACACGGATGCGTTCTGAACAAATCGAAACTTATCGTGTGTTAACGCCTCTTGCTTCCAGAATGACGCCAAGTTGCATAGTTTCGCTAATTCAAATGAAGGAACACTTAGTAAAAACCGTGACTAGAAACACATTCATCACAAGGCATGATGCTTGCAGAAGGAACTCTGGTCATGAACTATGAAGAAACGTCAAAATCGCGAAAAAAAAGCGTTTGTCCTCTTAAAATAAATGCATTGACCGAACATTTGCAGAGGAGACTGTTTGCATATTGAACTTATACAGGGTAACGCCCAACGTGTCATTTGAAGTTGGACAAAACTCAGGACACGCGACTTTACATCTACTTTCACATCGCTGAAGCGTTCCCGACCGCCGTCAATCTGCTGCGTCTAGCGTGGAGACATGTCAATCGATTCAGAACAGGGTAAGAGAGGGAAGATGGATGCTTCAGGTCGACCCTTCACAAGTGAGGTATCGCACCCAGTGTGGCATGCGAGTATTAGGTATGGTGTTTTTAAGTGTCATTAATACAAGGACAACAGATAATGGCTACCTGCGGCCAAACTCCACAGATGTCTGTGGGCATATTATAATAACTGATGGATGTCAAAATTTGCAGCAACTCGGAGCGTCAGCCCGACAATGATGCTATTTCTAATGCGTATTCAGCATGATATAACAAACACTGAATAGCAACTGACGTATATCAACAAGGAACAAGTGGTTGGTACTACAGGGAAGTGAAGACACTTTCATAAGTCAACTAACTTGAACAAATCAATACTCAGCTCAACACCACTTCACAATTTCGCTTCTAGCACTATATCCCATGGTCAACGCAACCTAATCGAAATTGAATTCCTTACCTTGCCATGGAAATGACGCCTGTATGACGTGACTATCTCCTCCCTCTCTGTGGTCAATCGTTCTGTTATAGGCGATGGTTGCTCTTTCGTGATATCAGAGACAATGTAGGGTGATTCCGACTGAAATCCTTGAGCCCAGTAACCGCCATGAGGTGGTGGGATAACTTGAGGATAAGGCGCTCCTTTTCTCAATACTTCTTGAATTGACGGATATTGCGGGGTTTCAACCTAAATTCCAAACCAAAATTCTAATGAAAAATGGGCGAGCAACATGTGACTGTTCATTTTGGGGTTAATAAAAGCCGCGAGGGATTGGTTCCAATACAACAACAAGCTTGTATTTATCACCGGCAATATCCCCGCGGATGTGGATATAGCGAAAAAAGTAATAAGGAAGACGGAAGCTGGTTAAACTGGGCATCATAGGTCAAACTGGTGCAGGTGAATATAACATTGTATATAAAAACGCAAGTACTCCGGGGGGGGCACCGTGCAAATATTCGCCTGTCATATGCTAGCATCTGATATTTTGTATGCCTCCATCATCGACAGAGAGGAGATACATGACATCTTATTGACGTGCAGTGCGGTCTGCGTGTTAACGAGGCCCAATTTATGAAGTCAACAACAATTACATAAGCATTAGTATCAATCAATGGCGTACATTGACGATAGCACGTAAGCAGAAAAGCCTAAAAGGTAAAAACAACTAACCTGTTTATCAACAGGCAGTGATACCACCGGCATTTGCAGAGTGCATCGCTGCTCATCCAATCGAGTTCCCTGCAGAAATAACAACATACTGTAAGTATTGCATTTTAAAGGCAAATAAACAGAAATGGAAAGGAGAACGGCATAGCTCCAAGCTTATTTTTATAAGATAATTCTGAAAGTGTGGGTCAGTGTTAATTAACGCTGCGTGGGTTAGCGATATTGAACATGATCGCGGTCGCTAAAGCAGAAAGGTATGCGCGATGACTGAGAACACGGGACACTCATTTTTGCCGGGCGTTCCCGTTCACCTCGTCGTAAGGTGCAGCAGACACTGTAACATTTGAAGTTAGTAACCAACTTATGAAAATGTATGACTCTTGATGACTCGAGCGATAAGTTGTATTGATGACAAACTACGTTGGCGATGATACAACTCAACTCGTTGACAAAGAGTATTGACGATTCACATCTATACGCAAATGAATCATTCGCTTACACACGTTATTAAATACATCGGACAAACATCACAGTTACGTTGTCACAGCGGGACAGAACAGATTAAAAACTTGTAGTGTGTTACAGTACATCTAAACAGCGCCCAGCACAGCACATTTGATAACCGACAATTTGTTCTTCACATAAGACAACGTCACGATTAGCGTTGGTAATCTAGCTTACAGCAAAACGCTTAGCCATATATTTGTGTGCTTATAACGCAGCTCCGAAGTCACAGCTTGTGACACCGCGGACATGTGTTGCCTTATGATATGAGGCGGATGGTAGTGCATATCCTAACCTAATTCACAACGGATTTCCATTCAGACATGTCACCTATAAATAGCCGCCATGACAGTGCATCCGCGCAGTCACCCTACTTAATATTACAGCCATGATATCATACTGCATGACAGGTCTGTACTCGTACAAAATACCCAATCGTCTCGTTATGGCCGAAGAAAGGTGGGCGATTGATGTAGTGGTAGCGCTCTAGTTCATACAGGGTTTGGTAAGTCTGATATACTCATAAATAATACTCTGCAATTTCAGTATGTCCAATTAGGTCAGAGTTATGTTCTCCTATTCGCAAAATTTCCTTCCCAAGTGAATCACCACTAGCAAATTGCCTGTACAATCGCAATGAGTCAAATCGTTTCCCGGTTACTATTAACTTGCGATGTTGTGCGGTAAGTTACATGCTACATACAAGCGGCTTGAACCCTATTCATCCGCACACCAGCTGGTGAGCGTAATCTGTGCCTAAGTCTTGTTTATCAAACTTACAAATTTTATGACGGGTTGATTATGGTGACGTTTATATCCGCGAGCATTCTTCCGCGCAGCTCGAATCATGCTTTCGAACTTCTTGGTAGTTTCCTTTACAAGGCTAGGCATTGATTTTGACTGAAGGCACTTGTTATATATATTTCGTAAATTGTCTATGAAGGCACTGAAAGCCTTGGTGGTTTTGATCAAATTACTCCGATGCTAACTTCCACAAGTTTACAACAACATCCCGTCATTAGGAAGCGCAATCCGTTGTAACATAACTCGTAAATGGCTACGAGACACAGTGAGTTATCAAACTGTATAAATAAAAATCGGCTTCCAACGCCTTACATAAGACACAGCCTGCAGAACTAATATGATAGTATCATACGTATGGTAGCTGCAAATCACAGAATTATTGTTATGAAATCATGCCTGAAACGCGCAATAAATTATGACCTCGCTCATACACTATCAGCTCATGTATCGGTAGAAGAGCTTTTTTGCCTCTCAGCTGGCTGCTACGCCTATATATAACCCGTATGCGCACTTGCGTTACTCAACAATGCATAAATCTCGCTGTAGAGTACCCTATCAATTGAAGCTTACTCGATCATTTGTATTGGCGGCACACGACCAATATCGACGTGCGAGCCTTCTCACGTGTACACCGCTTTTTTCCGAATCGATTTTCCAGACTATCAATTTAGCTTACAAAATAGAGAGAGAAGTCCAAACGAGATTACGGACAAGTCTGTTCCTATCACGGATAATTAACCGACTGTTTCGCTCATGTTGCAAACCGAATTAAATTTCCACCCTATCACTTTGTTATGCGATCATACAGGTCTCAGTAACTGTCTCGGCGATTCATTTACAAAAAGATCAATGCAACAACAACCAATCTGGATAATTTCACTCAAATCTCTACATATTGGAATGGGATTACTCGACGCAACGATATTAATCCATTCTACGCGAATGTTGTTCAATAGAGCGGTGTAAGAGGAGTAGAAGGAAACGAGACTATGGAAATTCTTGGAATGAGGAAACGATGCGGCGGGTATTAGTATTAATTAAATCCAATCCAACCGGATCAAACCAATGACTAAAAATTTTCATATCCGTTATTTTCCCGCTTGACACTTAGTACGGGGGGAGTGTGGAGGGCTGTGCTTTCTACAGTCATCGAACAGCTGTAAACCGGAAGTGTTGAAATCCCAAAACTTGCATAAACTAGGTTTAAATGGCCATGCGATGATGTTTGGGTATCTACACTCTACAGTCTAAACCAGCATTTCTACTCTTTTTTTCAAGCTTGGACTGTTTATAACTATATCTTGACGCTTAAATTCACAATGCATGCGCGCAATCTCACCAAGAGCCTCGGCGAAATACTAATTGACCTTATGCTGTAGGGGTATTGCCTGTTGCAGAGCAATCGCGTGAAAACATGCAATTTAACAAACCCTGCTTCCATTCCAATATTCTTTCTAACGTTAGTGGATAGCGACGGCGACAACTTGATTTATTGTTGACTATATGCTATAGCTGATCTCCTGCAGCAGCTATACTATCTGTATCTAAACTTCCGAGGTTCACGGGGCTATAGCAGAATCTACCAGTCATCGCTTTCGCGTTGACCAGCAACTGGAATTATCCTCATGTTCGTCTCTTGTAACTTTTATGACTTGTACTAACTAAAATCACGTTTCCCGGTATCAACTGCACTCCGTGACGTCGAATTGACTTTACCATCGCGCTCCCTAGTTAGAAAGATTTATAGCAGGATATGACGACATATTTCGATATGCTAGTGGAAATGTATCTTTAGCTAAGTTGCTTACCATATGTAACGATTTTCGCAGAGACATCATTTACATAGTACTCTACCATAGTCACATTATCTCCAAGAAAAAGTACTCACAAAGAGATTATGCTAGCACCAGCAACATATTGCGCACGCATTACAAGAGCGATGCATTAAAAGATAACCAATATCGCAGCAACAAAGGATAAAAATGATGATGAAAAGTTCCACGCTTGAGACTAAATTATTTATCGATTGAGGGCATATGGCACCCGTGTGAGAGTTTGTGGGGATCTCATTTACTGTTAAATGTCATCAAAATCGATCATAGTCAAGGCCTTTGGTCAATGTTACTCGCTACATACAGTATGATTCATCAGCGAATCGGAAACGCTCCGACAGTCAACGCATGGCAACAGAAATATTTTGACCGCGCAAATCGCAATTATGTTAAAGGTAAGAATAAAAGCTGCGACCTACCTGCACTTTTTCAAGCATTGCAAACAGATCGTCGGCCTGCGAAAAAAAGGCGGTGCTAGTAAAAATCTGGGTTAAGGCGGTTATAAGAAAAAAGAATCAGGAACCAAAATGCTTAATAACATAGAAACAATACCGTAAAGCTAGTTCATGCGAATTAAATAGTGTCCAGTCTTAGATCGATACTGCAAACACAAAACGTCTCCAAATCACGATATACACCAAGTCTATATCATGCTTTTGATTAACTTCTTCATCTGCACTGTGTTGTTTTGCAAAGCATCGCGCGGGTAAACAAACACAACCAAAAATCTGTTACCTTGAAGTTGTCTGGAGACTGAACCTTGCTAGCTGACATTCCGTCCGTTTGCGTACACGGATCGCAAGTGACGCCACCCTCTACGTCCCTCCTGCGGAAGAAAATTTTTAAAGTTACATATGGTCGCTTAAGTGTGATCTAACAAAGGCTACTTGCTCTATAAGATATACTGTATGTATTATGAGCGGCAAATAGCAGATACAGTCGAAGGCAAACTACGGATAAAGGCGAAGGCAAACCGAAAGCGCGAGATTTCATAGACGTCATGACTACAGAACAAAACGTGCGACCTCAAGTGTTCAAGTTGATTGATATCTTGTACAGTGACAAAAAGCAGCCATAACAAGACGGATACGCCGGTCAGGTGGCACTTACTCTGAGAGAGCAACTCGCGGTTTTACCAAGGGTATGTTTACCTCTCCGACTCAGGTACAAAAACTGACGCAAACGCCGCTGCAGCCGCAGCTTTCTCCGCCTTTCCTTTAGGTATGGAATGCTTCTGTAGCGATCCAATAAACCGCGTTGTGATTTTTAAGGAACGTTTAACAGGCATGTCGTCTTCTTCAGTGCCTTCTTCCACGCTTTCGTGTCTCTTTAGTAAATCAGGCGAGGATTCGCTCGCCGATACGCCACACCTTCTCCGTTCTAATCGTAACGAGGGAGGGGGCGCTGCATTGGAGTCAGTGCCGATAAAACTTCGAACACGACGGCCTGGTGGTAGTGGATGATTATGAGTTCGTCTAATCACTAGGGGTGATCTTGTTCTTTCTCTGCCGGATTGACTTCGTTGCAGAATTTGACGATATCGAGCATGTTTCTCAGTCGACGGGTACAAAATAATCCGACTGATCCGCGTTTCTTCACTCAAGCTTTTTCCAGAACATACATTGCATCCAAAGAATGAAAAAGAAGACCAACGTTAGTATAAGCTTCAAAGCTATACTGCCATCTACTGCACAACCACAACGTAACTATCAAGGTCTATTCAACAACTACACTCTCAATCCTTTCACGAAAACCACGCATTGGTCACTGATGGAACATACAGAAACACATCATTTTTTATTACAGTAAATCGTTAGAACCTCCTGTCGCGTACAAGGCTTTGTTGGAGACAAAGAACGCCTATCCTAGCTGAGACAAATATCAATTATTTGCCCAACAAATCTAAAAGACATCTTCTATTCTCAGTAAATTTGTGCTAGACAAATAAAACTAATCTTCTGGCCCAATGGCAAAAAAAGAAAAACCTCGATTCTAACTTGGGTAGTCTTACTTAAGTGATTAGTTGCACCATGGCCATGGTTGCACTATTTCTAAGCCAAATTGTTATGGTGGCAGACACATCTATAAAGTTGTGAAGCTGAGTCAACAACAATGCCGCTGTAATAGCACCTCTCCTTTACTATCTACGTCTTGGGGCATGTCATAATACGTAACCAATACCCGCGTTACACGTATGTTGCCACAAGCAGCAATTAATAAGTTAGGGTCAAACTACAACAACTTAGAATTAATAGAATCGTTTGAATTGGAGCCTCCATCAACTTATCCGCACCCTATCATTATCTGTTACCAACCAGCGGCGGTGAGATACAAGTTCAGGTTTTAGCAAGCCACCAGGAAGTAATCAACAAGTTATTTGCGACATCAAGTCTGCATTGATGTAATGTCTGTTTTAGCTCCATCCCAGATGTGTATTTTATGTACAGTATTCAATTTACATCATCGTTAACACATACCCCACCATATTGCTGCTGAGATACGGCAATTATAACGTGTACATTGCGGAACTGACATATTTTATATCAACGGCGCAAAACAAACAAAATCAGATTCCTTGGATAGTTACCCCTTCCTTTAACATGGAAACGATACAAGGTGGGCGTATTCATCAACATCGTGTTGATGTTCTGCCAATGTTTGACAAGTTGGGCTAAACACTGCATTGGTATGCATGCGGGAATTCTGTACACTTTCACACCGTTTAGGTCTCATCGTGGTCGTGATTCCCCTTTCCCTAAATCGGATTCTACAGTATCATTCAGAGACCAATTCATGGTCTGTACAGTGTCCATGTTGTTTTGCTTTGTCATTAACCAAAGAGGATCCGTAATGCAGCCTTACTAATCAGCTAATGAATAATATGTTAAGTTGCAGCAGCTTTGGAGACGACAGTAAGGAGAAAAGACAGGTAGATATCTCCTGTTCGTGATTGGTTAATGGTTTATCCGCGTGCCGCCGATCCGTGATATCCACCGGTCACCTGATTGCCAATAACCGTTTACCGGATATTAAAATTATTTCGCTTCGTTTCCGTGTTTCGCAACCAAAATATCCGCATCGATTGTTCCTATTTAACACTTATGCTGAAGAAGTCAACCCCGTGTATAACCGGAACTACCGAAAAATTTAGAGCAGATGTACGTACGGCGGTGACAACATTCTGTAAACACACTAGAAAATGTAGAATACAGCCACGATGAATTAGCAGATGGTTTGATGGTAGAGTACCCATCATATCGCAAGTAACAACCCTCATCCTCTAGGTTAGCCAGGCTTATTATAGCAAGCACTAGAGGTAATTCAACAATGAGCTGCGGAGTTAACGCTCATGCTGTGTATCGAGCCCGCTCCCTGCGATTCTGTGACTGAATCCGCATTTCTACCATCTATTGCCGATGTGTCATCGCTGCATCTTTCTAGTGCTATTCCCAAGGCATTTCCAAGCTTTATTGGTAGCGGTATAGTTCATACGAATTCATGTAATATTCCCTCTCGATATTGTATACATGTAACAGGATTAACGAGATCGTATTATGCTATTTTTGGCCACCATTAAATCCTATTGAAGCGCATATGCTAAATTATTAATTAATTATTCATTCGACGTAACTGAACTGCATATGTCAAGCATATTTGCAGCTAGATTGTTTAGTAGAAGTGGAGTAATATTTTCTGACATTCCTAGCCATAATTTAGGATAATGCTCTAATTACGCCAAGCAATCCTCTCTGCGTAGAAACCGAATTCCGTATCGCTTGCTTAAAAATCAGACACCCATCAATGTGAGCGATTGAGCGACCTATTTTACACCTGACACAATATGGACTGACAACCAGATGACGTCGTCATCGCTATGGATAACATGCCAAAACTGATCGCATTTCAAGACATATATTTTAGCACTCTTCCTTCTACACATCCGCCTCTGTACATGTTCCAAATGTTATGAAGAAACGCCACTTGAGACTTTTCGTCATCACCGCTACATAAGTGTACCAAAAGAAGGCTCAACAAAAATAAACCTCGTCAAGTAAGCGGTGAGAACTTCTTTACTAGACACTTGAGATGAGACGAGACAAATGAGTTCTACCGATATTACCACCAACTGTACCTACACTGAGCATTGAGATGAGACAACGTGAGTTCCCAACGGTAACCACAGGGAGAGAATTGGGATGAGACAAGTTGTACTCTAAATTGTACCCAAAGTGAGCACTGAGATTAGAGAACTTGAGTTCCCGACTGTACCGGCAGTGAGCATTGAGATGAGACAAGTTGAGTTCCGAAATGTACTTGCAGAGCAGTGAGGAAAGACAACCTAGTTCTATCAATTGATCTCCGCTACAAAATCACCAACCGTTCCTGGACTAAGTAGTGAGAAAAGACTAGTGAAATCCTACTAACTGCACCCACAACACCACAACTTGTCACACAAGATATGACCCCAGACATTTGATAAACTGCTGTTAAGGTTACCTCGCAAAGGATTAACTGCGGAGGCGATGTGCCATCAAGGAAGCTTCGCCACACTGTTTGTTGTTACTGTCTAACGTATGCTACCGCGTTAAATGACGGCGACTATGCCGTCAAAAAACATGCCTCACCAAAACAACTTCATTCAACCACGCCTCTAGTCTCATAGAAAATCTTTGGGACCTAGTTCAAGATGGATAGACGAGCCTTCACAAACATGACATTCCATACGATTTGTCGCAAATACTAGTTCAACGAGAAACGATTTACCAAGAAGTTTTCATCTAAGGTCAGATCCAGTACACATGTACAGACAAATTGCGTCTAACAAAATCATACTTCTACTAACACTGCAAGAGCAACCTGACCGCGTGTTGTACTCCAGCGTTAACAATTGCGGAAATCCCAAGACCCACGATAACAAGTGATGATAAATAAGATTAGGTTTAAGATAGCATCGAGCCGGCGTAAAGGCACATTATCTAGTCAGCGTAGCTAAATAATATCACGACGAAAATAGCTTAAGAAACGAGATTGAGTTTTCAAATAGCCAAGAAATTGCGGTTATCAGAGCCTCTTTCTTAGCTCACTGCTATTCTCCTGCGTGGTTGTCTATCAAACCGACGACCGCTAAGTACGACGAGATGACCTCTCGATAACAAATTACCGATTTAGCATCGAATAATAAACAAGGCGTTCCGAATAAGACGCAAAACACTACGACGATATTCTCCACATCAGTCTATCAGTGGAAATTTCTTAAGGCAATCATCCGACCCATAACGCTGAAATAGAGTGAGTAGCCCCTTGTGGACACGTGACACAAACCCCAATAAAAAATTCACACCAACGCTACTGCCTGACCATAGAAATGCACCCGTTAGAGATTAATTATGAGAAATCGACATTTAGGATTCAAGGGATACGGCAAACACTGCTACTCGCACAGGCTAGGAAGTCCATGGTAACCATATATTATATTATATTACTTGCTGCCTTCCTAGTACAATCCATTAAGTGACGGCACTGATACATTTAACAGGCTATGATTAGTAACTATGTCCTCCCCTTTCCGGCACAACGCAAAAGTTAAAAATATCTGCCAAACCATAAAACTGCATGGTGTTGCACTATTGATTGCCTAGAGACAGAGAGACCCTGCATCGTGTACGCTGCATACAGTAACGCAAGAATTCTAGTAGATAACACCGTGCAGGAGATAAAATACCCAAATTCTCTACAGCTATAGTACAGCAGCATAATTATGTTAGAAACCTCGATGCGTTCCGAGACTTGCGGCTGTAAAATCGGCAGCTGTGGCGCGACAGCTCAATCCCATGAGGCGATTGAGGCGTTCAAAAAAACAACTTCCTCCAACCTGGCGAGAAACTGAGCCTTTATATATAGCAAATCTGCACACATGAAAACGCTAGGATACCGATATTACTTATTAACCACAAACAACATGTAAATAGTCAAATATTCAATTAAATCCGCATTTCACATGTGTAAACCAGCAACGGAATTAATTTCGGGCGGCCAAACAAAAATAGCCTCGGTTAATCGATACAACAACCCACTAGAACGCTCTTCTCTCAGCGAGGCGAGAAACAATCTGATGTACCATATGCTGCACGCTTTACCACTACAACGCCAATGCTGTCTGTAATCTCTGGCATTAACATCATATTAAAGGTGTGCTAATCGATTCTTATTTGGGTAAACCGACTTTGTTACATCGCAGGAACGCAAGCTCTACAGTGAAGGAGATTTTGAGAAGTTATTCCCGCCAGATTTTAGAAGAATGTCAACCACATATACTGTACTTTGCATTGCCCACGTCCAGTCTATTTTATTTATTTTGCAGTAAATATACAGCATAACACCTAAGACTAGGACAATCAGAACAGGTGCACAGATCAGTACCACCATCACAACTAAATTTTAAAGCTGCAATCTACTCTTACAGGATGCAGTGTCACCAAACACTGAAACGACGTATCCGATATGATACCGGTAAAGTTTGGTATGTTTAAAATAACGACACGCACACCAACCGAATGCAAAGGAAGCGAATGACAATACAAGGTGGTGATGAAAAGGGATTTTAAGACGCTGCAATTGTGGCTAAGCGAAGTGCGTATACGCATACAACAAAAAGCCACTCACCCTCGAATATTGGTCGGGTTATGTAACAGGAGAATAGCAGCCTTCGTAAAGTGAATAGCCAAGAGTTTGCACAGCGTCCAAGAATTCAATGCACGACACCAAAGTGTAGTCAAATTTGAGAGTATCTTACATTGTTAACGGCAAAACAGGAAGTCCACTGGTTTTATTGAGCTTCACGCATTCATGGCTGTACTGTCACGATTTCCTGCTATGCGCAAGTTTATTTCCCATAATAACTAATGACAGTGCTGCTTATTGTAGTTGGGAAAACATTACAAATTTCACGAGGAGTCACCACCACAACGAAAAATACACTACGCTTATATGGCTGTTTCGTGTTGACACTCTGAAGGGGGTGGGTATACTCTCCTTAGCGCATAGTGATGAGAAATTAACCTTCCAATATGACGTGAGCGGTGTCGAAGTCGAAGACACAAACGTGTCCGACGCTACTCACTTCTCGACAGACAAGGAGACAAGTGTAGGGCTATTTCAAAATTATAGCTAAACTATAGAAGCAAAGCGGATAGATCTCAAGCATATTCGCTCATAGCGTGATTGACAGGCTATCATAGGAAGCTGGCCACAGATAGGCTATGTCAAAATACTCGACGTTGAGTATGCAGTGCCAGTGTACAGCAGTGTAAAGAGAAGCGCTTCAAACTTTTGACCAAAGTACAATCACCTCGGTTAGACGTGACTTCACTGGTTCATCGTTTGATTGGCAAGCCATTGGAAATACAGGCAATGGATAGCCTTATTCAATGTATACTAAACATTGAGTTCATTGAAATGTTATTTGTCATTTGTAACACACAGCATATGGCATGCGTAAATTGTTGCTCTTAACACATGTTGATTTATGCAGTATTCTATCACAAGCTTCCGTTCTGGTAATACCTCACACCAATTAGTGTAGGCTAATTACTAAATTCTCACATATTGTCGCATTATAGAATGACTAAGCGGCAGGATTTGCATAAGCATATACCGAATTTGATAGATTCCTATTATCGCGCAACGAAATCAATAGACTATTATTTACGCGTATAATTATGCAGAGACAGGATTACCCCGCGAATTTCTATCAATGACGTCAGATTTTAATTTTAAAGGGAAAATAAATCACAGAGCTACATAGTTCAAACAAGAGCGATTTCGTTCGCTTGCCCACATTAAAAGGCCCTTTGACAAGATTCTATGTTTGCCCATTTTTAGCCATTTTAACTATCAGACTGTATGATGTCATTTACCACGTGAAGAGAAAAATCCCTGTCGGTGAATAGGTCTCTTTGTCTCATGGTTGTCAATTAGGACAGGCGTGAAATCAACGAGCCGGGGAGTGCGTGATTAAGCTAATCATACGAGATGAAGAAGCCATTATGTCACCAACAGCCAAGATGATAGTTACCACGTCACCAACCAGTCCGGCTGCCAAACCCGTTGGCTTGCGTAACACGGCAAGTATCGCTAAAGCGTATGGCAAATATGGGAATTAGCGCGATTATTTAGCAGTGGTTTTATGACAGCTCTACCTGCCGTAACTCGCTCATTTTACGCCTGGACTCGGGACTTCGCTAGCGGGAAGCTTATGACTTTGGTATCGTATATCCTGTTGCTGGTATATGTACAAGAAACCAGTGACTGTCATCTCTAGACGCTTACGACATTCACCTAGCATTGCAATATATACCGAAGAACCCGATGACTCGTGTTGAGCGTGGACTGTTTCCCAAGCGAACGAGTTTGGAATAATCCAATTTGCGTCATCGTCTCTGCGGTGGCGCAGGTCATCGCTGTACAATCGCATGCAATGTCGTGAATTGAAGGCCATCAAAACACCTGGTTTCGTATTCGACGCTATACTACACTCGCGGGAAGAAAACTACCTCCAGTTTCCTTTAGGCATGACGACTTATTTCCTGGTGTCATTCCATATTCTGTAAACCACCGTTAGATGACTCAAGAGAGTAAATGAATCATCCCCACGGTTATCCTACTGGCCTGAGCTATACGCGAGTAATAACTAAGCTATAGGCAAGTGTGAACTGTATCCATAAGTATTGACACGTGTACTGTATACGCATTGACCTGGCGTATACATGACCTTAGTAGTTGAAAAACGCCATAGCTTAACAACAACAACTGAATCCATAATGCATTCATGTCAACCGATAGGTAGAGACGTTATCATTCAACCGGCACTTACCCCACTCGCTACTTGTATACAAAATTTGGTGTTATAGAAGCGCAGTAAACGTTATTCGGCTGTGGTACTAGTGATAGCGGCACTGATTGGCACTAACCACACTCGATATACGTAGCTTCTAGTATAGAAAATTGGACATCGTGGAAGCGCAGTAAACGCAATTCGGCTGCACTACTTGTGACAGCGGTACTGGCTGGCACTTCCCGCACTCGTCACGATACGTGTGGCTTCCAGTAAAGAAAATTAGACATGGACAGGCAGTAAACGCAATTCGCGTGCGAAAGTTGTGACAGCATGCGAGAATACAAGCATTAGTGTGCGTAGGACATCAGTATAGTGACTAGTAGTTTTAGATGGCTTAGCTTGGCCTTTAAAGCCATGACACTCATCAGTTGCGTGTTTGTACTGATTCAATAAAGCCCACAAAGCAGGGTGATTACACGTTGCTTCATAATCAAATAGTCTTCGTTACGTAAAATCCATTATGCGTCGACTATTCAATTCTTCACCGTCGGAATGAAAGCCAAACGGATCGATAGTATTGATGAATGCGAAACCAAAAACCGCGCCAAGAGAAATATTTTTCTACATTAAGCTGATAAAAATACCCGCGAATATACTTTGACGACAAGCTCACGCAGATTGGTTTACGCACAGCGAATTTGATGGAAATAGTGAAGAAAACGCTTTTATCAGTTTAATCACGCCACAAAAGATGGTACTATCTGACATTTCTATTGCCACCGCAACGCTTTTTGAATAAATGTATTGCGAACGAAATGACTATGACCCAGTCAAATTATAGGCTAACCCTAACCAGTGTCAGTCGGCAACAAATTATTCCAGAAACTCCCCGTTACTTTGTGGCCCCTGGTACCAGAAAATACTTCGGACGATTAGAAAACGATACCGTGCAAGTGGAGCGGAATGTCCACGGCACACACTATTGGATATGTACAGAACGTAGACCTACACTTTTATTTTACACATTCATGACCTTTTTACACTTCATCAATGTACTCAAACGCAACAAATCGACGTTAAACCCATCCAATTTCAAGCACCACCAGGAAAATAAGGAAGTGCCGCAATTGCTCAATGCCGTCAAAATGATATTAGGGGTATGGAATAAACACACCTGAGGATTTCCTTGTATATCGACGCGAAACACTCCATTCTGATCACGCGGTCAGGCTACAGCCCTACGCAAGTTGATACAACATCACCATTACACACAATCATGAAATAGGACAGACAGCTGAGAAAAGCGTTACCATTTCAACAAATGTGCGCAAAGCAATGATAAGATAATGATACGCGAATCCATAGTTCCTGATTCAGACCTATGCGTGGTTTTCATATTGCTACTCTGCTGAATGCACTCAAATCAATCAAATCTATCAACACATAACAAAAGCTCCGGTAGTACCTTCTGTTGGTGATTGCAGGCAAGTAAGTCACGTCATCGTCGTCATCAGACGAAGAAGGTGGACGTTCTTCAGGATCAAACACTTCCATAACAGCTATTTAATCGCGTATTTACGATATAACAACTAAAGGCTTATGTCTAGTGTTGCAAATACGAAGCTTCATTACATGGTTGAACTTCGTATCATCAAGACTTTGCCCTTCATGTTCCTAGTCTGAATATAGTCAACTCAGCATGATGAAATCTCGTGTTACTTTGCTGCCTTCACCACATCTGCCAGCTTAGAGATCGAAAGCATAATTGGCCTCAGATCCACACGGACATGTCTAGTTGTCTGTAAGTTTCAGCATTGCCCTTTTTCTCCCTGCAATCTGCCAAATATTCTCCCAATCAATGCATGTCAACGAGCTTGTCCAAAAGGTGGAAATTTCACCACGTCTTTCTGCAGGAGGTCGTTCGTCTCGCAGAATGGCTAGGTAGGTAGCTATGCGACATGTATTGACGACCGGATAGCGTAATGCATACGCTCAACTGATAAGTCACGTCGCAGTTGTGTAGAGGAAGCGTAGTCAAAGATAAACACAGTCGCATGTCATAACTTTAAGTGGGCAGCAAATGCTAACCTCTACGATATAATAGGCTAATGGCAGTTCCCTACATCATCAAAACACACTATTTGGTTAAGACTTGATTGAACATATCACAAGTAGAGGCTCACATAGCTGACCGGACGGATTACTAGTCACTATTAACACACTGCCAAACAACGCCACACTACAGCTGGCAACACAACTATCCTTGCAAATATATTCGAAAATAGAGAGAAAATCGCAACCACCCGACGCGAGTACGTAGGCCTACGTTAATGAACCAGCATATTCTTGAGCATAGCTAGTCACGTAGAGAGGCGGTCACCTCATTAGCTGCGTACATACGGCAGCGTTCTCACACAATACGGTCAACTGCCTTAATGGCAGTGACATCATATAATGCGATGGTAAAATAACCTGACGTGATTTCATCATATAACATCCAGGATGCAGAGCGGAAGTACAACATCAGCGTTATGCCCGTTTTTGTGGCCACTATCAATGCGAACTGGTAGGATAGCCCACAGATAATAATCGATTTCACCTACCTCTCGCAGGACCGGGTACTAAGCAATCAATCATAACTGCATTAGCTTGATCTAAACGAGTGCTACTGTACTACAAATAAGTAGGCTTATGGTACAAACCTTCTCACAGTGATTTTTTTCACCATTGTTTCCTCTTCAATAGAGTTCGAATTTAAAACCTTTGCGTTTCCTCTTCTGGCCTTCTTTCTATGTAGGGTAGGAGTTAACGTCGCCCACCATGGAGTTCCTTTCGCTGCTGCTTCAATATCCATAAACTGCGGCATGCTTTTAGGCCTTGGTTTCTTATTCCCATTTCCACCACCGCGTATGACAGCTATTTCATCGTTTTTGATCAGACTGATAGCGGAGCGTACATTTCGTCTTAGCTTTATTCCAACAAGCGAATCCATTCTTTACCGTTTACACACAGGCTTCGTTGAGATTTACGCAAAAAGCGCCGTATCAATTCTACGCTGTACTAAGCTTTGTATTCAATAAACCTTTATTGCGCGGAATAGATTCGGTGAAAAGCGTCAAAAACTATGACAGAACGTGACAGCGTTGTGTTGTCACTTGTCACATGATAGAAGATCGTTACATAGCTTCCCTAAATCAACTGATCGAACTGACTTTTACTACTGTATGTGTAGAAATTTTCTATCTAGAAAAGTGACGCGTCATGTCCTTCACGGTTGAAATGCGTCCAGCAAGCGTATCAAGGGTGTGATGACATTTCGAAAGCTAAAACTTCACTAGTTATTAAAAAATAACTCTTTTCTACTTTCATCCTGCAGGTCAAACACAACGTGCCATTCATGATGATTCCCTATCTTTACCTCATTAGCATGTACGGTATGTAAGTTACACACTAGCTTACATCGTTTCCTACAAACCTGTCGCCTAACCTACTTCGCCATGATGAATAGGCTAGGTGCAGACCGCAATTTGGTATATACTACAATCCCGTTGTTTGCTTTGAATGAAAACAGCAATTCTACTCAAGAAGGTCATTATCGTGGATCTATTCCGCTGCAGGCTCATTTACGAATTACCTAGAGCTACACAAATAGACTTTCTCCTGCATTCGTATGAGACAAGTTGAATTTTTGCGTGCACCTTGATCCAATTTATCCCTATCAATCTAGCCGTCGATGCATTTAACTTAATCAGTTACGAATATAGCTGGAGACTATGGTCTGATCTACAGTGATTTCTGGTCTACCTACAACGCCTGTTAAAATTGATTGATGGCTGACATTTTCAGTTGCGTGTTCATATACGTGCGCGCACGATAGCGAGGCCGACTCAACAGTAACTAACGCAGTTTCTACAATGATACTCTTTCGAAGCGTCGCGGTTTGCCATTCGCTTGTATCTGCATCAACACCTTATCCGAGACACGAGTCCACGACACGGCTACGTGAAATTTCAAAAACGCTGATCGTGTCAAACATTTGACTCACTTAATTGTAAAGCGATCATGAAAGGTGTTAGATAATAGGCAGAGCACGAGGAGAAATTATAGACCTATCGAGCAAGAAAAGCATTTAAGTTCCACTCACCGACTTGTCTTGAGCGTCAGAGACTGATCACACCTGAAAATATGGAAATGTTTTAAACTTGAAATACTCAATTATACACAAGAGATAATAATCATTATGGCATAATAGCTCAAGAGTGTAAATGGACGACCGCAATTATGGAAAACCTCACGTCCAACAATATTTTCCTTACGTTTGAAAGATTTTCATCCCAATTAGTAAAGATTAGAAATTTAACAAAGTTGTTTTCACAGATTCGTCTTTGTGTGGTTCTAAGAACTTGAGCACAAGTAAGTACAAGTAATCTTCGTTGTCGCTTGAGTAAAACAAGATCTGCTGTATTCTACCATAAGTAACACATAAGCAATAAAGTAATACAGTTGACGAACATACTTAAATATAGACCCTAACGATTCGGGATAATAATGTAATCGACCCAAAATCAATCATCCCCGAAACGCGCCCATCATATTTAGTAGATCCGTGAAGCCGTTTTCCACCGTCATGTGAAAACCTAAGCTACCCTTTTCTTCATCAAGTACAGTAAATGAGGCGATTTCTCATGCGTGAAATTTCCGCCGTTTTTCAGCAATGCCATTTCCTTCCTACCGCGAAAAATTTCAACAAATCGCCGGAAAATTTCGCAGAAAATCGCAAGCGTCGCAAATCGATGCTCAGGCTGAAGCTTGAAATGCATGCACGCTGAATCCAAAGTTTATACCAAAACAGCGCGATTGGCAGGCTGTCATACTTCAAGTACGGAAAAAAGTTGTGAGACAGCGCAAGCGTTGTTTGTTAGATACGCTGGTATAGAGGGTGGACTATGTAGAGAGCTTGCTTCTATGAAAGAAAATAGCCCAAGCACGATAGCAACTGTCCACATCAGAGTCCTGTCAACAACCCAACTAGTCGCAAAAGCAAAAGAGTCTGATAGCTAAATTGTCTTGGTTTCTTACATAAGCTTCGCTACGCTTATTCCTTGTCCCAAACAGATTCGCATGTCAGAAGGGTGAATTAATTTCACCAAATCCTGACAAATAGTCGCCTCGCACGTGCAAAAGTCCCTATCACTGATGTCTTACGGAGCAAACTGATTGCGAACTAATCAAATTTGGATAAATTTCGATACGTTTATAAGCAGGAAAGCACTGTCGAAATTACAAATATGGATTTGACATGTGCGCTACTGTTTTATTTTGAGTGTTTTATTCTCAGAAATCGTGGTGTTTCGTTGGTCAAATTTCGAATATCGTGTCACGAATTCACCAGCAATCGCAATTTGTGCGTAATCTTTAAACCTCATTAATCGACAGGAAATAATCATTTAATGTGTCAGATATATTGACGATTTGCTACATGTTTTAATGGCATTTTGCGATCGGTTCTACTAGAATTTGCATTGTATGCGATTACATGTGCCAGTTTCTGACTTTGATTAAGATTTCAGATATCCGCAATTTAGCATAGTTGTAAAATAGCTACTCTGTGCTAAAATGCCAAAACACCGGTCATCCCAACATGTTTCGTTGCTATTCCTATCATTATTTCCATCTATCTGATTCCATATTCTCAGAAAAGTACAAAAACGCAGACAGCCTGATAGATTATAATATTAGGACTGCGGGTCTACACGAAACGTTGTCAGATCACCGTATCATTCACCCTCAAATTAGATGACGTGACATCAGAATTATTTAAAAACTTCCAGTTTCGAAATCCAAGGCTTTGGTACCAAGGATAAAGTCCTTACTAACTATCAGCGTGAGGGATTGATTGATACTTTCTAAATTGTTTACGTAGTGAACCCGCAACAACTGCCAAACGTGTCGTTGGAATCAAGAGTAAGGAGCTTTTCCGACCGAGTTCGACAACTTTTGGAGCATACGATGAAAATATGTTGTTGGCTTGACTAAATGACAAAACCATAGCAAGCTTCGTGGCAGTGGCTTTATCACACAAATTATTTTTTGTAATCAAAATTCATCACATATTTAACGTCAAGTCATGGTTTATTGAGAATTATAACGTTCACAAGTTTTAGGCGCTCCGCTTCAGCACCAGTTGAAGTTTTCGACACTCAGTGCTTAGACACTTTGAAATTGCAGGCGATTCGGCGATTCAGAAAATTCGGATTCACCTTATTGCTAGCAAGCCTTTCGGGGGAGTTTCAGCGGTTGTAATGCATTTGTCCGTCATTGCGTCATCAAAAGCGAGTAAAGTAAGTACTGGCGCAGTGGCGCTATCAGGCTATCGTTAAAAGACCAAAGGAAATGAATAAAGGAAATTCCAAACAATTACGAGTACGAATACGAAAACTGTTCGTAAAACCTTAGTAATCACTGGTCACTGCCAAACTTATTTCCATGCTTTCATCCGACATTCAAGCTATCAGCAATTCATTATATTTCCACCGCGACTTCGACAAACTTCTTGAAGCAATAACATCGTGCCGTCTATCGGACGATTCCGAAATCTGTGCAAGTATATCTTACCTTTCCTGCTGCAGTCTAAACTTCTTGTTCCTTGTGACATAAGGCGAACGTAAGGTATCCAGCCATTTCATTTCTGGCATATCCGGGAATTTTATAAATAGCAGCAATAAATAGTAACCTTAAGTATCATCAATTGAATAGCTATGGCAGGAGAAAAATATAATTTCAATAACTCATCAATGGATGTATTATGCCCTAATGCGTGTTATGCAATCAGGAGAGGACTTCAGAATTTTATAAACACGCCGTGCATTTAAGAAGACATTTAAATAGCGCACAGACTTTCGGATACGGAATACGGACTTGAATTGCTTCCCCACTAGTTACTACATGACGACGAAGAATTGTTTACTGTGTTCTGGTTTCGCAGTATTTATTTGCATGTGCTTCCCTAGTATTGGAAACGACACACTAGAACAACAACGTCAACATGGGCATGTCTTTTCCCCGGGTTCTTGCTCCTAAAATGATCGAAGCGCCAAATCGATAGCTATTTCCATACGTTTAACTGTATAGACAGCGTTGATGTGACGGCTTACAGTTTTATATTACAGCGTTAGGTGTCGCTAAACAAATATGTACGATGCAGCAGAACTTCAGTGAAGTCAATGGTTAACGACCAATGGAATATGGCATTAGAAATTGTCACCACGGATTTAACATCCAGTCTCATTTACGTATATACATTTTCAGTAAGTCAGTCTGCTGGTGACGATCTCTTGCGATGACCTATTGATCATGATTAGATGTGTTTAATAAGGAATAACGCGAACTGCATTCAGGTGACCGGCGGTAGGGATTACAAGGCGATAATCGCGCATTTGGCATTATCTGTTCCAATATTGATACTGGAAAAATGGATACCTGTCGGTATAGAACTAGCAGTAAAATGTTTAAAGACAACCTTCAATCAACAGACAGCCATCCCTGCGGCGTACCGTACTTCAGGTTTAGAGTCAAACTCGAGTCCAAATTTGAAACCAATTCGGGAAACCTACTTTAAAGTCTACCGACGTGAGCTACATTAATCCATAGCCTCTACCTTCTCTAAGTCTCTACTATATGCTGACTAGGATGCCCCAAAACCGCCTTCAATGCATCGACACCCTGGATTCACGTTTTACAACGTGATATTGCTTGATATGCTAATGATTGTTTGCGCAACTCATTCTCGTGATCGGCGACACGTGCTCAACTGTCAGTCAACAACAGTCTTGCTGGAGTCGTCATAGTCCGAATTGATGCGAGTTTGACATCTCCAGGCGAAAGCTACTAGCAAGTGATCAAGAACAAAATAGATTCTACTGTAATACTACGTTCACGCTATGATACGATTGGGGTTGTAATGACTCACTCTGGTAACTTCGATCTATCAGTAATGTCGACCTTTTCAAGCCTGCACTGCACTAGTTCTCTTGCAACTACTAGCACTCAGCTATAAGGTACACGTTCGATGAAAAGACCTTGTAAGTAAACAAATATTGGCGCAATCCCAAGGGTCATACCACAAGTTCACTTCATAGTAACTCAGGCCAACATCCCCGTGCGTTCTATATTGAATATCTAACTTTTTAATCACTGGTTAAATACGTACTGCTCTTTTCCTGTGATGAATGGCAAACTGTGGGCGAACTTATGACAAAAATTACATACTGTACATAATACAGCGCAGTCAACATCGCATACCACAATCCATGGTTGGCTTCATAAGAAAGCCTTAATAACTTGAATTTAGGGGTGGTGGCTTATACAACCATGAATATGAGTTGATAACTGCTCGTCAGTTCACACGCCAGGAACAGAAAAAAATGTAGCCTATGATCGTTTCGATTTGCAACACTAGCTGCAAATGTAAATGATTGTATCCAAAATCTCAAAGAGACGCGCGTGATATCGCCAATCCACTAACCAACACAATCTGATACTACAACAAAGGTAAAAAAACAAGCGCCACTTACGCACAGAAAAAAGCTACCTTACGAACTGCTCAAAATCTCTATACAGCACCTCCTACCTTCACAACTGTGGGTACAAAATGAAATGGCAACTAACTACTCTCTTTACCAAACCCCCAGCTTCGCGGAATCCTGAATGGCTCGGTAGTATAGCATACACCTCGGTATACACGGCTGCCCCGTAATCTAAAGCGTCCATTTCGTGATTATTTGACAATCAGTCGCAATCACCGTACGGGCGTACGTCTTTGTGTATACAGCTTAAGACAAATTCGACTTAGATAAAGACGTGGATACAAAGACATGCGAGATTGGAAAAATCACACTCCGTGTTCCTGCCGGGGAAATTTTATGAAGTCACTACTTTTCTTGCAACACGGACCGCAATAACTAATTTCCTTCATTACCGAGGCTGAATAAAAGAGTTCCTGTAGTATCCTATTCTATAGTAGTATGTAAGGTACATAGCCAGGTGCATCCAAACATGTGACAATTAACTAACTTTTTAATTAAAAAAACGCATCACAAGGGCAATGCACGCGTCAATCTGACACATCGCCGTAGATTATTACGTATTTAGGAAGGCTTGAATGACGACTGAATGCGAACGACGCTTCGAATGGAAAAATACACTCTGTCACTCCACTACACTGTCCCTAATAGCAATGCGAACCAACTATGTTAAAAGGTACTACACTGTCCCCAACAGCAATGCGAGCACGTCTATTATTAAAAAGGTATCGCATTCTACAGTACATACAGTATATAGAATCATTCTTAATCATATATTCATAAGCATTGTGTTTGTTAAGCGTGACGTCTTTCCGCGACGCCGATGTCATATTCAGAAAACGCGAAAAACACTTCGACAAGCGTATGATGGGAGATGTTCACAGTTGTTGAGGCAATTCGAGGGCTTCTACAACGTTAACGAGCTTCAGCTGTCAGTTATTAGCAATCTCATGTAGTTATGATAGATACCCGACGGCCCCTCGGCGGATATTTTTGTTTCTACGCGTTCTTTATCCCTTTGAACCTGTGGCGATATTATACGGATGTGGTTTCGATAGATATAATTATATCTCCGCACAAACATGTTATGAAAATTATGGTGTGTCGTAATATTTTCAGTAAATATGGAATATCTGCAGCAATTAACTCCCCTTTCTTCACTCGCCTAAAGCTAAAGCGAAACCAGAATGGAAATGCAAATACCCGAAAACTACAGCACCGAGGATAGCATGGAGTAACGAGAATCCTCACCTAATTGACCACAAGTCACTAGAAATAACCCATTGGAAACGTATACAGCGACGCCAAGTAATATTGTGCGGGTTTTCATTATGGAGTAGCGGCTTCCAGTCCCAATTCTAGTCAGACTTTGGACTCTGAAACTTATTGAGCACGGGCCTGCCTGTTTGTAATCGAGGTAATTAGTGAGCTGCTAGCGACTCGTCTGCTTGCTACACATGCTCAAGATAGTACGGATCGAATATGTACGTTCCGTTGCGATTCACACCATTGTGTCGATAAACAGATTGTTTCACACTAAACAAACAATAGCCTGATTCTAACGAGTCTATAACGAAATCATTTCAGCATCTTCACAGTGTAGGGACATTCTCCTGAATGTTGATTTACCGCGATATGAGAACATCCCCACAGAAGCCTCGGCCGTAACAACAAACACACGCCTACGCTCTCGACTCTGCAAATCGCAGACACGCTCGTCTTTTCCACCGGTGGTAGAGATCAATACCAGAATTACCAGATGATGAAAATGGCGCGTTGTTTGGCGTTATTGACTGCGACTAGTTGAGTCGTGACTCGTGAGTAGTAATGCCCATTGTAATAAACCAAACCAAATCCACTTCAGCTGGCAAAGTTACGTTTCCATCGCCTTTGTCATTAAGCCAATGATCTAGGGACGGCCGCGGTGAAAAATCTATGATGATGGCTTGATTGAGTAATAGCAGAGGTTATATTTCGCAAACGGTTTTGGCACCAGCGCTTTGGCTGTTTGAAAATTCCCGCGTCGGGAAATCGGGATTCTCCTTCATAATCTTTTGCCCACCACCCATCATTCTCGTTAGTCTCTAGCGCCACACTCCCTTCATTTCACTGCGGGTCTTACGCAGAATAAAGTGCAGTGCAATTGTAGAGACTCGCGGAAAGGATAGCTAGAAGCAAGAAAATAAGATGATGAATCGCCCTTTTCCCGACTCGCTGGCAATTTCAAAAGGGCTAAACCACAAATAGAGAAATTGGTTGCAAAATATATCCTCTGCGAACATATTTTCTATGCAGCATAAATCTTTTAAATAGAAGCCATCGTCGTAAATTTCACCCCAAGCGCCGCCCTTTGACTCGAATTTTCTATGCTATTCCAAGCAACAATGATAACCAGTAGATTCCGTTTGTTCAATTGATATTATAAATTGTTCTTCGCAAACACAACCATGGACATGCAGCCGTTGTTTAATAAATGCGATTTTGCTGTTACGTTGAGCGGAACATATATACGTAGCGTCGTTCACGATCTTATCAAAACAGGTTTTTATATGACTGTATATAATCGATCATCCATACGTCCTTCCTTTCTCCGATAACCTTATGTTGAATGAATATTTTCAAACGGTAATATTTTCCCCACGGACTAGAGCAGAGTGACGTAACGCAAAAAAGAGTAGGATAATTTCGATTCAGTAAGCTGTAATGTCCTCGGTTTACCTTGTACGAGTATCTCGATCAAACAAGAGAGCGTACAAACAAAACCTTTCAAAGATTTGTGGATAAAATATAACCAATCGAACGCATTTGACACACACACAGTACATGGCGACTTTTATAAACGTTTTCCGAGAGAGGCCTGAGCATTCGTTGGCTCCAATCTGCTGCAACAGCTTCATGGTGCAAAAATTCTCACAATCACGAACTGCCCGTTTGACTCGTTTAGTATTTATTGCGTTCCGCTCATAAACACTGATGTGCTTCGGACTTGAGTAATTCACATCACCACTATCACCCAAACCGGATACAATATAATTAGAAAGGAAGGCTCTCAAGTCCTGTATAATTATTCCTGAACAAACGGAGACATGCTCTCGCTAGATTTGTGGTGACATTACTCCTATCTATACCTGATCGTCCATCTTAATCATACTGATCCTAGTAATACATTTCGCGATATAGATTCAGCAACTTTTCAATGCGAAACTTTGACAAGTTAGACGTTACTCCACACTATTCCACTATACCATATTGGTAGCGATATTTGTCTATCCTTATAAACTAGCCGTCCGCCAACAACTTGAACAACAGGACAAGCGTAGTAGTTACTGCTCTCGCGAAGACGTAAACTACAGTATGAGAGCGTCCTGCCTGACACGTCCAAACGCTTTACTTCACGGCGAGTGATTTTCACAGCCTGGTTTAGGGAGGCATCGACATCACTTTACAAACGAAACCCACACTATTGCGTTTACCATTTCGAACTGCCTTGACGAAAGAAAAGCTGAATACAAATGACGTTAGAACAAAAACCAGATTCGATATAGACGTCAGGTTTCACTACATATAATCGACTATACTACGTGAATGAATCGCATCAGTGCTGACTCACATGCGCAGAAGTAGGTTATCTATAGTAACGTGACAAACTGATAATAAGTGGCGCGACGGTCAGGTTAACACGCTTTCTCCTAAGCAATGGCTGAGAAGGTTCTAGGATACTAACCCAAGCGATATATATTTCAGCAACGGAAAAACTTGTCATCTCCGTGACCATCAATCATCGCCCAACGAGGGCCTATGACTATGAGTAGTGAAATCAGAGACGGTATTGTGGCACGGGAACGCCGCCACGGTTCACAAACTTCAAGCGATCAGCTGGCGTTTGCCAACATCGTAATTGATTCGCCCGCTTGTTGCGAATACATGATAGCCCCTTTTAGATGTCAGCACGCTTTCCGCTAGGCAAACACTATAATTTTACCCAGCTTTAGGACCCCACTGATATAAGGGTGCGTGACAAAACATAAAAGACCAAAAATATACTAGGGTGAAATTTTAGCTTGAAACCATAACATTATCATTTCTGGTTCGCAAGATCAAAGGGATACAAGAATAATTCTGCAAGGCGACAGCAGAAACATCTGTTACATCAAAATCATTCGCTGAACACAGATTTTGCTAACGTACTACCACACACTATCCAGCGAATATCAACGATTCGCTAGCACAAACGCGATTCATTGCTATGAATTTTAAGAGGCGTGTCATAGGAAGGCTGCCGAACGAGACGGCACTTTGTAATCATGAGTTATCGCTACCAATAGGCCATATGCTAGGGATTGAATTTCATACGTTGTTGTATGGAAAATGAATCGCGTACTACCGTATTGACATACCAGAAGTGCACAATTTCATCACAATTTTCGATGTGTAGATTTGAACTCAAGTCCCGCCATTGCCTACTTTAGAGTAGTCCTACCTACTACTACCTACTACCTTAAGTAGGCCATGATACTATCATATTGGCAATATATCTAGTGCTAAGTTTAATTATATTTTCGGCTTGCTGATTTGAGGTTAAGTCCTACTACCATCTATAGTCACAATATATCACGTGCTTGACATGATCAAAATATACGGTATGCTGACTAGAACTTAAGTACTACCATGGCCTACTTTAGTAGAGTAGGTCATGGTACTACCATAGTAACAATATACCAAGTGCTTGATTTGATTAAAACTTTCGGTGTGCTCTGCTGACTTGAACTTTGACAGTATATCAAGCGCTGGATTTGAACACGATTTTCAGTGTGCTGATTTGAACTGACGAAACCGTTCGATTATACCGTTTCCCATTTTAGGATATAACAAAATATCACATGTTCTATATCTCGCAAAATCATATGATATCACACCGAAACTTACCTAGCAATGGCGTCGAATATTTCAGTTCTTTTTATCGAACCCCTACGAAGTTGCTCCATCTCGACCCTTTAAGTTTGTTGTTTCAGCACAAGTTAACGGTTGCGATGGTTGTGTTCCCCAGTTGCAAGTCAGCGCAATTGCAACAAGATATATGTATTTGAGTGTCTTACTGGGAGCATTATGTCGATTGAAACTTCGTCAATCACCTCATTAGAAATAGCGTGATGCAAGGAACGGATGAGACAATCGCTATAATGCGAGGGATTTCGACGGATAATAATGCATGATGGATGATATTTAGCGAACAAGAACGCAAGTAGTTGTCGTTGGGAATCGCATGTTGCCTTCTGTTGCCTTCACATTTGGAATGCATGGATCACAATAAACTAAACATTCCGCAACAGCTGTATTAAATCTTTCGCGAAAGTGTAAATAGGATATCAATAATAACGTGTCACGTTCAATTCTCACTCAAGTTAAGATTGATTTTAATCGAGTATCTTGATGAAGGCGCGGCTGATCTCACCTGAATCAACGGACGATCAGGATTATTCCGATGCAACTTTGTAGCATCATCGCTTATATGTTTATAAAAAGGATTTAGCAAAATCAAAATTGTTTCAGTTTAAGCGATAGCATAGCGATTTCAACACGCCTGCGTTTCAACGGATTGGGCAGACGACGACGCGGATTAAACCAGTGGAGTATCGAGTCACAGCACCGTTCAATTTAGTACATCTGATGATCTGATGACGACTTTCAAAAATACACTTTGCCAATATATATTTAGCTACAAATCCTATTACCTGTATAGAGCGTTAGCGAAAATGAAGCGAATGGGTTTCTGATTTCGGTACTGCGTAGGTGCCTAGTCATTCTAGATTGACGGTTTGCAGACCGTCGAAACGAGCGTATAGCTTGATTGCGCGCGCAAACAGTTCTGTATTTTATACTAATGACACAATTACTATTAGCAGTGGTAGAGGTCTTTAAGTCGTCGGCGCGTATCAAGTATCCGTTCATGGCTACCTGTTTAGCTCCTACTGATATTATTACAATAACTCTCAATCAGGCCTTCGCTATCACTCGTCAAGTATTTAGATAGCAAATAGTAACTGTGCATTTAAAACCAGACTCCCTGTCATCTTAGCAACATTCTGTCGCCTTGTTGCAGTTTGCGCCTCTTTGCTATAGTACATAGCCCGACAACTGACGCCACCGCCTACTGACATTCGACAAGACACGGCGCCAACGCTTCCCGAAAAATCCCGAAATCTGGGCAATGCAATGTAATCATGACATAAGCGCGTATCTAGCCACATCCAGCAGCTGCCATCGCATCCATATCACGTCATTTGGGACAAAATTGCGAAGAAGCGCGGATTCAAAGCTCCAAGAAATATGAGTCAGGACAGAGTTAGCAAATACGATACATCTGCAGTAATATTCGCCGGTTATCCACGAACAATCAACCAACACAAAAAGGCATTAGAAAGCTTCCTATGACGCTACTTGAAATCGAACGTCTCGATAACGCCTAAACACCACCAGAAATCCCTTCCAGCCGTCATTCAAGCGCATGTTAATCCAAAATTTTGAAAATCCACGACAGGATAAGGCTGAAGCATCGCTGAACAATTATCCTGAACTCAATCTCGTGTGACTGCCGCGACATCCCACTTGTCCCATTCTTTAAATCTAATCTCATGTAAAGCCTGACCTCTTTATGTTAATACTAATCTTCCATTTCCAAAGCACCTTCCCACGAGTTCTTTATTTGAGTCTGGAAATAATCCTGTTTTTTTTCGCCAAAAATCCTCCTCGTTATCTTACACCGTGGCTTCACAATACCGACTAATGAGAAAATATCAAGCCACAAGATTGGTACGCGGGGAAAAGACATTCACACGGCGTATAATGTTAAACCGCACCAATGGGGACAATACTATTTTACATCATATTCAATACATCTTCTTCAATCGTTGATGGTGTCACTTGTGCGTCTGTATAATGTCCGCCGATTTGTATTTGCGTCATCAAACGAAACGGAACTTGCGGCGGCGAATACTCCTTGCGATGCAAATGCCGAATCCTCACAATGAGTGCAAAGTCATATTTGAATGCAACCTACAGGGAAATATCGTAATTGCACAAGCGAATCTCATGAAATAACGTCGACACCACCATTGGTGGTACCGCTGAGGGATTGCTAATACCTTCCCGCTAAGCGTCTGCGCAACGAGCGCTATCTACCACTGTAACGGGCGTCTTAACTTCTAACAGGTATTGCTCAGTCCGCCATCGGGTGTTAATGCTTACACTGTGGCCTAGTTAAGTCTAAGTAGATCACGCTTCCACTTTAACCAATGCTGTTCAATGTCTCTAGTCTCTAGTGTTAGCGGCTGCACTGATCAAACGTCAAATATAGTCTCGAAATGAATGCTATAGCACCGAGTCGGGCCATATTTTCACTGGTGCAGTGTTGGACTAAAATTGGTATTTCAAATCTTGAATTCTGATAAGCGCCTGACCTGAGAGCCATGTAGGGAATTTAAGCAAATTAAGTGGAACTGTCAACACATTAACTTGCATGCCAATGCGACTCGCCATGATTATTTATGTCGCAAATATCAGGCGATATCAATATAGCTTAATACCTGCATGTCATACACGACAGGCACCCGGTATACGGAATGATTTGGAACACAATCACATTACATCATATCACTTTGGAATCTCAACACGCCGAATATTGCGTATTATCAGTTACGATTTCGCCAAGCGCTATAATGAAGGCCAAAAATTTGACGCCAAAATCCATTTTAACAACACACGACATGCAGTGTCACAGCCATACAGTATGCACGTGATGATCACTAATGTAATTAGACTAACAGTTGATCAGTAATGAATGACCAAGCGAGATTTGGTGGCATGGATTGAGCGTACTGTATAAAGCTATCCGTGTTCGCCTCAGTCCGGGTTATCAGCAAATAGTACAAAATTTGCACCCGCAACTACCGTACTCTAGTTCTCCAAAGATTTGTGTTTTGCATGACATTCAAAGCCACAAGCAGAAGGTATTCATCCTTATGGTTGTGACAAGAGTTTGCCTGCCTTAAATATGAACATGTAGGCCTAGACAGAGTCGTGACAACTGATTCAACAGTGTGAAGGGGTGTGACAGGTCTCGCAGACAACGGGAATGCACATAAATTTTGGAGGCTAATCGAAACAAAGAAGTATCAGTCGGGTGGCGTAACACAAGAAAAAGTTTCTTTCTCTACAGACGGGTATGTGGAAGTCTGATATTGTCATCTGACAAATTAGAATGAGTCATCGCGATAATTGCAAGGATTGCATATATACTATCGCGTAGATTTGTACACTGTTTCACATAGGAAACCTGCCCGCTTACGTAATTCGATTCAGCTCTGACCCTTTCACCAAATCTGACGATGAGCCAATCGATTGACATGAACGACATTATCAAAGTACCACGACGCGCTCATTCTTTTCACTGTGAGTTGTGTCCGTGTCCGTGTCTTGCCGTATCATCAGCAATCTACAGCCACAATCCTAGTTAAGCAATATGTATTCACCAACAACACTCGGCGTAAACTGTGTGAAAAGCGCCGTAACGTGAAGAATTTTCGCATAGATCAAAATTTTCGCCTTGCGCCACCATGCGATCGATGGTCAATATTTCATGGCTGTTAGATGTCGCTGCGAGTCGTGATGTGCAAGGATACCAACAACAGGTGCGAGATCAAGATTGGCGAATACACAACACACCTTTCCGCAAGACATTTGAGAAATGTCAAGTTGCAAACGTAAATTCTCGGATCGGATCAAAAGCACTTGCCATTTATTTTATCCTACGGTATAAATCACTTTGTTTGCATGCTGTTAGATTATTCCTATCGCTATCAGCTTGTGATTCTGGCGCCGTCGAAATATCGACAAATAATAGCGTGCGGTGGTGGTAGTAGTTTGCTCGATAACAGATCAAAACATTATCCCAAGTTGCATTTAGCGACGAGCAAACCTCGATAACGAGTTTTTCGAGTGTTCTGCGTTCTGCGTTTTCCGGGAAAGCCTTGGTTCATAGCTATACATGGAGAGGCAAGTTCTAATTTTCCTATACGACAGAGTTCGTAAATGTAAGACTGCATTATTTCTACCTAGGTGACCAAGGCAAAAATGTCAGAGGAATATAAGAAATGAAAATGTTGCTGTGCCAAGGAGTGCCAAATTGCGAATGCGGAACGTTTTCGTTTCATACACGATAAACACCACAACCACATGCAAGGACTGTTCAATTTGACTATACGGTGAACTGAACTGTGAAGGCAGTAATAATAATCAACAGTCGGGCGTAAGAATCGGAAAAATCGGAAGTGATTAAGCAACGTTTGCAAGGTAGGCAGAGAAATTTGCAATAGTACGACTTTTTACGACAAAGGATTTTTCAAGATACCATACGCCATACACATACTAACTTAGCTTCAACAGCGCCGGCCCTATATAATACGGTGCGTCAGCGGAGAAATATATCGCCAATCATACCGTACTGCAATAACATAGAAATCGTAATCAATAACACCAAGGTACGTAATTATGAATAAGTTAGGTATGCTGATAGCGCTTGGCCATTTGCCATTATTATCCCACGCACGCACTATTCTATGGCACAATGACAGTATACCATAATATATTTGCAGCCCTGTAAAAAACTCTAACCAAACATGTCGTATGCTCAGCACCTTCCTGGAATTAGGCCTACGATTTACGAACACAATACGACCTTCGGTTATAACGATTACATTACAACGGCCACACACATTTAGAAACCTCTCTATACGCTCGCCTACCGTTCTAGCAAACTTTTGGAACGCGACTAAGCTATCCCTACATTGTCAAGCAAACAAACCGCGAGGCATATCAAACTGTGATTTATCAACTTGTTACATACTTGACGTTTGAATCTCCGTTTCTTTTAATCCATGGAAATAGCGGTAACGTCCATGACGATATCGATCGCTTCTTCGCAGGGCTCCTTTTCTTTGGTGCTTGAATATCGTGCGCTCGTTCGTTTTCGATTCGTTGATCCTCAACAAGATTTGGCGACGATCGTTTGAACAAACTCAATGGCGAAGAACTTTCCCGCTTGATGGCAAAAATTGCTGGCATGGAGCGCCTTCTACCGGATGACTTGGGCACTGAAAGTTTGCTGGAGTCAAGGCTGTTATCAGAGCCTCTACTATTGCTGTGGCTCATTCCGCTACCGATGTCTTCAATAACGAATTGTAAGCACCGTTGCCGTTCTCCTTTTTGCGATTTCGACTTGGGTTTGAGGTCATTCAATGGTATACGAATAGGTTGCGTTTGAGTAGCTGGCTTGTCGTCGTCTGGTAGGTAGAAAGTCACATCGGGTGTAGAAGAAGACTCAGTCCGTCGCTTACTTCGGCTTTTGTCCCGTATCCTATGAGCCCTCGGCGTCGTACGCCACGGCAAATTTTCTGTCGACCTCGGCCTGTTCCGTTCAGAAGTAAACCTGTGTTGTGTTGGCGGTGAACCGAAGCTCCGGCCTCTCTCGTTGCCTTTATCGTCCGGATAAATATTTACATTTAGGGCAGAAACGCATCTTCGATCTTCACTCAAACTGCCTTCCAAGTGCAATTTCGCACTCATGGAATTCGTCCGCCGTCGTCTCCCTCCGACAATCCTTTGGTAACAGCCTATCTCCGGAGAGTCCGGGGTGCGCAAGTATAATTCAGCTGCCATCAAATCCCTAGGCAAACCTCTAGTAAGCTAACGCGAGAAGGCATATAACAAAGATCGGCACCTGTCATTTTGAGATAAAATGTATAACATCAATGTCTCTTGGGGCAATTAGAAATTTAGTATGGCAAATTGCCAACCGATGAGCTACATATCTTCCGCAAACACCGAGCAAAACACACCAAAGGTTACGCTTACGAATGAGCTTAGAGTGAGCTTGGTGCAAGAACTATTCCACTGACAAGTTCACGATCATTCACATTCACACGACTTCTCTACAGCCTAAAGATCATGATATCGATCGCCGTTCTTTAACAAGAAATTGACGCACATGACTGAGCAATATGGCCATTATTAGAAGAGTGATAACTTAACAGGACATCGTCAATTTCTGGCGCGCAGCATCGGCGCGCAGCATCGCCTTAATCAGTTAAATGCAAAGACCAGTTGTTGCGGTGGCGTCATTCAACAGCTAATGGTTCTGGTGAACGACTTGTTCCTCAAATTCCATGCGTGACGTAACCGTAACACTGCTAAGACGCTGATATATGGGACGAATAACATGAAACGCCATGGGAATGTAACTATTTGCGAGCGTCGTCACCAACGAATCGAATTTCTAACAAGACTATCGTATAATCCTACAGTACATTGTCGGTCGGACCTGATCTGGGTTCATTTGAGATCAACCGCCACCTGCTAACAACGACTCAACTACATTAGTGCACGAGTCCTTCGAAACATCAACCGCAATTCTGTAAATTGCTTCAAGGAAAGCATTCGACATAAATGAGTAATGAAATGCAGCCATCTTCTCCTAGATGCTAACGAGATTTTTCACATTATATCTGAATAAGTGTCATCAAGAAACTGCCTAACAAATAAATATAATATATCATGACTGCTAAAAAATCTACACACTACCATCTTCGCCTACCGTATTATTACCTTTAATAGCAAAATCGCAGCGCAACATCACGCTAACATTGGCATAAATTGCTAAGCCCTCTCCAAATAAATTATAGTAACATTTTTGAATCCGCATCAAACTTTTGGGTGACATTAACGAGCTGTTTCTGTAGTAATTTTGGCTTTCAGTAATAACTGTGTTGATGACATTCACTAATGTCGCAAAATATAGCGCTTAAATGAATTCCAACGTAAATGCCAATGGTCCAAAATGTACAATTTGTACATTATATATTTTTAACGTAATGAAATAGCGGGACATAGAAATCTTCCGATACATTTGGCTGTACGTAAACACTACCGCGACACTCTCATTCTCTAGTCCTATTCTAAATTTATCACAAGAAAGTAAGCCACATGTATCTTAGGCCTTTTAGCTCTAGGGCCATAACAAGCCTCAACGAAGGCAAGTTGTCAAATCGACTTTGAGACTAATTCTAAAGTTTCATAATCAAAGCAACCAGCTAGAATCTAACCAAAGATAGCGTGCCCTTTACAAACACCTAAAGTCAAATCCCATGGGATTTTCAATAACCGCGCGATATGAATTGCATTCCTCGACCTTTAAAGCTGAACGTGGGTTACTAGTAAGATGAATATCTAAATGCGAAATGGGAAATAAGTTATGGTCAAATCAGAGGAAGTGTCTGAGTAGTCTGACCTAGACTGTTAAACTTAAATCCCATCTGCCTGTTCCAAGGTATCATGACTTGTACTCGATAACGACGCTGATGTACGTTGCCTCGCATACGACAGGGTGCTTTATTGCGTTCAAGCTACACCAAGACCACTACAATATACATTTCAATGATTTTTAATCTAGAATTTTATTATGCGTTTGAGTTTAGCTACCATCTGTTAAGGTGGATTTGGTTTTGTACGAATCACAAAAGGGCTATAAAATTTTCCTCCGACTCCACAACACTTCCATTTTCTATTTCTGGATACCGCCTGCTATAGTAGGCCTAACCAAGTCAGCTGTAAGGTAACAAGAAATCGATTGTACATCGGTTTTTTGTCCGCATCAGAGGATTCCGTGTGGTTAATTCCGTCATAAAAATATTTATGAGTAAATGTATACAAGTCAACGCGGCGATTTCTTTCACAATTCACTATCAACAATATCAACACAAGGTAGAGGCTGACTAGAGTTGTGATGTCGTCTAACCAGAAGCGAAAATCTACACATATTATGAAACTTCCAGGAGCAGGGAACGACATTTCTATTATCAACCATGAAATTGATAATAAGCTATGATAAGGAACCACTCACAGTCACCACGAAAACGAAATCACAGGCCCCTTGGAACTATATAAATACTTCAATCACTGTTGTGACAAACAATTTTGTCATAAAGTCATCTAGAAGCCAACCACTTGCTTTTGGTAAGTTTTACAACCACAGCTCGAAGGCATTTGAAACAATGATTGCAACGCACATAACATATGACACCATCGCCAGATCAGTAAGATGATGGTAATCGCAAGTTACAGTACCAGCAACATAATTGAATTGGCCAAAAGGGAATCATCATTATATCATTAATGTTTGTAAACTGCGGTAGACACGCTCTGGTGTGCTTCTACATACTATTTGCAGCAGATGTTGCTACGTCTTAACGACAGGAACAGCATACTCATAAGTGGCATTTTGAATCGCAAGTGTAAACGTATTACAGATGTGAAATGTTCAAGCTTAGCTTTGCTAGCGATAAATTCTACTTGACTGTTGGCTTGCCTTTGACATCGAGAATGCGCTGACTAGAGGCGACTACGATTAACTGCGGCAGTGTCATACAAAATTACCTCCACAAACGGGATCTCGCGTGCATTTTGACATGCGAATGATATAGAGGAGCAAACCGCAGAATGTCATCCATTCCCGTACAATATACAAACCGCCCGATGGAGTGACTGGTCTGAAGAACCTGGATGACGCCATAAAGCAGTGGGTGCTGTGTGGCTGCCCTGTTGTCTAGTCTGACGAAAGCCATACGAAATTACCGAGGTCCTATAACACTTCTAGAGTCGGTCTTATAAATCCCGTTTTCCCTTTTTGATAAGAGGCGATCAGTTTCTCGGTGTTTACTACTATGTGGGAAAATGAAGAACTCTAGCAGATCTCCCGAAGCCTTGAAAACCCCACAACTCAGATTAGTGTGGACTAATCACAGAGTGGTTTCCTTCCGCTCAAAATCACAGTCCTTCGTAATCACACAGCGCCATGTCGGAAGTTAGACGAACATATGATAAGCCTTACGAACGAATTACGGATTCGACTACTAGTAGAGCATCACCCGTCCGTAATGCAGTAAATGCTGTGTTTCGCTGAAGATTAATCGGGTATGCTACGTGTCGGACTAATGCCTCATCATCCGATCTTATTATTCAGTTATGAAGAAATTAAAAGATGACGAAGAGATACGAATGCGATTATCGTATGAAAATCAAAACTTCGCGGTCACAATGCCATAACGAAAAACATCTTTTCTGGTTGGCGGAGGAGAATTTCACCGAAATAATTGGAAACAACACTGCTAGGCACAGGAGTGACACAAATATTCCTTGTGGTTGCGATAACAAATATGCCCTGTCGTCTAACCGTAGTATTATATTAAATTAAAACGATACCTTCAATATGCGTGAATACTCAGACCAATACGCTTGGGACTAATTAAATACACACAAACAACATTGAACTGAGGTGGTAGGCACCAAGATATGTGCATACCCGGGCCAATACGCGTGGAACCAATTAACAACACGCAAACAACAATGAACAAAGGTGGTAGGCTCAAAGATGACTTTCATAAACCATAAAGCACGTCTCTTCCTATATTCCTGCGCTATGGCTTCAATACTAGGCTGATTGAAGGGTTTTCACATGTTTCACATGATTTTATGGACATAATTCATGTACATCTGTATCTATATAACCATAAAGATTACTCCTGTTCTCGCGACGATGCTCATATAGTTTGGTAGGACTTCCACAATCATCTTTAGGACCGCAAAGGGTTCTAGACACAAAAGGCGCTAACTCTCAACCCTGCTACATTGAATTCCATTTCCTAATATCGTTAACTACTCTAGCACTGACTACTGTATTGTAACCGAACGATTACGACTGCTTACTTGCTTAGTAATCAAGCTGTCGTCACAAACCGTGTTACTTGCACTACTCAAGCCGTATTACAGCCTGCGCATCATTACCGAAGCTTTCTTTTCAATGTCTTGATGCTTCAGGCCACTAACCTTGTACTGTAAGATAACCTCTCACCCTTCTACATCTACTCCGTTTTCATTCTAGTGTGATCAGTGACAGAAATGACTCAACATTCAAGTTACTGTTTGTATCTGTAGGATAGTTGTATTCACGCTTCGTTGGTATACGATAATGATTTCTCTGCGACATTGCGAGGTGCGACGTTGTAGAAATGTAGCCGAAATAAACAATTTGATCGGATTTCAAAGGTGACTAAATCACAAAATGAAATTCGCGCAATCAGCGCGATGGAAAATGTGTAAATATAACTTCGACGCAAGTCTTTTTCTACCGAAACAACGAATCTCAGGTTCTTAACCGTAACTACAGCACTTGCAATTTTACACACTGAACTACGATTCCGATGAGTGGTGCTTGGTGCTATTTATAGTGTGGAGTAACATTAAGCAAAGTGGGCTAGGCAATCACAGATACAAAACGGCAGGCAATATGAATGAATTCAACATTCATATCAGAGGCATCTTTATCCTACACGTTACGCGCCTCTATTCATGCAAGACCTCCGTGGAATATTTTCGCCTGAGTTACAGTAGGGCTGTCACCAGCTCGTCAGAGACTGCATTCAGGACAATTGTGATAATTTCAACATCTTCCTAGTGTACACACTACTACAGTCATTCCTCTCTACAAAATCACTAGGCGAAAAGAAGCAGAAAGCTATGTTGCAAATTGAAACTTTGAACACCAATAGCCATTCAGTTGTCCCGCGGTCACATCTCCTCCATCCATAGGTCTACCTTGGACTAACCCTAAAGTAGGCCATAGGCCTACTGTGCGCTATTCGGGCAATATCTCCTGCGAGTTGCCTTGCCCGCAAGCAGCAATTTAATATCTCCGGCTTACAAAGTCAAAGTGGAAAACCAATTTCAGTTCCAATCTCATCTCAAGTCTCAACCGTTTCGTATGCTGACTAGCCGTACTCACTGTTTCCGCAATCTGCGCGAATCATAATTGGATAAAGCGACACGGCTTAACAAAGATGTCAGGTTAGTTTCGAGAAGTTCATCAAATAGCCGAAAGACATTTATAGACTAGGGTAAGCAAAATTATCGGTGACTCACAATATCATCAGAGTAGTCGCCTCCTAATCTATTAGCATCGCTTCGAGATATCAGAACAAAATAAATTTACACACACACTGAGTCGGCGTTGCTCGTGTCATGACATTAACCCGCGGGTGAGGCATATACAAGCACATTACATTAAGCTACCTGAAAAAGCTTATTAGACACACACAATTACAGCGTTACTATTCCATGAAAATTTTCTTAGCCGTAATATAAACCACGTCTTGAGATAACACGGATTACACGCGTAAGCCTTAACAAATACGAGTTGCGGTTAACTAACCTAGTCCATGAATAAACTATACGTCTGGAGGGTGGGGCGATGCTAATTTGAGAAGGTTGATTAGAAAAGCACCGATTTCCTCATCGACACACGGAATTAATTCACAACGCGTCTCGGTTGAATTGCGTCGTATGCAATTTCAGCCTTCATCAAGAGTGTTGGAGTCCTATTACACTATTCGCTGATAAAACGTCTAAACGAAGCAAGTCAATCACAAAATTATTGTCCAGCCTGGGACACGGATCCATTTCACGTGATGAAGGAGCACGGGGTCCCGCAAACTTGTGAATAAAGTTTCTGCGTCTGTACGTTACATCTGTGATGAGTGATGACATTTATCCATATTTGATCGCCTGCCATCGGCTCTACTATTCAAACAATTCATTAATACAGAATGGTCGTTAGAATTTCATCAAAAACGGTTTTTCATACGAACTAAGCACGTTATAATATGTTATATCGTTATAAGAGAGTCAAGCCCCTATGAAATTCTAATCAATATACTATACAATGCTGTAGAAACAACGGAACGTTCAAGTACAGTACATACACACCATACTTTGGAGTCTTGCGGGTAGGGGTTACACGAAAATCGTAATTTGTACCATTGTGGCGAATAACGGATCATAATACACGCGACAGGCTCGAGCATTTGCTATTGCGAAAAATACGTAACAAAGGGGTTGTACAGAGACTGTTAATGTTACGACACATTTCCGTTAAATCGTAATAATAGCGCAATAACTATGTGTATTATGTTGAAAGGGGCGAACACTACACTATGATACAGCAGTGGCGTATTTCAAGTTATGTTAACAATACGGATACAGTCTGAACCTGAAGTGAACAATTGAAGACGCTAAAATGATAACTCGCTATGACGTTTAATTCTTAACCAGGGTAGAAATTGTGAAGCATCCTAAATCGGAGCTAGCAGTAAACGAAAAACTTCCTGCATAATATTATTTACCGAAAAAGTGGTAGATACATAGCTTTGCGTACCTTGCTCGATAGAACGTAAGTTGAGCCCGTGGGTGACTGGCTTTTCCTACACAATTACAGTGACTGCAAGACAGCATAGCATCATTGCATTACACCAGCACAAACAACCCATTTCGGGCAAGTTGGGGCCTGCCCAGCTGTTCACGCAAACGTTCAGTCTACAAATTGCAACGAACACCACTTACTTCTTCAATCAAAACAGCTCACACGAAAGAGCGCAGACACAGACACGCGCAGTGCACTGTACCCAAGTTGTCTCAGAGAATATTCATCACTAAAGTGTGCAGTATACATGTGCCGAATTTCGTTGGACTTGCGTCAGTGAACGCCCACGCTGACATCTTGGGCGGCGCACCCAAATAATTCAACAAGGATGAAACATTAACATTACAAATGTTCGGTTACTTGCGCTATAGAGTTCGTGTCTATAAGTGGCATATGTAATAGTGACAAACATTCGTTTTTTCAACTAATATTTGTGGACATTTCGAATCATCATCCGCTCCCACGAACAGTAAATTAGTTGACGAGCGTCACCGTTGTAAGTTTCATTTTGAATACAGAAAACGAATTGTTTCGCCAAGTGGCACCAAAAAGAGAAATTCCTTTTGACTGACGTTCAAATATTTGCATTTGGTAAATACGTGTTCTTAAATGTCTGTCGCTGCAGACGATCGAATCGCTGAGGAATGTATCGCTATATTGCCACATGTCACTTGTTTACATTTTCCTACGTGGGCCCTGTTCGGTTACGACGCTACAAAAGTACAATCTAAAATATTTTCGCGCGGGTTTATACAATAAATCGATTGACATATTGAATGGCGCCGACATTACTCCTGGCCCACGACCGAGTGCAAAAATCGATTGAAGTCTGTCTGCGGGACTTGTGGGATGTGGGAAGTCTTGAGATACACCAAAACTTGTGTCAAACCAAAGACTGTCACTTGCTTCCTTTGGCAGACATTTTCGCAGAAGTGGTGATGTTTCTGGTGGTTAAAGCAGCTACCTCGAATTCGGACGAATCGGAAATCCCAGACATACTGAATTGACTTGGTGCAATGACCTTGTTTAGTAAACTTCAAGGTCTATGTATGGCTTACGTTAGTTCTACTTCTAGCTCTGAACTAAAGTAAGCCATGGTCTGTGTCATAGATTACACCCTCTACGCCACACAGAATACTCCGTGGGGTACGATTCGCTCATAGCTGTAGGGGACGTCGCGTACCATTATCCGAATACTACGCTCATTAATGTCGCTACTCATTGTCAGCACGCACTACACAAAACGAAGAATTTGCTTAATTGTGATAGTAAATTTAACGACTGGCGTACGCTGTTCTGTATACTATGTATACTACTCTACAGACTGAAATGCTGTAATCAAGTCTCTCAAGTAATCAAGTCTCTTCTGGATCTTCACTCAAAGCACCCATCAACAGATAACGGAGTGCAATGCACGCGTCGGAATGCTAGGAAAGGACTTCGATCTTTTAATCAGTTATCTAGATTCTAGTCAACCAAAGCGATCGCTTCTTCTAATTTGCCTATAATTCAGCGTCGGCAGATTGTATCTAGTTTGCATAGAGTAAAGAGACATAAATACCCGGATCAGGGCGAATAGAATATTGATTTAGCATTTAGGTCTATTGTTGATGGATTTGACTCATAATAGCGTAAATTTCAATCGTCTCTTTCAAGACCGCCCTGTTTGTGTATGATTAAACTCAACATAGCATGCAAACAGTTATAATGCTACAAATAAGGAAATAAGTATCAGAGAGCGCAATTTGGCCAATGGACCTAAGAGGCCTTGAGTTACGCATGCATGTCTAATAGCAATACGCATTTACTATAACCTCATCTACAAAACCCTAGATCGGTTTTCGCAGATTTGAACACTGTGTTGCATAGGGTACCTACTATCGCACATGCAAACTTAGCTGAGGAATAACTTGAGTACACGACAAAAAACAGCAGACTTAATCTCAAAACAGCCCTTATTCGTTCACGTGCACAACGTAAACAGCATTATGTGATTGGCAACGCGATAACGTCTCCATAAGTATCGCCTACTATTCATACCAGAAAACTTACCACAAATTGAACAGTGTTTTCAAACGCATACTTTGTATTACAAGACCTCCGAAGTTGTTTCAGAGACACCAGCCTTGTGACATTAATTAGAAGGAAATCATGTTATACGTAGACGGTAAAGGCGACCAAAAATAAATTCCTGTCTGACACAAAAGCTCTCCAGCCATGATTATCTACGCCTTGACTGCCAACAGATACTTGTAAAGTGAAGTAGAATCGATAACTACCGTATATTGCCAATGTCATCACCATAACGTCAGCGGAGGAAAGTCTTAAAATGTTCCACGAGCACACACTAGTCCGGCAGTCGTAAACTCAGAATCAGAATATACGAAGCAATAAAGTGGTTCTTCTCAATCTCAATCAAACAGCATAGGAAATCTCTGCAGAGTGTTTCACGACAGCCTGTGGGAAGTAAATCGCCCAACCGTAATGCGTTATGCGTCAAATATACAATATCAACTTTTGTGCAGGGTACATAACCTTAGAGTGCGTGTTTTCTTATCTTATCTTACATCATATCATGTTAGTAATATTCTAGTTACGTAACCGACAATCAGCTGGAGTGAGCAAGTTTCACAATCCCGATTTCTACGAGCTCGGAGTAGGAATTTTCCTGGTGTATTTTTATCCAAATTTGATTCATCAGATCACGAAAATTTGTGAAAAATTGCTGTCGGCAAAATTTATTATAAATGTATTAAACCTGTATTAACATTCATTGTCTGACTCAGCCACACTTATATCTACACTGCAGACCTCCTGGTCATCGCTTGATCACAGTACATTGACAGCAGCAAGTTTATAACGTTAGTCATGTTTGTTCACCTTTACGCCCGGCGGTACAACATCATAGGCCGATAGGCGTTAATCCATGGGATTGTGGTATTGCTACACTTACGATGTATATCGCAGACGTCAGAGCAAATCCGTTTCAGTAAATCTCACTAGTATCAAAAACCTCTAATCATTGCTCGCACTAGGTTAAAAGCTCATAGCACAAATTGCTAAATATGCCACCAATATAACTTCTTTCTACTGAGATTAGCATCTGTGACTTCCAAAAGCATATCATACAAGGTGCGTGAAGAGGCACATCACGACGAATAATGTTTGCAACTATTGGAACATGGAAGACTGCTAAAAATGTCCTTGGGAAACTGAACGCCTGATTAAGATTTCGGAATAATTTGATACTAGCCTATTCAAATTATCTAGTGCGTTAAATCGCACAACTCGAGAAGGAATCCCGTGCATTTTTCTTGTAGTATCACATTTCTGTGCAACTGTAATGATGCGTGTTGTCGAAAGCAGTCACGAATCACGATGACTGATCCTAGCTCCTGTAAGTCCTAACTCGCAAAATCCTCCTAGCTCCCGTACTAACTCGCAAAATTACTTGCGACACCTCCCGGGCGGAATACAAGGATTGACAGGCGTACTTCGCATTGACTGTGATGGTCTGGCGGATACTAAGACAAAAAGACGTAGGAAATTTTTTAACTCACTTTTTGCACTTAAAACAGTCTCTGTGATAATGATAACCTCGAAATGACACATGCTCGCCGCCAGTGTTGACAGGAAATCCACATCCGTCGCATCGGCGCCCCGAGTCTCTGCAACGCAAGTACACGTCATTTGCTTACTGTATTACATTTTTCGTGTAGGCCTACCTAATTACAATTAGAAGCGCAAGGAATATCAAAACCATAAATATACAGCTACATCTTTGTTCTACACACCATTTCGTATCAAATGCCTCGGAAGTCGTATCACTGGGTACTTCCCGAATGTGTTATCCCGTGAAAATTCGGGCAGGGTATAGAATTCGGGGTCTTACCTATTCAAGGGTTGGACTTCATTTGTACAACTACGATGAGCAAGCAACGCGGCATGAAAACTGAATCGTATACGATCATAATCGTCCCGAAGATGGTCAAATAGCACTGTTGTCGCGTAAGGCCACGTGGAGCTGGAGAGGAGGTCCCAACGGGTGCAAAGTTTGTTTGTCTGCATGCACCCGTTATTACGCGGCGAGACTTCGATATTGTGTTGAGGGTGTGAAAATGCGCATTATGTTGGGACGACTACCGCTGATGCATCTGCGGATATGACGTTAACGATACTGTATCTGCCGGGGTGACCTCTTTCAAACAAATGCAAATGCAAGAGGCATAGTCGACCAACGAGAAAATAATGCAAAGGCTCCCGAGAGGCTACACTAAGAGCATTTGCCTAGCCTAGCTGATGCTAAAACACTTCCAATTAATAATCCATTTTTGCAAACCAAAAAATAGAATCTCTCGCTATTTCTGGCAAAGAGGTAGAAGATAAATACCGCACGATTACTGAGGCCCGTGCATGTCGGTAAAGTCGAAAATATGTTGAATGTTACGCCACCCTGATTATCTGACTTTTAATCACACCGCGTATCACGCCGAAACCGCACCGCATCAATCAATCACCTCTCATCGCCTCAGGTTTGTACTTGACGTAGAAATCGTTACCTGAAGACACCTACACTAGCTGACTATTTCTATCACGTATGAGGTACACCACTTAACTTAGCACATACGGCTAACACCATTTCAGAAGAAATTATTACTACGCAGCCGATAACTTTACTTCAGCAATAGTAGGTTACATGTCAACTTTAATTTCGCATACGGCGATTGCTAATAAATTTAGGTTTATTGAATCGTACTGATCACGACCATTTTGGTGTTAATTACATACAGATCAGCATCATTGGCTTGGTTTTGAGATTTTCAACTTCTCATAAGTATATTTGTTTACACTTACTGTTTGTTGGTGAATCTATGGAGTGAGATCTTTCGAGCAGGCCAAGAAGGGCGACGTCGATTTAGTATATCCGACTCAGTGATGCTTCTTCGTATTTTTCTCGTTGCGAGCATATCGTACAGTTTGGGTAACAAGTAACTAGACTAACTATTGCTAGAGCAGCTGAATATGGACCAGAACAATGTTTCATAGAGATACTACGCACGATGTTGAATCTGAATATTACTATAGTCCAAATCCTACAATCAGCCTGATTTACTGCTGGATTCAAGACTCGTCACCGCGTTGACTTCGCGAGGAAGATGTCATCCGGCGCAGGGAGTGACAATTTACTAGCAAATCCACTTCCGATTTCACCGACCTGTCTGAGGCATTTCCATTGACAACGTAACAGCGCAATGGAAAATCACAGGATATTACCAGCGTGATCGGCGATGTGACATCCAACGAACTCGGACATTAATGTCGCGCGATGTCATAATTAGACCAAACACATTGCGGCGACGCCTCGCTCAGTTTGAAATCCGAATTAAAATCATCGGAACATCCATGTATGTTCTATGGCAGTGAGTTACCAACAGGTATTGCGCGTTCACAATTAATGCATTAAGTTACGCTTCCCGCCCAATGAAAATCGCTATTGCCCAAGCACCACGCATTTACGTATCGTCCCCATCCTGTAATCGATGTCAACGCTTGTTATCGCAAGTAGTGCCTATTGTATGCATCGCATCCACCAGGAACCAAATTAAACCTACATGTACAGTGTGCACCGATGGCGCAATTTCCTATTTCTGTGATATGTCAGCACTTGAATGTAAAAGTGCACGAACAGTCGAACAATGAGAAACAATAGGATACGATGCAATGAGACAGCGATGACCGATGAGTTAACCATTATTCGTAACATATTCCCACATCGCATCTTAGGCTATTCATGATTGCAATCCTATTCTTTGACAAGAGAGAAAGAAGCGTTACATATGTATAACACGCTAGTTCATACACTTCATGGGAGTGACCGCTGCCGTGTGGCAGATCCAACATTCTATCTTCGTATGCAACGGCGTCAATTTCACCGAAAGTAGGAGTGCATAGGTAAGCATAAATTATATATCGCGCAAGTAGCGGATGAAATACATTAGGTGCGTTTCCGGAACGATCATGATCTAATAGTTTAGTCTCATTCATCCCCTCTATTCTCCATAGGCCTGCATAGTCATAATATGATGGTGATTAAACGGGGAATCAGCCATCTTCTTTGTTCTGAGTGGCTTCTCTGACCACTTACGACGTCACATTCTGTCGCGGGACTAGGCCTACTGCCGTCAGGAGAGCAACATATTAGTGGCACGATTTTCGACATTCATACGAGGGGCCCTCACTTACTGTTCTCAGGCAGTGATTTTACAGAAATTGTGCAGTCTCCAGCATTGTGGCCGATGGGAAACATTGAGGGGCGGGAAATATTGATGATTTCTGCGAATATCTCATGCTAACACGTGCTTACGACTGCGGGTTATTAACATCAGGATTCATAGCTGTAAGCATTAAGCTCATATTATGTAGGCCCTAACTAGAATATAGGCCGCGGTACGGGAATTGCATCTCATCCATTTAAATTAGTGATTACAATTGCTTTCCATCATCATTACCAGCACCTAGCATTGTAACCAAGTGATCGCTAAATTGCTCAGTTCATGTGTAACTGTCAACAATGCAACGGCAAAACTCCGACTATAATTTACTATCCTAAAGCGACATCTTTCACTGGAATTGGCATTTTATCAGCTGACTGTATGGTATCAACAGCACAGATACATTTTTACAATGAGATTTTCTGCGAACCTTTTTCATCAAATTGCGTCAGACGGATATTACGAACTAAGCATGTGAATTAGATTATCAATTCTCATCAGATAAACTGAATCTGCAGTTTCTGAGGAAGCGAATAACCACCATGTTCTACAATCAACTGGTGCTTAAAATACTACTAGGTGAGACCGTTATGACCTGCCCACTATCAGGAAGAATGGCCGGCAATAGCATCATTTCACAATGTCTACTTCTTCAAATAAACTGAAGCTACAAGGTGCTTAGGAAGCGAATAACCACAACGTTGTATACTGAACTGGTGCTCAAAATACTGTCATGTTATCGACCGTTATGACCTGCACACTATCAGGAAGAATAGCCAGCAATAGCATCGTTTCACAATGTCTACAATCTACCCATATAGCCCACTTTCCCTTTAAAACAGTATTCAATGGTTTTCAAAATGGGAATGCGACAATCACAACATCCTACTCCTGTTTTGAAACCAATCCCACTCTTGAATACCTGCTTTTCACGAACAACTGTTGATCAAACACACCTAACGTAAGCTTGTCGCTTTAAGCAACTGTCAACTACAAAAGCATACACCAAGTGCACCAGCTACTTATCTCTCCATACATCACATCGATCAACAGAACAATGTGAGATGGTGCCTACAAAATTTTGACTGTTTCAACTTACATAGACTACCGATATTGAGAATAAATCGATCATAATAATATAGGCTCACATTCTTGCTTTTGTTGTCACTGCTGGTGTGGTAGTGCTCAAGCCCTGTGGAAAACTGCGCTCAACGAATGAGATGATCTACTGCTACATCCTGAAATCTGAGCTAACTTCGGCAAGGCAATTTAAATCCCAGTGAATTTTGATATCGACGAAAACAAACCTACTAGTAAAGTCTTGGGGTTGAATACACAGAAAGACCATACATTTCAACTTAACCTATATTATACAATAAATTGGAATCGTTGGAAAATATATTTGTTGCTTTATTAATGCCAAAAAGTTAAGTTAGTCTAAACTCTAAGGCATACAGTATAGGTATATAATATACCTCTTATCGAGCCTCATTACGTGGAAAAGCATATTACTGTACTGAGGAAGTGCACAGGCTATTTACAATTTTCAAGGCCATAAACCAGTAATCATATTTTGAAAACAGCGAATTTACGCAGCTATCCCTTTCATTGCAAGGAAATCACGATAGCTTCCGCATGAGCCCTTTCCCGAATAAAGCGACAGCTAACCTGCTCGTAAATAAATCTACAATAGTGAATAAGAAATAACAAGACCTACTGTCGTTTTATAGATGACTGTTTCCCTAAAAGTAACCCTTTCAGATTTGAAAGCAAACTAGCAACCTCATCTACTGCTTTCGAGCATTACCTGTTTAGGACTAACTATTTCATTCATACGGGTGACTAGAGTGCGCCGAATCATAGACACGATTTAGTCTACTAACTTATGACATGCGGCGTGATAAAATACATCATCGTGATCTGAAGCGTGAGGCTGGTAGCTCTATCACGATAATTAATTGATTACCTTTGTATCATTCTCGTTTTGAGCAACCAGTAACCACATCTAGCTGTGATGGAGATTTATTAGGTTAAAAAACTTGATACGGTAACAGCACGAGTTGGTATATAGTCTTAATGAAGGCGCCTACCGCATTAAATATCTACGCTACTCCCGATGGTTACTGATGAGTGCAGAACTAACCAGAGAATTTGCTTGACTTGACTAATCAAAACCTTACCCCTTCTTGCGCAGTGACGCAACCGCGTTAATTGAGACTGCGTATCAGCCCAGTAGTGTCCCACAAGCCAGTAAGGAATGAATAAACAAGCGTCTGCGTTGAACCTGATTCAAACATGTTTATCGTCATTACGCAGACCGAGAGCGAAAATTCGAATCATCAATCATTGCGTTCCTGCTTTAACACTGAACAGGCGGGCGAACTGCTACGTCAAAATTTTACGATCCAACTCTATTGCGTAATGCATATGGTACGCAATAGAAAGATGAAGAAGTAACGCACTCGAGCGGTATAAGTTTTAAGGTAAACATATTGCCTGCCATATGGATATTTCACACTGTTACCCATTTCCATTATCACAAGCAAATTAAAGTCAAAACGAATGAACATGTTGCCATTATTTACATTTATTGCTTGCGATGTTTTTCCCACGGCTTTAAAATGTATAGACAAATCTACCATGTATAAAAATACTGAGAATCATTCCAACATAAACACTTTCCCGATCCCAATAAAATGCAATATCGCAGGTAGGTAATGATACAGCAGAATTAACGGTACTGAAATAAGTCTGCGGCGGAAACACATCAATGATTGCGTAACTAGTCTCGCATAATAACCAAGTTATTTCCGATGATTGACATTCATTTAATCGACATGTAATTCCTACTTTCGAGCGAGCTAACGCAAAAGCAGCAAACTAACGAGCGATTTTGCGCCGTGCTTGCTTACAAACGAAGACAAACAAGGCCACGTTCAAGAACTAGAACACTACTAGTATTCGAGCGGCATTTGGCTAATGAACTTATCCAGTTTGTTGCAAGGGTGCGATGGCCGCATACAGTGCGCCCGCGGTCGCACAAGATATTGACTGAAACACAAGACAGAAAAGTAAAATTTCTACGTCTTAACGACTTGAATAGAAGATGGGAGTGTTGTATTGTTTTACACACAGGCCTTACTTAGAGTCATCGTCATAATTATCGTAGCCGCAGCCACTTTTACGGGCAACTTGAAGACGGCACAATAAAAACGTGAAGACCCCTTGCAACTTGCAAGTGAATTTGACCTTACTTCAAGTTCAGGTAGCGTTCTTGACACAACCAAAGGCTTTGCCAATCACACACTGTTACCATGGCCTACTTCAGTTTTAGAGAAGGCCATGCTGTTACACTGATATTTACCTTCCATTGATGTCATGAAACTAATAACGCGGAGCATCAGGGGTAAGTTCAAATATCTGTAGTTTAGATCTAACGCAACATAAACAAAACATTGCCGAACGATACTTCAGTTTAATTGGTATATTACGCAACAGGATATCAAGCGCATGTGGATTTGTTAAATAGCCAAACGACTAGTTTTTCAAGTACCTAATTAACGTTTCGGCTGCAATTCCACCCAATGCAGTCGCCATTTTGTGCTCGTTCTACTACAAGGAATATTCTGATATCACCGCCTATGTCACGGACATGAATTTTAGGTGTAGCCGCTGGAATTCTGATCAATCAGACAGTTTGTTAGGCAAAAATGAGAAGTAGTCGTTGTACATGCCGGCAATATGCATCTAGGACACCCCATCGCTCGGTTTTGTACTATGTATAAAATGGGACCAAGAGTCTTTACGCCTTGCAGAGTCGGCCATGAACCTAATGTATGACCTATGACTGGAAATTAATTATTGCATTATTATTATATTTTTGTATATATATTATATACATTATATTGCTTTCGCCTTGTATGCATTAACTGCAAAGAACTTCATGGATGGATTTTTGGCTCTATCCTATCACTACACGACACGCGGGAGACACCTAGCGGAAGTAGCATGCATTCGGGACGATCGCAAGAACAGAATTTTACACACGTAGGCTGGGCTACTGCCATCAACAACAGATAACGGGTGGAAATACGTATCCCGACCAGTTCCGTGGACACCCTGGATAATGGCGAGGGTATAAGGCATCTGGTGTCAAAACAGCCCGTGTGGCTTCAAAATTCCGAAACTTCGACCATACTGTAATCGAGATTCGCGGAATTTACCATGTGTATTTCGAGTTGATTTGATTACTATACAAGTGTTGAATATATGAATATCTAGTAATTCCCCATATTTCGCTATTGCTTGTCAAATACTTCATTAAGCAACTAATAAACACGGCAAAATCCCAACGTAAATATGTTTTCACGGCGTAAGCATAAATTTGCATACTAAATTATGGCCTTCTTTGGATATCTAAAGCAAGTAAGGCATGGGTTTATTTACGTAACTTTGGGCAAAACCCAGCGTGATTATAACTCTGCCAAAATAATATATCTTCGCTCATCTTCCAATTCGAGGAGTTTACTGCACGTGCCAAACCAGACACAAACTCGCCCGGTCCGTTACTTTGTGCGTATATAACACGGCTTCAATATTATACGTGCTGTGATCCATAAAGCTTAATGATGACTCACAGGCTTACGGTCTTACTCCAAGATATGCTGCGGATTCACGTCACGGTATTAGATCCGCTTCATTAGTAATAGCATATTGCCGTTCGCCAAAAGTATGCAAATATTTTCTCGACCTTGCCATTATGCAAACGAAATGATCTATACGTAGGCCGAGATCGTTTCGTATACGCCTTGGGTTCGATACAAGAGCCTTGATTGGATCGAATTTATTCTTTACCTTTTTGGAGTACGTGAAACCAAGTTCTATTTCAGGCCTAGTCAAAACAGAGACTCGAGATAATTTGGAAACCGATCCGTTGCTAGCTACTTGACACTACATACGGCATGATAGTGAACTGTGAATGCCTATAAGCTATTCACCGAAGTATTTAAGTAACAATAAATTTCTAGACTGTATACATTGTGACAAGGTCTGCTGTAAATGACCGAAGTCGTCGAAACACCACGAATCAAACAGCAACAGCATGACATCACATTCGAACAACGTACTAAACTTAACTATCAACCGTACTTTCAACATTGCTTGTACGACTCTAGTCAGAAATATTACCATAATAGGCCTAGAGTTCGTACTTAAAACAATCAAAACTGCTTTATGATCACCAGTCGAAGTCACTAACTCAATGGCTACACACATCGCATCATAATCACTCATGGGCCTAAAGAACTGTTCTCCTTTTCGGCGGCCCAAGCGGATTATGATTAACTGTGAGTTTTACACCAAATTCTCTTCGTATATAGGCCGTAAGCGGCTTGATGAGGAGCTTTTTTTTTAATATTCGTAGCTCGTTACCATCTTCAAATTGAGTATTTAAAGTGCACCACTAGCTGTACAAGGCATTCTTAACTGCACCCAACCCCACAATGACATATTGCATATTCTGGTAAACCTTATGCTAATGCTCGAAGCCAACGTTGCCCATACACGTCAAACACATAATGATGATAAATCTGAGGAAAATATAACCGGTAACGCTTGTGCTACAAAAGAGGTCTAGTAAGATGCATTGACTCACCCATTTCCTGGCACATCAGAGCCTGTGATTGAGTTCGGTTTTATATCACTCTTTTTTCCGAATTTTTTGCGAAGACTCGCTCTTGCTGAGAACTTTTTCGGTGACGCACCGCTTTTGTCTCTGTGTATTTGTTCGGACATCGATTAATGAAGAGGTATATCAAGTTAAGATATCAAATAACAGGATGATAAATTTAATCAATACTGGAATCCGTAAAACAAGATTACAGAAACGAGACGGGAATCTGACGTTTATAGGCTAAAGTCCTCCATGATACAAATAGGCATAAAATCGAAATATCAGTGTGTTGTATTACACCTGGCAACATAGCTATAGCTACAGCAAAGACGAAGTAAAATCGTCATCTTGGCGTCACCGCACCTCTTCAAGTCTTCAAATCTATAGAGTCGCTACTGTGATAGGAGGCAAACACCACCGAGCAAAATTTCACGACTTGGTATAAATTCGTTACCATAACCAACTTGACCTTTTGTAACTCTACGTTATCAAATTCTCATTGACAAATGGTTACGGTACTCTTACTCTTATCACCCACGTCATACCTAAAGCAATAATACATAAAGTAAACTACGAGAGCCGAACTGATGAACGAGGTAATAAGCCTGTGCAAGCCCGAAACTACTATAAACGTATGAAGTCGTTGCATGAGAACGTATACGTTTAAGTGCATGCATGCTAGCTTTCGCCGTGATGCATAACAAGGGAGGGACAATGGATGATTCATGTTTAGTCATCAGTCAGCATACACACCTCAGCTTGACACCGTGTGTGATTGTGACTCTAAGCCCTCTAAGAACGTGCTAAAATATTCTGTCACTGTCAACATTCCATAAGATAGCCGTTGTGAATTCGATTCGCAATTCGTTTCATAGAATAACAGTTATGTGCCCTGAGTTTTTTTTTCTAGTAGGTCTACCTCAGAACTCATGCCTCGCGTCAGTGTGGTATGCGAAATTGGTGCAGAGGAGCAAACCGCAAACCATGTCATCTTTTCCTGTATACTACCCAAACCACCCAATACAGTGACTGGACTGAAAAACCTGGATGAGGCCACCAAGCAGTGGCAGTTGGGTGGCTGGCCTGATGTCTAGTCCGAAGACAGCCATACGAAGGAATAAGACAACTCATGGAAGAGGAATTCAGAACCATAACCAATAGAACAACGTTCCACTTTTTCGAAAAACATATAGCCTGCCACCAATCAGTTGCTGAATCTGCGAACTGCCCGATTTCCAAACGAAGCAGACCGTTGAATGTCACGTAAGTGAGTCACTTTCGCTGGGTATTGAAACTGACTTGAGTTAGATAGGCTACATCGAAAGCATGCGTGCATGATGACACACGCCTTTCCGAAGTGGAGCAGACGGCTCATGGCTCAGCTCATCGAGTCGATCTGGCTATAGCCATGAGAATGTCGAAAATGCATGTGCGTTGGCATGCATACATGGACCAATGACATTAAACCTGAAAACAGGTCTGCACTCGCCAGGCGTGAAAAATGTTGAACCATATTCGCACCACAATAACAATACCGAGTAAACCGACATTACAAGACATGACTCGGCGATTCCAGAGCTGCCCACAAGTGAAACTGATTACCAGCGGCTAAATCCATTCCTGCATAGGCCTAATTAGCGGTAACGTCATATTGGGCCCTGCCTTTGTAAACTATGGGCGTTGGGCAACTCCAAAACTCAAATCGAACAACCACATATTGGAAAGACCAACCATCGGAACAGTCGTTGCGTGAAATAAACGGGCTGGAGAAGGATTTTGACTCACTTTTTGTTGTCGAACTCGAGTAAAGATGTTTTGTTCACGTCGACGGCATTTCTTCTCATGTAGTTTTTTATCGAAGCATTTGCTCCTGACTCCCGACTTGATGCTGCGTTGGATTGCTTTGAGAACACCCTTCGAAAGGGAGAGGAATCAACTTGATCGCTGCCCGTCGACGCTATGCTACCGCTACTGCCTCTTTCACCTGCACAGAACGAGCATAAAATTAACATGCTTATAAAACTGCAGCCTGAATATAAGCATAGTAATAACATTGCTCATGACGTATACCAATCTCAAAATTGGTCGACCACTAGGCCTACCCGAATTTCAGCAATAGTACCCGATTCATTGTAAAATAGGAGTGTCTGTTTACCGGACCATTTCGATCTCGAGATGCCAGTGAAGATCGCAAGGCAATTGCAGAGGGTAAACATGCCCAAATAGTACTCCTATGCTCGAAAGTGACCTTATTCCAAAGCTAGTGAATGTTTTAATTCTCAATAAACTAAGGCTGGACGCTAAGTCTGTGGTGATCTTCTTTACGAAATAAGTGTGACATTCAACACAAGCACCTTAGTCGAGTCAAGTTACAAATATACAGCCAATTTGTCATTCATTATTGCCATGCTCTACGCCTACGTACACAAACCATCACCAGGTCTACCTCTAGCTGATCTTGCTCCAGCTACATCCGTAAGATTTTCGAGACTTGCCTTTGGAGACTTTCTCCTGTCGGGTGATAGCCGTCGGAATACATCAGCTCTGCAAAACATGGGTGGGTCACAAAGTTGCATAATAAGTTAGATGAGTTCACACTGCGGTTATCTGCAGTGAATGAATCAACTTGGACGTAAGCTACACAATTTTTGACAGACTTCTGCAGCGTCGCCTACGACCAAGTCATAAAGCAGGCAAAGTTACTGTGTTATAGAGCTACGGTATCGAATCTTGGCGAATAGCACACATCCGAAACTTACAAAAAAAACTGCGTTGTATTGTAGGTACCATAGAATTTGAAGGAAATTTATCTTACTTCTACCATTCATGGCCTACTTTAGTTCCTACCTAGAGTAGGCCATGTACCATTCATGAATTTACTAGGCCATGCTACTGCAAGGCACGTCCATTAGCAATCATCTGAATTTACCCGGCTGATAAGTGCTTCATAATAATTGACCTTCGTTTACTATCCGTTGTAAAATACGATGAAATGTACAGGCAATCGTCGCTTGCGTATTCTTCCATTAGGTACCCCTGAATTTTAGCCGCTTTCCTGTATTCCTTGACCTCTTTAATGTCACTAGATTTACTAAACCCTACCACAACGAAAGGCGACGATGTAGGATTGACATCGTGGGAAATAATGCTGTGAGTGAACACATCACACACGCTTAACTGATTCACCTTCTTGTGAGGCATTGACAGCGTATTGCTCAAGAAGTGCTCCACCAATTTTAGTAATTTCTTTCTTTTATTTTTCGGACTGCTACATTCCAATTCCCGGTTGTTCCATTCCAAACCTGATATCTTCAGGTATGCCACATCTGGTGATAGTGGGAACTGTATTGGTAGCGGATTTTCGGTAACCGATGAGCGTGGCTTGATATTGTCAATACCGCATTCTTGAGAATCGCTAGAACATAAACTTAGAACACCAGCGTTTTCACGGACAAATTCCATCAGTTCGTCGACTTTGCTCATTTGACCAAGGACATCCGATAACTTCTCTTCCAAGTCAACAAGTCTTCCTTCGGTTACGTCATCCCTTCGCAGTACTTCAATCCTCAAAGATTCAAGTTCTTCTTCCATTGCAGGCTTACCGATCTCTAGGGACTTATCATCCGCTTCTTCAGTCATAGCATTGGCTTCAGACGTCTCAAGATGTATTGTATAAGGCGATAGAACAGTAGCAAAAAATGAATAATCGCGTTCGTTGTTACCTTTACGTTGTGAACGGAAGCTGATGGTGTATATCTCTATGAGTTTTGACGGTGTAGCTATGGTGAAAAATGATTCATACACAGGCTGAACGCATAAAATCGTTTCTACACTGTGACAGAGTGACACAATCACATAGCACAACTCTTGCCTGAAGATGAACCGCTTGATAAACAAAGGTTTACTCGAGATGCTTGCCAAGAAAAAATCCTACTCACAACGTCTCTACTCTAGGCTACACAGTCATCAGTTCGTAATTAAAATCTGAAAGTTTACGGTCATACACTTATCGCCAAACTGTTAAACCAAGTTGCAGATGTGACAACTTGTCGTATGTTGAACGATTACACCACTAAATTGCTGTGTTGTGCGTGCATAAGTCTCCTGAGAGACAATTTGCGGTGATTCTGGCGATGCGTTATCATTTCTGTCCTACTGTATGTCTATCTCAAGAAGCATCACTTGTACCGGTCGCAAACAAATTCTGGATCACGGAGGTATAAGCAAATGTTATTCAAAAAAGAATCTCATTTCATTTCCATCATCTAACAACGCAAGCAGTTCCAGTTTGTCTTTGTCTATTCCTCGCCTGCTTGCAGTGCCAACACTGCTACTGTGCTACACTACAGACATGCGGTACCGTACGAAATTAACAGAAATAGAAGAAACTGCTCAAGATAGATCTCACATCTTACATTCAACTCTAGCACTGAGCGTAATAGCAGTGAAATAATCTGTATTAAAAGCTCCTCCAATAACTCCTGAGACCTCAAGGCTTCAAATGCCAACAACGGAAGCAGGTCAGAAATGTGAACTTGGGAAGGAACGTGCGGTTCTAGAACAACAACAACACGGTACAATTGTGATGTCATTTAAGGCATTCTGAAAAGGGGAGAGGCCAGCGTGTGACGTCGCCGGCTGACGGTGTAGGCAGGTAGAGCCGCATTTGTAAAGCACAGAACAAGAACCTAGATCATAGAAAGCCACCTTTACTTTGACCGTTGCATAGTGAATTCTGCGAGGTACGCACGACCATAGAATATATATCTATACGCATTACCATTAAGCTACTGATGGCGTAATAATGGGCGACAAACACAACGTTGTGCACATGAGCTGCTATTCGAATTCTCTATTTTGTTAGAGAAAACAGAAACGCTATAAATATTCAAATCACTGACCTGTCCTTCAACATCTTGAGGGTATTTTTCCTTCTTGGCCGATTAGACTTGAATTCCGCGTTAGTGTCGTTTGAATATCCGCCCACTCTGAAATATCGAAACGTCAAGCGTCTGATGGACATTAGGCTATGTAACCTATAAGATGGTGGCTCCCACGTAGATGTAATCCAATGACTGTGAGCCTATACAAAACCCAAAGTCATAGGCCTACTTACACAGCGTCGTCAGCACATCCACAGTATAGATCTCGAGAAGGTACATCCGAGTTCTCCATCTTTCCGACGTTTTCAGCTTCAGAATAACTGTGTGACCTTCTTCTGAATTTAGTTTCTTCTACGGTCAAATAGTTCACGCTGCCCCGACTACGTCTTGTTACTACTGCTGATACAGTAGTAGTACTGATCGAGTCTGTGTTTGAATAAACAACATGAATATTCCTTATATTGCGCTTACAGTAGGCCAGCCTATATATCTCAAAAGTGAAGAAGGCTAATGTCGTCGTGCTGACAGTCTTTATCAATAGCCAGACTTTTACATCACTCACAAGAGAAAATGACTTTTGGCACTACTCCCAAAGTGTATAGGTATGCTATTGTTCCAAGCCTCAAATTATATCAAGTCGCTATGAAATGGAATGGTGTAGCGCCCTATTAGAGGATATCAAAGTAGTTGTGAAATTGACTTGATTAAATTCGTGCATCACTCGATGATCCTCCCTTTCTTTGTAGCGCCCGGCCTTGGAAATATCGAAAGTGTTCGTGAGCTGATTACAATGTATAAGTCCGTCAACGTCTTATACCCGTAAAGCTTGTCCGAAGCACCAATCTGTCGTGGGAACTGCTGGCTGATGATTACATGCAAGCATGTCGAGTTGCGTTTACTTACATTCAATGGTCGTTTTTCCTATGGCCAAATGTACTCACCTGAAAATTCAGAAGAGGCCTGTTTACATACAAAGAATCTAGATTGGCCCGATTGGCGACTCGCGTGGCACGGCACACGGTCACGATCCCACCGTATATAATTGTACGCTCAGAGTAATACCGTAGGCATATAACCAACCTTGATCAGACATCTTGTCAGGCTGCACTGATGGAGCTTTGTCCTGCGGTTTTTTCTTTCGAAACGAGTTTCTTAGTGACGACGTAGTAAACTTTTTCCGTAGAAACGGACTTGTGGAAGCGTTTCCGGTTGACATAACCTTAGTCACTGGTTTCTTCAGCAAAGATCTATCTTGTGTAGCTTGGTATTTTTCAGGGCAACCGTCAATTGTTGACCTCAGCGCCGAGTTTCTCAGCATTGATGGCGGGCCTTTGTATATCTTCTGGTTCCTATTTTCCACCAAACTGTTGCTACTAACCTACACGATATGAACATCGGTGTTACAAATTACACAGAGTCAAAAGCAATCAATAGCGGATGCGACGAGGATATTATTACTTTCAAATGAAAGACTTGCGCCTTGGTTTACAATCGTCTAACATGACGAATTCAGAACAAGATAAATCTATACCTTGACACAATATAGGTTTTCCCTGCTTCATGGATTTCCTTTACATAAACTATGGCAAGCACAAAGGTCTGTTGAACCACTACCAAATGACACCAAGTAATGCGATACCACAAATATTGGACTTTTGTATGTGAAACGTGTATTTGGACGTGGATGATAATTGTAATCAATTCTTTCATATCATGGTCAAGTTTTTCGCCAAGAAATGGTCATATGCCATATAGGCCTACTCAGAAAGGTGGTGACACAGCACTGTGTAGGGGAAAGGTAATAGTGCCATCAGCCCATCATTGATGATAGGCTCACAAAAATTGATAATATGCCTTTTAGAAGGGTGATACTGGTTACAACAGATTGAGCACAATAATTGACAAAATAGTCTTCCTGCTTTTGAAATAGGCCAGTTATTATTGATCGTGTCCAATTTGTTTACTATTCCGCGAGGTGAGTGAACGCATGATCATCCCCAAGTTGCTCACTATCATCACCATGCGGTGATTACCTTTCTCGCTCTTACCGTTTTATTGACGTCGGCATGATATTGGATTGTTTTAGTGCTTTTCCAAAAAACTCTTTTACATTCCGCTTGATGAATCGCGTTTTCTGTAGAGGGTTTCTCCCCATCTTTCACTTGTTTGGTTTGATTTCCTATAGAGTGAATGTAATCATGAATCATATCACAGTCAAAGCAATCTACATAATTTTAATGTCCAATACAGCCCTGACATAGTAGTAAACATGACACGTATAGTTGTAAAGCGAAAAGGGAGTACAACATTGCCTGTAAGTTTCAAGACTTGGGCATTTTCCCCCTTCGAGGTGTGTCAGAAGGCCGTGGTTTAAATATAATGGTACATCAAATATCAAATAATGGATAAAACTGTGGTTCCACCATGCACCATCTGCGCTATGCTGCAATCGGTAAGTATTTGCGTTGTGGCCGTTGAAATTTCTGGCGAGCGTACCTATTTCGGCGTTGGGCGTTTTGGTTTGAGTCATAAACCCTTCGTCAATTGACTTGTAGGCCTAAACCTCCAGTGATAGTTCCTTATATCCTTAGCTTACGCACAAGGCCGAGAAGAGCGGGTTTTCTATGAATTTATATAATTACAGTAGGCCCTAAATACTAACGAAAACGGGTAACAAGGAATGTGCGTCTGATCGAACGTCATGTTGCGGTTGTGACTGATCGATAGATGGACGGACGGACGGACGGACGGATGGATGAATGATGGTTATACCGAAAATCTTAATTGGAAAGTCTACCAGTATTAGCCATAATTTGTGAGGGGAATGAGTAGCCTAATTATAATAAGCTTACTTAATGTTGAAACCGCTTGGCTTGTTGCGGATTTCTTTTTTGTATCGGTATTGTTGCTACCGGTGACTTCTCTGCTGATTTGGCTTTTGCTTCTATCTTTCCCCGCGTGTATTTGTCCAACTGCATCTTGTTCGCTTCCTGTAGTAGCGTTTAGCATGAATTTGCTGAATTAGGCATAGGCCGAAATAGCCTCATCATAATTTATTGGCAGCACAAAGACCCTGAAATGTGTGTCGTTTGATATTTCATGTTTGCATACCTTCACATAGCCTGCCAATGGGGAAAACCGATGACAAGGACTTGTCATGTCAGAACGCGTCGTGTGTATAAATAATTTGACTACAATCAGTCACATTCGAAGTTGTATAGCTACAGACCACGTTCGTGTTGGCCGTTGGCCCGGTAGCCGGTAACACGCTGCCGTTGTTCTGCATGCCGGATGTATAAACTATCTATTAGGTCTAATCGATAAAATTTATTGTGGTTGTATATAGTTTTAAATTTATTGCGTTTTCAACTGCTCAGGTCCTGTACGTCAGGTAAATATTGATATTTCTGGTTCAGCTCTCACAACACAACCTTCGCATTCCCAAAAAGAGGACGAAGTGATGCCTTTGGTTCAATAAATACTTATCATGAGTCTTACCTGCGCTTTTCACGGTGTGGTGTTGTGGTGATAAAGAGGCTTCACAAGATGTTATTTCTTTATGAACGGGGAATTGAAATGGCGTTCGCCTTGGTGATCGTGGAGTAAAATTCCCGCTTCCACTTCCTGACAGGTAAAATACATATATTTAATCGTACTAATTACCAAATGCGAATAAGCATATGGGTTGGAGAGATGGGTCAGAGACGTTTTTGCTTGTTCGGCTAGATACGAGTGAACACACACTTGCTCCATCTATCAGGTATGAATGTAAGCAACAGCTCGCCCCAACAACACCCCACAGCAAGACATATGGGTCATTACAGGCAAGCTTTATCGTGTTCGGCTAGATGTGCGTGAACACACACTTGCGTCATTACCAGGTCATGTAATGTGAAGGATAGCAATAGCGCCCCACGACAGCACGCCACCCTGTCATCGCCAAGGAGGCATTCGGGCAGATGGTATAGAAATGACAACGTCGCACTTTGTTTTCCTAAACCTATACTGCAGGTCGTCGCAGGGTTTTCAACAGGCACGTATTTCAAGATAAATCTACTACACGATGAATTCGTTGTCCACGGTGTTGAACAATTGAATCTTAAACTTCCGTTCTTGCGGCTTGGCAGATAACCATTCGAAATATCTGTTGACTTGTTTTCAATGAGTGACATGATCGTCGAATTTTGATTTAGTGTCAACAGTATTATCGCCCCTATAGGGCGTAAACTATTCCTCTACGCGTTTGTTGCTCTGTCGAGGTCTTGTTAGCTCGAAAATAAAAATCATATATTTCGCCTTTCGCTTCTGTTATTTATATATCCCAAATACATAACTAATTGAAAGCTAGTAACGTGATACAGATAACACAGAGTGTGCAAGCAACTTACCCGCGCTGCTAGGGCTTTTCTCTTCCCAAAATATCCTTAGCTCATCGACCTTGGAATTCTGTCTCGGAAGAGAGAGTGGATGCGGCTTGTAATTTCGATTCATTTTCGCCAAATATTCAGACAATACACTGCATTTAATCTTACTAAGAGTTAAGCTCGCCAGATCTAAATGAAATCACAAATCAACATTCGGTGAGTTCGCCCACTATCCGTTTGCTATTGAATGCGTGAAATCTTACAAAACTAACATACAGCGTATATAGCTTACAGCATCATGGGAGAGCAATTCAAACTTCCTGATGGACCTGTATGTGAATAAATTGCTGGATACAAACGAAATGCTTCGGTTTATTGAGTAGTATCATCAGGCCATATAGTATTTGACGTCAATCTTAACAACTACCTGACATGTTAAAATCGAAACTCGCTTGTACGTTGTGATCTTCTAAATTTGCAACGGTAAACACGTGTTTTCGGCCTTGACTCGATTTAGAACTTCGGGATAGGTAACTCAGTTTCACACTGATAGTCTTCTACCTCTTTCTATAACAGGCTTGAAATTCTTAGAGGCAAATGTTCACCTGATGAAACTGAGCCTTAACGTAAAATTTCAGGCTATAAAGCTGATCGTCCGCCATCAGCTCTACTATAGACTATACTTGTTACAGATATGCTCAAGATATTCCTGTGTACAACCTACGCCATCCCTCTTTGTCGTGAGCGCACAGAACGTTAAGCAAGTTCACAGTTTCGCATGCCGTCATCACGACTATAACGTGGGATGCCTGCCTGAAAAGTATAGTGTCTAATAGGTAATCGCTCCCCGTCAATTACTAATCCAATCAACCCTGTTGCTAACCAAGCAGCTGACCCACACGCTTGAACCGCATTCCTGTGAATTACTTCATTAAGTGAATGTTGTGTATTCGGAAGCTCGACCCGAATATTGTATATTTTGATGAATGCCTACATCGCTCGTTACTTCGGTAAACATTAAATACTGATGTTTTTCCTTACTCATGTGACGTCGTCATGCGTAACACTGTTTTTACTGTACGTGCCGTCTATTCAGTCTATGCTGCAGTTGCGTGATAAAACCAATGTATCGCTCTAATACATGGTTACGGGTATGGTTTGTAACAAGATCGATACATTGTGCTAGTCGGAAAGCTTCTGAAAAGCAGTTCGACGCAGCATTCATATAACATGCTACTCGGTCCTACAATACCAGTATAGCGAATGGCCCACGCGTGCAATATTTATTGACTCTGTTATTGCCTATTAGCCAGGTCTCACGCTTCACATGGGATACATTACAAAACTATTTGAAGAGAAAACACCGTATGCCTGTTAATCATGGAGCATCTTGCCGAATATATACGGCGCCTTCATGGCCTACTTCAAAGTAGGCCATAGTACCTCCCTTGGCGTCAGTAAATTTCCCAGTCGCGAATTCCTCGCAGTTCGTTGTTTAGCGCTGTGACCTCCGTGACAACTTGTTAGGCCTACTATCTCCGACAGAAATTCAACAATCTACTATTTACTACTTTGTCGAGGAACTGTGATAACTGATCATCAAACATGGGCTATGGGGATTCAACCGCAAGGGTGGGGATTCAACCGGAGATTAGTGTCAACTCATACTGTAGTGCGAGTGCACATTTTCGTTAATCGTGCATATGCGAGTAAAAGGGAAAATCAGGCCGCCATTTGGCTCAATATAGCGACAAGCGACACTGGCGCGACTACAACGTTAATATTGCAATGTCACGTAACGCCTCATGCTGTTATTCATGATTCCGTTTCCGTGGATTAAAGGCAAATGCACATTATGCACGATATCTTTTCTTGAAATGCCAGGCTCAATCAACACCTCGTAACACTCACAGCTACTGCCAAGTCGTATCATGTAACAACAACGGGTAGTTCAAGGTTAATTCAAACCGCCGTTAACTTCGGCTCATCACTAACGCGATTTACAGTTGATACGAATAATTGCTCTCATAACAGACGGTCTTTTCCTGTAAGTTTACACCCTAGTATGTACTTATCGCGTATCAATTTCTATAGTCTTTATCGACATCCTCAGCCTGACGAATATATTCACGAAAATACGCCGATCGTCTCGTGAGAAAGTAATATGTAGTTGGTAATTATATTCGATAATGTGCTCAATTCCTAATCATGTTACGCAAAGTGTAGAACCGTAACTAGGATATGCCACAAAGTCGCATTATCTTTTTCTAATTCGTCACGCCTTTCTGTATTAAAGATCATTATTACCTGATGTATTCAGAGGTTTCAGTAGAGCCATAAGAACAATTTCGTTATATTTGCTTAACTTGCTTGATATGCTGCATAATAAATCTAAACCCTAAATAAAAACAAGAGATACCGCTTTCATGCTACTGGATATATAAGGTTATCCGTCAAGCCATTCCGTACAATACAGGTTCGAATCCCGATCGCCGAGTCGACACATGAAGAGGATTGGGGCAATTGGGGATAGTGTTGAGCTCATCCGTTCTGCATTCTCAAGACGGCAGGCTTATGATGCAGGCAACTATCCCAAGCCGTGGAAGGTCGCAAATACGGACAAATGGGAAAGGTTTCTGTAGGAATAGAGTCAGGTGCAAAAACCAGAGCCGAAATAGATGCGGTTATATCCACGGTGGCGATTTCAAAATGTACGGGCCAGAGGTAAAATAAGGCGAAACGATTTCTATTGCACAATTTTCTCTGTCTAGCTTCATTTGGTGAAGACCACAGGGCGCGCCTCAGTCATTCTGGTTTCATTCTTTTTCATGCATCTTCCTGCTAACACTTTTCAGGTGAGTTGGCGCACGATGGAATAGCATTGGCTGAGCGACCTGCACATTTGTCAGCGATCCAAATTATTCTGAAGATAATTATCAAATTAGCTGTACCGTGGCTTACTTACACCGGGCTAATCCTTCGTATTTTAATTCCTCCCTCGAGATAACGTAAAGAACCAAGCAAACATACAAATATTCAAGTGAGGCCCATAATGTTAAACTTACAGAATATTGAACAATAATGCTATGCAGTTCAGTCTGCTGAAGTGAAAAATTCATTCCCGCGCAAATCGGACAGGCCTGTGCTGCGTATGTTAGCACGAACCATCAGAAACACACAATTCACTGTTGTACACACACTACTGGTGATCGTGCATAAGCAGACACCATACCCACCGATTTCTCATATTGGCAGTGAATATGAACAGGGACGGTCCACTTTGAATTCAACTGTATATATATAAGCCTGCTTACCCCATCAAAACAATCGGAATCAATGCTACGCCGGCAGAAAACATCCACGTGAACCAATGCGAGATGTGTTGAGTGGATGAATACATGGTCAAATAACTTATTGTTGCTAATAAAAAACTGAGAACCTCGCTTGACGAAAGTAAAGCAAATGCAGCACCTGCCAAAGAAAAGATTTAGGCAACATAGCAATAAATGCATGCAAAATTTTACAGTAGTGTCACCGCCCAATATCGACTGCCATGATAGCGAACGTGATTGAAATCGAAAAAACGTGCTTACCTTGCTCGGTCTCTGACGCTAGCGATGAGACTTGCGCTTGCATAAACGGCTTTGCGATGCTGCCCAAAGTCATTGTACTCGTTGCTGCCACCAAGAGGAATAATAGTAGTTATTAGTTTTGTCACTGGGGGGCAATGCATGTATTCGTTGAACACCTCATTTCAAAGCAACATATGATTCAAGGTCTGAAAATCGTGTCAAGGTCAACGAATATTGCACTGTTGCAATGCAGCCTACAAACAACAGAATCTCCAAACTTACCCACGAATACTAGTGCTGCATCATGAGCAAAGCACATGAGAAACGGAAACATAAAATAAGCAAAAAGGCTCAACATTATGATAGACTGATTGGTCAGTTGACAGCATCTTTGAAACGTGATAACAAATACTGGGCCGGCAACGTTAGCAAGAAACTTCAGTGACTGTAAAGTGATAAAATATATTTAGCTAAGTCTATTTAAGGCAATCATGCTGTTTATTGCATTACCATTTGAAGTCCGACCAGTACGGCAGAGAAACAGAGTGGCGAAGCAAGGAAGAAGATCGTTTGGAAGACCATAATCCCAACGTTGGTAAACATGTACGCGCAATAAGATGTAACATAAAGCCATAACCGCCACGTTCTTCCTCGTCTGACACCGCCTCCGTGTTTACATCGCTCATCGCCCAATTCTAGAGAGGATGGAGTCTTGGTTACAATACGAAAGGATGCTTAGCCAATATCGACAAATTAACACAAAATATCCATTTGATCGGTTGGACGTATAGTCAGTTCGGTTATTGATTGAGAATCGACGTGGGAGTAAGACAATATATGCCAGGGAAACCCCTATACCGACTGAAACACGAGGGAAAATAATACCAAGGTGAAAAATAATGGCAGCCGATGAATCATGCAGAAATAAACCACATATTATTATGTTCTTCGCCTCGATCTAGTGACTGGGCAACACCCTCTAATATCCGCATTATGTTCTTCAGTCTTCAGTACCGAGGTGCATATACGTCGCTGCCTCGTCGTCTGGGCGGTACAAGACACAATTTGTTATTGTTGTTGTCATGTTTTTCAGCTTATTTACGATTTTCACAAAAGAAGAAGATGATGACTACTATATTTCCAAATTCATTTCATAATTTTATCATTTCTATACGAGCCTAACAATCCTATTGCAAGTTGGATGTAGTGGACCTAACGCATGTACCCAGTCGAAATCCACTACGTGCTACCGGAACTTACCTATTATCTTTGGATTTTTTCCAAAACATTTCTCACATTTCATGTACTCCGTTGTATAGACTGTCCATACTGCTTTCCATAAATCAGCAAATGAATAGCGCTCGGGCTGCTTTTCTTTCTTTCGTAAGAGTGGCGCGATCTCGTCATCGCGCAATATTTCGTTTTGCATTTCTTTGTAAGCTGGGAGATCTTCATTATTGTTTATGGTGGATGCATCAGCTTCGTCGTCACAGTTCTTTGTCTCAAGTCCTTCCGATGCATTTAATTTCGATGGATCAGGTAGGAATGGCACTAGAATCTGCGCCACTGTTGTCAAACCGACTGTACACCAGACAGAAGGTAAAAATCCTTGAGCTTTTATCCAATATCCGCCACCAAGACCAGCGATGCCTCCTCCGACTCCAATAAATGTTTCCAGAATGGTAAATCTGCATCGGAAGGGAAAGAAGGTGTCTTCAATATGCAAAAGCTCTATTTACCCTACATCTCTCGATAGGCAGTGTAAAGGTATATAGCCTTTATTGCCATAACTTACTGTAGCAACCCGTGCGATACGACGCTGTATCAACAAAATAGGCCGAGGCATGGCCAACTCTAGGTAGGCCATGGCTGAGGCTAAGTCAAGTCCAGATTTAGAACATCTTGCGCTAACAATGTATTATTCTGTATGCTGATTGTCCTTCTCGTTCTCGAAGAACTCTTGGGTTTTCTGATCATTATCGAAGCATTCTAAAACGACTAACAGTCTCTATTTCGCGCTACTCCTTGCAACGGTAGCATCAGGATGTATTTAAAATCGCAAAATCGTTCACAGTCGTCCACGCTTCTCCGGCTCAAGGAGCGTTGGCCCCCGCAGTCGGAGATTGGTGCACTTACAAAAGGTAATCAAAAATCAACGTGCTTATACAATGATTACCGACAATACACTTCTCTCTACGGAGGTTTCTCTTCCCAAAGTAGCCTTATGTATAATTTAGTCATGAAACCTATTGGTTTACATACCGCTTTCCACGGGCGTTCAAGGGTGTGACATCGCTCAAATATGTCGTTCCTTGTATCAGCACAGTCATAAAATATCCAGTCCCGCCCGCTATCACTCCGTAGCCGAGCATTGTTTCCAGCGGCCAACTATAGAACAGATATACTAAAGAATTGAAATATTCGATAGAAAGAAAAGAGAAGTTGAGTCTCACTGAAAATATATGATAAGTCCTTGCAGAATGCTACTTGCCGTCATTCCGCATAATGGTATGAAAAGGGTAACTTTTCGACCGACTTTATCTCCCCATGAAGTCAATAATGCTCCGACAACCATGGCAGGGACAAAAATTGATAAATTGATGTACATCGTCCATCTAAAATTTCAACCTATGTCAGTGATGCGCATCGACTTGTCATCACCTTCAATTTTGCAGAAACAAGCTGAGGACCCCAGATGTGGTGGTTCTAGTTGCGGATATCGTGTGGGGGTCCGATGGCATTCTGAGTGAACCGAACGCATCGGGATGTCTGCCACCTCGCCTCATTAGGTGAGGGTATCTGGGCGACGAGGATCATGGGACACAACTGGGCTGCTGCCTACAGTTCACGTGAGCAGAGGTGAGCTGGTCTAGAGACAATGGAATTTACTGCATTGAGTCTTGTGTGTGTGTGTTTGTGAAAATACAAACCCCATACTAAATGGTGGTTAGGTTAGTTTCATATCTACAAAGTTAGGATAGGTCAGTATTGGTATTTATATTTCAAGAATTTTGAAGGTAAACTTACGTCGCTTCGGAATATATAGCTTATGGGTCATTCAAAGCAACCAAATATAGTGATTACAGTTATCTGCTGCATACGCACCAATATATTGAGGGGGAGAAGGGATCGATTGTTTACCTATTCGCCGAAATTATGCAACTACTCACGCTGAGGCTTCCTTTGCAATCACCTGATCTTCTTCTGTTTGGTTTGTATTATTTGCCACGCAATATGTTTGCTTTGTTGCCGTGTAATTGTGCCGTTGCGCAACTCTCTGAATATCAAAATAGCAAAGGTTACATTTTCACTGCCTTACCTTCAAAGACTATAACGAACATAGTCGTACTAACGTAGATCTTAGACCAACGTGATTTCCATGCTATCAAGGACAACTTGTAGAAGCTATAAAGGCTCTGTTATCAAGGTGTCATAATGTCATATAGTCTACTTATAGAGCCGGTAATGGTTGAATGAAAAAATACCATAAGCCTACACTATAGTATGAGGCGATTTCCTGCGTCGACAGAACAATGACGCGGCGATTTTTCGGCGTGGCTGCTTCGGGGAATCTCCACTGCACATTGCGACCTATAAGCAGCTCCTCGCCTCATCATATTCCGATGTTCGCAAAAATATGTATTGACACGTTGCGGTACCGGTGTCTCGACATAACTTCCCAAATTGTAAGTATAGTCCTACACTAGGCCTGGTCACGTCACAGCCAAGCCGCGTTTACAGCACAGCCACTTATACAGCCTAGGTTAAACCGTAGGGCTAATTATGCTAGATTCCTACCTGATAAATAAATTCATTTCTCAAAGGCATCAGAATGAATGCTGAGCAAGCAGCTAGAAAAACAATCAAATCCACGACGTAAAAGGCCTTCATCCCCTAGGATTTCCGGGAGCTTGATTTCACAGGAAAAAGTGTCATCAACAGAACGATGGAGACATCTTCGGCGCTTGGATACAGCAACACAGTAATAAGTAGGCCTATGTGATAGAATATCAGAAATCAGATTGTAACATTAACTAGTAGAGGTAGACCATCGTCATATTTTCGTCTTATATAAAGTGGCGTGAGCATAGGAAATCCTACAGCGCAGATTCCCACAATCAAATACTACCGCAGCGCAGTATCATTATAACCTATGTATATCGAACTGTCTAAGTATAGGCTTAAGCATGGCTAACTTTAGGCTGAAGTAGGTCATGGCTTACTGTATATATATACTAAATATCATTGCAAGCTTTCTAACTCGTTCGAGCACTGCTTGAGATGAGTGTGATTGCAACACTCATTCTCATTGGGCAACTCTAGACCTATGAGTTGGACTTCACACTTCGATAAGCACAAATCAACTGAAAATACACAATCACACAACACAGAGATCATTTTTACTGACCGCAGTTTAGCACATGTAATCACAACCAGCGACATAGGCCTATGTACGGCCAGCCATGGCCTACTTTAGACAAGGAGGCCATGCATGGGTCAGCTAACTTCGTAGGTCATCAAACAGGTATTGAGATATCAAAAGCCTGATCACCAGATTTAGGCTTCTAGATATTTTCCTAGAAGCTGCTTGTTTGACTAAAGGTATTTACTGCAACTGCGTTTAGCAAACAAACTATAGAATATGCAATGAAGCCTAACATGCACTCTTCTCGCAGTAGGCAGCCTATCTTTTACAGCCTGCCCCCTCATACTGACGCCAACATATGCTGACTTAATATGAGAACGGTAAGGAATACAGTACAGCATAATGAGTAGGCTATAATGATTCGAGTCCTCAATTTTACTGTATAGGGTTATAGAGAAATATATATGGCATATCGGATCGATTTCAATTATGATAGGCCTCACTGCCTTTGGCCAACACGGCAAATAGCTTTTTGTCAGAGCCCGTATGTCAGGGACACGTAAAAGCCTTTATGTCATGCAAATACCCAATTGACCTAAAAAAATCGAACAAACAAACACGGTCGATATGCGAAAATAATATACCTTGCTATTTATAGGCCTATCCGTGAGAGACAGTGATTTCTCAGCAGCTCAATGCTGACTCAACTCATTATAGATTATTATTAGGCCTATATTATCCCAACAAACTCTTCTGGACCTCCGAACCCAATCTCTCCATTTTGTGGAAAGCGTCCAGTCAAAAGAGGGAACCAAGAAACCATATAGACCATAGACATAGTGTCGACCGATTATCGAGGCCGATATTTCTATTTTTGTGATTATCGGTATCAGCAGTTAGTCAGGTAAGGAAGTCAATATTAGATAGAATATCGGCCTAATATCGACTTTTGGCCGATATTCATGATTTTTGGATTATCGATATCGGCCATCAGTTATGTGGAAGGCTGATTAATATATCGTATCGGCCTTGAAAAAAACCAATATCGGTCGATCTCTACCATAGACGGTCATCGCGATTCGCGAGGTAGGCCTATTGAAAAAGCAGAAGTCCGGATACGAGACATTTAGCTTTCGTCGAACCACCTCGTGTGGTAACCCACCATTTACATAGGCAATGCCCGTTAGGCATACGGTTGGACCTATATTTCAACCTTACTCCTATATCCAAACCGACAGCATACGCAAAAAGCACTGTCCATTCGCACCGATTCGCACACTCGCAGCAACATCTTCCTCGGTTGCTGGAGCACACACAAATTAAGCCGTTGCTGGTAGCGCGGCCACATTTTCACTATTACTGCAGGTAAGATCTCCTGACTCGATGGATGTCTCTTGCCCAGGCGCCTATAAAGTAGCCTACAGTGATCTGGACGCCATTAACCCCATAAGTCACTCCAGTCTACGACGGGAGGTGATTCGTCAAGAAAATATCACGTGATGCGAATGAAATGCCTAACTGCCCGCGACACCCACATAAATTAGTAAGACTTGAGAAGGCGGTGAGCACAACCGCCCACTAGTCTTCACGGTTTACGCGTTGCGGTTATGCATAGGTCAACGGTAAGTCTATGAGTGCATGGCGCAGAATGAAGTAAAAATGACGCCATATGAAAAATCTTTTGTGATTAATGATGACGTGTCATGGCCAGCAGAGAGTCGACCTACACTTAACTCACCACAAAGACCACATATCATAGTCATACATTACCGGTTTGTTATATTTGATGACGAATTCAATAAGCAACATAACGAAGTTCGGATAAGTCCGTAAGTAATAATACAATATTTTCACATTAGGCTAAAGGCATCATTGCATGTTACATGGGTAAAGTTTGATAAGCACATTGCTTGCACATGCTTAAAAGAATTGCCTCAGCAGCACAAGATAGAACTCAAAACCTAACAGTTCCTTCAGGAAGACTAGCATTGCATAAATGAAAATACCTCAAGTCATTAACAAAATTTTTCATACACTGCGTAAAAGATGGCTGGTCTGATTCATTCTTGAAAGTGTGATACAATGTGCTTTTCTGATCAGGTGTAATACCGCTTATGTCTCCAAGAAAATACGGAAGAAACTTGTCATAAAATGTTTGGAAATCTACACTTGCCATATGCCATGTTGTCTCATAGATCTCATCTTGTAACAGATCATGAGACTTTTGTATCAATGCTTGCACCAGAACTGTTACAAACTGAAATAAAATATTATCATCAGGGAGCAACTTATAGACTTTTTCATACAATTTTTGTTTCTGATTGAGCAATTCCAATGCTTCTAAGTTGTTGCGGAAAACTGTGATATCAGGCTGCAAGAAAGACTGGCCAAATGCTTTCATTATAGCAAGAAATTCATTTTTGTGACTTAAAACACCAACCTGATCTCCTGTTAGATAAGAAGCAAGGACTGGTGCAGGAAAAAAATATCTGGTTTTGTTAGACAAAATGTGATACAATAACTCAAACAATGATTCCTTTACGTCAGGTGAAGGTCTTTGCGCAATAATCGGGTAAATTTGTTGGACGGCCAACTGAATAATATCGGGTGTCAAATTTTTGAAGGCCGGAGCATTTTCGTCAATGATCAGTTGAAGTATTTGGATGAATTTTTCCACAACTCGAACGCCCGCCGAGTTTTCGTGTGAAATTGTTTCTTGCAAAACCGAAGGAGAAAATATCTTGATGAACATATCGATCATTTTTAAAGTTTTTGATGGGCCCATTTGTGAGCGCAAGCCTTTGAAACAGGCAAGGAAGAAACTCATCAAACTTTCTGCGACATCTGGTTGATTGACAGTGTGAGGAAATAACTCCAGTCCAAGTTCTATGGATTGCCGGAATGATTCATAACACAATTGTCTTGACTTTACAACCTCTCCCTCAATTGCAATGACCAAATCCTCTAAAACATTGAGTGATTTTATGATTTCGTTCTTGACTTGGGAGATATTTTGTTGTACGACTGCAATTTTCCCTGTTAAAGAAAGGTAATCGCCCAGAAGTGCATTCACGAATGATGAATGATTTTGTCTTCTGGCCTCCCAACATTGTTCTGAATCAGGGGTGTTAGGCCATGGGAGGAGGAGTAGATTTGATAATGCTCGGTAAACAAGTTTTTGTGAGTCCATTCCGAGTTTACTGCACAACCCAGCAGCTACAACGCTATAAAGCTTGTTGATAATGGGTAACTGTAGAAGAAAAGCTGCCCGAACTGTATTGATTGCTGATAGAAGAGTGTGACTGGCAGGCAGTACCAGTTTGTCTGGAGCTTCCGGGCTCAACATTGGAATGATCGCATTTAGATATCCTTGCAATATTTCTTCCAGTTTTGCTTGAGAATGGCCGGCTTGCTGGGACTCTGTGTACAACTGAGACAACCAATGTGTGTAAGGCTGCAAGACAGCTAGTGCTTGTGAATGCACTTCAATGACATCAGAATATAAAATGGGTGGAACTTTGGAATGAATTTCGTAAAACTTTATCCTACTGCCAAAAACAGCAATAGTTAAGAACTTTTCTATTAGTGGCATCGCTTCCGAGCGATTGTGAAAATGTTCACCGATGAAGTATTCTGACAATCTACCAAATGCTTGTAAGGCGGTAGACAAGTCTTTTAAAGCACAATGAAGTTGGTCATGGGTATCTCCTGAAGCATTTATGTTGAAATGCCGGTTTGGATTATGAGAACATGCACATGTAGCATCATTAGCTTTGCCATATAAGTTTTGGTTAACAGGAAGTACATGCCTGCCTATCTCCAAATAGATGTTGGCATTGTCTTCCAGCACAGGATAAAGTATAGACATAGTTTCCGCAGGATAAAAATCACAAATTTTGGCAATGATTTCCAAATTTTCAATAACAAATTGCTGCCATTCAGTGTGGCCTGTGTCATCCAACACGTCATTATCCAAGCTTGCTAAATGTGTATGATTATGGCGAAATAAAATTTGATTTAAAACCAACTGTGCAAGCAAATTTAAGCCTCGTTTGTAAGGCATCAAAAGTCTATTGCGAGCTGTCGAGTCTTTTCCGTCGAGTTTATTTGCCAAGAACTCCAAAAACAAATCCCAGATGTCCATGCAGCAGCAGTACCCATCGAATGTTGGTTGATTGAAAGTGAATTTAAACAGAAGTTCCAAAAAGTCCATCAACGGGAAGCGTTCGTTATTTTCAATACGGCCAAAATGAACACTGACAAAAAGCCGTAGAAATTCCGTGAATTTTTCTAAGTAGTCTTCATCCAATAAATCAAGGTCAGCTTTAGGGTTTGAATTTTGTGTTACTTGCTTCAAGAAGTGAAACGAAAATCTGAAAACCCTCATCAAGTAGTCTTCAAAATTGGTTGGAATACAACTTTTTGCCATGAGTTCATTTATACATGTCATAGCCAATACACCAAGAGGCAGATTTGGCATTGTAACACTGTGAAAACTTTTCCCCTGTATTAATAATGAGGGGTGTACACCGTAACGAGTATATGCAAATAAAACAGCCAAAAGACGTGGAGATATGCTGGATGTGAGAGGTATCCAACTGAAGAGATGACACAAGCATTCCAGTGCTTCAAGTACTAAGTAATGCGATGTTTGTGGTAAAGGTGGAGGAAGTGCATTAAGAGATGGTTCCAGACCATCAGGAGATGCAAGGTCAAATAAACCCATCATATCCGACGATGGAGCTGGCATGGAGGGTGAAATAAATGAACTCTGGTTGCCAAAACGACTCTCGGAATGTTTTTTCCACTCTTTTTCCATTGTGTCTGAGATAATGTCGAGCATTGTTGGAACTCGTTGGAGCAAGAGCTTTCTAAGCTCTACTTTTCTGTGGTACGACAAGTCTTCGCGAGGTAATGCCATTTCTTCAGAGATAATTCGTAACGCATTCAATCCCATCGTTCGTGTTTCTTCATCATTAGGAGCACCGGTCAATTTTGTAATGTTAGTAAAAAAATCTGGGTAAAACATGGGCCAGTCTAATCTTCCGATGTCAACGATGCATTTTAATAATTTCTTCTTAATATAAGGAAGGAGTGCCTTGTGTTTTTCCAAGAGAATTTTATACAAAGCAGTGCGGATTTCACTCTTCTCTGTAGCGTCAACACCAATCCACATCTTGTTCACCAACGATTCGATAACTGATAAAGAGTACATCATCACATATTCGTTGCCAGTATGTGTGAAAAAGAACAAACATTCTCTCCAGGAGCCCTTCTGTTGGCCAAACTTTGACAGTTGTTCCTCTATTTCCCGTTTACGATGATTGGAAGTTGCCGAATGGAAGAATTCTGACATTATATTGTCAAGGGCACATAGATTGCTGTTATCGTGAGACATTTTAGAACGCTTCGAAAGTATCACCTAAATGAATTCTATGTGAAATGAAGAATGGTCTCAATTAAAAAGAGATAGCACTTTAGACTTAAGGTGGCGATTCCTACTTTCGAGAGGTGTCCTCACATTTTAAAAGTACAATCTGTGCTATCTTGCACTTTTTTCATTTTGAAAACGAATCCTTTTCGTATTTGTGAAACACGAAAGGCGTCAGATGTTTTTTGCTGGACCACAGTGCTGACAAAATACGAGGCTTCATCTCAGCCTATATACGTTTCAAGGTCACATTTTGGTGATCTTGCATGTTGCATTATCATACATTTGCCAATTTTGCCACTGCATTGATGCCCTTGCGAAAGGCCTATAGGCGCCTGCCTAGTTTCCAACTTACGTAGACCACCCGATACCTACATGTACATGTACAACCTACCTAAATGTCTTCAATCTGGCTAGTAGCATTGAAATACATTCATGTCAAAAGCCCGCACAAAACCTAGACACCATCTCTTCCCTGCCAGTCCTGGTTCTAGGTTCCGGCAATCACAATGATAGACAGCAGTCAGCAGTCAGCAGGAACCGCTAGTTGGGTTGGGTACCGTGATCAGTATAATCTTATGGCAAGCAGACACAATTTCTATGACGCCCAACGAAGAGAAGAAAATATGAAAGCCTCATAATATTATGCCATTTACGGCGCTGTAAGATAAGATATGGATGACGAAAATAATCACCTTCACTTAATGCGTATCGCGCTAACCATTCCAGATTTGAGGAGCTGAAAACCACCGCGCATCAGCGCCACATGGCGGATTAATAAACACAGAAAAAGGGGGAAATCCAAATTCGGTAACACGGGCAGTCCAGTTAGTAGTGCAAGTCCACCAAAAAACGATCGAGAGCGTACATGTTTTTGCGATTTGAAATGAGCCAAGACGTCTCCTTAAATCAACAATCAGAACAGACGTTCGACGTTACATTTCTTACGGAGATTCACGATATCTTAAGCAAGTGAGTATGATTTTATTCATACCGTATGGTACCATGATAGCGTAGGTAGGGAGCGCTCCGAGCTTTCACCCATCACATCACACGATGACGCATGCCATAATAGCCTTTGTATAAACGAATGCGGTCGCTCCTGCAATACCGGTACTGACGAAATTTCCAGTGATCTGATACATCTATAGTTTCATAATTTGAAATGCCATATCGGTAAACAGTAATGTTGTTGTCCTCAGTCAGGCTACGATATCGTAAAAAAGCCTATTGTTATTGCTATTATACCAATTTTGTTTAAGACTTGAAGTTGGACAAGACATTGACAGTCTCACCAATAAGGTAACTGAGCTGACTGGGAAATTTGAGCAAGCAAAGCAAGAAATAAACGCTGAAAGTGGTATTGACTCTACTAAGGAGCGACAAGAACTTGTTTTAAAGTCATTGAAACAACAACTTCAAATAAAGAAGCAAGTCGTTGAAAAGTACCAGAACTTGACATTGGCCACCAACCAACAGCCCACATGCTGAAAAGTCTCTGGTAGAGGAGGTTATGGATGTCAATGAAAGTCAGTTATATCAATTTACTGATGTCAAGTCCAGCCCTGAAATTATATGCGAGTATCCTGGTGATATTCCTGAAAACTGCCCACTGGTTGTTGATAATGGATCTTATCAGCTAAGAGCTGGCTGGACTTGTCATGACGCTCCATCGCTTGTCTTCAAGAATGTGGTAGCTCGAAACAGGTAGGCCTACACACTCTCAGAGCATAATTATGATGGTATTATTAGGGCCGCCTATTGGAGTTTATTCTGTCCTACAGGCGGGGTAGACAGGGAAACACTATAGGCCCCTTGTAACAATTAAATCTCTTTGAAATATCCCTCTGCACACACTATATTGTCGACATCTAACAGGGCAGAGTATTCTCTTGGTATGGTCAACTGAATTTCAATTATATACCGTACTTTGTATTTGTGTATTCCTTTCTATGCTCACTGTGTGGGTTTAGTGGGTGTTACTCAGGTGAGTATAACTACTTTGACAACTTCTGGCTATATCAACCTGCCCACTGCTAATAGATAGACTGTGCCAATAAGTGTACAACCAACTTATTTGCATTAAAATCCTGACACATACTATGCTGTATCGAGGTTAACATTGGTGCTTGATGTTGTGCATTTTATATCCCATTTGTCAGTGCTACTGACCGCATGTAACTTAGATATTATTGAATTAATGATAGAGTTACTGTGATTACACTGCCTGTCTTGATTGTCAGGGGGAATCGAAAAGACAGAGATTGGGATTTGCTTGTCGGGAATGATATTCAAGATTTGGAGGCTGTAAGGTGGATGATTAGGACTGCGTTCGAATTCAATGTTGTTGTGAATTTTGGAATACAGGTAAAAATGGTTTAAGCTCGTCTGATAGTTGCTAAGTTGGCCTATTATTCGAGGAAGAAAATTCTGTATCATACGATGTATTGTACAAACTTTTGGCAGGAAAATGTTCTCGATCATACGTTCTCTCATCTTGGAATAAACACTGACAACAATGTGCCCCATCCACTGGTGATGACTGAGCCAACTGGAAACCCACCTCATAGTAGAAAACAGATGTCTGAGTTATTGTTTGAAGCTTATGGCATACCTAAGGTGAGACATGACGGGCCTTTTGCTTATGAAATAACTCCCGGTATAATATATGACTTGATTTACAGTTAGCATATGGTGTGGATATTTTATTCAGTTACTACAACAGTAGAAGAAACCTGAAACTAGGCTCAGATTCATTGGTTATAGCATCAGGTATGACCTACCGTATGTGATTGGCTCCTTGATTGAATCACCAAGGGATTATCTTTTCCAGGATTTCAGTCTACACATGTTATACCAATCATAGATGGACTCATGGATTTAAAAAACTGCAAGAGGATTAACCTTGGAGGTTATAATAACGGAGCTTATTTACAACGCCTTTTGCAATTGCGGTATCCGAAGTTAAGTCCGGTCTTTACAATGACTCGGTAAGCTAATTATAGACTGGTGTGAACAGATGAGGTTTCAGACTGTGTGCGAATGTATTCGCTGGGATGCTGTTCTAATATATTGTATTCTGATTCATGTTTTAGTATGGACCAATTTCTCAGAGACCAGGGTGAAATTCCCGTAAACTATATGGAAGAAGTTGCACAATGGTCTGATTCTGTGTATACTGCTAGAAATGAGGTTATGATCCAGGTGCCACAGAAATACTTTCCATGTAAGTATCACACGGCAGTGCCATATTGGAATATCAAATATTGCCTGGAGTCTTGATTTAAGTCATGTAGGCCTACTGGTCTATCTGATTTTGCACTAGACTTCATGGTGTAATGACAGGTCGTCGGTCATGAAACTGGTAGGTCCCGGCTTCATCATACTGAAGATGTTAAAAGTGTTATCTATAGCTTCCTAGCTAGATGGCCAGCGTATTGAGGGTAGTGTGAAGGGGAGGCGCTTGACTTCGACGGCCAATGTAAGGTGAATGCATCAGCATAAACCGATTTGAACGTGTTTCGTTTATTTCATCGATTTGAACTTTTAATTGGCACTTCATGCTATTTATTAATCAATTTACAGCATCGCAAGCTCCCAATCCACCATCTGAAGTAACTGTGAACTTGGGGCAAAAGTTGCGAAGGGTAAGATTTGGAATGGCCTTTTGCCTGATTCAAATGTCAGCGTAACAAGAACTCTCATTTAGATGGAATGTTGTTTGTATGATCTCGAATGTATTCTGGAGCTTGAGGAAGACAATCCAGATACTTTTGCAAAAGCCTTGAATGACATTGGCCTTGTTGATGTTGAGGAACTCAATGACAAAATATCCACGGTAATAGATCCTGTGTGTGTGCATGACTTTCGCCAATATCGAGTTTGAACGTGAATTGTATTGACAGCTGCACAAGGACGTTGAGTCGACTCATGACAGGATAACCGTACTACAGCAAAACAGTGTAATGCCAAGTCAGGTAATCCTAGTAAAGATTTAGGGTCAATACCATAGCATGGGTTACATTCTGTGTTTTTTCAGGTACCAGTGCGAATTGAGAAGCATCAAGCTCTTGAAATACTCTTTCAACCAATGCTTGTCGGTTACGAGCAAGCTGGAGTTGGTGAGGTTCTTGACACTATTTTCAGTCAGTACGATTCGGAAGTATGTGCAAGGATGGCGAAAAACGTGCTCATTACAGGTAGGTCATGAGTGTGAACTGCTAGTTTTGTTATATGTAGCACAGGGATATCTAAATATCCCTGATGTAGCAATCCCCTCAACTGTGTAGTAAGTACCCTTATGACCTTGCTCAAAGACGTTTTGAAATACCGTTATGTTAAGCCGACGGTTAAATTCTTTTTGTGACTGAGTTCCCATTCCCCTGCCTTTACATTACATTTTGCTCTCTGACCAGGTGGGAATACGCAGTACAAAGGCTTCCGAAAGAGAATAATATCAGACCTGACAGCATGCAGGCCGTTTGGGTCAGAATGCTACGTTCAAGAGGCTTCAGATCCTAGTTTGGATGCCTGGAACGGTGCCAGGCTGTGGGCTGCAGAACACGCTGACCAAAGCGAATTGTGGATGACAAAGAAGGACTTTGATGAAAATGGGTGGGAATACATACGGGAGCACGAGGCATCCAACAAATACTATGCAGTCCCCGGCCAAGGATGATCTCAACAGAACAATCGGTGGGCCTGCTTTAAACAGCGATAGACACTGAACATTTACAATGCAATCCAAGATGATCTGTAAACCACGATCACCTGCGTGAAGCATGACTAAATCAAGTGCGATGGTTTATTTACATTACTCGCCTCGGACGTGGAGAGTTGAAGAGTAAGCAGCATTGGAAGTGAAAGTGATGGCATCTTTGCTTAGCCTGGTCCACAAATTTTTGTGAAGGGATTGATAAGTCAAACTGTGAAAGACTTAACAATAAAATAACAGGTTCTATGAGAAATCTCCTTTGGGTGTGTATTGTTGACATTTTGTGGAGTCACTAGTCCCGATTCAGTTGAAGTTATACCAGCACTACCAAGGACAGATAGATGCTCACAGTTTTCCACTAACCGACCAGGCAGTCGCAGGACAATTCATAGACTTTATTCATCAATGCAGCTTGCAACCAATAAGAACCATGACTCTGTTGTGCGAATGATAGCCTACTATGTTAGTAATAGCACATTGCCTAGGGTGATAAAGCACACATGAGCAACACACAGCTGACAAATATCTGCCGCCTCTGTAGCAGCAAACATAAATAAGCGAAAAGACCAGCAAATGCTTCCTTCATAGCATTAGCTAGTACCACTTTTAATGTAACCCCCTAGGTAGATACTGCACAAGTGTTTGTGGGGTATTAAAGTGAGGTCTATCACATCTGGTCGATCCTTGCACAAACTTCTGCATAACACCAAGATTTAAAAAAAAAAAACAAGAGCATAATCCAGTCGTTCAGACCACGCGCCGAACTTCGAAAAACCTCTTCAAATAGTAAATTTGACCAAGTGTCATCGAGACGAGCACGACAGATTCAAAAAATGCCCATAAAACAACCCTGGAGTTGGTGTTGTCATTAACTGAAATATAAAAGAAAGTTTCATGTTTACACTACTGACAGGACTGAAAATGTAGCGTGATTTCATATTTATCAGGCAAAGCTTGGACAGTTGTAGGCTGGACCTGGTGCTCTGCTAAACTATTACTTACTTGCTCTATGTATCCTTTCCCGTACTTCCATGTATTCTTGTTCATGTTTAACCCCAGTCATTGCAATTGATAATTCATTGACCATAGCCTCAAGCTTGTCGTGGTGTTCATCTAGAAAACACAATATCAGGATTCACTTTCAAATAGTAATATCTTGTCACTATTGTTTGTGGTCAACGGCTCAACGCTCAGTCAAATATATTGGAAACTTTCAAAACCTTTCCTAATTATGCTCCTTCACCACAGGTCATAGACAGCCTATCACTTTTTGAGTGGATATGGCCAGATGGTGTCGTGTTAATGCTTATATGAAAATAAACTTTGACTATTCTTAAGGCGAAGATATCTCTCAGAAAGCCAAAAACTAGTTAATCGCATGTCAGGATTGTTAGAAAATCAGACCCTGGAAAATATTAAGACTGCACGAAGTGATGTCTGCAACATTTTCCACAGAAAATGGCAAGAAGCTCAACTTGCCATCATTCTCTGGACTTTCAGATTTGGGGGTATCGCCGACGTCAATGCTGAACATTACGATCTTGGGAGTCATCGTTGACATCTTGTTGCTGAAGCAGAATTTGTATATTCCATCTTTGTGTGCTGCAAACGTGTATTTTCCACTGGATTCTTTACTTCCTTTATAAATATTTTCACCATCTGGCCCAGACACCTATTATGGGAAAATAGGCCATAAAGAACGCTTTGCCAGAGAGAAATACTGGTGGTATTGAAATCTCCCAAGGTGCCATTCGCTAAGGGGCTATGGGGATGGTAATGTAATCTTCTTCCCTCGTTCGGCATTTTTTTGAAATTTTTTTCCTCGGACTAGACGTCAGGGCAGCCGCACAGCAGCCACTGATTGGTCGCCTCATCCTGATTCTTCAGAGATGTCACTCCAATGGGCGGCTTATACACTACACATGACATGAGTAGATAAACCATAACGTAGTTAGTCTCTAATTGAGAAGAAAAAAAATCAAGCTTGTTGGACGTGGTCAAGATCCACAACCATATACATGCGAGGTTAAAACGACGAGGCAACAGTCATAGGAAAGGACACTGTTCAACAGGCCAGGGGGCAGTAGGCATGGGCCACGCACTTCACCGTCACCAAACTGTACCCAGCAAAGTTGAGTTCATCAATGATTCGACTTTTGTTAAGACTAGATAACTAGAGATCAAAGAGAAATATTTCACCTCAACGTCGATGTCCAAGAAGCCTCCTTCCGCAACCTCGAATGTCAAACCTAGCTTGGTTCCAGACTCCACGCGATCGTAGAAGCATTCTTCCGCATGCGCATCTACGGTCACAAAGTAACCATATCCGCAAGTAATCGTGGATACTACCACGAACACGCACAATAAGAACTTCATATCAACTATCTGTTATGACAAAGACAAGTCAAAACGTCTTCGTACCGCCTGAAAAACGAGGTCCCGTTCAAATTACGAACACACTTTCATGGGAAACTGATGATTATTCAACAAATGTCACTGACGTGTCGGCTAACCACTCATGTGTGAAGAAATTGTTAGCTCCGGTGCCCGCCGGTTCCGGTTAGTTGACGGTATACCTAATCTCCATGATAATCTCTATGGCTATCGTTGCTCCGTTCCAGAGCTGGCGGCTCTGCTCTGCTTTTAGCAGCTTTTCGGTATAAATTGCCGGGGAACCGGTAGGCCTACATTTTATTGTGTTTCTGTCTATTGGTCTCAACTCTCGAGTCCCATTTTGGTGCGGTACGGTTCAAGCTATGGTATAAACCACAGAGATAAGCAACAAAGCTTGCGTACGGTCATACAGACAAGCTACTAATGTCACCCCACGCTACATACAGTAGCATACTGTATTATACTGTAGTACCCGAGTCCGAGATAACTCAGAAGTCACAATCAGTTGAGATTTTTATCGTTTAGTATCGTTGGAATGTAGAATGTAGCGCACTGGACTGGGAATGTATAGTCATCTAATTCTAGAGCAGATATGACAAAACACATAGTGAACACTGATTTCAATGATCCAAGGTCTTAGTTATACCCAGTAGGAGTAGGGCCAACTGATATTGGGTGTCGGGCGACATAGACTATGCATTGTTCACACAGACAAACCGTGTTACGGCGGTCGGAGGTTAGCGCTCCAACACCGAGCAAAATAAAAAAGATCTGGTCGCAGTAAAATTTCGGTCAAGCAAGGAAAGCCAATTCAAGCAAGGACGTACTATAGGAATGTAACTACGTTCAGCAAAGTTATCAAATCTGTTAAGATCAGAAACCAATTTCCACGAGATGGCATGCAAATGTAGTAGGCCTATAGGCTTATTGCGACGGGTACTGATCCTAAAGGCAAGCTACCCTCATCAATTAATAACTAGATAAACAGTCATGTGCTGACTCAAGTCAATACTTTTGTGATACCCAAATAGTCAGGGCTATATGTTGCTGGTTGTACAGGATGTAATCCTACTATATATGTACGACATAGCCTAATGCTACAAATGGAAATCGCTTGTTTTGTGACTTGAGGTATCATCCTAAATCTCAAACTAGCATGAGTGTTGTCTTCCTAGAAATTGAGCGGACAAATTAATCGTGTTTAAACTTACTACACGTGCTGAATAGGCTTAACTGTTCGGGCAGCGCTTCTCGCGAGGTTTGAAGGAAAGGAAGACCTCAATGCAAAATTATATCGTTGAATTCTTCGTATCACTACCGAAAAAGAATCAATAGCAGGGATGTGCGTAGACTATTTATCTGATCTCATCATATCGACATAGGCTAGGGATAGGCAATAAGATTCATCGGTCTACGTAGTATATAAACATTATAGAGCCTATGCCATGGCGCCCGTGAAACTTGACGGACGAATTTTCGTATTGTTGCTGCTATTCAGCAGCGTATGGTGCAACAACATCGGAAGGTTTTGGCATATAACCGACCAGCATTGGGATACATACTACTCCGAAGACGGCGTAACTCCATTGGACATATGTCCATCTTCATTCGGAAGGACGGTTTCTAAAGCAGGGCCATACGGAGCATACGAGTAGGTTCGGGTAACTTGCCCGTCTTCTTGTAGACCTATTCTAGTTCGACGGATCCAGTGACATCATTACCCTGTGGATATTTGGGTTGGGAAACTTAATGGGGAGCTACAATTTGGATAGGGTTTCCGTAAAACTGCCGATGCAAATGGCTTGGATGGGTGATCTTCGTAAACGTTATAGGCTCGGGCAGTGTTAAGACAGGGTGATCGGAATCACCCAGTTTATGCACCTTCTATCTAGATGCGACTCTCCTTGGATGTTGATTCAATCATCTATCGACGCAATGAAGAGAATCGATCCCGAACCTGACTTCATTTTGTGGACCGGGTAAGTGCTTTCCACGATCAGTCGTTATCTATCTCAAAGTAGTATTTTATTTTATATAGACCTTGTGATAATCGGCATAATTATAGCCTTCACAGTAGTCCACGGCCTACTTCAGTAGTTTAGAGTAGGCCAAGAGTAGGCCTAGTCCTATATCGGGATAGTTGTGATGCATTGGAAGAGTTAGTACGAAGGACGAAATGACATCAAAGCTGTCGGATCATGAGGTCTGCCGATACGCGGGGCAGTAATAATTGCCCCATCAGCTATGAAATTATGCGATTCGACACTGATCCACACGACGATCAGTGCGTGTATCGAAGTATAAGAGTGTTTTCAGAGATGATCCATTCCATACCAACCAAGAGGAAAAGTATTTGAACAAATCACAAGTACTACAGATAATTGGAAACATTTCGTTGGCAATTTCTGACGCATTCCCGAAAACCAAGATATATCCAGCTTTGGGCAATCATGATTTTCATCCCAACGGTCAGGCTCGTCCTGGCGAGAGTGAAATGCTAATGGACATCTCACGAATATGGGAACCGTGGTTTTCTGTTGAAGCTTTCAAATCGTTTAAAGAAGGTTAGTCCCTTAAGCCTATACAGCATGTATGAAAATAATATAGCTATAGGCCTATGCGATGATGAATGATGAACAGTAAAGATGCCATCACAGTGTGGATATACCACTAGGATAATGGAGTCTCTGCGTGCAACTGTCACTTCAAAATTACGGCGGCGACGCTCATTCCAAAAGTACCCTTTGAACACACTACGTGGCAAGTAAAAAGGTGATGCTTTCATCATATTAATGGGATGATCGCAAGAACACATTCCCTTGTTTGTAGCCAACATCACATCACATGAACCTTTGGGACGAGCCAAAATACGTGGGTGAATCCATTGCAAACGCAGGCTAAAATATACCAATACAGCATCAACATTGGAAAGCCGCCATGGGCAACACTAAAACTTAGTGCAGGAATGAGATTGTCAGCCCATATGGTTGTTGACAAACTGAATTGTGGTAAACTTCTCAAGCTATTTCCTTTATCTCTCGTGGGTCGTGATGTGTTGTCCTGGCACCACTGAATCGCGCTCTCCATTCAGGGGGATTTTATACCGACATACTGCCTGGATCTAAGGACCATATCGTCATGATTATAAATAGTAATATTTGGTACAACTACAATAAAGAAGTCAATGGATTTGGTGATCCGGGAGAAGGATTTCAATGGATGGAGAAAATATTGCAAGATGCAGCAGCGAAATCGCAGAAGGTATATAACAACTTTATTTCTCCAAATTCTAGGTGTTCAACGCCGAACAGAGGTTCGCGATGCCTCGCTAGTCCGATGTGTTTGTCAATTAACCCATTTCCAGAGAAAACGGTCAAATATAGCCTTGGTAATCAATTAATCATCCATTCACCAAAGCTGTCAGGGGAAATTTAGGGGAAGGTAATGCTGACGATACATCTCAGGTCTTCATTGGCGGCCATATTCCACCAGGATATTATGAGCTCGTTTCGGATTACAACGGAACATGGTTCTATAAGAACTATAACGAACGTTTTCTGGAGATCGTTCGTGATAACAGAGACGTCATAGTCGGAATGTTTTTTGGGCATCAACACACTGATTCATTCAAGGTCGTCAAAGATACGGATGGGAATATTGTAAGTTACCGCGTAGCAAGGATTTTGCTCTACTGTACAAACCATCAATCTGATTTTCTCAGATACAGTCAATGCTTCTTGCTCCTGCCATTACACCCTGGGAAATGTTGATTCCAGGTGTTATCAAAGGCTCTAATAATCCGGGAATAAGATTGATAGAATACTGTAAAGATACAATGAAATTGAAGGTGAAGGCTTGCAAGACAAATTGTAGCTTCCTCTCTATTCTTTGCTAAACTGTTGATGACGTAGGCCTAAAGATATTTTCACAGGAGCTATTTTTGCTGTCCATATTTGACAATCAACTTGATCCTGACATTGTTTTGACTGATTCTACCTGACTCTACTTTGCGTTAGGCATAACCATAACCTATATAACTCAGATATTCAGTACTATATCATTTCTCGGGAACAGCGAGAAAGAATTACTATATGCTTATACCACCAGTCGCCACTGCTAAATGTTCCAATAGATTGCCATAGACTACGCACGCAAAAACAACTGACAATATTTTATCAGGATTTTACACAGTATTACCTTGATCTGGCTGTAGCGAATCATGAAAGTACTGTCGTCCAATCACAACTTTGGAAAGAAGAATACAGAGCTACCTCGATATACGGTATCCCTGACGTCACAACATCGTCTTTGGGATCGTTGGCGATATCGATGAAGAGTGGTTGTGAACAAAACGAGAATGGTTGTCCAGACACTTTCATAGACTACTACAAAATGAATTCAGTCTCCTATGACAGAGGAGAGTGCGGGGAAATATGCCAGAAATTTCACCTCTGTGCGATGACTGAAATCGAAGCCGAGGGTTACGATTCGTGTATGGCTAACTGGGGAAACTACGGAACTCCAGCAGCTCAGCAAAGTATTTGGTGTCTGCTTCTATCCTTCGTTATTTCACTGCTACCTTGGTGACTGGATCGCAATTCGATACGATGTTCTTCTGCCACAAGAGGACATCAACAGTTTTATTATTAGCATAGCGGTTAAGCGAATACGCCTATGCATGCCTACATAGATGCATTTATTCAGTTATTAGGGCTGAAATTGGGTTTTAATGAGTTTCCTGAAGTGACCGTTGTATAGTACGTGTATGACTTGTATTGTGTCATTTCTACGGGAGGGAAATTGTGTGCTTGGTGCTCCTTCGGCTCATCTGCTTTCGCCTAATTAGAGATGACCCACACGTTGATAAATAATCAGAAAATCCATCCATCCATCCAAGACGAAGTCTTCGACTCGAGAATTATGGTTGCTGTGCAAGATGTACCTGGCTTTCACAGGGCCCAACCGTCGCTGCTTCTATTCCTAATATCTTCTGGTAGGTTGGCAGTTCGGATTTATCGAGGAACACACGGAAAATTATGAATAGTACCAGCGTGCTCGGCATTGTATACAGTCTATGATAATGAACTGCGCTGTAAGTCCGGAGCGTTGTCTGTGACATCGACTATTTGGACTTTCGCCGTACTGAATCCGCCGATATGCAGAACTTGTCCACCGTGGAAACTCTATTGTATATTCATGCATCTGTAAGTGGGATGGTTAATCAATAAAGCACGTTAACTATACCGTGCTTCGAGCTATGAACTCTCAAGTCTTTGCCACTGCAAGAAATCAATCACCTATGCAAGCTTTTACCGATTTGTTGATGATTACACTGCATGCTAAAGTGCTTTGAGAAATAGGATTTCGCAATGATATGCGAGTGCTTGTAGCGTGACATAACATCCGCGTAGTTGATGTGTTAATTCGTGTAAAGTTAATGAAGTTTTGCTTTGTAAGAAGAGTTTGCTAAACAGAGATGTGTTTGTGCCTTGTACGTCTGAGCCTATAAGATTTCGTTTCGAGTCTAAAAGACAATATAGCAAAGCACAATGTTAGCGTACTCCTGGTAGCAATAAGCCGCGTAAACATCGAAATGCGTTCCATATTTGTCCCGCGGCATTTGACTGAAATGAAAATGTGTAGGTCGCTAACACTGAGAGTCATCGCATTTTGGTCGATTTTCTAAAATGAAACTGCATAGCTTATTATATATATATCAGATCGATACTCTCACTGATAGCGTAGCTACTAGCTAGTGACGTTTCAAATAGGGCGAGGGGGGAAGGTTTCCGGGCTATGAGCTATCACAATTAATCACACCGACGGAGAACTCTGAACGCCTGCGTAGCATGCACAATGATGATTACGTCGTGTTGGTGGGTTGATTTTGTCGTTACTCACTAAGAAATTATGATCTGGAAATGACACCAGTTTGCCTGCAAATCATCTATAGAAAATGACAAATTATTTGCTGATACATACCAATGTGATTAGTCCACGAACTAACAATGAGTCTGTTGTTTTATGTTAGACCTCAGTACACAGAGAATATGTGATGTGTTGGCCAACCAAGCATATATCTGTCGGGACTAATAATAAAAGCAAAGCGATAGGGAAGAATCAACAGAGTTGTTATTAAAAACGCAACCAGCAAATAAGCAAAGCGTCGTATATCTGAGTCAGTTTCTCTACTACCTATATAGCTATATAGCTATAACACTATATAGCATTGTATTCCCAGCAGCGAAACCAAAGCGTGTTGAGTCACCCGTAATTCTTTCCTGAAACCATGGAATATATTTATAATCGTAGCGCCTTGCAAGAGGTTGTCTACAGACAGCAGGCTACAACGGCAGGCATTAGGTACAATGTTATGAAGGTTCCAGAGCTAAGAAACCCTTGAACGCGGTGAGGCATAGGTGAGATCAGATGAAAACCTATATATCTCCTTATCTCTTGCAGAACTGTAGATGTATTATATCCAATGGTGTTGTTTGAGCTCCGGTGTCTTCTAGCGGTATTAATTGTGAAAGGTGTGAGTCCAGCTAATATTGGAAAGTTCTGGCATATCACTGACCACCATTGGGATACGTACTACTCTGAGAATGGCCAGGATCCAATGAAAATATGCCCGTCGTCGTATGGAAGGCCGATTTCAAACGCAGGCCCATTGGGAGACTACAAGTATAGTATTTATGACTTTTCAGGTGTTTGACGTAAGCAATTACACGGCAGGCGTATAGGCGATGATCACAACTCAGAACTGCAAGATCGAGTAATTGCTAACTTTTGTATAGGCGGATTTTGTCTTTGGTTCAGAGTGCGTACTGGCGAATTGCCCTACAAATAACATGAATTTAATTTCTCTTTTTGCAAATCGAAGATGGGGCATGTACAGAATCAATATGCGAGGAAAGTACCCAACACTATAGGAATATATAGCATGTTGTGTTGCAGCACAGTGACGCGCAGAGTGTCGCCTCAAGCTCTGATCACTAAATTGTTTTGCGATTTCAGATGCGACTCACCTTGGAGACTGATACAATCATCCATAGATGCGATGAAAAGACTTCACCCTGATCCCGACTTCATACTATGGACTGGGTAAGTAACGCAACAACCCAAAAGCGAAACGTAGCTAAGCAAAAGTCAGAATAAGACCAGCGCGTGGCCACTTGCTTTTGATACTGCTTGCGATCACGAAATCGGTAAAGTACTGGCGGCCAGCTTATTCATACGTATAGATGCTGGTATAATTTGACACAGCATTACCACACAACCATTGTTTTCGCCAAGCATTACATCTTCGGGGACATCGCCACCTGCATTGAAACGTTTAGATCAATCGCTCATTCTGATTACACGCTTCGTTATATGGGCCTTGGCCCATTCTCATCCGTGCAACGATCAACAACAAACACCATGACCGTCATGTAATGCACATGTGGCAGGCCTATGCATATTTGCAAACTGACAAAATGCGCCTTACAACAAATATACCAACACACCCACACACAGACATAGTGCAATCAATCACAGCAGTACAATCAAAGCATCTACATTCTACACGAATGATGACCAATTTACTCTGCACTTCGTCACACCTCTTTGTGCTCTTTTATACTGGAGATCATTTCCAGCTCACTCCATCTGTGTCGGCCGTACGTGACAGCCCGAAATTCAACCAATCCATTTTCCTTTTTTCAGAGACGATCCGTTTCATACAAATGAGCAAGATAAATATCTAAGCAAAGACAAAGTTCTGGCGATCATCGGGAATATTTCGACAACGATTAGAGACACCTTTCCGAAGACCCCAATATTCCCTGCTCTGGGAAATCATGATTATCATCCGAAAAGTCAAATTCCACCGGGCGGAAGTGACATCCTCACCGCAATCGCAGAAATGTGGGAGTCATGGCTATCAAATGCTGCTTACACAACTTTCAAAAAAGGTCATTATACGTTTTCCTAAACTTTGACTGAAAAGTCTTTGGATATCAGGTCTATATGGAGTCAACCTATAGCCTCGTGCGTAGGCCCGAGCCTGACCTCAAGGCTAAGTTATTTTATTCCAGTAACTTGCACCATAGTGCATATGCTCGTGTAACTCTGATACTATTTCAGAGGGATTTTACGTGGATTTTGTACCTGGATCCAAAGACCATATCATCATGATACTTAACAGTAACTTTTGGTACAACAGTAATAAGGCTGTAAATGGAACAGGAGATCCAGGAAATGAATTTTTATGGATGGAGCAAACACTGCAAGATGCTGCAGCGAAATCACAGAAGGTACGTTATCACTTACCATCATTCGTTTAATCGCTTTACACTAGGCTACACTACAGTAAGAGCGGCGCTGCATGCTGTCTTTTGAGGGTGTGTTCAACTGTTCACTATGGTCTCATTGGATCATGCAGGCGTGTACCATAGAAACGTGTTCTGTCTTGCTCTGACTTGGAAAAATTTACTTTTGAGACCCTTGAATGAGCAAGCTAGCGTAAGTAGCAACCTATCGAATCAAGGTTGTGTGCGAAAGCCAAGAGCGTTTTATCTATTAAAATTAGATTGCGGAAAGGTTGGGGTTACATCAAGGACTCGCGCTTTGGTTAAATTTGTATCATCAAAGTGAGTGGTCGGCAATAGTAAATTTTGAATGTGTTTCAGGTCTACATCGCAGGCCACGTTCCCCCAGGATATTTTGAGTTTGTTTCGAATTATCACAAGCGGTGGTATTACGATGATTACAACGAACGGTTTGTTCGGATCATACGCGAAAATCATGATGTAATCGTCGGAATGTTCTTCGGTCACCATCACTCTGACACTTTCCGAATCATCAAAGACGTCGATGGAAATGTGGTTAGTATCAAACAATCATCTCATATTTCGGAAAACGTCATAACTTGCTTTTATATTTACATGTCGAAGAATATAGTTACGTCGAAGGCTGACGATCAAATAGATATCGCAAAGAGGATTCACCACAAAATTAACGTCCAGCGATTGTTTATTGATGAAGGAGCGTAGCTCCGAAAGCTTGTGAATGTTTTAAATCTTAGCAAACCAAGGCTGGACGTTAATTTTGTGGCGAATCTTCTACGATCTTTATATTTCCCCAATTTTCAGGTGCAGTCTATTCTCCTCGCACCTGGTGTTACGCCGTGGGCTACGACGTTGGGTGGTGTCGTCAACGGATCTAACAACCCAGGCATACGATTAATAGAATACGACAAGGACACCATGAAACTCGTGGTAAATATGCCGTTTTACAAATCAAATATTATGCTTTCGATTGGGATCAAATTGGTGACATAACCCCAGCCAATTAGCGCATTCCACTAACGGAAGTGAAATAGAGGTTAGTTTAGCAGTCATAAGAAATGCCCGGTCGCGAGCCAACTGTTCCGGTCTCCCATTCGCGCAAGAGATTAGAAACGAAATCTTTAGATACTGCATAGCTATATAGGTCTGTCTGCATCTCTGTCTACGCGCCAACCATCGAATCACCAACCCCTCGCAGTAAAAGTAGCTTCACGTGGGCTGTATACGATCAACCCCGCAAAACACCACAATTAGTCAGCCAAACTTCCCAGCAGGTATGTTATGCGTAATCACACAGAAGACACAACTCATCCCGCATCAGCATGAATCGACAGCCTCTAACCTTCACAGTTATTATTCTTTCGTCATCAGGATTTTACCCAGTTCTATATTGATCTCTCGGAGGCAAATACTCAAACCCAGCTGGACCCGTCACAGCTTTGGAAAGAAGAATACAGAGCAACAACGAAATACGGCATTGCCGACATCACAACATCCTCTTTAGGGTCGTTAGCGACTGCGATGAGGGAAGGTTGCGAACGGAAGGACAGTGATTGCCCAAACACTTTCATCGAATATTATAAAATGAACTCTGTATCTTATGATAAGGGAGAGTGTGATGACACATGCCAGAAATTTCAACTTTGCGCAGTGACCGAGGTGGAAGCTGCAGGTTACGAATCATGCATGGCGAATTGGGGCAGTCACGGATCTCGTGTTGAACCTAGTATTTGGTGCTTGTTGCTCACATCTCTTGTTTCATACTTGAAACGTTGGGGTCTACCAATCACTACTAACCCGTGTGGCATGTGAGTAAATGCATGTCATAATCGTTGTGTTATAAGATATCGATTTGGACTTCTTCTTCTCGAACAAACAACGATGTTCCGACGTCCATTTCGCCTTAATACCATTGGGAATGTCTTCCTATAGAATAGAGTGCTGAGTATAGCTGACCTTCTGTTAGGCTTCACCGTGGCATTGCAGTATCATAATTATATTGATTCTATAGTCAACGGATGCCATATTTGAACGAAGAGCGAAAATAATAGGAGATGCCATCCTGCCGTATTAGGAAAATACGAGCTGCGTTGAAAGACTTGAGGCGGCAACATGATCACATCTCGCTAGTTTAGTGAGTTTACGCCAATTTTTGCTACCACCATGCGCGTTCTGGCTAATCGAATCTTGCTAAACACATCGCGGAATACCGAGTTCTAAGAGTTCTAAGACCACTCGCTAATAGAATTTCCGACTGTTAGTTAAGCTCCCGCATTTTCTTGCTCAATGATTTCTTTAAGACCACGATCAAAGACGATTTGCAAACCCTGAAAACAAAAGAATCATTTCAGATAGCTGGACAATATTAGCTCCCAACAGAACATTCAGACAAGCGACTGGCAACGACAGTAATTGCATAAGAGTCTTTCTTTGTGCAAGTGACGTTATAGTTTCCTACAGGCTACTTATGTGCTTAGCGAGATCGATCCGCCAAACCCATATATAAAGTAAAGATCGACCGATATTGGTTTTTTCAAGGCCGATACAATAATCGGCATTTCGCATGACTGATGGCCGATATTGATAATCTTAAAATGAATATCGGCCTCAATTATCGACTTTTTGCCGATTATTGGCTGATTATTTAGGCCGATATCCAATATCGACTTCTTTGCTTGACTAACGGCCGATATCGTTAACCGCAAAAACATAAATATCGGCCTCGATATATTGGCCACCGCGATAATTGGTCGACCCATAATATCAAGTCCAATTTAGACTGAAGCCGTATTGCTGTAACGTAACAGCAACAGATCAGTTACAAACTCATTGAAATAATCAGGCTTGAGAGACAAATTTCGGGAGCTGCCTTCAAAATCGGTCAAAATATGGGTTGAATACAAGGGATCGCCTTGGTTGAATAGAAAATGTTACCCTGTAAGGCATATTGTCAATTGCTGTCTTCAGCGCGTTCTTCATTTCTACGGTGAGGTCCCAACCATTCAACGTCAATTTCTTGACAACATGAGGCAAGATTGCCTTCAAAATTTCGACTTCTTTGACTATGGTCGGCTTCTTTTTCATGAAATAAAGTCCCAATCCTAGATGAATGATCTAAAAAGCATACCAAAGTCTTATATTTTGATGGAAAAATCAACAAATCCGTTTTTTGTAAATTGTGAATTATATACTATCACGCGGAGATTGCGTAATGATCATATTGTGTAACATGAAATTACTTGACAGTAGTCCTCTAGACACTGTCGAATTCAATTTTTCATTAGTAGTACGATGGAATTGTTTATAAGGGGAGTGGAGTCTATCACCGATGAGGTTTGGTGTGCCACGGACGTAACGCTATATATATAGCGAATACTTTAGCTTTAGAGAAAATGGTGTGGATTTTTGTCGGTATGAAGCAAGCACGATGAGTACTGCTATCCGAAGTCACTTTCTCGCTGGTTACCAACATAACCACCTGTGAGTGAAGGAACATGCTGAAAATGTACACATCATGATTGTATGGCATATTAACACCGTATTTCGTTTTTTTTCTAATATAGGTCGTGAGATACAATAGTGCAGAAACTTGAACATCAGTATCATGGTGTAAAAGACCTTACTATTACCCCACAGAGCCGATCACCGATATATAGCCGCCAACAAATTCCAAGCAGCTGACAACAATCCTGCCTCACCTTTGCATGCTCAGGGAGAGCCTGTTGAAAACTGTAAAGTTTCTCTTCATCGAGTTCACACTGGCGAATGAATAGATCATTGAGGACGTATTGACCTGTCATTCCAGCAACCTGTTGTAAACCTTCAGATCCCATTCTCCTGTTACGACTGACATTGAGCTTCTCCAACTGCAAAATTTTCAAGACGTTGTTAAAGTCACCTTACCCAAAACAACTAAACTTCTGAGCTGGGAAATTTCAACTAAAGTGGCTCTAAAAGTCAACAAAACAAAAATGAAGTCGATTCTTTTTCACATATGCAACGCAATTTAGCGAAACTTACTTTTGCGTGTTTTGTAGCGTTCTTGAAGCTTTCAAGTTCTTTCCAATCTGGGTCACATTCGCTAATATCAAGTTGCTTTGTTTCGCATTTTGTTACGATTTCGCCAAGAATTCTGAATCCTTCAGGTCCCATGTTTGTGTTCCCGCTCAGATCGATGCGAACCAACTGTAAATACACAACATTTATTTATAGATCTGCTGGTAACGTAAGCTACATGCTACGATATACACTCTTACAAAACTTCAATTCCTGCCTCTTGCAAATCCCCTGTCTTAACTCTGATGTCTCGTCGCAAATGTCACTACAATCATGGCCATGGTACACCATACCTTAGCGGTTAAAAGATGTTCTTCTAAAGACTTGAGATGTTCGTATTGGAGATCGCAGTATCCCGCAACCAGTTCTTCGGTGGTGCAGTTTTCGACCATCTCACCGATTTCGTTGAGGCAACATGGGTGCATGCCAGAGTTTCTGCTGATGTCCAATTTCCTTATCTGAGTAGTTGCATGATCTCGTCAGGATTTACTATACAGAGTATCTCAGGCCTACTGACTGGTATGGGGCCCGTTAACATACACCGCTTCATTTCAATACAAACCTTGGCGTAATTCGATTTCAACGAACGCTTGAACCCGTTGAGTTTTTTATCCTCCAGTGAGCAAGCGGTTATGAAAAGGTTTTCGGCCCTGCAGTTTGCCACCAGTTTTCCCAATTCGATCCAACCAACACGGTGTATGTCCGGGCATAAGTAAATGTTCAGAGACGTGATCTGGGAAGATTTTAATTTGATATGCTACAAACTATACCACGACTGATGTAATTTGTTTCATGTTTACCGCAATGTTTTTCACAGCATTAGCAATGCTTTCAACATTATCCTTGTCCAGCTTGGAATCAGATATGGCCAGCTCGTAGATTATGTTGCAGGAGGAAAGGAGATTGCACAAACGCTCAATTTGAAATGCTGTGTCCTCATAAGTACCTTCATTGCCATAATCAATCACATTGACTCTGGTGTTTTGCTGAAAAAGAGGTAATTGTGTTTGAAAGTTCTTGCACTATAACTTGGCATGGCTGCGACATCGACAGGCTTCTATACCATTGCTTTTTAACCAAGGAGGCATCGCATTCTGGATATCCGCAACTCTCTTCTCCAGGTCATTTTTCAGTGCGAATTTGGCCAGCATAGAACTTGCCTTGGTGACAACAATAGGCTAATAGTATTACCGGTAGGTGTAAGGAAGTTGTCAGACCACGCAACATTTCGAAATGGTTTTTGACATTGTAACTTTCCAAATCCAATACTTGATCCTCTTCAAACTGTTGTTTTATTCTTTCCTCGGTAGATTCAATTTTGATCTCATCCTCCGATTCCTATTGAGCAGTCATAAGAAGTTAATTGCGTAGATAATTCCAAACACCTATCAGATGGATTTCAACAATACATCATTGTGTCATCAAAAAAAATCGGCACATTAAACGGAGTATCTCATGGCAATTATGCTTACATATAGTAAGTGCACGGCTGATTGGCAAGACAAAACGACACTCTGGCCAAGGCTGTCTTGAACACAATATGACCCAAATGTGTTCGAATCATGCATTATTTTCAAACATTCAACAGTTGTATATGGTACAAACCGCGGGGTCCTTGTCAACGAAATTCAAGATGTGGTGTTGTCTGAAGCCGCATTGCCAGTAGTTCAATCCTTGGCCACGAATGCATATCTTATGGATGTAGTACATGCTATCTTTTCTTAGGTTACTGTTGAAGCTCACGTCGAAAACGGTTATCTGTAAAGGAAAAGAGAAGTAACGTGTATAGCTGTGACCGATTAACATATCAGGCTATATAACACTGCTAAGCGACTAAGCATATTTTAGGTAGGCGAGTCTGTTCAAACATTCTTGAACGAAATTTGTATAAAGGCAAAAACACAAATCCCACGCTACAGAAATGAACAAAGGTGAAAGGTGCTAGAAATATATAAGAAGCCAATTCCACCGTATAAGATGTGCTTGGAGTGTAAAATATGTGTGGATTATCCATATAGAGGGTTCAAAGTCAAACCTGAAGTACGATATGCGGACATTTTTCAACCATTGTGTCTGCTTATAGTCGATGCTGGGAAAAAAGCAAGGACTGCTTTGTAGTGCAGATGCATGCGACTCTATGGGGCTCACCTGAACGTTTGAATACTTCATAACTTCAACCAGGATCTCCAGAGACTGTCTGCGCAATTGGCAGTTGTCTAACTGCATGATGCTAAGCTTATCACAATGCGAGGCGACCCTTCCCACGGCATGCAGATCGCTCGGAGTAAGAGCAACGGACGAGAGACGAATGGCAAATATGTGATTCTTAATCATCGCTATGACGTCTGCGTCGTCGCCACACTCGCGCAACGATATCAGAAGGTTGAGTAGCTCAAGAGGATTTCCTGCATGTCGCACCAAGTCTTCGCAGAGAATTTTGATGATCTTCCTTCTTTTGCCAATCTTTTCATCCTCTGGAAAATTCATTAGACCGGTTTTGTCAATACAAATTCAACTGTACAAATACCGACTTAGCCAGCATTTTAATAAACACACCGCTGAGTCTTGCACCAGACCCTTTACTTGCTTCATCATTAAACAGAATGCCACATGTGAACTGCCTGACGACTATTCCAGAGCGGTCCCGTAGGTAATTGGTAACTGCGTCATCGAAATTATTTTCGCTCATCTCAGACACATGCTGCGCAGCAAATGCTTCCTAAAAGGAGACATAATACATCGTTTTCAACGGCGCCTGTACATGGGACGATTACCGCCATGAGCGGCTAACACGCCGTCCTTCTGTGATTGCAGAATGGGGGGAAAAAGCTAGAAATTGATCCTAGATTGGCAATTAGTGGGAATCTGCATTAGAAATAAAACTTCGATTGGGAAATCGTGGGGATCTGCGTTGGAAATCTATATACGCAGTGTGATCAATTCAGTTGATTGGCTGTGTTGCGATCTTAGACGCCGTGATCTCACAACACAATAGTTGAAATTTACTTGCCTAACTCCGACAGGAGTAAGTAGCGCGTTGGCACGGTCGGTGAAGGGGCGCCACTCCGCCACTCGTCAGCAAGAATCGGTTCGAAGCATGTACGAAAGGTCTTAAGACCTGACGCGACAATATCACTGTAGCCAATGTAGTGACCTGGCATTATAACGATATCGCGGACGGGTGGTTTAACACAGCTTGGTCGAGCGCTTCCTTCAACCATCCAAGTTTGCACGGCTAACTCGATGTAGTTTCAATATTTGGTTTAATCAGCTACTTGGCCACAACTATTGAAAGCAGAATAAGACAGGCTATTAAGGTTTATTCCAACTCACCTGTATTGCTTGGTGGCAAAAGAAGTAGTGGAAATCTTTTGGTAATAGTAATTGGTCCAATACATTATCTGGTTTCGGGCTGCCGATGACCAGATCTTTTATATCATCGGGATGTAAGTCAGCGGCTCTCAGATCTTCTATGCTGAAAACAACACTCTTTCTTTTTAAGGCACGGTAAGAAAGATTCTTCAGTTTGTGAAGTATCTCTGTGATTTTCTCAGCGGGCATGTTCCTGTTATTCGATCGGATGTGACGTTCTAGAAGTTGAATGATGATTCCAGAAAAGCTTTTTGGTGGACGTTCCTCATAGTGATGTATCATGATCACAAACGTTAGAAAGAGCGGGTTGGAACAAAGCTGCAACAGATTCTGTGCTTTGTCTTCGATAGCTTTCCAAATATCTAAACTTTTATCGCCTCCAAGATCTTCAACCAAAACTTTCATATCTGTGGGAACAAGACCTCGCAAAGCAACTGTAGCATTCGGCCTTAATTCAGGCCGCAATCTTGATACACCGTATTCTCGAGAAGTTAATAGAATCGTGATTTTCGGGAAAAGGTGACCACGAAGGATGTTAAACATAATGGTGGAAGGCAACTCTACGTCATCGTAGCCCATTTTAGGATGGTAAGTGTCATCGAGATCCCAAGGCGCCGTATCTAAGCCGTCAAATACGAAAAGAACGGACTCTTGAACGGTTTCATCCTGTAGCCAGCTATAGCCAGTTTTGATGCATTTTTTGAACTTGTCTCCTATCAGATTATCTTCAAATAGGAATTTACTTGGCGTGCATTTACCAGTTCGTGTGTCGCGTATATTTATGAAAATAACCACTGTGAATTTCTTCGTGGTGTCGCTATTTAATGCCATCACAGTGTACCGCTTTGCCAAAGTTGTTTTTCCGCTTCCAGCAGCCCCAACCAGCAAAACATATCGACCTTGGTTGTGTATCTCTTTCGCGAATACTTGCGCTTCTCGTTTCTTTTTTGGAGTTTTAGGAGTTGTTGTACCTGAATAGTCGACCTCTTCTAAGCCAGACGCTCCTTCGAAAAACTCTGTTCGTGCCAGCTCAGGAAAAACTTGACGCTTTATTTTCCCCACTTTGCTATTTCGCATCCCAAGAATGTTGTTCGAGTATTTTTCACATTCTTCTTTGCTCCGTCTATTCACCTCGCAAGCAAATTTCGCTATATCTATATCTGTAAGCAAAAAAAACTCTACAGTGACTACCGACATACAAGGCCGTGTAGAATAAAAGATTCAGTTGGTAACATTGAGAGGTAAATGCGTGCACGGCGAGCGACGGTCTGTGATTCGATGCTCAGATCCAATCAGGTAATAAGTCAATTCCGGCTCCTAAAACGTTTGTAAATTGACACCCCGAGTCCAGCCTCAATTATTACCGCAACTCTATCGTTTGGGCAGTAGCCGCGTTCGCTTAGGCTAAGCTAGCCGAGCTCACCAAAAGCCAATTTTGCGTCTTGTGCTTTCAAAACCCGCATTGGCAACGCCGCTGTATAGCATTAGCAATCAGCACCGGCAGGATTTCCAATAGCTCAACGAATACGATATACATAAGTAGGCTACTGTACGTGGACGGTGATCAGAACACATCAATCGCACGATTTTCTAACATGGAGTTCGTGCGGGTACGGTCATATGGGTTAGATATAGCGATTTGACAGAATGTGCGTAAGGTGCATAGCACGACTGCAACAGTTTGTCTATAGGATGGTTGCATTATGTGAAAGGCTACTGGGGTTATCGCGCCTCTAGCGAACAGTCTTGAAATGGTAGAAGGGATAAATTCTTACGAGACGAATTGATGGACTCACCCAATTCCTCTTGAGAAGGTTCTAAAAAAATCGTGAAAATACAGATATGTGAAATGATTGATGCAATGATTTGTTATATCTTCGTGTAATTGGATACTAACCTCGGGGTTCATTGTGGATGTTGATAGTATTCGTTATTTTCGATTCTTTTATTATGACAGTGTCTCCACTAACAGCACTAATATCCCCGAACCCAACTGCGGATAGAAAGCGAAGAGAGTCAGTGATAACCTTCGATATATATAAGCTTTCTATAAGAGAAACTGGCACCCTACAAGCTAACCGACAGAGGTATTATTGTCAGAGGCAATAACGACTATCAGAGTCGAAGAATATCAGCCGACCGGGATCAATCGTCCGTTCCATATTCTATCGAGTCATATCTACTTGCAAGTGACCGACAGGGGACATATTCTGGAAGTGTATTCATACCTTACAGTTTGGGTTTGAGTTGAGCCGTGGCCGTGGCTATCCTCAAATAGAACTGATTAATGGTTGTGCAGAGCGCTGAAACCAAATCGGAAGGACGGTGGTTGCAAGGATGGCCTTTGAAATTAGCCAAGAAGGGTTTTCCTGAAGTTGGCGTGTTGTTTTAGTATCCTGATTCAACCGCATGCAATACCAGAATTAACTAATATTGAAAAATAAGACATCTAGCCCATTTTGCTGGTATAGACTACGCATATCAGATATCTTACTTGATACTGGCTTGGTAGATGACCCTGCAGCATTTGTTTCGTGAGATATATCCGCATGTTGAATTTCTTGGCGGTCTTGATCACTGGTGTCAGGCCTGGACATCTTTTCTATGCTGCGATCTTTCAGAACACCCAAAACAGCCGTCTTATACGGTCAGGTAAGAGTATAAAGGCGGTATAAGTGCGCTACATTTTAAACCGGTTAGCCTTTGCTACACTAAATGTATAGGCCTACATCAGTTGCAGTACATAAAATGCCACAAAAAGATTTAAAGGGAGCTATGACTGCGGCCAGTTTCTGGCTTCCCTAGCCTTAGTCATGCAGCAATACGTCACTCTCGTTTCAAGCTCGTGAATGATTCGCAGTTGCGCATTTCACATATCGGCTAACTGTACAGATCATTGACAAAATCTCAACCAAAGAACGGCAAAAACTAACTTCAGCTCACTGGATTCATCGTATTCGTGTAACCGCATCGTAAGATACCAGTAATTTTACACGGGGAAGCACCCTGTAGTAAACACAACGTGATTCCGAGATTAGTAACGGTATGAATGGAATTCTACCATTTTCACCATGCCTAAGTGTACAGAAATGAATGAATGAAATGATGTAGGCCTATTTCATACTCATGTCTCTAGTTGTAAGGACGATTTACCGAGTATGGATTGTCGCATTCGCTGTGTAATCGTTTCTATCACTATCGCAGCGTTGGGCTGACGCGCTACGAAATTGCAGAAGTGAAACTGACAGTTCTGCGAACAAAGCTATAGTTACTTCGTGAATAACGTCATTTTCGCTGTCGGTACCGTCTAGGTAAACGCTACAAGAAGTTTTTGCAACTATCGCAACCACAGCGCCATTCTCCTGGCCTGAAAAATTTACAACAGCAAATATCATAAATCACACGTCTCGAAAAACGTGCATGGCGAATTATGGTAGGCTACTCGCCTATAATGTCATTGCAAATCTCATTCCACAACTTTGGAGCAACCACACAATAATATATAGAGAGTACGGGTGGTAGGGAAATGCTTTAGCCGTTTTAGCCGCCTGCAAGACAGACAAATACTCTTTATCATGCTCGAATGAAATCAACAGACGATATTCAAAGAGCTACGACACGACAAATGATACAATTTCTTTACATGACAGCTACATCTACTCCTGGTGAAAGCCTTTCTGTATCTATCAGTGTATCAATTTGGAACAATGAAAGCGTCGTTTTATTGAAAGCATTGCACTATTATTTCACATATACAAAAGAAACTCATGAGTTGTTTGTGATGGTAATAATTTATCCACAATATTGAGTACGCTCCGGCATAAACAGCGTGATGTAATAAGGATATTGGCCGGATGGTTTTATGCTTGTGTTTCAAGTCCTGATGCAAAAAATGCGTCACCATAAAGATATGTAGATTTCGCCTCTGTCGTTACAGCTCCACAACTGTCTGGATGCATGCAAATGACTTGGTATGAGGACCGAGAGTAGGCAATACGCATTTCTACCTAAAATGTGGTGCAGGCAGTCCACGACAAAAGCTTCGTGCTATCTTATCAGTCCGTGTAATTCCTGGAAAGCAGAGTCGTCGTGAATTTTTGGTTATAAACCGTGTAGTCTAGTAATAAATGAACTGATCTCATAATGTTGATCTCGTTACACACTATTCATATGAATATTGAATAATTTTAGATACGACCTCATGCATCTGGGCCTTCAACCCGAGAACGATTCTAGCCCCAATATGAACGACCCTCACCCTCATAAACAGAGAGCATTATTGTCCTGATACCATAGCATTGCCGGCTCGATGGAGCGCGTATTTCATTGCGCATCCCCCTTTCAATGCGTGGATTAGGCCGCATTCCTTCCTTACTTTTTCGTAAAGCCATGTATTGGTAAAGTGGTGTTTGAAACGTGCAGCATGGCCATGAGGGGAAGCGGTTAATTGCTGTCTCTAGTTCTGCGATAGGGTACTTCCCACCTCGGTCTTAATTAGAGTTTCGTGTTTCTCATCGACAGCACAATCTGATCTTGAAAGGTTACACAAGCATTCAGTCAACAGTTTATGTTCTTTTCTGGTTTGAATGGAATTTGTAGTTTGAGCTCGACCATGGTTTGGGCATGGAATTTCAGGCTTTGCACATCACCAATACATCAGATGTAACTGTTGGCCTGTTGGAGAGTTTGTATAGACCAGCATCGGTCTTATTGCAGATCAGAGACGATGACCTCGATCTTTCCACAACCCCTAGCGACAACATAGGATATATTTGGAGCTTGCGGTGAGTTGAGTTTCACCAAGTGGACTTAAGGGGTTTTGGCCAGCACAACTGCACAACGATAGTTTTTACAGAAATTTGTCACCAAGTACTCCATTATAACTCACATGTATTTTAAATCCTTATTTATCCGCTCATTCGGGGATTCTTGGGGTGTCGGTGTCTTCATTTCGGCTGTAACTGTTGTCTGACTAACTTCAACGTCACCTGACGCATCTACAGCGGAAACGTCGAACTTTTCTGCATGTGCTGCAGCAACAGAAATCTTTAGCGTCGCACCTTGAACTTTCACAGATCCTCTTGATTTTATCGCTGTAAACACTGTTTAACACAAACGTCGGTTATGATAGGCCTACATACGTCTATGGGTACTGGGCTGTTAAAGAACCTAGCTTAAGAAAAATTCGGCATTGAGCTGTAGGACGCTTCAGAAAATCCTACAGTATACGTATACCTGGTCGTTCGCAGGATCGGCTGTTATCCATGCTCCTCTCAAAAAACCCTTGGATGTGTTGAAATTACAGCTCTATGGCATCGACGCCAGTATTTCACTAGGCCCTATGTGTTACGCTATCTGCTTGAAACATAGCCAAACATAAATCACTATGAACACAGAGCAACTAAACACTTTATTGTTCTACTCTCTCACGATTAGCAACAAATATAGTTACTATAGCGTCCTGGCTCGCAAAAATTTGAAGTATTTTAATCCGATTATACCAATAAGCAGCATTCACTGCGGGAATGTAACGCTGCATTGACAATCTTTCAACAGCGCGTCACGTATTGTCCTGTTTTGCTATGTTTAGGCAACTGAAGCGCGCGTCATTATAAACGGATAAATGATCACATAAAGCAGAGAAGCTTGCTAGTAGGCCTATTCGTTCAGGGAATTTTGCAAACCTCTATCAAGCAAAATTATTACGAATGTGATTCTGTATTCAAACATTCCATCTTCACCTGATGAAGGAGCGGAGCTCCGAAAGCTAGTGAATGTTTTAATTCTCAAGGCTGGACGCTAAATCTGTGGTGATCTTCTTTACAATATGTATTCAAACCGTCATACAATATCCGGCCTTCGTAGCGTAATGCATCCTATCCATATCATTTTGCAGCAGGTAGCAGCGCGGTTGCGTAACCAACAAAGCTATCTGAGCGACGATACATGAATACCACAGAGGAACAACCGTAAAGGAAGCGTTGGTGAATGATGCTTCGTACACGATGGAATGAATGGGCTCGGTAAAATTGGCCACAGTTGACAGCCTGAACAGCATACATAACGTCGTCGGCCACGAAACTGATTGGTCCTGGCTTCGAGCAAACCGTATCTTGCCAAAGACGTTAAAACTGGCATCATCAGATTCCTCGCTAGATGGCCAGCGCATTACGGTGCGGATAGATAGACTTACACTAACTTTCAGGCATGTACACTTGTAACACTCACACGCACGCACATACCTACACACACACACTCTCACTCGCGCCAAATATCCCCCCAAACATGTTTTTTTATTCACTCCGACTCGCTCGTAGTAGTGATCGCTCGCTCACGTGCACACTGGCGCACATGCACATGCACACCAATAAGAGCGCACGCACACACACACACATATTTAGCCTGCAATATTTCCCCGGTTACCGTTATTTATATACCGAATGGGTTATGTAACACAAGTATGCTGTAGGGTTTATAAGAAGTCAAATAACAAAAAATACACTCAGTCCACGCGGCTACGTTACCGACCTCCCTGTCGTCTCTCTCTTGCCACGCCGAGACTACCGTCTCTTCTCGCACGTCCTGGTGCACATGAGGAAATGTAAACATGTGGCACATGCAAACCACACTCCCTCCTGATCCACAGATCACTGACTAGGGCCATAGAAATAGGCGACAATAAAAAAACTAATAAGTCACACCACACTCCCCTCTGATCCAGAAATCACTGATTAGGGTAATAGAAATAAGCGACAATAGCACATGCACATGCACATACAAACAACATAATGCTAACATATCATACATCAGTCAGAAGTTTGCTGCTCTGAGACAATGAACTTGGCCAAGGCCGATGACGTAAGCATTGCCTGTAAGCAGCATTGGTTGTTACAACATTTATAAACGTTCGATCATCTTTCCTGCAGTGCCCCTTGTCAACCCATTTTCAATTATTCATATTGCACTCTGCAAGCCTAGCGTGCCGGGATAATGCTACGGCGAACTGTAGAAAATACGTTCTTACTGTACAGCTTTTTGTCTGATGCTCTGCAGAAATTATGCAAGCGTCGAGCCTAATCGGCTGCGATCGATTCGAAAGTAGTGCGGCATATTATACCGCACTGTTATCTCTAAGGACCTATTCTAAACATTGAAGCATTCGTTATTAGATAAATCTTTCATTAGCGCCTGACGGCTACTTTTGGAGTGAGCGTAAATGCCTTTAATAATATTTAAAGCAGAAGCTACTGGGTTATGAAAATGTACATCCAGCTCATGCGACATGCCCGCATACATGGAGTCGTTATTCTAGTTAGCTGTAAATAAACATAAACAGACATAGCGTGCAAAGCATCTGTATCGAATCAAGATGAAAGAGTGTTTATTCTATGTATAGCGAATGTTTAGCAACTAAGTTTTAAGAGGCTTGGCGAGAAATCCATGGCGTGACTTCTTTTGCATTATACAGAGGAGGCAAAGGAGAATCAGTGGCGTTTTCTTTTTGCATGTCTATAGGCTTAGGCTTCGTGTAGCCCCCGTAAGTCGGGAGTGATGAATATTTTGCATCAGCAGGTTCTAAGCCTATATACGCTTCAATTAGGCTACAGCCTATACGGTTGCAGCAACTGCAGCAGTTATTAGGGCGATACTTTCGGCCGCATTTCCCATCTTTCAATGTACCTTTCTTTTCCTATCAAGCATGTATTTTCATAGTAAATGCTTTGTGGTTACCTTAACGGTAGTTTGTTTGTTGAGTAGTTGGTCTGCACTTAGTAAACGAAGCGGAGGTAGATCACGCGGCGGCTCCAGCATAAAACCATCATATCCAAGGCAGAAGCAGCCGATAAACTACAGACCGAACATTCATCCGCCGAAGAATAGCATTCCCCCCAGAAAGAATACCAATAAGATTAAGAGTATTCAGAAATCTCGACATAGCACTCTGAAAAAGTTCGGTAGGTATAGTGCGTTTCCATACATTTCACACTTTGAACAGAGGTATAGCCTTTTATAAAGACGTGGAGAATTCTTCTCCCCAAGGAAAACCTATCCGGCAACCGTCAGTTGATCATTATCTTTTCTTAACGTTACAGCCATGGTAGCTGCAGCAACGTATCTGGCGAAAAAGATGACTCCCAAGATACGCTTCGGCTCAGGATATCGTAATAAAATACCAAGCCGTTGTATTGAATGTATCTCCGTAAACGGATCCAATGTAGCGTAAGTTGGGGCCTCTCACATTATAAGAAAGCAACAGAGTGGACAGCGTAATTCTGTCACTTCATTCGAAATTATTGTGTGCTACATCATATTGATGTTATTAGAATTGGCTTGCCCGTTCGTGAGGACGTCTAGAGAGGTACTTCGTAGAGTGATAAATATGTTATGTAGCGACCGAAACGAAAAATAAATATTGAATAGAACTGTCTGGTAGACAGAGCCATACTAGTGTCGACAGAATATGATAGGAATCACTATACATTCTTCCTTAAATCTTGTGACCATTGGCCGCTATGAGCGGCAGAGCGGCAGAACAGTGGCTTATACTCGAATTACCGGTACCAAAGCCAAAATGGTAGGCATCTTTGGTGAATTTGCGCAACAACTGAACTTATCTCGAAACATTATCAAAGGTTTTTATTGCGTCGAAGCTATGATCCATAAGACAATCCAGTCCCGAAGTAATTATACAGAAAAAGATACCAGCACTAAAATGACAGTGAAAATGCCCTGGACATAGTACCCACAGGCCAATTGTGAATCAACGTATATCATTAAGGCAACTGGTAACGGTCTAATTCAATTCAATACAGTGGAACACGTGTATCGCACCTGATTACAGTAGGTAATTTTCCAATTTACAGGTGCGAAATTGGTGATACGACTGCTTCGGATTGGCGTAACACCGAATGCAGACCAACATTTGCTTCACCATATTGTTCGGTGAGTACAGGTGTGAATTGCATAGTACAGCTGGAATACGAATATTCATACATAAACCTGTTCACCTGAATACTAATTCCTGTATCAATGAAATATATAAATGACTCTACGATGCTCTAGCAAACTACAGTAGCATGCTCTATAGTGGTGCGAATGTGATACTAATCTCAAGTACAACCCGAAGAATAAAGGATAAATGCTGCCATTGTCACTGCTTGCATAGGTTGAACAAGGTGTGACATCAAGCAACGTACCTTTCATACGACGCGGGTGTGCCAATAGATACTGCAGTACTTGCACCGACTACTTACGACGTACTTCTATGAACTACTCACAGAAATGTCTCTTGCTGCGATGCGACCTGTGTAAATATGACAGGTGAACGTATGCCTAATATAGGCTAAGTCTGAAGAATATAGTCGAGCCGATGATATACGATCAATAGATATCGTAGTGTATAAAGAAGTTTCACCACAGATTGAACGTCTTGCCTTGGTGTATTGAGAATTAAAACGCCCACTATACCTTTCGGGGCTCTGCTCCTTCTTGTTACATATTCGCCTGATGAAGGAGCCGAGCTTCAAAAGTTCTTGAATGTTTTGCTGCTGTTGTTGTTGTTTTGAATTTATGGCGTGTTCTACTACTAAGGTCATGTACGCCAGGTTGATGCTTACTTGACACGTGTCTTCCGGTTTATAGCCCGGATCACTATCACAACCAGAACACTCCGCACTCTCCGGATGCTGACTGCCGAGCATAGAGGGAACGGACACAACTTTTAAAGTCTTTAGTTCCGGGAATTCCGGACCTCCCAATCAGTTGGCGAACAATATTGTGAATGTTTTAATTCTCAATAAACAAAGGCTAGACGTTCAATCTGTGGTGAAACTTCTTTACGATACAACATAAGTTTGGAATAGGTTACAGCCAGTCGGCTACGACGAGAAAAGTAGAACTGTTGCCGATGTTCGTTTCTAGGTGCAACCGGAGAAGTGTGGATATGATCTTTGACAACAAGTGGGTCGGATGCTCGATGACTAATACAACTAATAGCACTGACGTCGATGCATGTGGAGGAGCGCTTAATGTTGCCATGAATTTTCATCTTCTTATAGTCATATTTGTAGAATCAATGTTAATTACTTTTGCTTTGTGTTGAATACTACCGATAAAGGTGCTACAGAAATACAATCACAATTTCGTGTTGTAATGTCTTACACTTAAAACGTTGATTTCACAAGGGTATTATAAAAAGGGCTGTGGGCAAGCTAGTAGGGTACCAGATAAGTCCAGTGGGTCGATTGATCGTCTAAAATCTGGCCCACCAAAGATAGCTTGACTTGTAATTGAATGTGAATAATGGCGTGTGTTACAACATGACTCATACATTGACGGGTATTTAACCGCTAGATGGTGCAGTTTTCACAGTGACTTGATTTTGTAGAGATCAGGGGTCGGGAAGAATTCGAGAGAGAGAGAGAGAGAGAGCGCGTCCTTTTTTAATACCACGCTTCGTATAGTCTGATAGTGAGCTTTACATTCTGCTAAAGGTGTTGAAGGCTTTGATGTAAGGTCAATGATTTACTGACCGCCACCTCGCCGGTAAGCCCATGCAGAACTGAGGGATCTCCCCTGTTTTGAAGCTTTGCATAAAAAAAAACGTCAGATTTTAAAAGGTACCTAGCCAATATTTGTCCGTATCGCGTTAAAGCCGGACTGACAATAATTTTTCGGGGATGCTGACGCTAAGGCTTAACAATTTGGCCAAGATTTCCAGCCATTAAGGGCCTATAAATATTCATGAGGCGATGAGGCCACGCTGGGAACATCAATCATCTAACCCTAAATCAATATCTCTTATATAGTAGACAGACATCAACGCGGGGCCCCACATTAAGATATTTGCGTTTTCAAAGCTTCAAGAAGTCAATTGTCGAGAAATGGGAATTCAACTCCTTAACGGCCTACTTTGTCTGTGATCCTTTGCGAACGAAGAGGGTCACACGACACGAAAGGTTGGCATTCAGAACCGGTCTTGCTAAAGCCTCTTGCTAAATTCACATTGCGGACCTTACAGGGCCTGATTTAATAGAAGACATCTCCTTGAGTGTCTTCCGTCATACGTCGATAGATCGCGGCACCACAAAAAAGTTATGTAGGCTAAGCTTCTTAAAATTCTGGTCTGCGGATGGATAGCCGATATGCAACCATTACAGACCAGGCGGTATTACGGATTTAATGAAAATCATATCATCTAATACGAAACTACGAATGAATGGAAAGGATGTTATTTTCATTTATTGAGTCAGGCTACGTCATGTCAAACAGGCCTAACAGCCAAGAGTAAATTGGTGCTTACTGACTAGACAGAAGCATATTCCGTGCGGCGGCGTCGATATGCAGAACGTGATACCATATACCTGTACCGTAACCGTGGAACCTGTCACGTCATCTATACGTGACGAACATGCGCAATATCCTGTTGCTCGATAACATTATTGCGAATGAGAAACGAATCCCAAAACATCCCAAATATAATATTGATATGACTTTTCAATAGCCTGCTTGCGATCCGCACCAAAACCCACCTCACACGTAATTTCTTTTCCTGGTGAGCGCACGACAAGGACAAGAGTTGCGTTTACACCGGGGCAGTATCGCTATTGTGGTGCATCAGGAACAGCAGTACATTTCTGTCGAGATGATCTAAATCGGAAATTAGATGACTGAGGAGTTGAAACTTACTTCATGTAATTAATCATTGCATATTTTCGGTTGCGTTATGGCTGTTACATATTCCGCAATAAACAGCCGATGTAATAGTGCATGTGTGCCTATCGATATGAAATGGTGCTCCCAGGTTAGGGAAAGTCTCACCAATCTGGTATATATAAAGCTCCAACCGTGAACCGTCTATAAGTTTCTCGGTGATCTGATAGCTTTTTACTTATCTATCACGTCTACTAAGAACAGGTCAAGTAGCTTAGGACATGACGTTGAACTGATTTTGTTAGGCATACGCTGTATGTTATGTGTCCCCTTAGAGGTTTTGTGAAACACTTTGCCTGTTCAACCTTCATCATTTGATTTGTACGACAGGTTTGACAAGCTCTGAAATATGGTCCCAAAAACTTTTTTCCTGCTTTTGGTCTTACTGGTAGTGGTATCTTTGGATCAAGCTAAAGGAAGAAGATTTGGAATTCGATTTCGTGTTAGAACGACAAGAACCAGTTCAAGAACCACGCCTATATATAGGTATAAACCAAAGCCAAGCTACTTTGACAAAGGTGGATTCGGGAAGTATGGTAGGTTCTGAGTGTATTCATTCACAGCGTTATCACAATTACAAACTGCATTTTTCTACTAAAACAGCCAAAATCGCCGCTTCAGTGTATCTTGCTAAAAAATTAACGCCAAGCATCCGCTTTCGTCCATATCGCGGCACCACATTCGCGAGACGCTACAACTACTGTCACGATTGCATATCAATAAATGGCTCCAATCCTAAGTAAGTTTGCGTTTGTTGAGAATTACGCAGTCATTCTTTTTCAAACTATACTTGCAGGTGTGAAAATCCTTCTTCAAGTAATTCTTCCTCTCAGCTTGATACTTGTTGGACATCGAATTTAAAGCCCTACTGTTCGGTATGCAAACTTTTATCGTACCGATAGAGAACATAACTAATTACTACTGGTGACGCCGTTCAAGAATTCTGCCATACCGGGGAGGCACGTTGTGTCATTTGAGTAGAACATCGGCAATTTCATGGTGATGGGAATGTTTCAGTATTAGTAATGCAAGGCAACAAATGTTGCACCAGGCGACATGCGCACAATATATGCAGTGACTTGACGTACATGACCTCACTACACTGTTCAGTCGGTCGAGTGATTTCACTGTCCGCCTTGTGATAGGAAGTTCCGGGTTGGATTCCCTGTTACATGATTCTCGTATACGCGAGATGACGCTGTGTCTTGCAACGTATCCGTTCCCTCTCTAAGCAGTCAGTATCGAGCTAGTGCAAAGAGTTACGGTTGTGATGGTGATCCTAGCAATATACCGGAAGTATTGGCACGCGCACCGTAAACGCTGATCTGGCGTACATGACCTAAGTAGTTGAAAACGCCATAAATCCAAAACAACAACAATAACATATTGACCCACTAGATACTTGATGCGTCACTACCGTTTTCTTACCTGGGTATCTATCTGATAGTAGCAGACGTCTGTTACAGGTTGAATACGGGATACTGAGCGATAATCAGACTTTTGTAAGGAGATCATGTAATGAAAAACGCTGCAGTTCCTGTTCATCGGATAGAAGGACTCCTACGAGCCGTTGCTACACTTTTCAATGTGATTTGTGCAATTGGAATAGGTAGGCTTATTCTTTCTAAGTCAAAAGATCAAAAGATGGCGTAACTCGTTAAACCTGCTACGAATTTCATGCCGGGTTTAAAAGCTTTTAACTGTGCAATAAAAACTTAGAATAGACAACAAATCCGGCTTTTGAAAAGAAATTTACCCTTATTCCGTCTATGGAGGTTATTTTTGCTAGAGCGATAGAGGATAGAAGAAACACTCTCCAATAAGACCTTTTCGCCTTATAATGAACCCGGTTGAGAACCCGGTGTAACCTAGGATATATTATGATCTCCACACTAAATCTCCAGTCTTTGCCATTTCTGTGATAGTTTCACCATTTTAAGATATGAGGAAATTATTATTAATCTGCAAATATTTTATTTATATAATGATAGCAGCTTTATTATTATCATAATACTAATGTATTTCAGTTGCAACAACGATACGGTGAATGAAATCTTCTCAGATAAATGGAAAGGTTGCCTTCCTGATCCTACCAAAACCACAGGGTACACATTTGACACTCTTCACACTTGTGGCGGGATAGCCATCAAATCTACCTATGCTATTATTGCTTTGGCTATTATTGCAAGATACATTATTTCTTGAAAATTGAGATTGACGATTTGAAATCTGTGCTCTGTGAGGATGATTTCTTCTAACCGTAATGCCGAATATCGTTGAATATTCGACTTTGAAGACTATTTTTCACTGAGAATACACTGGAAGAATTTTTATTTCAAAAAGGAGAATTTAATGTGTTTTTGTCAACAAAAGAAATTCATTAAATATCAATGCTATTATCTGCGATAGGGACAACGACCCAGTCACGACACAGGCATATCCCGCGACACAAGGAAAAATATACTACCCTTTGTGCCAGTCGTGTGGCATTCTTGGGGAGTAAAATCGAATTCGCATTTCGCGGTGCTCTCTTTCACAGATAATTGATAGTCAAGTTTACGTTGACGACGACGGTGGTGGGTCGTTTGGGTGGTTGTTTTGAGTGAGTTACGATCTCAGGTGTTTCCAAATGCTAAGCGGCCCCATGATCTGCGCGTAATAGAGATCATTCAATTGTTTGCGGTAGGTTTATTCTCACACTTTATACGAGTATAGACACGATACTACGGTTTCATAAAATATAGCCTAAGCGTATGGCCGTAAGCAATTTAGTCACGTTTTCTTTGCTCGTTTTCTTTCTTTCTTCGAAATAGCTAGCTTATTCATAACTATCACGGAATGTGATATCACATTCCGTATGTAAATAGTGTAGACCTACAGCTTTGGCGACGGAAAGTTTACTCGCATGTTAGGGAATTTTATATCGAGCTGACATGATATTGTGTATGGCAAGATGCCCGAAGGCTAGTACAGGTGCCATACATTTGCAGGCTACACCCCGAATTAAGCTTCATTTGCTATCTAGAACGAGTCGTTCGCCTGGTATCAGAATCCGGCTTCGTTAAAACAAAGGAATTCCAGCAGTACAGTGTTTGATATTTTGGATTTAAAATGCAGACAAAAGTGCTTGTCGTTTTGGGAATTTTGTTATTGTCGTTGAATATTTGTCAAGCGAGGAGGGGAGGAGGAGGAGGACGGTCCGGGGGAGGACGATCCCGCGGAGGGTCAAGAAGTAGCTATGGTCGCGGTCGTTCAGGTTCAAGCAGCTATAAACCAAAAGCCAGTCAATTTGACAAGGGCGGATTCAAGAAATATGGTGAGTCAATTAATTTTGTATCATTCCATAATATAACAACGCAGTTACCTTTGATACTACAGCGAAAATGGCTGCTGGTGTATATGTCGCGAAGAAACTATCTCCAAGCATCAGATTTCGCGGCTATCGAGGTACTGAGTATGCGTACCGATCCAACACTATCTGCCACGACTGCATATCAATAAATGGATCCAATCCTCAGTACGTATATATGCTGTACTGTATAAGTTATAGTTATAGAATATATATATATAGTTATAGTTATAGTTATAGAATAGTTATATTTACAAACGCCGTGATTATAAATCAAAAAATATTTGTTGCAGGTGTGACGACCCTTCGGGAAACTTCACGTCTCAGCTACCCGCTTGCACATCTACTTCGATCAGACCCTACTGCTCGGTATGTAGGAATGTAATAGTAATTTATGTAAAACGGGATAGGATATTCAATTTTGTAGCAGTATATTGTATATTGTATATAGTAAGTAGCAGTATATTGTATATATTTAAAACGAGCCCCTGATGTTTTCTCGTGAGTTGAGTGTCAGTCTATTTGACAGATTGAGTACGGTGTGCTGAATGACAATCAGACGTTTGTCCGGAGATCGTGTAACGAAAGACGCTGCCGGTCATGTTCATCTGATACTCGTGTAGGGTCAGACCAATGCTACACGTTTCAATGCGACTTGTGCAATTGGGACAGGTATGGAATAGCTCTCTGTAGAGCTTGAAAACTCATAGGGTTCCAGATTTTTATCGATGTCCATTCGCGTTTAAATAAACTATATTCTGACATGGTAGATGCAACATTGGCTCTGTGGAAAAGGTCTTCACAAGTTCTTGGAAAGGATGCCTCCCCGACCCGAGTAAAGTGTCAAACTCGTTCGACACCTACAAAACCTGTGGATCTGTCGGTACAATAAAGCCTGCACACATCCTGATATCTCTTGTAGGCCTAATTTTAGCAAAGCTCTTCAATTAGGCTCAGATAAACCTACTTATCTAGTGGAGGGGTTCTGTCATTATATATGCGTTTCTTTTTTTGTCTTTGGTGTCGTTTTCAGTGGGATAACTCGGGTATTAATGACAAATCAAGCAAATACATTCAATAACATTTACCATATTAGTCTTATACCATACGTATGGGCCGAGAGCAAATTTCTGATTGAGGTTGTTATATGCGACGCGTGCAAGTGAAGATAGCCAGTTAGCAAGCCATTTAAAGTTAACATGTTTTTATATAACTGAACGAATGCGTCTTGCTCAGGCCATCGCCGAAACGTGCTAGATGGCTGCCACATAAATCATTTATATATATTAGTCAAATATAGTATAGCGGCAAGCCGCAGGACAGGTCGAATGGATGTCCTAAGGCGTCGAATTTAAGACTTGCCGGATTTGTCAAGTTGAGATCAGAAGTTGAGAAAGAAGAGAAAGCTGTGTGTTTTATTTGCTGTTCAGTAATTGTCGCGCTATGCGTTTCGCTGGATTGCAATAAATCTCTATACTGTACATATACTACGGCAGCTATGATATCGCTTTACTGCTCTAATGTAGATGGGCCCATGCATGCATATCGCACTGCGTATACAAACGTGTTGGCAAATGACCAAGTGGCCTATTCATATAAATCTGTTAGCGATCTTTGAGAAATGTTTAGCTGGTAGATATCCGTGTCCGTGTGTGCATTTGCATCGAAAGAACGACGGCAGCCAAACAACGATCACAGAAGCTCACGATTAAGTCGAATGTTCGCACTAGATTGTATTGGGATAATTGTGATAACATCCATTTTATAGCGACGTAGCAAAATTGGGCGACGATTCAAAGCAGCGTTGGCTATACTAGAAATTGTTGTTTTTGAGCATCCGAAATCACAAGCTTATCTTGATTCTTATGTCAACAGCTTTAAACAAACTGAACAATCCTAGTCCAGTTTCCACTCAAGGTAAGATCTTGAAACTAAGCTTTACTTTTTGGACAAGGACTTGTCAAGACGTGGTGGAGTATTCCCGCGTTGTAGCCTATATAGTACCAAACGGAATCAGGGAAATTCAGGATGGTTTCAAATTTTATAGGCCATCGTCTTTCTGGATATAGAATAGCCTTATTAATCTGTTGACGAATTCCAAACATTCAATTCGCCAAAATAGGCAACGCTGCTGTCGCCCTCGATTCATCATATAGCCTACATCTTTGTTATATAGAATGAGCTTCACGGATGCTTATAAGCATAGCTGGGAATCACAATAATACCAAGTTTTCGAAAGAATCGTGCATAGAGAACTTTAGTAACTGTACCGAGGGATGTGTAAGTTCCGTAGAGATTTGATGCATTTGCTGACGGCAAGGCGGTTCAAATTTGTCTGCATCATTATCGCTGTTTCTGTTACGACTTACATATCGTATAAACTGACAACGACGCAAGACTTGAAATCTGATGTCATAGAGATTCCAAGTCAGCGAATTGAAACTAGACAGCTAAAGACTGTTTACAATAGCAGAAATGAACGGCGAATGGAGTTCGTTAGAGTCGCAAATCAAAGTCTTCAAACATCACTAAAGAGACGATTGCCTGATGTAGTTGGCATCGGGGTGGAGAAATGCGGCACTGGAGCAATGATTCGTTTCCTTGCTCAACATCCACTGGTAGAAATCCCAGATGCACTAGAAACATACTTCTTTTCTGATAAAATTTTCCGCGATTATCGATATTATAAATCATTGATGCCACTAGCGTACGACCATCAATTAATCGCAGAAAAATCGCCCTCTTATTTCGACGTTCCAGGCGTTGTAGAAAGAGTCAAGCAAGGCATACCAAAAGCGAAGTTTATCCTGTCTCTATGCGATCCCACGAACAGAGCTTTTTCAGAATTTGTGCATTTAAACGAACGACTCCTGAATGTGACGAATGCTGGGTCCACAATTGCCGACGAATTTCATCAAAGGGTTGTTACGTTTCTACAATTGTTCTCAAGCTCAAACCAGAGCCTGGATGAAAGGTGTACAATCGCTGAAGATACTTGCAGAGGCTCTCACAGGCGAGACCCTAACTGCATATTTGCAAGGGGCATATATTATCCTCACGTATCGGAGTGGCAGAACTCTTTTAATGAGTCGCAGCTTCTTATTGTAGACGGAGAAAAATGGATAACAAACCCTGGAGAGCTGGTGGAAAAAGAGATAGAGTTTTTAAGTCTTCCTAAGCTGATAACTCGCGAGGATTTCATGAAAAATCCTCAAAATGGATTATACTGTCTGAATAAATGGTGGCATCAAATTTTCCATAAACGTCTTAAGACTACGGGAGAAAGAGACATCCGCTTGAAAAACGGGAATGTGTTGTTTTGTTTAGGTCGTGGTAAGGGAAGGACGAGGACTGGATCTTTATACATGCATGACAAAACTCGGAGGCTCCTTCGCAACTTTTATTTCCCTTACAATAAAAGACTTTATGAAATGCTTGGCCATTTATTCGACTGGTGACTGGGCCATCTCAGTGACGAAAGTGCTAGGTGACGACGTCACTGTCACGGATCGGTGATTGAAAGAGCACAAAGAAAAGACAACATCCATCACCAACAGTTTCGTTATAGTGTCTTCACAAGACCGCCTTATGTTCAATATGTTACCAATTATTTATTATACTGATATTATAGATCTTGTAAGTTAACAATTTTGGCTGTATATATTGGTGCTGATTGCTGTAATGATGTAATTTACTACTTTTGGCGTTGAGTTCGAATGTTGATGCTCACCAATGACTATGAGTTACAGTTATTTACCCGATCCAAACGCATCCAGAGCTTGTAACGTCACATATTTTCGGTTCCTTTAGCCTATTCATCGATGTAATGTAGCCGCGGGGCACGCTGGCTCGATCGGTACACAAACGCGCTCTTACTGTTGTGCTGCAGCTAAACGTTAGAGAACACTCTTTACTCGTTGCCTCCACCTTGCGGGAAGTCTTGTAATCTAGTAGCTATACGATTCTTTTGTACTGTGAATAGTAGGCCTACCGTTGATACCAGATTTGAACAATACCAAAATTCTGATTCTTACCATTTATACCCGGCGTTGAGTCATGGCCGGGGCTTGGCGAATTTACCACAGTAGCAGGGACATACTGTAACCGGTAGCAGAACTTGGATTATCTCGTTTAGCTTATTCAAGTATATAGGCCTCCTAGGGATCGGTAACACTACGGTTGGTTTAACAGTACGCCTACATCGAGGTCGAACTTAAGCCATAAATGCGGCGACTTTGGGGTAGGCTACATAGATACACTCCTATTGCGTGACATTTACACTTTTGAAATTGCCAAGATCATGCATAGATTTCATACAGGCTCCCTTTCACCGTCTCTGAGTAGGCCCACTCTCTTTAGCCACACGGCAGATTTGCACTCCTTTATGGTACGAGATCTGCTACCTCAAGCAAACTATTTTGATTTTTAATACGATAGGTCTGCGGAATCACGCAATTTTCAAGCCACAAGCAATCGCGCGATCCCGTCTTTAAGCAACTATCACTAAATCAGATATACTCAAACACAGAATACCGATAATAAGCAGGAAAGGCGCGCGGTCGTCGAACAGAAAGCAGTGCACTTATGAAATTTCTCATATTGTGATTGGAATCGACATGTGAAGATCCTCAGAAAGGTTACGGAGTGTATTGAAATCCATCGAGGAAGCGCGAGGGTTGTGGTATTAGGCTATGTACAATCATCAATACACGGTGGTCTGAAATCTCGGAGTTTATGAATAAACACATTTGTATTTTCCACGACTATATGTAAGAGTGCCGAAGTATGCCCAACACGTTGCCAAAGCTGCAATACTCCATAGGCTACACAATATTTTATTTGAATTTGGCCATTCGCGATAGAAATCAGCATCTCACAACTGTATCTAATACTGATCCTTGTAAAGAAAAAACTGCTTATTCATTTAAACTTAGAGATCGAAAGAATGATTCACGAGCGCCGATTTCCACACTCATCAGGAATATGACAGTAACATTCCTCGGTTGCGTGCGTGCCTACGTTACGGTCAGCCAGTGAGCTTTGAATCATTATTCTGTTTACCCGTTGGCTTGGGTGGACATCAGTCAAAGGTCATATGACATTAGCAAAGCTGGTGGAGAGATTTCGAATATACCCAACAATATTGCACCTCACTCAAAGATTTTTATAGCTGCGGGGTATGTCGTTTCACCGTCGCATGCTCTCTACAACAATTATCAGCTATAATGATTTGAATCATTATTTCACTGTAGGCTACGTCACTCTCTAACCATAATTAAGAACCCGGTTCTTGGTGATTAGGGTCCATTCTAATCTAATCAGTTGAAAATGCCAATGAAACAACGACAATAGTCTCCAGTCCCATCAAAACATATATGAAGATATCATCAGAGCGACACTATAATGAAATCACGTTTCTCTTATGAAGTGCTGTAAGTTGTGCTATGGCAATTCTCATGACACGCACGCTATTCCTATATATGTTGTTGTAGGGATACATCGAAACTCGTTTATACGTTCCATATAGATGTAGCCAATGACAATAGCCTACTTGTTTCTGAGCATCCGATATCGCAAACGTGCCTTGATTATCAACAATGTAACATATATCATATGAGACTGCTCCGCGTCGTGATAGGATCTGCACAGTGCACAGTATAGCAACCAAATATACATTCTTAAGGCAGGAATAAGAGGACAGAAATGCTAGGCTACGAATCAAGAATTTTGGATGTCAGAGTTTAATTATGTTATATATCGCAACTCGACCTTACAGAGCCCCTGCACAATTAAACCAATGTGTGCTGTAAGAAGAATTTAAGCCTATAGGCCCATAGCCTACTGGAGCAATTCTGTGCAAATATCCAAGGGGGAAACCATGAATGTACGCCTATTGAAAACAAGACAGTTCAAACTTGCCTGCATCATGACGGCCGTTACTGTTGCGATATATTTACTGTATGAAATGTCAACTAGACATGACTCTGGTGTCTTCGTAATGGAAAGTCAACAAACAGACACTACGCCGCAAACTAGTAGGCCTACTTCCACGAGCAGAAATGAACGACGATTGGAGTGGGTTAGAGTCGTAAGCCAACGTCTCCAAACACCCCCAAAGAGACGGCTGCCAGATATAGTTGGAATCGGGGTGAAGAAATGCGGCACTGGAGCCATGATCCGTTTCCTTGCTCAACATCCACTTGTAGCAATCTCAGATTCGATAGAAACTCATTTTTTTTCATCGAAGTATCGAAAAGGTCTTCAATACTACAAATCTTTGATGCCGCCAGCTCAAAACCATCAATTAATCGCAGAGAAGACTCCTGGTTATCTCTACACTGCAGGTGTTTTGGATAAGATAAAGACGGACATACCGAAAGCGAAGTTTATCCTGTCTCTATGCGATCCGACAAACAGAGCTTTTTCAGACTTTGTGCAAACGGATCAACCTCTCTTGAAAGGGATGAATGATACAGCAATTGCTGACGAATTTCATCAACGAGTTGTTAAGTTTCTAGATCTGTTCTCCAACTCCACAACAACCTTCGATGAAAATCGAGCTGTCGCCGAAGAGGCATGCAGAAAGCAAAGCCGTCACTGTTATTTTTCAAAAGGCTTATATTATCATCGTGTATCAGAATGGCGGGACGCATTCAACAAGTCTCAGCTTCTTATCTTAAACGGGAAAAAATGGATAACAAATCCCGGAGAGCTGGTGGAAAGAGAGATAAACTTTTTGAATCTGCCTCAGCTGATCAATCGCGAGGATTTCGTAAAAAATCCTCGAAATGGGTTTTTCTGTATTGACAGGTGGTGGCATAAACTTTTTCAAAGACGTCTTAAGACTACGGGAGAAACTGAGGTCCGCTTACAAAACGGCACTGTGTTATTTTGTTTAGGTCGTCATAAGGGTAGGACAAGGAATGGAGATCTTTCTATGCATGATAAAACGCGTAGACTCCTTAACGATTTTTATTTTCCTTACAACCAAAAATTGTATAAAATGCTTGGCCGTTCATTTAATTGGTGAACAAGCCGTTGCTTTCTTGCAGGTCTGTCGCTGTCATTTTTAAAGTAGGCCTATAGTAGAGGCCATGGTCCACCCGTTAAGTGAATCCAGTTTTTTTTATTAGGAATTTATGGGTTTAAACTACTAAGGTCATATGCGCCAGGTCAATGCTTACGGTTGTACGTCTCAATACTTCCGGTTTATAGCGTGGATCACTATTACGACCGCGACTCTCCGCACTCCCCCGATTCCGACTGCCAGGCAGAGTCGGAAAGGATACCAATTTTAAAGTCTTCCGATTTGACGCGGCTGGGAATGGAACGCGGAACCTCCCGATCATAGGGCGGACAGTGCAAACCACTTGACATGCTTTCTACATCGCTATATTGGTCCTTGATTAATTTGCTAAGCCTTGCCGAATCGTAATAAAACACGGCCGACGAAAATTCAATTTTGGGCAAGCGGTCATCAATGACTGTTGATTGAACTAGGTTGATCCGATCTGGTCCAAGATGACCAAGAATCTCAAACAATCCCGCCCCAAATCGCAGCTTTAGGTCATTCTTCAGGAAATCCCGCTACTCACCAGCATCACACCAACGACGTTCGTGAAGCCTGCGCTAAACTGCTTACGCTCAATACCAGTTCACAACGACGATGGTTCATTCATATATTTCAAACGGTCATGGCGTTTGGTGCAGTCAAATTGACACGCTATACAAATTTTCTATCAGATCGTTGAATGGAAAGTGTTTCATGATGAGCTAACAAGACTTTGTCAATCCATGTTTGTACTGCTAGATTATCGATATCAAAATCATAGGTTTCGCTTTTTCGCGCCTATATAGATTTGCAGACTGTTACAGCACGCGCAGCCGTTTGTGTTCAGTTGCTTCAAGACACAGCAAGTCTGCAAAGCTCATGTTCTTAGTGCTGCTGCTTCTTCTTCTCATCCTCGTTAACCTCTTCGGACGATGACGATGAAGTGTCGCTGCTTTCGCTGCTTCCACCGCTTTGATCTCGATCGGCGGCCATCTTTTTGTAAGCCATTTCGAATAGTTTCAGACTTTTCTGTTGCAAACTTGAGAATGCTTCACGGATGGTGTCGACGGATTCGTTGTCTTTGTTGGCGAGCACATCTCTCAGCTAAACAATATTGAGCAAGATGACGATTTCCTAAGCAAGTTAGCTAGATAGGCATACAACTCATCCTTGACTACTCAGTACGCAAGCGTTTTCGAGGTTCCAACAATATTTAATAGATACTCAACGCCACTCAGCGTTTGTTGAGAGGAGCGCAAGATTTTTTGCCTGGAAGCACAAACTTTCCGAGCGCTGCTACTCTCATGACTTGCTAATGGTTGAAAGATTTCAATTGAGTTGATAACCAACAGGATTCAGCTTAGTGCCATCATTCGCTATAGCCTATGGAGATGTATAAGATGCAAACAAACGTTTGAGTTTTCTTACCTTTTGGATTTCATCCTTGATGGAGTCAACTTCATCTGCAGGGAGCTGGTCTTTAAACTCCTCCATTTTGGTCTCAGTATCGTGAATGACGTTCTCAGCTTGATTGACAATCTCCACGGTTTCCTATTGTGTGTAAAAACAATTTCAATGATGAGAAACATACAAAAGCTAAAACCAATGATACAACCTTTCGCTTCTTGTCTTCTTCTGCGTACTGTTCTGCTTGATTGATCATGTTCTCAATATCATCTTTGCTCAGACCGCCAGATGATTGGATAACAACTGAAATGGCATTCAGAGATGTGACTTCAATTAAAAATGAAAAGACTCCCTTCCCTAGTAGACTGTGTGGTTGAGAATTCTGTAGCAATGTTCTGGTGTCACAAACAAACAAAGTAGTCTATAAACCGTACTCACTCTGCTGTTCACGTCCGGTGCCTTTATCTTTAGCGGAGACATTGACGATACCGTTGGCATCAATATCGAAGGTGACTTCAACCTGAGGAACACCTCGTGGAGCAGGAGGAATTCCAACAAGTTGAAATTGGCCTGTAACAGTTAACGAATGGTAGATTCAAACACCAGTGTACAGAGCGCCAATGGTGACATAGCAACATGGAAAAGTTACTTGCCAAGCATTTTGTTATCCGAAGCCATTTCACGTTCTCCTTGATGTACCTTGATTTCAACTTGCGTCTGTCCATCAGCAGCCGTACTGAACACCTGCTCAAACAACAAAATACCGTTTAACAACATGCCATAATTTGCGATACAAGTATTCAACATCATACCTGGCTCTTCTTAGTAGGGATTGTAGTGTTTCGTTGGATGAGTTTAGTGAAAACTCCACCCAGAGTCTCAATACCAAGTGACAGTGGTGTGACATCGAGCAGCAGCACATCAGTGACATTTCCAGCAAGCACACCACCCTGTAAAAACGCAACAGACGCTGTACCATTCAGCCAGGATTTGCAAAACCCTCACAACCATAATAAGAGGCGGTCGTTTTCAGAGAAGCGGATGATTGGTTTTAACATTAGCAAATCAGAATGAATCTTGGCACATACCTGTATAGCAGCACCCATTGCAACTGCTTCATCAGGATTGACTGACTTACTAGCAGCTCTACCAAATATTTCTTGAACAGTCTGTTGAACTTTTGGCATTCTTGTCATACCTCCGACAAGGATAATGTCTTTAATATCGCTCTTACTGACATCAGCATCCTTGAGGAAAATGCAGTGTTCTCATTTACAAAATTTGAGAATACCATAGCAATTTTAAATCTCCTTCAACCTGGATAGCTTTTTCGCACGGTTTCACTGTTCGCTTGATGAGTTCGCTCACGAGATTTTCAAATTGTGCACGAGTCATCTTCAAGTTCATATGTTTGGGTCCGCTTGCGTCCATCGTCAAGTAAGGCAAGTTGATGTCAGTCTACAAAGTGACCAAGTAATAATGCAAGAAAATCCCATGTAGCTACAAAACAGTCGAGTGTAATCGATTCTCAAGTTCAGAATACCTGTAGTGCAGATGAAAGTTCCATTTTGGCCTTTTCTGCAGATTCTTTCACTCTCTGTATCGCCATCGGATCTTTTGTCAGATCAATACCTTGTTCCTTCCTGAATGTTTTTACGAGATGCTACAAAAGGACGGTACTAATTTAGAAACAACGTAACACCGCATGCCTCTTTAGATCATAACCCAACTTCAGTTATATTAATAATCTCGGCTGGTGTCCTCAGTAAATGAGAAAGTTAACGCATTGCTATACAAGTCAACCTTTAAAAAGGTTCCTTTATAGCTCAGTATTAGCATGGCTAATCATCATTGGACAAAGGCCGAGTATGAGCAAAGATGAAAAAAAATGTGACATACGTACATAGCAAATCAACATTTTACAGAATGAGCATAATACCTGAACGAGGGTGTTGTCAAAATCTTCGCCACCAAGCATAGTGTCACCGTTTGTAGATTTGACTTCAAACACACCCTTCTGAATTTCAAGTACAGATATGTCAAAGGTTCCACCACCAAGATCATAAACTGCAATTCTAAAAGAAAAACAATTACATGAATCCCCTCATTAAATTATTCCAGAATCTGCACTTGCACTTACATTTTGTCTTCAGTCTTATCGAGACCGTATGCCAAAGCAGCAGCAGTGGGTTCATTGATTACACGCAAAACATTCAATCCAGAAATCTGACCGGCGTCTTTTGTTGCCTAACAGATAGGAAGCACAATCTCATAATTCGGGCTAAAGGGGACTATGAAAACAGAAACACGAGAGGAAATTATGGATGAGTTCTAGTTTTGTGACGTCACAAAATTGCCAATCCGCAAAGACCAATACTTCTGGGTCAATGCCTAACCTACTTAGCCATGACCATATTTTTGACCTGGACACCTACGTTTAGACCATACACCGTTCAGTGTTTAAAGCGTGCTGCATTTATCCAAAATGGGTCAAAACACTCAAAAGAACTTAAAAGAACCATATAAAAAAGATACGCCACACTGAACACATAATTATTTTGATGTGACAACATCAACACACCTGTCTTTGTGAATCGTTGAAGTAAGCAGGAACGGTAATCACAGCATTTTTCACAGGAGTGTTGAGATAATTTTCCGCTGTCTCCTTCATTTTCATCAGAACGAAAGCTCCAATTTGAGACGGAGAATACCTTTTACCATCCGTCCCTTCAACCCATGCATCTCCATTATTTGCGCGTACAATTTTGAAAGGACTCGTCTTTCTGCATTAGAGAGAACAATGTAACGCATTGGCAGAGATAATACACAACACACTAGGCCTCACAATTCTTTTTGAATAAGTGGGTCGTCGAATCGGCGGCCTATCAAGCGTTTTGTGGCGTAGAATGTGTTTCCGGGATTCGTTACGGCTTGTCTTCTAGCTGGTGTTCCTACTAGTCTTTCACCATCACCAGTGAATGCAACGGCAGACGGTGTCGTCCTGGAACCTGCAATACATTTCATTGCACATCTGTATAGTCAAATGTCACATCTAACTATGGATTCCCATAATCATTGAAAGTATGCAACAGCGGCTGCAGCCGTATTATAATTTCTAACCAAGATAAGGATAGGGATGACTATTTTAAAGAGAAGAGCGCTACTCTCCTTCAGCATCTAGGGTCAACTAATCAAGGGCAAAATTTGAAGGCTAGAGACATTCGTACTGTAGTGGCGATTCTTCCCTTTCATCAGAGATATCAGAGTTCTGAGGCATATACTTAATTCAAAGTTAAAACTTTAGAGTAAAACACCACCTTCTGCATTTTCCAGTACTTTTGCCTGTTTCCCTTCCATAACAGCAACGCAGGAATTCGTCGTACCCAAATCGATACCAAACACTGCTCCACGAACTGCTTCAGACCTGCAGAAAAAAATGAAAATAAACAAAAAATTAACTCAAGACTTCTAATTGCAAACCATTGCTTCAATAAACTTACGCATGTCTTTTCCCAGTTAAGCTATGACTTTTGCAAGCTTCTAATATTGAAACCTGGAAATTCACAAATTATTTATCAGTAATTCCTGCTAACCATCTGGAGGTCCTATGTGTAACATGGGTAAGAGTATACAGGAGGCACCCACTTCTATCAGTGGGGACTAGGGGTCGTGTGTTACCAAATGTCAGCAAGTGTGCGCTCTCATATCACTATTGTAGAAGAATCATAATAATTGCAGAAGCATGATAGCTATAGACTGATCATTGTGTTAACACAAAAATATGCTTACATTTTGCTTTTTCATGTGCATGTGGCGAGAGGTCGCATGTCGGCAGAAGCTTTGACCCCTGTGACGAAGATAACTTGCTGTTTTGGATAACATGCTTGCTATATATCTAATAAACAACTGGAGTGGAAAGTAACCGAATTAAAAATTGTGAAACTAAGCCAGCACCACGTAAATGCATACTGATTCCACGGGCTATCTCGACAATAAGAGAAAAAAGCTTTTTCAAACGAATGCAAAAGTGAACAAATTGCAAAATAAATGCACGCAAGCCGCAAGCGCGTATTCGAAGTTTCCGAATTTCCGTCAAGGACATCGACGAGGAGAAACCACTGCGAGCACGTCGGTAGCGACATACGGGTCAACGGATTGCGCAACTATGGCGCAGCGAACAACGCCGCACATGCTTCGCGAAAAGTCTGAAGTCATGACTTTTGTTTCTCGCTAGGGGCGCCATGACGCGAATATGTGATCAGAAAATGTATCAGTTTTCCGCAATGAGATGAAAGGAAACGACACCTATTTCGGATTCTTTTGTATTTGTCTTACTTCCTCTCACATCTCACAAACATTTACCACCTTGGATGACGTAAAATACCATCCTATCGTCATGAATCCTATCATAGTCTTTACCAGCAAATACTGTAGCAGCATAGAATGTAATGTAATGTAATCATTACATTCTATGGTAGCAGGCTGGCATATGGTCTAAGATTTAGGAAGCATGCAGACCAAGAAATTTGTCGAGGTGGAAACATAGGATCTGGGTGAGTTTGGATAGAACGAGAGTTAATAAAAAACGTAGGATAAAACCACTCAAACAGAAACAACAGATACACCCAGCCAGCGCAGCAGCGAAATGAGGTCGCAAGGTGGCAATGCTGTGTGCAAAAGTCGCTTCCCACTTTCGTGCAAAATTTCCACTCCGAGCAGCAAAGAGCAGCACAGCGGGAAGCTGAAACTATAGATATCTATGTTACAGACATTCGTTGCTTTATAGAGTACCACATGTATTGGTAAAAACTGTGAATTATTTTATAGGTATTCATATAGCTCTGTATACTGTATATATATATAGGGATAGGCATTGAAATGTCTCATGTAAAGAGGCAAAAGTTTTGGAAGCCTGGGGAAGCAAACCCAAGACAACAGCAAGTTTTGCAAGAGAGACAACTTGACAACACAGTTGATAGCAGCGTTGTGTATAACATTGAAGAGGCTGATGTCTCACTTGAAAACCAAAGGCAGAGGCTGCCTATATTCAATTACAGAAACCATATCCTATTCTTATTGGAGAATCATAGAAGCCTCATCATAGTTGGAGAAACTGGGTGTGGCAAGAGTACGCAGATACCTCAATATCTTTTGGACGCTGGATGGATCACTACGAACAATCAGAAGATGGCGATAACTCAACCGAGACGAGTTGCTGCCGTTTCTCTTGCTTCCAGAGTAGCAGATGAGAGGCGTAGACCTCTAGGCAGTGATGTTGGATATGCTATTCGATTTGATGAATGTTGTGATGAGAAAGTTACTCTTGTTAAATATATAACAGATGGCGTCTTGTTAAGGGAAATGATGACAGATCCTTTGTTGAAACAATATTCTGTGATTATGGTAGATGAAGCTCATGAACGCAGCTTAAATACTGACATGTGCATTGGATTGTTGAAGAAAATACAAAAACATCGGCCAGATTTGCGTCTCATCATTGCCTCTGCAACAATAGATGCTGAAAAGTTTCATAAATTTTTCAACATAGTCGATGAACAAGGAAACGATACGTGTGCAATTTTGTCCGTAGAGGGCAGAGTTTACCCTGTTGAAATTTTCTACAGTAAAAACCCAGTCCCCGATTATGTTACTGCTACCGTCAAAACAATCATGGATATTCACACGTCACCCAAAGAGGGCGATATACTCGCATTTTTAACTGGTCAAGAGGAAGTGGATAGAGCTGTGTCGCTTGTACAAGAACAGGCTCGATCTGCTGCTAAAGGTGGAACAAAAAAGTATTTGCTCGCTCTTCCAATGTACAGCACTCTTCCCATTCATGAACAACAAAGAATATTTGAAAGGACATCGAGGAAGTGTAGAAAAGTTGTTATAGCAACAAATATTGCAGAAACCTCTATTACCATCAACGGTGTTGTTTTTGTCATAGACTGTGGATTTGTAAAGATGCGTGGATATAATCCTAGGACTGGCATTGAGTCGTTGCTAGTGTGTCCAACATCTAAAGCCTCATCATTGCAACGTGCTGGACGAGCTGGTAGAAACAGGTTAGTCTTAGTAAAATTCATTGACTTGGAAATTTATAACATCTATATAAATATGTATATACAGTAAGCCTACTACTTACTAAATTAATTTTTACCAGTCAGTAGACCAATGAATGAGTTGCTAAACCTGACCAACTAGTATTTTTGGCTGCCCAGTTGCCTATGAAGAAACGCTCAGCTCAGCACATGAAATCTTATAGCCTACTTGACAGTGCTCACATCTTATTTGATATGTCAATTGAAACCCACTCCATGACCAAGCGAGGACACCCCAAGCCATCTCTCTGCCGTACAGTATTACAAGAGACTTCTGCTACTCTTCATCTTTACCTCGGACTAGGGCCACAAAGCCATTGGTCAATGCTGAGTTGTTATGGACTTTGTTATTAAATGATGGGTGCCTGAATCATCAGGTCAGGGTGGCTATATATTTTGAATGTTGGAATAAGTCATACTTGTCTAGAACTGTATGGTACCCAGGTAGGCTATAGCCTATCAAAATATCAGACCTTGTCATTGTTCTTGTCACATCACCATATTATCTTTGTTCAGTCTGTAGCATGCACACGATGGCACTCAACTCCAAACCTAGACTATAACGTCTCATCTTTCACTGCTCTTCCTATGCGAATACCAGCAAATTCTAATGGAATTTATATTCAGATTTGGCGAAGCATACCGCCTCTACACCGAAGAATCGTATGAAAAATTGCCCAATACCACTGTTCCGGAGATGCAGCGCAGCAATTTAATCCCTGTGATATTACAGTTGAAATCGCTTGGCGTGGAAAATGTTGTGAGATTCGATTTTCTCTCCCCACCTCCTGCACAGTGTATGGCAAATGGATTAGAAACTTTATATGCACTTGGAGCCATCGATGAATTGGGAAATCTGGTGCAACCACTTGGATTTCAAATGTCAGAATTTCCGTTAAATCCACTGTTTGCCAAAATCATATTGAATTCAGAAAAGTTTAGTTGTTCAGAAGAAATTATATCCATCATATCAATGCTACAAGTCAATACAGTATTTTCCATGTCTGCAAGGACAAAAGCCCAGTCCATGAAACAGCATCGCAAGTTTGCTGTTTATGAGGGTGACCACATTACATTATTAAATGTATACAATGCATTCGTTACAAGAGGCAATCAGACAAAACGGTGGTCTAATGGGTACTGTCTGAACTATGATAGATTAAAACGAGCCTGTCAATTGCGAAAGCAACTAGAAAAATATCTGAATCGATTTAACATAAAATTAGTCTCTTGTGGTAGAGACACTGAGAAAATTTTAAGATGTATTACTTCTGGTTTTTTCGCTAACGTAGCAAAGTTACAAATGGATGGTACATATTCCTCATTGAAGGGTAATAATACCTTGCAGATACATCCGACGTCTGTGTTAGCAACAGAAAAACCTCCAAAATATGTGATATTTAATGAAATTTTGCAGACAACCAATTATTATATGCGTGATTTGTCTGTGATTAATCCAGACTGGTTGTGTGAGCTTGCGCCTCATTATTATGAATCAGGAACTGAGAGATCGCTCGAAGCTCGACGTATGGGTCCTTTCAAGTTTTAAAGTTAATTTTACAGTTTTTCCATGCTCTTTCCTGTTGCATGCGCTATTACGGTCACAGTATTTTATAATGTACATGCATTATATATAAACATAACATGTTTGGTTAATCTTTTGAAGTAACTTTTCCTGTTGCCACGTGTCACTCATCATGGAAAAGCCAGTAAATACCTGGTGAATTAAGACCCTGAATCCGAAGGTTGTCAGCACAGAAATTTTGACGAGCTGCAAAACAACTAGAACGCATAGACGTACTCATACCTCTCACGTCTAATCATTGACCAATAATTTTGTTCCTGATCTTTCCCATTTGTTTTTGCTATCACCAGGCATAACTAATTCGATGAAATTTCGTAAGTGAGCGCATGCATTTGCATGGCGAACGAAGATCTGTTTGAAAAAGTATGTATTTTAAAATGCGCAAACGATATAGAATGGGAGTTGCCTCTGATCGAACTTTGTTCTGTGAAGCATCATTTGAAAGATGCCAAAGTGGAGGAATTGAAAAATGCGTTGAACAACCTCAAGGGATCTTTAAACGATTTTGAAATTGGAATTTGGCATAAGCACACAACATACTGTAACCCGGCAGCACTTGTGAACAAGCAGATACGTCAATATTTTCATCCAGAATTATGCACCCAAGCATGGTGCAAGTTTCACGAAATATTGTGCTTCGATCAAGTGTTACCAGAATTTGCATTGTCTTCCAAGTCAGTATGTGCTGTTCATCTCTGCGAAGCACCAGGAGCATTTATTTGTAGTCTTAATCACTACTTGAAATCACACCATAGAAATGTCAAATACAGCTGGCTGGCATGTACGTTGAATCCTTACTATGAAGGAAATGATGCTGACTCATGCGTCGCGGATGATCGGTTGATTTTTCGTACCTTGGATCAGTGGTGCTTCGGACCTGACAACACAGGGAATATATTTTCCAAGTCATTGTTGGAAGATGTTTGCAAGAAGGCAACAGCCTTTGACACAGTATGCCTTGTGACAGCGGACGGGTCCTTTAATTGTCAGAAAAACCCAGCAGAGCAAGAACTGGACACATCAAAATTGAAATTTACAGAAATGCTTTATGCTCTGAGCATTCTAGACATGGGTGGATCATTTGTATTGAAGATTTTCACAGCACTGGAGTATACGTCAATTCAGTTGCTGTATGTATTGTGTTGTACCTTCGATACTGTAAGAATCAGAAAGCCTGCAACAAGTAAGCCTGGAAATTCCGAATTGTATGTGGTCGCAAAGGGTTATAAAAAACTAGACTCTAGACATCCACTGTTGATCGAACTGAGGCGGTTATGTGTCGAAGAAAGTGGACCTGTCCGACTTGGTAAGTATAGTTCATGTGGTAGGCCTACGTTTCGTAATGTTAACCAACACCAATAACACCTTCTATAACATTTCATTCCATTATGTAAGCGTTGTATTCAAAAATAAAAGGCTAGTACTACATCATAATGCACAGGCTTGGACGAGCGACCCTGGTGACAAAGCTAAGACAACAACCTCTCATTGTTTCATCCTGATTCCTCCTACAGAATTGTTCGGCACCAATACATTACCAAGCGATTTTGTGACAAAATACAAGAGCTGCGTGGAAAAATTTGTGCAATACCAAATGGATACAATACAGCACAATATTCAAAGATATGGACAGAAACATTCATCAGAACTTGATGAAGTGGATTTATGAGTGATTTATCCATGGACTGGGCGCACTAAAATCAACTGTTACTTCTATTGTAGGTACACCAGACTGTTGCTGCAATTGCCATTGAACAGATGGGATTGAAGAATATACCAGGAAATCAATGTATTATTAAAAGTGGAATATTGAGGAAGCCCCTCACTTCCAACATTGACCTACGACCGAAGATGTCAGGAACATTCATGGAAAGGAAGCTACTTGTGGTGAGTACATTACCATGTACCAACTGCCTTTTTCATTGACATCTAGGTGTATCTCTTTAAGAAAACAGAGAATATGTCCGCCCCGCGGCAAGATGACCTAACATGGATTACATGGAAGCCAGCTGAATTCAAATACAATGTGGAATTGACTTTCGGAAAACCCTTGCATAACGTCAGAACGTCACTTTTTTGTGAAACCGACAAATTGGTGGCAATGAACCATTCTGAAGGTATCAACTTCAGCGGTGACCGCTATGTTGAAACAACTGAAAAATGTACGACAGTCAAATGCTTGAAGGAGATGGTTTTGTCTGGAAATGGCCAGGTTTTCGAAGCTGAAATTTCGGTTGATGAGAGAACATGTGTAGTAGAAGTTCTGCGTCAAGCTGGCCATGAATTTCTTCACAGTACACCATTGAAGCTTTCTTCACAAGTCACACTTTCGGCGGGTTCGCTGCTTCTTGCAAGTTTATTGAAGTCTACATCTGAGTCAACCGTTATTCAGGAGGTTTTGTGCTTTGAAGATTTTCTGAAGCTGGTGATTTATGCTTTGAGGAATAGTCGTCCTGGAGCTAACTTGGTTGTTGTATTACCAAGGTATTGTGCATATGCGACTATGCTGATCACTTCGAATCAAATTCTGTTGTATACTGTACTTTTGTACTTCTAGTGCACTAACAAGACTCACCGCCGGTTTGCTCTTCATCCTCCAGAGTGTGTATACTAGCCATACTCTTACCACTGTGAACAATTATTATTTTCCTGGTTTGGTGATTTTCTTCAGGAATTTCACCGAAGGCGGAAGGTTTGTTCTTGTGGGTTTTCCAACTACATCGCTCAACTTCAACAGATTTTCTGATTTTAGGTATATTACATTGCTTGAGATGGCATTACACCAAGCCTCCGAGTTGCCTGACGATCAGAGTCTTTTGGGAATCTTGTCAGTTTTTGCTTTGCTACAGGTTGGCCTAGTAGATTATTATCAATATCAAAATGTCCATTCCTGCTGAATATTCCACAAACCTTGAAGTAGAGTAGGATGGTATCGTGTTTATATTTCCGTCATTCCTTATTCGGTTGTATGTTCCCTGGTCCAACCAGCAGAATCTAGTGAGACAGGTTCTAATCCCTCTACCAGGCTAGATGCCCATAAGCCTAGCCTAATGACTTCTGCCTTTAGGATGAAAGATACGTAAAGTTGTTGAAGAAACACAACCATGCAATCATCAGTGCTCACCTGAGGAGGCGTGAAGATGGCACTACAAAATAGGCAGTAGGCATTAACTACACATACAATCACAGCCGCAGTAGCCTATGCTATATGAATCACTTCTTCTTTGTCATCGTGCCATTATTCAGTGTTAATAGGATTCCATGTTTCTTTCGAAATCGCCCTGTCAACTTTCCATTCATATTTGGTTGAAATACATTTTGCGCTTGTTCCCAGTATATTGCATTGACTACAGAGACTGAACTTATGGCCGCATTGCTGGAATTGGAATGCACGCAAAAGGCTCAGGATTGTGGACGTGGCATATACCTTACTCTGACAGGTTCCAGATCAATACAATAGGTGTTGGGCGTCTGCGCTGCGAACCCCTGTTATGGGGTGGTGCTCCGATTAACGCATTCCAATGTACAATTTGTTGGGAGCCGGTGCATAGCTTGGGGAAGGAAGAAATTGGATCAAGGACTTCTACTGGACTTGCCTCATCGCCCCTGTCGCCGTCTGTTACGTATTTTCTCCAAGACAGTACCAGTCGAGTAAATGTGGCCTTAAATTCTCAATAAACCAAGGCTGGACGGTAAATCTGTGGTGATCCTCTTTACAATATCTTCAGATGCGGAGGAGACAGGTCCTGTCCAAGCCTCTGTGATCCTTCTCAACCTTTGACCCCCAGTAGGCAGTTCTGTCAGCTAATCTAAGGTCAGCTCGTTTGCTCCGCGAAGAAATGCAGCTGCTTTGCAGATATCGGTATCGATATGCGAAATACAGACCCGATCACTCGGACATGCTGGATGCACTGTGTTTCAGCATTGAAAGTACTTTCTATGACTTCTGACAGACTGATTAGCAATAGATTTTAGGTAGTGTCCACTCGTCAGATGCAGAAATCCCATTGTGTGCCTACGCGAGCAGGGCAACATGAAACATGCGTTCTTCGCTTGTGGTATAGACTGTGCATCCCATAGTTTTTTTGTGAAATATTATGAAAATCAATTAAAATGCAGTATATAGACCTTTGAACCTTATTTGATGGAAATATTGGACCCCTTTTGTGTCTTGTTGCAGCATAAAAGATGGAAGCAGTAAACGCTTTTCTCAATTCTGGTCGTTCCCATGACCAGCTCACTCTTATCAAGGCCATACGCAATGGTATCGTGTACGGATGCAAAATTCGGTTTCCTCATGCTCTTGTCATGACTCTGCTGTGGCGACGTGGCTCCTTCCAAAGCATGGCCAGGATTATATTACGTGCAACTTATCAGCACGCCAAGAATCTTGGACAGTTTGCATTCCTTTACAAGTTGTCAAACCTCCTGCTGAGAAAGATGACCACTGGCAAAAAGGAACAGTGGCACGTCTTCTTGTCTGCGTTTATTGTAGGCAAATACGTGTTTGGAGAAAACAATCCAATCAACACCCAGATAAATATGTATCTCCTGTCTCGCATCCTATTTGGACTATGCCGACTTGGTGCGGAGAAGGGATATTTGCCAAGTGGTGACCCTGCAAAAGGTGGAAAAGACCCTTTTCCCTGGTTTGCGGCTGCGATGTGGGGAATTGTGCTGTGGCTGTTCGAATACCACAGGCACACACTTCAACCATCATTGCAATCATCAATGACTTACCTTTACGATGAGAGTGAAAAATGGACTGGCATAAGGGATTTTCTTCTATAATTTCTACAGCGTTCTACCTGACTACATTATTCCACGCAATTGGTGATATTTTGTTGAGCCATATTAATTTAAGTTGGCTATGCACAAAAAATTAGAGAAAATAGTTGAATTGTATTCAATGGGATTCCAATATTTTGGGAACGTGTTGAAGAAGTTCTTTGCCTGATAATACAAAGTGACTTTCCTTCCACTTTTCTTTTAATAATTTCATCACAATCCCAATTTGCTTTCCTTTGGGTACTCCTGCACCCTGAAAATGTTATGGGTGTCAATAGCTGATGCTGCCTACTTTATTCTCACATTGTCTTATTATGATCCCGACAATGTAGATTGGTCAAAGGCACCCGTAAGCACCATTTTTTATTATTAATGAAATGAATTTCAAGGAGCCCATTAACATGCCCCAATAGCACCCCATGATGCGGTAGCGTTGGAAATGCAGCAGCACCACGCGAATTTGGTTGAACTTGGACAATAGACATGGACAACCATTGGAGAGGGGCATTACACATCGGGCAATGCTGAGATATTTTATGGATCGTATCAAGCAACGTTTCACATCCCACCATTGCTGTTGCACAATACAACTAGTTGACGATTAGACCCGATGCCAGAGCGTCTCACAGTGATCTGTTCAAGTCACCATTCCATAAAAAGGGGTGCTTCGAGGCAGGAAATACATGAGCTAAGCCCGATTAAAGAGGCCAGAATTCCGCATGCTGGTATCGGTATCCACCTAATATCCCTATCTATTGTTTCTGTCATTCCATAAGGTGCAATATTGTTTTGTAGTTGTATGCTGCATACCAAAATCATTTTTCCATTCAGGGGAAATTTCGGTATATCCCAATCTTGTAGTTGCATCATTGCTTCGAAATCTCCAATATATTTGAGAACTTCTATGACAAAATTTTTATGGTTGCCATCATGTGCAGGTATCTAAATTTGAAATTTGCTTTGTTATACAAACCATAACTGTGCCTGTGATTGAAATTTTCTGGTTACTAAGTAGTTTTCATGAATAAAATGCATGTTTCCAAAATAAATGAAGTACCGGTATGTAAAATTTTACTGGATTGTCTTTCGTAGTCAGTTGAAGTACCGTAATGTAATTTCTGTTAGTATAGTTATGAGCAGGAAAGTCCGCTTTAGCCTAAAGGCTAAGCCTGTGATCAAACATGTCCACGGTGTTTTGAACTTTCAACTATGCATTGACAGTTTGTAGTACCGGTATGTCCATGATCATGGTTTTACTGTACTTACATCCACTAGAATGTCTTGACAGAACTTTAGCCTGGAACTGAGAGGATCGTCCAATTTAATCACATCCCTGTAGGCAACAATAAAAAGCGCAGTTTTTCTTTCAATCCGTGAAAACTGGACGCGTTCCTCTAATTGTACCACCTGTAAATTGAGCAATGACTTAAAAAGCGACATTTCAATTTCTTTCGGCAATACCCACGTCATGTTCAGTTCTTAGTAATGCACTTGTGTATGTCATGTGGTTGACATTTAGATGTTTAGTCTTGTTATATATTTCCAACAAGCGATCTACTGCATCAATTTCAAGTTCCTGAGGAAAACCTACAAGACAACATGGACACAAATGCATTCACTACAGATATTCCTGAAAGGTTAAAGAGATCCTAAAGCCCAGCGTCTTACGTAATTTTAAATACAGAATGGTGAAATTTGGGAGGCTGTTTTTCTACCCATCTCGTTGATGGTGTTTGGCCTCGTCAGGGATTTATACGTCTACAATTCCATGGGCCTTGTGCAAGACGGGGATGTCTCACCAACACTGGTACCACCTTTTCATAGAGATTACACATCAAATAGGGCCTACATTGTAGCTTGTAAGACGGTCGTCAGTCGTCAAAGATTATGTTTAGGCATGTTACAAAAATGGCAGTTACGCAATTCTGATGACTCGGCTAAAATTGAAGTACCTATGTACTGAAGAATGCCACAGTGATACATCTGGCGCATGATTTTTGCAATGTATTTTCCGGTTAGGATTTTTGACATTTCCATCCATATCCTTGGGCCCGATATGCCCAGAAGACCTTTGCCTTCTTCTGTAATGGCCGTGATGGCATCATTATCAAACTCAGCATCATCGTCAGCAATTCTTCCAAAAAACCTAGGGTACGGTACAAAATGATCTTACAATACGACATGATCATTATGAAGTGATTAAATTTATAGTTACGGTACCGGTACCTAAAGTATCTTAAAATTCGCAAGTAGTCTTCTTTTATTCGTGTTGTAGCATCGCCTACAAATCGCACGCGTTTGTCCTTGAGATCTTCAATGCCGTTAAAGAAATCTATGACATTGCCTTCCATATCTGTACAATCGTAAAAGTTACATTTATACACTAAGTATCACATACAGTATGGTCATCGGGCCCTACATTTTCAATATAAGCTTCTGATGCACAATGGTCACCTCGCAAACCACACAGGCTATTCAGAATCGTTTCAGCTGCCAACAAAAAAATGTTGTCAAACACTGGGTGGCGCTAATTTTGCGATTCGAATAGACTCTGAATATTCAATTATGTGTACTCATCTCTAGTTCATATCGTGCTTACAACTACTCCACAAGGTGAGAAAGATACAAAGACATCTATAAGTTCATTTACCAAGAAAAATAGAATTTATCGTCAAGTCCCTTCTTGAAGCATCTTTATGCCAATCCTTTGTAAATTCAACGACGGCATGTCTTCCATCAGTGATTTTATCGATTCTCAACGTAGTTATTTCAAAATTTTCATCATGAACTCGGCATGTTACTGTTCCATGTGATACCCCACCTTCATTGATCATCCTTATTCCCTCCGATTTAAACAGTGTCTGGAAATAAAAAAATATGGAACCAGCTGGAAGGATGCCAATTTACCAGGCAGATTTTTATATAAAATTGTACGGGCACCCGTAATTGGTGTTTGCTGTTTCTATCGCTATGCAATTGCAATTTCATTCTATCTATCTACTGTTTTTGTGATAATATTTCTGTGCTGGAATTTTGATCTCAACTTTCAGTCTAGACGACTAGATGACTCGACTTTTGTGACTCAGAATCAGTGACTAGGGCACAACACCGACAAGATTTCCTGGACTTGTGTGTAGGCTTCCATTGAATAGCCTATATTGACCAGCAGTACGTGTCCGGAGGAAAAAAGAGACCCGTCTGAGGAGCCTAACCTGCTGACTTAGCCATTCACATATTCAATGCCTCGGTAGTCAAGAAATAGATGTAACTGATATATATATGTTAAGACATTTTATGTAATATTTACTGTCAGCACAAAGTAAACCACATGAAAACCTCGACCTGCCTGAAATGTCTGGCAATCCTATACAAATATTGGTAGCCTACTGGGAGTGTTGGTTCAATATGAGAACACTGTTCATCGTATTCAAAAAAGAATGTGAAGGCGAAAACTAGAGTGGACGGGACAATAGCATAGGGCCTACTGAAAGACCAAGGTATAGTAGGCCTATCCAACAAATTGCACGGAAATAAAAAAGTAACGGACTTACAATCATTTCGTCAGGCGTAGCAGTGGTTGCAAAATCAATATCCTTGGGTTTGATTCCCATTATTAAATCGCGAACAGCTCCTCCAGCAAAACATAATTCATGGTGGTGATGTTGAAACAATTGCTGAACGTGTATAAGTCCAGGAGTGAATAAGGATTGAAAATCCTTGGATTTCATATTCATTTTCACGGGTCCAATGTGAGATTTTGCAACACGGCTAGGATTATCCATCGTGCTTTGCCTCGTATGAACTAAATCTTTGTGATGCACAGAGACCTGTTGATGCACCGTGCTACTGACGCAGCAGACAGAGATACTGCTTCGTTGACAAAATCCACTGAAATGTTTCAAGATAATTGTTCTGCAAGAACCCATTTACCTATAACATTCTAAAATAAAAACAAAACAATACTACTATTACGTTTGAACAGGAGGTCCAACGTCCAACAATTCAACACTGAGTCCAAATTTATGTGGTTTATATAAGTGAGCTGTGGCATATTTGGTTACAGTTCAGTGGTTTCTTTTGTCTATATACATTGTTTGTCTATTGGGGGCATTTGGTAATAAACACGGAGTATGCAACACTGGCGACGAGCGAGGTTTGAGTTTGGCGGAGAGTATGTCTACATGTGGAAGAAAAGGGTGCAATGCCGATGTAAGGCACCAGAATTTCAAGGGCTGATGAGCCTAAGCCGCAGTTATTTCAGAATGCAGACGGTTCGGTCATAGACAGCAAGGCCGGTATATCTGTTACAATATGTCGATATGTAATTCCAAACGGAACCCACTAGATTTCCTTGCTAGTCAACCAGTGCATTGAGGATAGTGTGGATTGGAGAGGGCCCTTGACTTCTATAGCCGTGCTTGCAATATATGCATCAGTAGTGTGTGTGAATATTACGTTAGTCTGTGTAAATGTAGTAAAAATCTAATTGGACAAAATAGGGCAGATTACCCAGTTTGCATTTCGTGGCAGGTAAGCGCGCGAGATATTTTCGGCGTAATGTTGACAGCGGGTCACCCATATTTTAGGAGCGCAGGGAGACGATCAGAATTTTAAAAACTATATGGTTTGAGAAGTCTGTCTACACATTTTGGGTCACATAGGGCATAAATAGGCACGGGCTACATAACATGCGCGCAAATCTGTGCAGACGGCAATTCTTGCGCGCACAATTTCTCATCGAGATCTGCCATGAAATGCAGTTTGGCAGATTAATATGCAAAAATTCCAAAAAAGGACCATGTAGAGGGACGGTGAAACGTTTGGCTTTCGACAACCGAATGTTAACACAGAAGAGCAGTTGCCAATAACGTTACACCCGGAACCTGGAGGTGTTGTTCTGCCGGAGACAAGATGATTTATGTTGTGCATACGGAGAGGCCGCTAATGATGGTGGAGTCAGTCAGCAGTCAACACAACCAACAAAAAAACAACGTTACATGCAATGGGGCCAGATTGGAGTTACAAAACTATGGATCAAGAAGTGAAATATGCTGCAAAATCGCCAGTTTAGTTTTAGTGGCACAGACAGAACAGAAAGACATACACACAAGAAAGGAATGACGTACCAATATGACCTTTATAGCCCTACCATTACTTTTCTGACAGATTAAATGAGTCACCAGCCGTCAGTTTCTATAGAACAGTGTAATAGGCCTACGCAATTACGTAATAATGGATGCAAGTAAAAACCAAAATCAAGAGATTAGCCTGGGGTATCGTATCTTTCCAATACGAAAAAGTTATCGTGCAGAGTGGAAAAGAATACCTTTCTTGACAGGTGTAGGATGGCTGGCCCTTCTACCTTTCTCATGCCATCGTGCGTAGTCAGTCACCATACGCCGCGGTCAAAGTACTGTAGTATCATTGATGGGGATTATCAGAAACTAGTCACGTGCTTGATGCGTGACAAAAATGCAATGACGCCTTCGCCGAAGGGAGTAGTTGAGTAGTTCAGTCGCGGCGTTGCCGTGCGAGTCGTAAACGTCTGCAGAAGTAGAGGAATGTGGCGGCGGCGGCATTGTACTTAGCATTGCATTGGGCTGATTGTTTGCGTGCGTAGAAAAACTGTATTTGTAAGTACTATAGTGGTAACTGGTATTAGTGACCGTTCACTTAACCGAGTGGTTTAGACTGTCCGCCTTCTGATCGGGAGGTTCCGTGTTCGATTCTCGACCGAGTCAAATCTAAGACTTTGAAATTGGTATCCGTTCCTGTCCCGCCTGGCAGTCGGTATTGGGGAAGTGCGGAGAGCCGTGGTGGTAATAGGGATCCTCGTTATAAGCCGGAAGTATTGACACTTATACCACGAGCATCGACCTGGCGCATATGATCTTAGTAGTTGAAAAACGCCATACATTGAAAAGAAAATAATAGGAAAATTTTTAAAAATGGTATTAGTTTAATAAGGGCGTAGTTTTCGACTGTCCATCGAACCTTGTCTAAAAGGTTTGTTAATACTACAGTACGGTATGTAATACAATAGTACAGGTCGCTCATTGCCGATATTGTGAGGCGTGGGGTCACATAGTTTGTCTCCGTGGACCAGGCAACGAGAGTGACATTATCCTTTTTTCTGTAAATTTCCAGTGTTTTGCTAATTTGCCATTCCATTAGTGATTAGTGTCGGTCCAGAATGGACGCATTCAAGTGGTTCGTTGATTATTTTATGGACTTCAACAAAGTACGAAGATTTCAAGAATTTTGCGGTTTGTCTGAAATCAAAAATGCTGATGAAAAGATAGTAGATTCCAATGACCAATGTTCGAAAGAAGACCAGCATCAAGCGTCATTCAGTAGTGAACTGCGAGAACGGCAAATTATTGATTCGAAGGCCAAATCTCCATCTCCTTGCTGCAGTGAAGAAGAGACGAGCAAGAAAAGTTCTGTTACCTATGAAGTAAACAACAAGTTTCTCCATCATCTCTTTCTTATCGGATCCATGCTCGGAACAGAAGTGTTTTACATTAGTGTACTACCCGTAATATTTTGGAATTTCGATTTACGAATCGCACGTATGGTGATTACTGTGTGGGTGGTAACCATGTAAGTATCAGATTTACGTTCTTCTGATGTAACATACTAGGAAATGTAGGATAACTTATTGTAGTAGACTGCAGGTGATACCAATGTCATTTTAACCGGATAAGATATTTTTCATAGCCTACAATTTTACAGACTTTCAGATCTTTATTTCTTCCTCGAGTGAAAAATTTTAAGTAGGAATTGGTTGTGCAACGCGACTAAGCCCAATACCTCCTTCGTCTTTGCATTCCGTTGCTGTACAGTTTGATCCTAATCGTGGGCAATAATTTAATTCCGCAGCCTCAGCCAGTCGCAATCTTAATGGGATGGTTTCTGATATTCATACGAGACCCACAGGTAAATCTTATGTGGCGACGTCCACTGTGGCCACCCAATAATAGAAGGGAGAATAACTAATCCTAATCATGAAAGATGTGCATCTTGAAAATATATTACCTACATATAAAAAGATCTTTGTGCAATTTTGGGTCATGTGTTTATTATTTACCCAATGAAATAGTTTTATCCACCGCCTGACAAGATAAAGTAAATAGTTTAGCTTAATGCAACTGTTGATGAAGGGTTTATAGACTTAATTAATTCAGGATTCACCTGTTTGCTGTTAGAACACACCAAGTTGATTTTAGTATATTATTAAAAGTAACGATGCCTAGCAGTGCATCGTACACCTACTTGAAAATGTTTCCGCTATAATGTATGGCCTCTATGCCATATTACTTTTAAGCACTTTACCAAACTTTCCAGCTTACTGCTCAGGAGGCCTACTAAGCTATGGGATATGGCATCAAATGACAAATTGTTGATTTTCTGGCCAAATTCAACGGGTCATTAGCCATTGTTTTCCATTTTATGGTACTCTGTCATATAGTTTGCTTGGCCAAAGAGCAATGTGTTTTGAGAGTGTAAGTTCACCTCGGGTTTAATTATGATAAAACCTGGGTACATAGTCCATGCCTCCATTTCATCCCTGTACTGTGATGAATGCAATCTCTTTATTTTACAGGTACCTTGGTCAAGCGGCCAAAGATCTGTTGCGATGGCCTCGTCCAACTTGGCCGCCTGTTTTTAAGCTCGAAACAAGAGTAGAGGCAGAATTCGGCCTTCCATCAACACATGCGATCGCAGCAACTGCAGTTCCATTCACACTGCTTTTTGCAACTATGGGACGGTACAATGTACGTATAGATGTGTCATATCTAAAATCTAAACCTAGTCATAAACAGTGAGATTTGGACTTTGAAGTTGTTCTTGTGTCAAAAGTCCCACAGAATATTCTACTGCATAATATAATGCAATACGATCACTATGTTTGTGAAAACAAGGCAGTGCAATCAGAGGAACATGTTGGCTTAAATAGTGGTGGAGCCATCTCTAATAGGGCCTACAACATAAAACTAAACCTTTCCATGATACGGCACCCATGTTATACATGATGCCTCACATCCTGCAAAGTTCTTGCTACCGGTACCGGTATAGCAAGAATTGAAATTAACAAGCAAGCGATATTGTACCGTGCTGTTGTTGCAATAAATGAGCATCGAAACTGGCGTGACTGTGTAAGATGCCTAGTTGGAATTTGTAAATGTGTGTATAGTACAAGTATTATAGGCGTATTCAAAAAACGTTAATTGGCTTGTACACTACAAGTCTACAAGCATGATTTAAAACGTGATCATGGATCAATCATTGAAGCATAGTGTAGCTCTGAAATAGTAATACGAGTAGTCTAATTGATCAACTTGATGCACCAATAAACTGAACACTAGCAGCAGTGTAGCTAACAAATCCCTTAGCATCGGGTACCGGAAGTACCATACAGTCTTTTCAGATGATATGCATTGCTAGTTAGTACAAACAACCCAACAACAACTGTGATATTTCATTATTATTATTATCAGTATAAAACTAGTGATATTGAATGTAGGCTATGTTGTTATTTCTCAATGTGCAATGTAAATTTCCATTTCAGATAAATTTTCCACTTGGACTCTTTGCTGCTTCTTGTTGGTGCTTGCTTGTTTCATTGAGCAGGTTGTACGTCGGTATGCACTCTATCTTGGTGAGTGCGTAGGCCTCTTCTTTATAGCTTACTGTTCGCAATTCATGACCTCGCTCTTTTGTTTTGCAGGACGTAATGGCGGGCATAGCGTTGACTGTTGTGTATCTGTACTTTGGATGGCCGTTCATGGAAATGGTCAATGATTACACCCTTTATTCACAGTCTGCTCCATTCATTATCATTGTATCGCATTTTCTACTTGGTAAGAAAAGAATCTGTGTTGTTACAGTCACTGCAATTGATGATTGTATTATAGTGTCTGCTTCCTCCTTTATATCCTGCTAGTTTAATGACTCGTTTGCTGTTGCCTATACGCTGAACAATCGCAACCTGACAATTATCGACCAAGCTTAATTATATATATCCTATTGCTATTGTAAAGCAAGTTGAATATCAATGCAGACTGAGCCTGTAGGCTTGGAAATTAATACAACAATGATGACAAGCACAAAGAACTGTGTAGTATACTTGATGCAATGCATCGAGATATTTACTGTACGTTGTTTGGACAGTGTGCATTATGCAGTAGAAGGCAGAACATATTCTTATTCTTTCTCCTCTCCTCCGGTGAGGATTTGCTGCACATGATATTTGGCCTGTCCAGTGCCCAAACATAAAACCTGGGCATAGAACCGGTCATGGCTTGGGATATCACCCTTGATCATACATGCATTCTCGTGTTTTGAGAATGCAGACTGGGCAAGCTCCATACACTGGCTATCTAGCACTTATTTATATTCTCAAGATGGCATGGATTGAACATCTTTCGTACGAGACGACCAGGATTCGATCCTCTGTGGCCTGCCAGTTTCGTGGCTGACGATTAGCAGAAACTAACTTGTATTCAGCATCGATATTGTATCAAGAAACCTAATATTTCCTACGGTATCTGTTTTGCAGCTATATTCTATCCCAATTCTGATCATTGGAGCACCACGAGGGGTGATACTGTCATTATTTTGGGCGCAGGTGCCGGTGTGCACTGTGCCTCCTGGTTTGGAAATTATTATGCCTTTGATTGGTAAGTTATTATCATACCGGTCGGCCTAGACTGTTAATAATAATAAGCCTCTATCAGAAATTCTTTCCACAAATTGCAATAGTAGTTTATTGGCTTGTTGGGTGGTAGTAGAGCCCTTTGCCTTCTCTAGCCATTTTAGTACCCTACCAATACCGGTATGCCTGTAGTTGCACAAGAACACAACTGTAGAATATGCTCACGTCACGGTAAGCGATCGAAACATTTGTTTTTATTTGAGAGAGAGAGATATTTTGTCATATACTCCAAACAACAATTTACTGATAAATACATGGAATAATTGACATGAACATATATATTTATAGTGGGTGCTGTACTGCTGTTGGCATAGAGACGTCATTAAAATGATATGAGTTCTTTGGTTATGGATTTCACACCTTTTTGTGTTGAGGGCAGTCATTGTCAAATATCGTTAGGACAACTGCCAATAAATTTTCAGCGTTGGCCTTGCCAAACCAATGCTACATTCACCGGGTAGGCCTGGTAGCAGTGGTAGGGTAAAAGAAGCTAAGTAGAAACTGGAGCACTGTTCGGTGAACAGCTCTCCCTCTATGCTTCAACCCTAGGTCATTTGAGACTTGTCATAAACAATGAGTAGGATAATAGCTATTGTATAGCAAAGACAAAGCCACCTCACCTGTTTTTTAGTCAGCTATTATCATTTCAGATGCTGTCATTAATACCTAAGCTATTCTAGGGATAGGCCTTCTGTCAATATTGTACTTTCACCTGTACTGTACTGTTTTAATCCAAATATTTTCTCCCCAATCTTTATATAAATGGTTTGTGTACCATTGAGCTCATGTTATTCATTGGCTTATGACCACAGACGGAAATAGAAAGGTCTTACATACTTATCATCTGCTGATATGTGGTGTGATGGTCACTGATTCTTCCATCATTTCCAGTTTTAGTTGAAGCCAGCGACTACTATTTCACGGTCACGACATGTTTTTAATTGTCTTGAAATCACGGTTTGGGTTCACTCGGTCAAAGACAGAAGTTCAGGAATAGTTCTATTCATTTCAATCTGCTGGCAGCCAGTGATACTCTGACTACCACCGACCATATCAGTACTTTACCCACTAAGTTGGCTATTTCATATCTCATACCTGACTGTGATGGTCCACACTTATATACAATATAATATATGAAACCTTCTGACTGATGTTACATTTTGTGTTGAAAGTTATTGCTTAAGACGTTGAAACTTAATTCACAAGGTTTTAGATCTCCTCTACAACATCAAGTAAAGATGGAATGAATTGTAACAATCATATTGATGGCTTGATAGCTTGATACGATAGTTTAAATTGAAAAAGAATTGTAAGATATTGTAACGTCATAGAATGGGTAGGAAGATCAGGGTAATTCCATCTATTGATGAAGGAGCAGGGCTCCGAAAGCTTGTGAATTAAGCTTTATGATAAACAAGGCGGAACGTAAATTTGTGGTGTCAGCGTCTTATTACATTCTATTGATCATCGGCTTCACTACTGTTCTTCAAAGATATTTCCTGAGATTCATAGAACTGTTAATATATTGTATATATACCCGGATCTTCTATCAATATCACAGACTAATCAGGCTGGGCTTGACATAGTGCAGTGCATTTTAATAACATTTTCTACTGTTCTTCATTTTAGGGATCCGATTGGCGAAATGCCGTATGATCTTCCTCTCCCTACCATTTACGGTATCGGCATTGGAATCGTCAGATATGTGATTGGCGTTTTAATCCTTTTAATAATAAGATCAACCATGAAATATCTCAGCCTGCTTGTGCTCTGTCACGCGGCAAGCGTGTCAAAAGACGATGAAATTTCACGGAGACGCACAGAGATTGAAGTACCTTACAAGTTTTTTACTTATGCATGCGTCGGATTCGGTGCTAATTTCATCGCACCTGTCCTACTACAGTACCTCGGGATTGTATCATAGATCTTTGAATGCATAGGCCTATTACGATTACCATACCTGTATATGAAATTTTTTGTTATATATATTATATCTTCTTTGATGAAATCATGTATGAAACAAACTAACAAAGTATTGTGGATTTGAAGCGTTCAAAGTATAATTATGTGTCTATTCTTTACATCTCCACTCGTTGGGATGTGGAAATTTTGCAATTCATTTTAATTTTACGTGTATCTGTAATCGATCCGTTCGTTCAAATCTAGCAACTTCATGCTCTTTATTTTTATTACGTAATGCGGACTATATGTGGAATTCCGTTCAAAGCCATTTCCTGACTATTATGTGAGATTTCTAATTGAATAAGCAATGATGTGGTGACCTGGTAAAATATGCATGAACATGAGTAATCTCGTAGTTTTATACTGTAATCCCCAATTCCTCATGTTCTCAGGCTTTTGTGGACCACTAGCTGTTTCGCCAATTGTATTTTTGCGAATTGCACAAATTGAATTGATCACTGATATACAGATAGATGCAGACTGACTAATCAGTGGTATTAACTTGTTGATTCAATGTGTGAAGCATCAGCATATCTGTATGGTGGCAGTGACACTGGGTTTCTATATTGAGCAACCAGTGACCAATATCACATGTTCTTTGTGCAGTACAGCACCTAACTCAGACGTCGGCAAGATACAGTCCGTTGGCCACATGTGGCGCACTGGCTAAAATCTTGTTACGATATTATTTCCCTGCGATTCTGATGTTCTAAGCTTCTATCAAGAACGGTCATTTTGAATGACAGTTCATCTTTTCTCTATATGTCCCATGATGTGGATGTTTCTTCAATATGAGATCCTGATGGGGTTACCAAAACATTCCATCTATTTGCTTCTTGTCTGTCCCCTTTGACAAAGCCAGAACCGGATTTGGTTTGTCCACCCCTGATCTAACTACATTCAATTTAATGGAATCTCTGGGGTTTTCTATTTGTCTGTTGACTATCGCCGCACCCCCATGCGGTACTATTAAGAAATATGCACTGTATTATATTGGCCATCCTTGTGAAGCTGGATGATGTAATCTCATGCATCCTTTGCAAAGTTTTTTTAATGGCAACTTTGGCCCAGTAGCCTTAATTTTACAAAATGAAATTTTCTTGTGGAAACCTTGTACAACGTTGTAATGCGTGACTTCTTAGACTTCCATCAATGGAAGTTCTTTTTGCTTTTGGTGTTCCATGTGCCGAGTTGTTCAAAATGGGTCATGCACTTCTTCTGACACCGCTTAAACTGCTCTCTATTACCCTATTCATTAGTACTTTCTCAACTATCAAATCATGACTTTTCATTGGTTAATGCTCGGAGTTATGGTTGCCAAGTGTCATGGCTGGGGTGCATTAAAACTCTCTTGCCTGTAGTTTACATCATGCTATGTAATTACCCAGTGATTTTCAATATGGAGGTAGATAATGATAGAGTTTGATCTGAAACTTAAGGAGCATGCCTCAAGTCATTATGTTCAGTGGTCGATAATGATGACCGTACCTCCAAAACTAATGGAGGGAGTCCGAAGTCTGTGTCTTCATTGGTCTTTGAATACGTAACCGCCACTGCTTGGTTGGGATTGATCTCGCTTAAGTTGTAGACTTGAGCCATTGTCCAAATTTCTATCTTATGTTAGCAGCATTTTCTACATAAATTCATACGTACAGTTCCCATTTATGGTTGACATTCCACCGTTTTTACCGCAGCTGGACGCATGCAAGTTGTGATCATTGAAACTTGCAGAACTTTCATTCATGTTGGGTCAACACTATTTTTTTTCTGTTGATTATGCAGATTCATATATAATTATGCTCAAAACCTCTTCTGACATTTTGCATATGTGTGCCATACAAGATTTGACACGGCCTTGAAAACGATCAGAAACAATGATATTGATCATTGTGGTATTCTCGATACACTCATTTTTCTTGGTACACGCGGAAAAGCGTAGCCTATATTTGAAGATTTAACTGCGGCATCGTACAATACAATATAGTGCATTTCCTTTTGATACCCATCTCATTACCTCCCAGTAATGTTCTGAAGTCAATTCGGCATTAGTTGTACTGAGCTATTGCTAATCAATGTTTTCATGACTCGAGTCTTTTTGTACCTGAAGATTGCAGTGACTGGACTTGTGACTCAGAATCAGTGACTTCGTTGCAGAAACTGTGGCTCATTAACCGTAATGTGCATTGTGTGCCCAAAGGTTTGATTTTGTCCGAATCAGTATAGCCTACTTATTGTGAACACGAGCTAATTTCACAAGAATTTTTCACATTGGAAGCGTTGTTAACGCATTATCGTCACTTTTGTAAATAAAGTTTACTTAGCTATTGGCTATTTGCAGTAGGCCTATGTGGCGTATTTTGAAAGAATACAGACTTGCAGGCTCATGTTCGAATAACATCGAAGCCTAGTTTATGTAGGGGCTGCAATCAATCACATTTGGGCAAGGTCGGAGTGGGTCAGATGGTGCGCTTGAACCCCGAGGCAGAAATATCACATAGTCATGTATTTAAGCCAGTAACTGCGATCACGCGATTCTTCCAGTTATTGTAAATTCCAAACAGTTGTATAGTATTGCGATGAATTATTCAAATCGTACATGACGTTAGAAGTTAGCTCAGCATGGGGTAATCTCATGATCTATCTATCAAGGTCAGGAATTCCCAACGCAAGGTACGCGAAACATTGGTTGACCTTTCGACCAGAGAGATTCCACAAAAAATGGGTCTTATTGTTCATTCTAGTAGGGTAAGGTATGCGTAGATCTCAGATTGCATATGATGGAATAGCTCTTTTTACGGGACCATTCAACTATTTACGAAATTGTTCGCAGGAGCTGATGTCCGCAAACTTTACTGCTCAAAAGCTGGTGGCACGATACGCATCAAGTCAAGTGGTACACCTCAAGAAAATTGGTTTATAACCCCTGAGACAGCTAAATATTAACGATTGTTTCAGGAATATCTAGATATCCCTGCACTGTTCCCATGCTTTTGACGTAGTCTTCCTATATATTGCCTCTTCATGTACCATAACGTCATTTACTACATAGTTTAGTCAGTGTTCAAAATTTTTATTTGCAAGGGGGAGCGATTAGGGTTGCAAAAGACAATCATCATTACAATCCTTCCCTTTCCCAATCCCACAGAATACAATTGTATTTAAAATATTTATATTCACAAGCCAGCCAAGTGTGGCAACTGCAATAAGTAAATTATTGAGTTCAAACGTCGTTACACTTGAGTTGAGAGCAGAAAATTGAATAGCAGACAGCAGCTTTCGCAAATTACAATAGAGATGTGAACAAGCAAATGAATAAAGCTTACAGAAAATATACTTGAAAGTTGATGTCCACAAAGCAAAATGACAAACTAATATAAAGTGTACTGTTTGAAGTTCATCGAACCACTTACGAGCAAAATGTACTGAAATTTCATGATTGCTAGAAAAAGAAAACTCGCCTCAAGCTTATTGCAAAAATATATATATGAAAGTTCATCCACACAGACTCTCTGCCCCCTCTTGTCATGCGAATTAAGTGACAGCCCAAACAGAATTGGCTCAAACATGCTGTACCATTTGACACCTACGAATGCAGCAAAGTCCAGCAACCGAAACTATTCTTCTTTCGTTTGGTTATTCGAACAAGACGTCAAGGCAGCCACTGCTTGATGGCCTCGTCCAGGTTCTTCAGACCAGTCACTCCATCAGGTGGCTTATACATTGCACATAAATGGATGGCATGGTCTGCGGGTTTGCTTCTCTGCACCACACTTGCATGGCACACCGCACGCAAAACCCCACTTATGACTATTTAGACTAGGTTGAAGGAGGCAGTTCATTCATTGTAGGCTACATGAGAAAATTCATGATTCGCAGTCTCATCTCAGAAATTCCTATGGAGAATATACAAAGTTGGTAGGATGACAGTGACACCGTGGGTTTTAGAAATCCCTTGAGATTACAGATCAAATATTTCGCAACAACAAATCTGATGCCGCCGAAATGTTATCATCACAATTTCGACCAATACAACATCTCTATCATTGATTGCAGAAACAATGCACATGCGTGTTTTTGTTTTTGAAATATTCATGTATCATGTGAATTGATCCCACTTGCAATGATGGGGCAGGAGAAATTACAACTGTGGCATCTTCATTTGTTCAAATCAAATTCGGAATGAAGGCAGGGCTGGTCAGTGGTAATGCATTAGTAGTGTAACATTAAAATCGGCAAGGATTGTTCTTCAGCAGTGCCAAAAATCCTTAGGATATTTTTTACAGACGATAATATCACCTTCTAAACAAAGAATTGTTAAAACGGTTCTCTCACCCTTGAGTTGGACTGACACCTAATTTAAATGAGTGCATTGAATTCTTGAAGGTGAAATTTTTTTCAAATCAGAAAGGCAACGATTCCCTGTGATTTCCTGGATGTCCTGTGCTTCACATCTCAATGGATCATCATGGAATCATCATGAAAAATGGAAATATTGCTCTGGCACATTATTTTTTCTTTTTGCTTACGACTGCATCCTTATCAGCAGATGTTTTCCTAATCCGAACTGAACGTCTCAGACGATTTGACGTGGCCAGTTCTGCAGAAACACTATCAGTTTTCTTGATATTTGTGTTCCCACCAGATGGTTTTTTCTCTGACCGGACAGGAAACGCTGATAAACTAGTCGATCTTGTCATTCTTGAGGGAATTACAATGTTGTTTTCAGATAACTCAGCATTCTTTTGTTTTGCTTCGGGAACTTTGCAAGTTTCAGGTGTGGACTCGTTTGCTGTATCAAGTTGAGTGGACAAAACGTTACTCGTGTATTCTGATGCTTCAGCTACAATGTCTTCTATCTCAGAAGAGTCCGCTTTGTTTTGGGTATCTGTGTCTGGCAATGGAGTATCAATTATTGCCGTATCATTTTGAGTTTTGTCTGTGCATGGACCTTGAGTTGTTGCAAGATTTGTCCCAATATCGCTTGTGTCATTACTACACTGTAGCATTTCTTCATCATGGTTAGTTGATTCGATTTCATGATGTTTTTCATCTTCCTCCACTTTAGTGGTTTCAATTGCTACCAAGTCTGTCTCGGCTGGACTTTCTGTAGTTACTGTTGTGTTGGTCAAGTGTTCAAGTGATGTATTATTGGTGGAGCAAACTTCTTCCACGGTTTCAGTGGCTTCGTCATGTGCAGTCTCATCTTTGTCTGGTAATGACAGATCCTGCGCTGTGCTTTCAGGAACCAAGTCTGGCTCAGTTTTCTACAAAAAGAAACAAATGACAGAGACAATAGTTGTTAAAATGACTGAATGGAATTGTTTAGGACTATACAAGGTGACCACCAATATCCATGGTTGGATGCTGTGTTTATTATTTTGCTGGAGCCTACCAGGGATGTGAAAGTGGAAGCAGTTCTTTTTTTCAGTGGAAATGGAAGCAGAAGGGTGAAAATTCCACCATTTCAGCTTCCACACACATAAAAGCATGTGGTAGTTGGTGCCTATGATAATTACGTATCCTTGTCGTGACCACGTTCTTTATCTGATAGAAATGGAAGCAGAAGCGATTGATAAATAACCACTTTCACATTCTTGGCGTCTACGGGTCCGATTGTTAACGTGGTTGGTTCGGGCAATTTCATAATTTTCCTAAATGACTCTCGCAATGTATTGCATTATACATATAAGAGATCTGACAACGTCACCAGTAATTACCCAACTGGAAAAACATTACGTCGGACATATTCTGAAAATAGCGGTCAATGACCTGCAATTACCAGAGAAAAAATAAAACAGTTGGGATGCTTGCATATTACAAGCAATCCCAACTGCTGAACTCTGGTAACCATTAAGCAACAGGATATATTCCTAGCATTGTAAAATAATGCCCATTTGGCTAATCGGCCCACTAGGCCTACATACCTGTATCAATAAATCCTGTTGATCACTGGCTCCAGAAATTTCAGCATCCTTCATATCTTCAGTAATTTCATCCATATTGCTGTCTAATTTCTCGCTATCAAATGGCTGAGGTTCCTGCATAAAATTGATAATAATAATATTACTGTAAAAATGCATTCTGTGTAGCTGACTAGACCTTTTATTCAGCAACATGTTATATCATGGTATAATTTGGCTTGGGTAAAGAGTGGAGATTAGCAAACCCCAAAATTCTACACCCAAAACTCAACACAAAACATGGGGATGAACCATATAACTGCCAGTGACATCACAACTGATCTTAATGAAGTACATATCTAGATCTGTATTTTTTGTTTTCACAATAGGCTACTATCAAAGCTAACCGTCATGGCATAAGAAAAGTGTAACAAGTTATAGCCTCGTCACCATACACATACCTGTTGTTCACTTGTCGTTGGGAGACTGGAATCAGCAGGGATCATATTCATGGCCAGTGGTCTGTCTTGATCAACCAAAGTCCAATACTTTTTGTGCTGCAATAAACGGTCGCTTGTCAGTGACGTCACTAATGCGTTAACATACTAGAATGAGAACAGATGGAAAAAATTATTGAAATTATCTGTGGAAGGAAGTTCGTTGGTACCTCCTAAACCATACACTACTGGCTACAGATTTGGACGATAGACTTCTTCGTACTTTTATTCGTCTCTCAATAAACCCTACTTCGCTTTAATTTACTCAAGCAGAGGAGGTACTCTGTTCCCTGTGTCTGCGTGGCAGCACGCAATATCACAACATGCCATAGAATACTATCATGACCTACCTCAGATCCAGGGGACTTGATCACTCGTAGTTTCAGCTTCTTGATCACTTTTCTTGAACTTCCATCACCATCATCGCTTAATGAATCGCACTGATTTGAATCGTCGCTGCATGAACGTTTTAAACCCTTCTTGTGGTCACTGAATGTCGCAGCAACTTCTGAAATGCATGATTACCATTTTGTAACAGGGATAGTTTAACAACTCTCAACAACAACTGATATTATTGCATCGTCCACAAGATGAATCCTGCTTGCCGGAGGAAAGGTCCACACAGACCAGGTCTGTAGCATTTTAAAGATTACAATTACATAGCTCCATGCATACAGGGCTAAATCACAATATGCAAAGGATTAGATCAGTGCATGACCATGACCAACTGACCATGGCATTAATTTGTAAAGTGACCAATCAAATGCAGACATTACCAACCTTCTAGCGAAAAGCTATCATCACCAGGATGAGCATGAGTATGTCTCCGATTAACAACCTTTCCAGACGATAATCTGTTATCCACGAAAGCAGATTTCATACTGCGAATTTCATTCATGTTATCAGAGGACAAGTCCTCAGGCACATTGCACTTGTCGTGTTCTGAAAATTTTACACATGATTAAAACTTTTGTCAAAGCCCCATTGTATGAGTTAATGCATTCATACCGATGGAAGAAAAATCAGTTGAAGCTGCATGTGCTTCATTCTCAACGCTGTGTGACATGGCAGGATTTGTATTCTGAAATTTAGAAAGTCTATAACACAGTACCGGTACAATCAAAATTATGAAAAATTGTGGAGTCAATGGCGGATGATCCAATATATCGGCGTGGACGTTACATCTAAGGTGACTTATTCACAACTATTAGTATTAAGATTGAATGATTGCAGAAACATTGAACTTAAAAGATGTTCACAGTGTAAATTTCCCAACTTATAATGTGACCGGTCTAATCTTGACAGGTCTGACTCAATATGTAGAGCTCAAGACTTGTGGCCTTCAAAAATATTTGACACAGAACCTCACAACGACCCGATGAGACGGAGCCAACAACATAAAATAGATTATAAACAGTCGCCCATGTACAATTGGGTATGGCTAAATTGGCATGGGTTGTTATAACCATCATAAAATCGAAATTGGTCAACAGTCATAGGCAAAGATCAAAGGATATTTACCATGTATCAATATAATATTACAAGTCTATGTACCTTGAAAATGGAAATATCTCAAGCAACGAAGTGTGTTAGAAGAGTTGCTTCACCGTCATCGTCAACATTATCACTCACCTCATCATCAGTTTTCAGTGTATTCGGTTCTATTGTATCATGGGATGATTCTAAACCAGGAGTCATGGTCAACTTTTCTCTATCTCCTAGTTCTTCCTGTGAGACTTCATCCACTAGAACAACAATGATCTGTTACATACAAACTGAGTTCCCGCAGAAAAACGCATAGATCTACCTTGTCCAGGGGAATCTTTATTCCTTGCGTTATGTCCTCGCTCATTTTCATGATCGTATGGCTGGGGAGATTTCATTGTAGAAGCTGGAAATAGTTTTGAAATTAAGCACAATTGTGCATGATATCAAACAGTACCAGGACGATTGTGATTAGGAAAATCAATGACAAGTATCATACAACCTGGATTTCATGTTGATTTCTGCACTGCTCACTGCCCACGATGCCAATAACAACAAAGGACTAGCCATCATGGGAATAGAATGGTGTAGTGTATGTTTTTGTCTCAAATTTCGCTGCACATACACGGGCTTAAGTAACAATAGAATACTATATTAACCAAATCAACTGATAGAAGAGTAGGGATATGCAAGCAAGTTAACATATTTCTGAATGAACTGACTGCACTACGAAAATTGTTCAAAATATAGGAAAAGAGGTCAGATAAACATGCACAGTTGTATACACTAATGCAAATCGACATACCAAATAGGAATGCCGTATAATGCCTGTTATTCAATTTAATTGTAGGTTATAGGTACGCTACTCACTCAGGTTTAGCATTCCATACAATTCTGCTCCAGACTCCTCGTTAACATGTGATATAGTTGGATTCATTCTAGTTACATTGGAAGGTTGCGTGAACGGCTGACTTCTTGTTTGGAGCGATGACGATGTCGTTACAAAGAGCTTGCTAGACGGCAAACGTTGTGAAATCAGCTTTTCCTCTTCGAGTTTCTTCAGATAATGTGGCATGCTAGGGTTGCTTTTAAAAGCAATTGGATCTCGACTGAAAATCTCACTTTTGCTTTGTTTGATACTGTTATTCGTAGGCTCCTTTTTTAACGATTGCTGCGCCTTTTCAATGCATCTGTTCATCATGTCTTTGTCATCAAATATATCCCAATTATCAAACGGTGATGCACGTTGCGACCTTTTCAATGCTAATCGCTGTATTGATGATGGGATCGGTCGCGGCTCTTCTTTCCAACTAGATTTCAAAAGCATGTCGTTTTTCCAATCCCCTTTCGGCAATATATGTCTCAAATTATTTGTCAACGGTGTCGGATGGTCCGTATGAGACATGTTTGATTCCCTGCGGTGATCGCGCTGCCAGTTTTTCCTTGACAATTGTCCGGGATAGGATGGTAGCATCTCCCTACTTTGATGTGGATAACGCGGCATGGGCATATTGCTAGCATGGTACTGTGTGGACGGTGGATAATGCTTTTGCATGTGACTAGCCATCATTCTATTACTTGGATAACTTCTAGAGTCTTCTTTATGCGCAGAGTACATACTCGGTGGCGTGTATCTGCGTCGACCCATAGTAAGACCGCTTCTTCCCGGAGGATGCATTGGTAAGTATGGGTGTTGTCTATAAGACAATGAAGCATGAGACATTCTAGGCTTGGCGTCCATTGGTGATGGAGAGTCTCTGTAAGGTGCTTTGTGATCCATGCAATGAAACTTAAAAGGTTTGTGAGTCTTTGAGGAAGACGGACGTCCATGCAACAAATCTCTTCTACTATCCACCATTTGATCCATCCGTTGTTCTGATGTTCCTGGACTTGCAAACTTCTGATGGCTGGACTGCAACCATGTTGGGATATCTTCAGTATACTGTCTGGAGTATGACTCATTGTATCTACGATCAGGAAACACTGACATATTCCTGAAAGGCTCGATTTTAACACGGGGATGTTCTTGTGGTGGTATGCTTGGACTGTCAGACTTTGATTTAGATTGTCCAATAGTATTTCTTGTTTTTTGACTAAAATCAAGCACACCGTCGTCCCTGACAACATAATCTTGAGTTTCTTTCTTGCTCTGGATACGTAAATCTAGAGGCGCTTCGCTGTCGGCATCATTGGAAGGATTCCGTTCAGACTTAGACAAATCAAGAAACTGTTCCTTTTGTTGTCCGGGTGAGAACACTCTGTCACGTTGTGAGAAATATGCTGACGGTGGAAGATGTTCGTTAACCCGTGCATTAGACAAATGTTTCATGTTATATTTCAACTTCTTAGTCATGGCGTTCGAGTCTCTGATAGGTAAATTCTTGTCAAGGACCGCATTTTGAGGTACGTCGCATTTCTTTGAGCTGTAACACTGCGATAAAAACGTTTCTATTCTCGACGCATCTTTTCTATGCGGCATCGACGATTCCGGATAACAATGTTCTGACGACATCATTTCTTGTGAATGAGACGGAGCTGCCATTTTCGATAAATCGGTCACTTCCTTCATACGTCTGTCCATTTTACTTGGCTCATGACGATGAAGACCTGATTCAAAAGCATGTGAGTTTGCAGGATGCATGCTATCTTTCAAATACTCATTGTATCGGTGCATGTTCATTTGATCAGCAACATGTCGTGAGCTAGCACCGCTCTCGAAGATATTTTTGTATATTCCACCTACAGAAGTTGGTAATTCCTCGTACTGTGGCATGATTTGATGATGCCTCTGCTTGTGTTGCTGCTTGTATTTATCTGACAACATGGTTTTGTGTTTCAATGTGTCGTATGTGATCTCTTTTGGTGATTCTTTAATAGGGACATGGTGAACATTTGTCGATTTACGTTTATTCCGCTTCGGTGATATTGTATCTGCCTTGATTGTGGATTGGCCAAAAATGTAATTACCAAGCTCTTCAAGCTGTGTGATTGGTTGCTTCTCTTCAACAGAAGTTGAGGTGACCTTGCCGTCCAACCTTGTGGATTGTTTAGCACTAAACATAAAACACAAAATGAAGTTTGATGACTGCACACAAGACATGCCTAGCCATGCCACTGCCATGGAGTTACTGCTACCACAACCACCACTACAAGCTTCTTTGGCAATATTGCGTTCGAGTTGATAAATCCTCTTCCATAGACAGTTAGACACTATTGTCTTGGTACACAAACCCTCAGCAAATAAGTGGTAATATGTTTGACAGTTGAAACACCCATGGCACTATCATGAGCAAATCAATCTTCTATCGTCACCCACAAATGGGAAATAGAGCTGAAAGGAAAAGGATTTTGATTGAAATTCTACCTTATTTTCTTGGCCAGTCTCTGCACAATGCTGCTTAATTTCGAATGTTTGCCGACTTTATCATCATTGTTGCCTTGTGCTTCAGTTGATTGTGAGATATCTTGAAAACCTTTCAGGTCAAAACTTTGACTATGGTGTTCACTCTCATCTAAGTTGGATAGGTGCATTGAAAGCTACGGCTTAACCAGACTAAATAGAGGCCTACAGTAATGATTAATGAATAAGATAAATTGAATGATATTGATCAATCTCCTGCAATATTTCATTACGTTTTTAACTACATACACAGTACATAGACACTGCATACCGTATATAGACTCACAAGCACAACATACCAATACACAGTACTAGCAGATAAATCTACATATTATGTCAGTTATGTGTGCATGATCAACATTCGATCTATATACTGTACAACTGCTTACCTTGATGGGACACTTTGTGGGTTACAGTCTCTACAGGAATAGCAGAGGCATCAGTACCTTCATGAATTTTCTCTCCTTCTTTAGCAATAGTGTCATCTATGATCTTAAATTTTTCCACCACCATACTAACTGGCTCAGCACCTTGATATATCTGAAGCAGCAAGCATTAATCCTCAAATGTGATGTTTAGACTTAAGACAATATAACAAAATTACATGACACACTTTTGCATAATTCAAGAAACATGTAAACATTAACACATCGGAGTAATCCTTTTCATTAGGAGGGATGGCTGTTATCAGTGGACACTTGACGTGATCCAATTTCAGATGGCAAATGATAGTATTTTACTACATAATAGAATTTAACCACAATTAGTACTGAAAACCATGCTAATCAGGCTAATTATGCCAAAATGGAATAGAGATATACTCCAGATAATGTCTTTTACATCATTTAATAATATACCCTGACTGTCAACAGCAGTGATCTACTGTGCTGATTCATCACAATAACATGTAAAACTTGTTGAACCCAAATGACCCAACAGGCTTACAACCCTTCAAGTATTTCAAATTATCATTCTGTCATAATAGTCCTTGTGCTTTTAATAACGTTATTACCATCGCAAGAACATAAAATGTTCATGGTCATGCAGAATTTGCCTAGCTTATTTGGGGCCTACAGTATCACAATTATCATGTTGATAACATCAGCATTTCAGAAAATTCTATAGTAATAATAAATAATAATAATAATAATAATAAAATGAAGGATAATCAGAAATTTAATGTGCAGCATCACTTATTTAGAAAATAGTTCACAAACACTGGATTAAATATGAACTAGATTAAAAAATGCCAACAAAAACATATCAACTTTTCTCTGAATATCCTGAGGTTGGATTTGAAATATGTGGTGACACTATTCTAGTATTAAGAATCTATTGCAATCATGCTTTTGATTTCTAACAGTTAATAATATAGAGAAGTTCTGAATGAAAGCCTACCACAGCTATTTACTCCCCGTATATTACAGCATCACCGGCTTAACTAATAGGCTATTAAGATAGATTGGCATGTCATTTCCTGGCCAATACATTTTCATGCATTATGAATACATATCAAATTGTCAATGGCCGGTAAACAAACGAGTAATGTTGGATTGAATAAATTTTGAAAGCACTGACCTGATTACGTTCATGCTTTAATTTATAATGTCTCCTCAGATTGATGTTGTTTGTAAACATTTTTGAACAATCCGGACACCGATGAACCTTCTCTAGCTTGCCGTCTGCACCAACAATTTGGCTTGGAGGAAGATTTTTGAGATGATTTGGAGCATGACGAGAAATATCTTTGATTGAGGGGTCTTTGCCAGGCAAACTTGGTCTGAAAATTAGAAATTGTCATCAGACTTCCGCCGCCACCACCAGCAATCCATTCATGTCAAATCCCAACATGCCGGAAATTGATTTTTTAGCAACCACGCATCGCATGGCAGCCAGTCACCTATATACCGTACCAAAGAGTACATAATATATACCGGTATTATCTTTACCAAGACGTGCAAAGCAAGAAATTTCATATCAGAAACTGATCCAAATTACAGGATAAAACCCGTGACTATTTACCACCGAGATAGCTTCAGAACATAACATTGAAGTAAACATACAGTATAAGCCTGCCCATAATAATATTGCATGGAGCCGTTACCGATTCCTAGTGACTTCATAAATCTTTCAATATACCAGAACACTTCTGCAAGATAACGTTGTATAATATATAGTTGTGTAGTGTAAGCCTACACTGGTACATAGGAAAGGAAACGGGTGTAATTCATTTTTACCAGAATCTTATTTCTTAAATTACACAGGCATATATGCCACATAAGTATGGAATGGAATATGTTTCAATTCTCAATAAACCAAGGCAGGAGGTTAAATCTGTGGTGATCTTCTTTACGATATCTTTAGACTTAAACATGTGAAACGTACCGCCGGTGCATAAATGTACAATGTACAATACAACATACAATTTATTACCTAGATGCTTCTTCCCCCATTAATGTACCGCTGATATGTTGATCGAGATTTAAATAAGCGGCGAAATCAATATTTTCTTGAAATTCATTGTTGTCTTCCATTCCAAACCCGATTGGATTGTTCTGGTTGGTGTGTCCAACATTATTCATATTCTAGACGCAACGAATGTAGAAAATGAGTTCGACTGTCTACTTTGTATAAAAAACCGTGATAAGAACGAACCAGTGAAAACCCAGACTTTTGAGCCTTTGTCTTTGTAACCTTCATCTTGTGCATTGATTTTAAATGCTTGGCCATATCAGTCCTTTGTATAAATCCCTTATTGCATACCTATAATAACAACCAGCCGATATTGTTCAGTAATAATGACTACCATGCCTTTGAAGCAATTCCTGATTCGGCTTATTATCACCACAAGGCATGACAGGAAACAGGATGTTACAGTATCGCTTGCTATAAATAAAATAACGCACTTGATCACTCGCCAACCTTCACTTACTTTGCAAATATGCGGTCTGTCACCAGTATGGGTGCGTTCATGTCTTCGAGCATTTGTTGATGTAGGAAATGTCTTGTGACAATATCCGCACGAATATGGACGTTCACCAGAATGAGCTCTTTTGTGTCGTTCTAGTTCGTGCCGTGTCGAATATGATCTTTTACAAATTTCGCATTTGAATACGTGTACTTCACGTCGTGGCTCCGCATTATGTTGTTCCTGTTTGATAAAACAAACGTGTAAATCATACTAACTATTAGTTGTGGTGGTGACCAATTGTAAGGCCTTGCGTGACCCCGTTATCTGGTAGTCCATACCAGAATGTCCAAGGTTCTTGGTGAGATCAAATAAAATTGTCTATCTGTATTCTTGCACTAGCTATATCATGTATTTCAAGATCTTAGGAAATCCCTCGAGAGAAAGAGATATCAAAGTCAGACCATATTGCTCTTATATAATCTTACAGATATCATCAATCACCACCAGCATGCAATGCTTACTGCTACAGATTCTGTAGTATTACTATTTCACAAATGACAAACAATTATGTAGGCCTAGACAAAAAGTGCTTTGGTACATACAACCTTAACCCCTGGCCAAACTTATCAAAAAATCACGATCTGATGAAACTTTACTACTGATGAAACTTTACTCATTTTCAATATTGGTATCTATTCCCCTTCTGCTTAGAAGTTGGTATCAGGGGAGTGCAGACTGCTGAGGTTCGTGGTAGTGACAGACGACAGTGATCAGGACTACGAACCAAAAATATCAATATCCCGTACTTTACACATTGACTTAGTAGTTGAAAATGCCTTAAATTCAACACAACAACAATAGGCTTGAGGATATTATGAAATATGTGAACCTATACAATATGCCTACTTGATAGTGTATCTCTTCATCAGCAAGAAAAGTTAATAAATCAGACAAGAAGAAAATATAGGAAGTAGTGATACTTACCAAGCAGTGCATATGCAGCTGGCCCTTGTGCTTGAAGTACATCAGATCTTTAGAGCACATTTTGCATGCATAGAGGAACTTCTCCTTTTCTGTCCCATAAATATTTGCAGGAGGTTGTTGTACTTTATCTGGCAAATATGGTAAAAGTTGTTATTAGTTCAATAGCCAATTGACCATAGATGCATTGCAAATTATCCGTTTGGTGGCTGTGGGTTGAATGATAAAACTAGATCTACCAGCGACAGGTTATGTGACATTATTTTGCTAATATCGCTTGGTTGTGGGAATGTTGTTGCACTCGTGTTGTCTTGGTCCGTCAGATCAGATCAGAAATCTTGGACTGTGCTTAGTGACTAGTCGGCCTCTATGCAGTTGTGAATATGGTGATGGTCATATTGGCTTTGGCAACAAAACATTTTGAGGGAGCCAGATTTTTATAAGACATCACAGGTGATCGTCCAAATATTATTTCCTTGTTATACCAAAGCGGAGTGAAAGGCAATTTGTTTTTTTAGGAGAGAGGGGTGGTACCACTTGAATAAACATCCCATAAGCTTCTTATATATCACTTGCTACAAGATCCTGAAAATCTGATAAAACCTACCAGCAATTTCATTCGTAGGTGGTCCATCTTTCTTGACAGGAACATATTTGGGATTAATGTGTCTTCGGGTGTAATGTCTTCTCAGACTGAATGACCGTGGAAATGTCATCAAGCATACATCGCATCTAATAAGAAAGGTGAAATGATGTTAGTTGACTTAAAAGGACCATGCGGTCAAAAACTCGATCGCTTAATATGAGCTGGAAGTATGGTAATATATTCTATGGCAGTTTTCAATGCTAACTGAAATTGGATACTAAAGCAGGTATAGCAAAAGATAAATGAGGATTCCATGGACTGACAGATAACTATTTTTCATCTCCCCAGGAGCATTAGCTATTCCGGTATAGACCAGGTGGCGACAGGGGCCGCAAGGCCTTACAATCAGTCGCCACCTGGCGAAGATAATGACGTTCAAATACGTGGCTCGAGATACAAATTAATAATACAGAACGAAAATTAATAGTACACAAGCAAAAATGACAACATATTTATATGAAAAATGTCCTTGGGCATGGCCTTATCATATGTACACAGCAAAGTTATATGCAGAAGTAATTCCAATACACATATCATCTTCAATACACAACACATGCCTTGGTTACTAAAGGTTGTAGAGCCAAGGCAATCATACCCACTGTCTACCAATGACAAGTTGAATGCTATTAGAATTAGAGGTGGTACTCCGGGTGTCTGTGTGGCAACATACAACATGCTATAGATTTCTATACTGAGTATATTCCTCGCATTTGGATTCTGTGCATGCCACATTTTCGATTTGCAAAACGAGAAATAAAATTTGAAACCGGCTACAATATGACTTTGGTTCCTACAACAGTAAACAATGATAGAATCCTTACTTGTATGATGTTGGTCCTCCCATGGGGTTAGGTATGAGATGAAATTTGCGCATCTGATGATGAATATTACAAAATTAGTGAAGAAAAAATGTACTGTATAACACTTTTACTACATAACCACATCCACTAAGTACTCACCACACCCGGCTACATCATGAATAGCTTGACATCGCCAACTAGTGTCGCATCACGATACTTACTGTATGTAGCCTACTGTATTCATTACAGCAAAAAGAAATTGACTATCTATAAACTCACCTTGAATTTGAAAATGTTTGTGGATTCCAGTACATCATCCTCTGTTAAAATTATTCAATTGTAACACATCAAACATTAATATTAATATTTTTACAACAATCACTACAAAGTTATACAAGGATTAATTAATATAACTTTCCAGTGTGTTCAACAGGACAGGTAGCAGCTTAGTCAGTTCCCAAGAGGCTGCTTACATTTGCCTACCAAACGTTAGTGCATAGAAATATATAGTCAACAGGCTCAACAATCTCTCAAATATGGCACAGATATAGTATGACTCCGGTCATTAGGTATCCTAGCAAACTTGATGGCCAAACTCGTTGCACCGAATGACCGCACTATGTGTATTTTTTGGCTAAAATGACTAGAATTAACCTATCCTAATTTTAAAAAGAAGTCATCGCAATGGATTGGAGCTTTAAACAGATGCCTTCAAAGTATTAGTACTGAGCAGGTCTACAGCTTACCGCAATCCGAATAGGAAGGAGAGGGCTCTGCAGGCGACTCATCAGGAGTTTCTATGATTTCTGGAATACTTTCTTGCTTCTCTGTCTTAGAAATTGGAGTGTTAATAACTTTCTTGATCTTCTCCTTTTGTTTCACACCCTTCGAATGAAAGGCACGGAATTCCTGGGAAAACCAATTTGGTGTCACAACTCTACTGTGTACAAGCCTGCAGTGTAATTTATCAAGTAGAGGTTACCTAGTTTCAAGACAGCCCAAGCAAGCTGTAGAGGATTTGGTTGCAGTGATAACATGGCCTGATAATCTAATTTATCGAGGCGACCCACAAAGGATATAATGCATAAGGATGCACTTTATGAGTCAAATGTATCACAGTTACTAGCATAAGCAAGTAGTAGATCAATCTTCTGGTTCAATATTTCCGTACCGGGTAGAAGATTTTATAATAATAGAACTGTAACCCATACCTCAGGATTGATGGTTCGATTTATGTTCAACAGATTAGTTGGGATATCGAACATCGAGTCGTGATATCGGGACGGCTTTCGAATCCGTCGTCCTAAGTTGTCATCTGTTGGAGGTGATACTTCTCCTTCACTCAATTTGCCTTCAACATCTAGACATTCAAAGAAATATATTCACAGACTTCGAATATTATGTGCTTTGAATTAACGTATCCTATTTCTCAATAGCTTCGAGATTTGGAGACACCTTCTAATGTCGGCATGTAGCTATATACAGTTGGACAAATAATTTTGAATCTTCTGGCTAATCTAACATGCAAGCCCGTGTCAACATCTGAAATAGTAGACCTACACATGCATGTGCAAGCCTACAGAGCAAGAATGAAGGCATATATATTGCAGCAATTTGAAGAGTTTTTTTTCTATATATTCTCCAAGTCAGTGTGCTGTAAGCGTTCACCCAAATGATCTGTTGCACCTGGATTCTTCGGGGAACCAGTATTTTTAAACTTAGGTAGCCTGTTTCCTATCTTGTAATAGATATGTGGTGATCATGTAACATTTATCATGCATTTCAGATTTCAGTCGCGCAAAGTTAGGCTACTTTAGCCTACTTTAGTAGGCCATGTAATGAAATAAGAGGCTTAGACTTGATAATCCTGGTCCATGCTTCAAATTAGGCCTTGAATTTTCTTCAGTGAGCAAAGAAGATTGAAATATTTTATTCTCAGGCTTGAACTATCAAAGGAATTCCAGATACTCTAGAATTGTTAAGCATTCCTTGATTCAAATCTATGACATACAAGTACACAACAGTAGACCTACTAGAGGCACGCCTTTATCAAAAATAAACATTGTGACCAGCCTTCTCAATTCTGATTACAAAAATGTAGCCTACTTAAATATCTGATGTTATATATCAAATATCTTGCGGCCTAGACCATTCCATTCAATTTATCGAAGTGCGACAGCGTCAATATAATATGCATGAGAATGCATCGTCATGTTTGTGCAACGTACCAGTGAATGTTTAAAAGGTGTGTAGGCCTACGTGTAGCAAGCATCGTGCGAGACTGTGCACGGCCTAGTCTACACTTCAGAAGCTTTCAACGTCATTTCAACACGCGGATATAGCGAGTCTCCATTCCACGATACATTTAGGTGAGAATGAGAACAGATATTTTCTTTACTGCAAAAGGGTTGGAGCAGCCTCTGGTTCCGTCCATTTTTTGATTGCACAGTTTCATTTTATGTGCTCCGTAACGAAATGGCAACAGCTCAATAAACATGGCTCATGTTATGAAAAATCCAGTCACCAGAACAAGATGGATCAATCACGAGTTAGGAACAAACAGGCCTATCGCGCATTCACGTATATCTTTAGGTTATTCTATAAAGAGCAGTGACTTTTCCAAACGCGGTAAATCTACTCTAGTAGTCTTCTCTGTCTTCAAATTTATGGAATATTGATGCAGGCATGCAGCCAGACTTATCGCTGGGATTCACTGTTCATACTCCTACGAATGCTACGATTACCAGGCAATCCTCACGACACGAGGTCCAGCACGATTTCTGATCGATTTTTATCACCCTGCCTACAGATATGGTTGGCACTTTAGGTGTACAGTATGTTTAGTAATTGTGTCGGTCTATTCGATAAAATGTGACGACAAACGCTGATGCAGTAAGTAGCTTATAATTACCAATAAGCGACATTCAACAACAGGGATGTGAAACTATGAGTTAAAGGGAGAATATTGTCACACACGTCGCGACACTTGTGCAATATAGATATAGGCCTACTGTGAAATTGTCCGCGCTTAGACGTGTTTCATAATTTCCTGACATTTCCATTTAAAATTTCACAGGCCACTCTTTCAACTACGCCTACAATATATACGGGACTGTGATCGTCAAATGCATTCTCAAGCTCACGGACTCGGAAGGTCGGCGGTTAGGCTATGAGGCGACGATCTGAATTCTGCCAAGGATTTATCAAATCGTAACGACGATCAATATCGATATTCATGAATTCTTCAAAGAATCGTTGCGGGATACTGCGACATGCGCCAGTCACGGCTGTCAGAAATGCGCTGAAAATGCGGAAGATTATTTCGAATAGACATCTCGGCACCGCAGGCTGCGTCGCTGCTCGCCAACCACTTTTCCGTCTCGTCGCCTGCGTCTACCAACAAGATATGAGATACACCAACCAACCGGCGTTTTCAGACTTTCAATAAAATAGGTCACTGTGTGTGAATCAGCGTCCATCCGAAAACTCGCCAATCGAGAGGTCTCAAATCATGGGCCGCGGCTAACGACCAGTTGCGTCCATAAACCTAACCTGCTACTGTATTCATTCAAACGTTTCACGACGGGTTGGTGTGGCACAAATCCTGCATATGGCCAGGCTTTTTCCAAAAATATCACAGAAACATCCTACATTGAGATAATTATATAGATTACCCTGCCTAAAATTGTTCTCACGCAATTTCTGAAATATATAGGCCTACTATACGTGTTGCGTGCTTGAACTACCGGTACGCAGCAAGGCAGCAAGTCATCAGCAAACGTCAAATTTTATGGATTCTCGACTTTGGCATTGGGCAAATCGTTCTTTCACGGTTAGTTTAAGCATTCGATTACTACTTTATGCCATAACGGTAATCCAGTTGAGGCACTCGAATGTTTCATTGTTGTCTTAACGCACCATCATCGTCTAGTGCAGTGGTTCTCAACCTGTGGTACGCGAAGCTATTTTCAGTGGTACGTGAGACATTTGTTCAAATCTTTCAGTCCCGTGGACTTCATATGTGGGCTTCGCTATTTTACCGTTCAGTCGCGGGACCTTATGATTACATTTCTTATGGAACTCAGTGGTACGCAGGTAAAACAAAAAATCGCCATGTGGTACGGGGGTATAGCGAAAAATTTGAGAAACACTGGTCTAGTGCATAAGTACATCGGCATTTACGTCTGGAAAGGTTTCGACTCCTCGACTTGCCTCACCGTCAAGCGTCAGTCAGCATGCGTTGGGAGCTTGAAGCAACACAGTTTATGATACAACCTCCAATAGATCGCCGTCTAGTGATTTCCTTTTCATTCTTTCAGTAATTAATTACTCCAACCACATGATGCTCAATAAATAAGGCGGTCATCCCAATTACTGCGCTGCGACCTTCGCGAGATATAATAACACGTTAATTAGGTCAAACTGCGTGGATTAATCCACTCGGCGGCAGGTTTATTTCCTATCACGCTCCGTTCGATTTCCACCGAAAAAGAATCTACAGTCAGATTGACCGCTTGGCTTTGGTTGAAAATCTTTCAACGCCAGGCGATTCTGCGATAAATCGGCCTCTACCCGTGGCTGATGGCCCCTACTGATTATATTTCGAAAAATCTTAATTATAGGCAGTGTTTATCCAATTTATCGGGTTTTTTACGAGGAAGGCATCTAACGGTGACCTCCTCCCTTAGCTGACAAACGATATATATCGATTTTGGCAAAAATACTAATACCGGCTTCGAGTAGAAAATCCGTCGATCACTAGATAGATCTGTTACGAAATTGGTCGTTGTGGGTAGATCTATGGCTATATAACGATCTCAAAGAGGGCCAAGGTACCCAACTCCATTCATTATTTACATTTTTGACTTTCAGTACATCAGGAAAGGAGAATCGTCCTATTTTGGTCCTATGGGTCGTGGAAAATACGCAATGGCCATGATCCTATCTATTTGTCTCACGCTATGTGCCGGCGTCAACGATTTTTAGAAAATCTTGTAAGGCTCATGATGCTGACATAGATTCCTTTGAGAGAATTCTTCTCCCTAGAGGCAAATCGACCTCAATTCCTGTTACGCCTACACTGTAGAGTATATAGTGTTAGAATTTATATAAATACCTTCGATTTCTGATATTGCAATGCTCGACTGTGGTTCTCCTGTAGGATTCATCACCGCACTGGACTCTGCCGCAGCGCTTTCTTCAAACTCAGCCTCTCCAGTGTCATACATGCTCTGCTCGTTTTCGGCCATCATTTTCACAGCAGAGCTTTCGTTGCACAAGCCTACTGCAAATATTTATCTCTCCAGATCTTGTCGACTCCAATACAATTACTTAACTATCACATTGGATATAATGGCTATAATCACACCTGCGGTAGTAGTGACATCATCATCTTGTATGCATTTGTCCTGAACAAGGTAAACCCTAAAATAGATTTGAACACATTTCTTTACTCGAGTGGAGGAACCCGCTTATTTTCAGTTACGGAGATAGAATTCGTTTTATTGCCACTGTGCTAACGATATCGCGATAAATTCATTGGATTCGGACTGGGTCAGCCGCACTTCGAACTTTGAACCTGTGCGGATATTTTGTGGAAATCAACTTAGCTCAAATCGTAGAAGGGCGGCATTCCATCGAGTCTTGCTTTCGGATTTTCACTCAGGCAAGCGTGTCGGTTACTTTCAGTAACAGCTTTAATTGACCTCGCGTGCTAGCCAATTAGCCTCACTTAACTTAAAATTATCGGATTGTTCAAACCTAAGCATGACTCCTAAAGTCGGGGTCGTATCATAGCATATGATATGATAAAATGTCCATTCTAGTCTTTTGACATGGCTATGTTAAAACGTGAGCACAGTGCGTGCAATTCAATTAGCGCATTCAATGGCCAAATGAGTGTCGTCCATATTTTTCCATCGCAACGGATGCCGGATGTTAATCATAGCTCCATATCAGTCCTATGTTAATTTGATTGTATAGTGTAGAACAATTGGCTTTCCCTATCACATACAGGCAATCACCCACACACCCAAGATACAGTAGGTCGCTTTCCATATTGTTTTAGAACGGGGTATATGACGAAAGCTGAAGTCCACTATGGGCCGAAGTGTTTCTCACGAGACGGTTGCGTCGCCAAGACAGAAAGCAAACGGAGTGTCGCGCCAGACGGGCTTCTGACAAAAAAGATGAAAGCCTGCGCAGACGTCACACGGTCTCATTCTTATGTATTTCAAACATGGAACTCGGTGGACGTACAGTACTTCAAGCGCCACGCTCTGCTTGTTACGAGCACATGCAGACAAAATATCAAGTAGCGTTCTCCTGCGAAGCTCTTTTCACGAAAACACCAACAATATATAGCGATCAACCATAGAACATTTTCAAATCTTCCAAACGCGAGGTTCGCAAGACTGCCTGAGAGTCTATCTCCATGCGTGTATAGCATGGATATCACCTCTTAGGATTTCCCTAGTTCAGATATACCGTATATATATATAGCCTGCGACAGCGACATAACAGACAACAGTCAAACAACAGCTGCAGTATGTCGCTGCGACTATACAGTCACGTAACACATCCAATCATTCTTCGACTCCACCACGAATCGCCACCAGATTTGCATTCAGATCACATTAATTCACACCGTCATTGCGCGCTACTATTATTTTCAACTCCCTCCACGAGTCAAGGTATGTAATACCGTGGCGTACCCTGTTTCTCCGGGTCTATGGCTTGAACCGCTCTCCTAAAATAATTGTACACCAGCAGCACTTATTTACTACATCTGCTCTCTTGGTTGGTGCCTAGGTGCGAAGAAAGCTCGTGCTAGTTGTCGTCCGACTGTCGAGCGATGAACCATATTCACCAAAGCGATAGCGTGCGTCTGGTAGTGCCATAACGAATCGACTCCAGCTGAGAGTCGTTTAATGGCTTAATGTGCGGATTGCATTGTTCGCAGCTTTGCAATTTGAGCTCCGTTTAAAAGAATCCACAACAATTGTATGAGACCTCCCACTGTGAATGTGCAATAATCGGGCAACTCTCGTACATCTGGCGCTCGTAGGAGACCGTCGAACGATCACGATTGATATTGGATGATCCGTACCACCTAAACAGTATCAATTGACATGGTCGTATACACTCCATGGACGCTCGTCGGTCGCGTAAAGTCCTCGAAAAAAAAAATGAAACAATCCAGACACGTCCAGTGCACCCCTCACACACATAAGTCGACTTATACATATGGGCCCACACACTACATTAGCACAAGTCGCGCGCTTAATTATTTCGTGACCGTCCAAACCACCCATGTATTTTCATATTCATTACGCGGATTTGCAGTATAAGAGCCAAGCTGGTTTGCGGATGCCACTGACGTCGCGCAGCCAATTTTCGTCATGAACAAATATCTGGTCATCTGTAGAGCGTATGATAGGCAGAGTCAGATTTTATATTAGGGTAGATGGAGCCTGTGTGCCTCGAATTTAAAGGTTCACGGAGCAAAAAACGAAAGGACAGTTTACTGTACGTTCTGAACTTCCGAGTCCAGGATATGATGATAGGATGGAGTCGGGAATAGCGGGGCTCAAATATTGACTATAGCCTACAGAGCCTATGGGATCATGGCCTGAATACAGCGATGTGTAAATTTCAGAGCTTCCGTGCAGGTTAGTATGTGACCGGTGCATGCCTGTCCGAACCGTAGCTGAGGTCACAGCAATTGATCGAAATTTGATGATTGGAGCATGACAAATATTACCCCGTTCCTGTTGTATTCGTTACAGAGACAACTTAGGTATAAATAGGATTTCAGGATTGGCGGGTTTGGTCATGGTAACTTGACGATGGCACTACATTTTATTCTGCCGGCGCCGTGTCGTGATGCTGGCGTTGGTCATTAGCATTTGACAGCATGAGGGAAGCGTCTCATAACCTGCATACAGCATTTTCACAAAATCTATAGCCCTAATCATTGCGGCAATATTCGCTTACGCACTTGTCATGTCATGAGGGTTTATCGTTGTCATGATATCCTAACTATTCGAGTCTGCTATCGCTGTTAGTCATGTACCTATCCTTCAGTAGTTCATTTATCGGTATTTATAGACGTACCACTACCGACACCGACCTAATTCCAATATCAACCATGCATGAAATTCGATCTTCTGTTTGGCTGAGCCAAGATAGTGAAACAGGTTTTAACTAAAATGCTGGCGAATGGCAGTGCATACCGACCAAAACATATTGTCTCAGCGTTTATAGCAATGATTATGATACCTGTAGCCTATCTAAACTATATATATATATATATAGTAGAACTCAGATCCTATATACCAAACACGCTTTTAGAGATCATAGTGAACTGGCTGATGTAAACTCGGCCACTGTTCCCACTTTCTAGTCATATTTACCCAGATTCCTCTTGGCTTGATCCCACATCTTCCACAACCTCCTCCATGCGTGGTTGGTATGCCGATCTCAGTCAAAATGCTGTGTTACGTTGTTCAATGCCTACAAAACTACAAACTTAAAATGGACCTGAGTGCATCATAAACAAGTATTTATATGAGTGATAGCAAAATATCTGTCGTTTCGGAGGGCAAAAGCAATGTGAAAATTCAGACTTTGTAATGAAGACTGTTTGCAGCACAACTCATACCAAAAATATTTTACACACGGAGTAGATATAGCCCTACACCAATAACCTAATATGATACGTTACCCAATGAACTCAGGGCTCTTCACAAAGCATTTTCTGAGCGATATACCGTAAACATTATCTACATGAATCGCACAACTCCCCTGTTCAATGGTTCAATCACTAAGCATCATTCAACCGTGTGCGACTATAGCTGCACTCGCACATACCGCTGTAAGTAAACTGATTTACACGTCTCCTTTAGGATAGTTCGATTTAGTATCTACGAAACGACCGCTATGGTCGCCCTACTTTCGAATATGTGAGGTCTGAACTTTCCTACCTCGAGTAAATAAAGTATGCGCTGTTCTGTGTCCGGTGTGTCACACCCGAAAACCCACCATGAATAGCACAGCGATATTGAAAATAATTCCTGCTTGATGTATCGCAGTATTACTGGCGGCAAAGACAAGACAAGTCGCCAATGACATATTTTCATTCGAGACCGACTGCCTCATTCGTAGTTAAGATTTAATAGCTTTCAAGGTCTGCTTACACACACGCGCTATGCTTTTCAGAACTATGACAAATTTATACGAGACGTTCTATGTAGAGACCGCACCGATGTAGAAGATCAATATCCCCGTCCACTGTATGTACTGAACGACTCTCGGAGACATACATCAGCCAAAGAAATTACGTCATCGACGGAACTGCCTATGCTTGGAGCACTCTTCAGTTGTACGACCGAGTGACTATACTGAATCGTATATCTGTGCTGAGAGGTATATGTTAGTAGCGCACACGATCGAGCTCACCCTTTGCATAGTACTAAGGCTCGTTGTTGTTACTGCTTCATCGACCTATTTCGAGAAATAAGATTAGATCGGTGCACATTCACTGCGTGAGTTCGTTTACCAACGATCTTATAACTGTTTGGTTTCCTCGATTACGAGGACTCGGTGAGCATTTGAACGAATTCCTGAGTTGCGGTTGCTGGCACGTAGGAACTCCAGCAATATTCCCGGAAATCAACAATCGGTTTATCGTTTGTATCTGATCGGATACTGCAAGCTTGGTGAGCTACATCAGAGTGGTAACAGCGCTAAGCTACCTTGAAGTATGCTTAGCCTATTCTTAGACTCCGGAAGTGGAGTCTGCTGTAAATACCCTCCTAAACAAGTCAAACAAAACAAAAACATGTATCGTTTTGAGATATTAAAGGCACAGAAACACATAAGTAGTACACAAACTCATCTCATCGAAATTCCGTGGTACTGCACAGCATCGATTTTGCTTTTACGTTCGTCATGAAACATGAAAAACCGCCCGAAGGCAGTTTGTGTGGTGCATCGTGAAATAATGTAAGACTCAACTTGTGTCACGATCGCAACTCCGACACGAAATTCCATTATCAACAGAGTCGTTCGACAACCTACCCTGATCGTCCAGATGACCGCTTGCAATATAAGTAACATTTAAACACATATATAGTGTAGGCTAGAGCACGCGGCTAGTATCTGCACCGCTTTGGTATACTGTAGGCTATACTGCGTGTGAAGTGTGTCTGATAACCCCATTCCATTCTGTGTAGACGAAGCAGTTTATCCTGAACGTCGCCAGCCTTTTTTATGAGTCATCGTAACTAAAAGTGAGTGACTACATTTAGTGCGTACATATGGTCGTTTCGGTTGGGTTGGAAAACCAGAGCGCAAAGATTTTTCACTTCGTTCCATGCACAAGTACACAAGAAAAGGGACGTGTGTGTGCACGCGCGCACAGGCACGCACTTTACATGATTCGTTTGAAGAAGTCCGGAGCACAAAAGGGCATATGCCTGTCGACCTATATCGTAATATGGAACTGTAAAATTTATTTCGTACGCTGAATGGTGGCAGATTGTTCCCTTATCTAATACAGGGATATCTAGATATCCCTGATCTAATACGATGTACAGTGCTTTATGCACAAAACTAAAACATTGGCGCTTCGATGGAATCGCGTATTTAGGCAGCAGTTAATTCAATTGCGGACCTATTGCTTTGTGTCATACGAATTGGGTGGTTGTTGGCCATATCCACAAGCAAAACCTCACGCTGGTAGACCAGACTCAATATCTCTGTTTGTTAACAACTTATGAAAAGCTAGTGAGCGGCTTACGCATAGTCGCAGCCGGAATCCTCGCAACGAAACAACATAAATGCCACGTAGGCCTATCAACGTATTTTGAAAGAGATTGAAATTTTGAAGCGATTTTGAGTCGGTAACAGTTTAGTTGGTTAGGGTCCCCGTGTATGCCGTCTACAACTACTGTACCAACAAGCGACATACTCCGTCCACCGTTATGTCGCCAATATCGCATTACAGTATTCCTTTTTAAGAGCGATCGAAGAGCTCCGTAGTCGAGTTTGTGTGTTATCCGCCTACTGTAAACGCGCCTTGACCAATCACGTAACATCGGATGTGCCCTTGCAAATCAATAATTCACGCATGGCTCCAAATTACTTACCATTGCGCTTTTAAAAGTCTGCTTCACTAAAATGACGTTTCTGAAAACGATGGCCCGGAGCTACACGACAAGCATGTAGCCTTATGCTATATACTAGTCGTAGAGCGGACGTCACGGGTTAGTGCAATAACTACGGTCTGGTTAACTTCACATTTAGCACCTACTCCTGTACGGAAATGCAAAATTTTGTGGCGGCATATTTCATCGGACAAAACTTCCTGCGAATCTACTGTAACAATATAGCGACTCATCAGCTGCCCACTACGATTGCGTTAGCCTACTACTCTACAATATACGAGAAGAAGCGATATAGATAGTCTGGGGATTTCATTTATTGCCTACTATTCAACTGTTGCGGTCAGACCCCAGACGTGGCACGATTACATACGTTCAGTTGTTCATCTCAGTAACAAGGCAAAAGTAGGCTGCTTACTGATTAGTTTGCGGAAAGGCGACAAGCGTTTTAGCCTATTCCCTTGACTATAGCTAGGCGTATTCCTGAAGCAAGTTGCAATTACTATGACTACTTTACTAGGCTGCTCTAACTGCCCAGTCATTCACATGAGCTCAATCATGGAAAATACTACGACGACAAGCTTGGGTCACAATGAACGGTTAGGTTGAGCATGTCAGATACCCTCAGTCGCCTGCGAAGTTCACTTTTGTTAAAAAAGTGTTGAGGCACATCACATGGGGTCACTCGCAGAGGAGAAATACGATTGCTCTATCCAGTCTATCGCATCAAACAATGTAGAACAGATGTTGTCATTACACTATACATACAGCATACTACTTGAAGTAACTTTCCGGCGTGGCCAGTGAGCAGAATCTGCATGAGTAATCGAGGTTGTGTTATGAATGAACCATGAAACATTGCACGTTCATATCGTATCAAGGTCTTGTCAATAATAGCTCGATCAGAGCATATATCATGTGAAAACGCAAAAACATGAGCCAGCCTAAACGCAACTATATCAATCTCAGCAAAACACGTTGGGAACACGGAATAATGATTTGCGCTGTGGGACATGAGATGCATCTGATTGAATTTGTGAATGCCCTGCGGTGGCACGCAGAAATATTTCTGCCCATAAATTGATCACCGTACGTCGAGCAGCGTAGCGTAGTTTGGTGAAAAATAATGTCAGCGGTGGTGACAGCTGACATTTGATTGCCAGTATGGCGACTGGTGGTGGTGGTGGCCGCTCAAAGGATCGTAACTTCTACTAAGATGCCACTAATTATAAAGACTGCTCCCGGATTGGTTGCTGGGGGCAAAAACTTTTTTGACAGATTGACTTGCTGGAAAAGCTAGACCAATCAAATACTCCATTTTCGCGCTGTTCGGTTAGTAAAAGATATTTTGTCAGCCCATGCCAGGCGGAACGGGTTGATTAGGTGTAGCGGTGCAGCCCGTGTAACATTCTGGTAGCAAATGTTCTAATAGCGACACCCCCTGGTTCATCTTTTCATGGTCGGAGCTAATCCATATACCGGTGCTCGAGGGAATATTAACCTGGGAAGTATGTAGCGTTAAGTAGCTGATAGGTGAGACTTTAAACAAGTTGGTAACACTCCTGTATCAGTAAATGAAAGCACCACCGGGCAGCGAAAGGTCTTGGGTGTTCGAAATTGTATTAACAGCTGTAAACTGAGGGAAATAGCAATGACCGCCTTCAAATCAAAATATACACCAACTCAAATAATCTTATCCCCACACCAACGAGTATGAATCGCCTAGCCCTAGCCCAACCTAAACAAACAACGACTGCAAATTGGCTCGTTTCTGTTTTCCGTAGGCCTATATATGCTTGCTCATATTGTGTTGTAGTACGGTTATCAAACCTTGATTTATCTATTCGTTAAGAACTAAAATTGTCTATTGGATTGGTAATTTGCTCGGGTCTAAAATACTGTCCTCGCTCCTCGGCCAAAATGATCGTAAAGCGAGAGTTGAAAGTTCACGAGCGAACTTGACCTCGGCGACGGCGCGGCCTCATTAACCAGTTAACCACCCATGATCATCTCCCAAGTAGCCGTCGTGATTCGGGCGAATACTTTGTACAAATTAACAAGAATCAATAGACACTATCGGCAGACAAGAATTAACAGAAAATCGCAAGCATTTGCATAATAGTTGAATATACGTCGGAGTGCACAGCGCAGCAGACGGCTTGATTAGTCGCCGTCACTCTTCGCCGATGCCACCTCGACTTCGAGGCCGTCATTAGCAGTAACGAAACCGTTTGAATTAGCAGCCTCTCCACCATGTAAATCGACATTAACCTTTGTTGAGACGACTTCATCTTCAGTTACATAAGGACCGTCTTCTGTATTCTCTTCGTTTTCTGACGTTTTTGACGACGAAACAGGTCGTAGCTGCCAACTTGGAATTATCGGTTTCAAATTGGGTTGTGAGGGGAACTGGTTTCTGAAAAAAGAAAAGGTGCATACCGCCGGTGACACTTAGACAACATACGTAACAAATGACTTTATGGCCGAATGCCATCGCACCGGGCCATATTTGCTGTATTTCTGACAATACTGAGAACCTTATTCTGCAAAAATATAAGTATCTGTCTCACCGCCTGTCTGTCTTGTCAGTAAGAGTACGTGCAAGCCTGTGATGTCAAATGGGACTTCTAAATATGCTTGCTTGATGAATATTTTCTTAATTTAGGCTACCCAGTTCTATGATGGGCCAAGACACTATGCCGTGCAATATTCCTGTAAACAGTGCTGCAATACAATTGGTCCTATGGAATCTAGACCTATAGTGATATTATTAAGAAGCAGTACAACCAGTCATAACGAAACAAGCATAGAGGAAACATCGCAAGTAAAATTTCCATCCAGCCCATTTGTGACCGATGGGATACTATGCTGCTCATCTATCTGTAGCAGGCACACCCAACTACATCCTATCTCTCTGCAGAAAATGGGGTCTTGGCTTCGTGCGCTTCATATCAAACGGAAGAATGTTACCTGCTCAACAGTAGACCTTTAATTGACGTAATTTCAGCCTTGAGTTCACCGATTGAAGAATTAGATACGCTGCTGTAACCAAGTCCAACCTGAAGCATAATATATTTTCAAGATTCGTTGAGATTATTCAAACTCCAGGGAAGGCTATCAAGTCTACCATACCTTTGAAGCCTCAAGATCAGCGCTAACATGGTTCAATTTCATGCTTTGTGAATTCAACTTCTCTTGCATTTCATTTATAGATGTCCGAATCTCCTAAAGTCAATACAAACACAGCCTAGCCTGCATTGTCCGAGAGCAGAGCAGCCTTAGATAGCATTGAATGGGATATTGTAAAGAAGATCACCACAGATTTAATATCTGAGCCTTGGATTATTGAGAATTAAAACATTAACAAGCTTTCGGAGCTCGGCTGAAGATGGAATGAATCGTAAAGGTGAATGTTGTTATTTTCAATAAACCAATGCTGGATGTTAAACCTGTGGTGATCTTCTTTACAATATTTATTGATTGTCCGCCATCGGCTGCACTATATTCATTAAATTAGAGTAATTTAGAGCAACATGGTGAAAATATCAAGTGAACTTGAATATCCAAAATTGCTATCTCACCTGCATATTTTGCCCTAAGTCGTGTTTAATATTGTTAACTCCTTCTTCCATACATGCAAGTTTCTTTTGTTGTTCTTCAGAGGACCGTACGAATATTGGCTCAATAAAACGCTAAATTATGAAAACATTGAAGTTGATTAACACCATTGCTTGTTGCCCTAACAATATGCTAAATCGCTTACTTTATACAAAGAATATAGGCCATAGATAACACCTCCAATGATCACTGCCACTGCTGAATACTCTCGAATTCTTGTCCACAATGACACTGAACAAACAACAATTTATCGGGTTCAATTTGAAAGATCATACAGGCTGAAATACTGAACAATCAGTTAAAGATAGTTGGAGTTAAATTCGGATTAGGCACTGCAATGCTTCATACTCAGATGCCTCCGACTAAGTCTAAAGGAAAAACCGCAGATATATTAGCTGACTCCCCTGTATCCAGACTGCATTCCATGACATCTCGACAAGAACTTGTGCGCACAAGAATTATCATCTGTGCATGCTCACACAGCCCACTGACATCTTATGCACTGTTTGATCCAAAATATGTAGACAAGTTCCTCAAACCATGTATTTTTCAAATTCCCATTCTTTCACCAAGTTACAAAATTATAGCCCAATGCACAGCATTTAGTTGAAAATATCTCGGGTTCTCACAGGCCACGAAATGCAGACTGATCCAGCATGGGCGTAATGATGAGGTTTCTAGAAGTCTACTCAAAGTACAAGACACCAAGTAGATTACGTGAGAAAACTGGGTTTCAGATTATGATCATTGAAGGCAATGGAACTTCTGAAATTTTTTTTTTAGAAATTCCATTCATGCAATGCATCATACAGTATGCAACAATTCAACATCTATATATTAATATGCTATGGTGTAAGGTGTGGCACTTTTAAGGCATTGCACTAGACAAGATCATACAGAAGAATCGCCTGATTCAGATTCACTTTTGGTTAAACTCCGAAATTTTTTATCGCAGGTGTTACGTCACATTAGGTCAATATAACAATGCTGCTGCTGATGTTGTGGTGGACAATCAACTGCAGAGCAGACTACAGTAGTACAGAGTATCGGCGGATATTCAGAGAAGTTCTTATCAAATTGCACGCTCCATTTCGCGAATTTTTTGCATGTGCAGCGAGTAGGCCTAAACCTTAACACTCTATAAAATTTTAATATTTCATTCATCTATACCTGGCTGGGTATGATGAAGCAATGCAGTTGAAGTATTCTGTAATGCAGAACTGTCAGTACCGCCAGATGCATGAGCACCTGCTCTTGACACAGCTATATTGATTTCTTCTTCTGTCAGACCTATTGAAAAATGTTTGGATATTATATCTACCAAAGTTTCAAAAATTAAACAATATTACTATATAACCAATCAACAATGCAATACCAAACCTTTTTTGAGTAAAAACTGCTTTTTTTCATCGATTGCGCTGTCTCTAACTTTCGGATTTTGCAAAAACGTTACTGCAGTAGATATTAGCGATTCTCTCGGCGGTGCCGGTGGCAGGACAGGAGCATTGTCTGGGACAGCTGTAACTTCAGACATACCGAATTCTTTACCACAATTTTATACAAATGCGGTTTGCCTATACGCCAGCTCACCCGCCAAACTAAAGAAGTCTCAGCAGATAGTATCGACCGCACACCAGCCAGTCTCTGAGAGGAGTGAGGCAGAGTGGCACAGAGAGACTTTGGAGTGGCATTAGGTAAACAACAACACAACCAGATCAGAGTACACACTTGGTGGCGGAAACCTCATTTCTGTGGTAGGCCTACCTGCTATGGTAGAAACTACTGCCACAATTTCTCGAATAAAAAAGAATACTATTAACAATGAAAATATAAGAATTCAAGGAATATAGGAATAATATAGGAATTCAAGTGAATTATGGAATCATAAATGATAAACAATGAAATACAGGCGATATTTACAGAAAAAGTGTTGGTTGGTCATGCGCATTGAAGCGCATCGGTTTGACGCTGATGCCTTGGCAAAGTTTATTTTGGTAGAAGTCCAAAGTGGCGTGACGAGGTGGGGGCTGAGGGCAAAGTGTTTTATTCACTCTGGCTGAGGGTAGATAAATTTAGGTGACTGAACTTGGCGGAGCTTGAGGTGACTGTGGTGTCGTTTCTGCTTTTGGGTTTGGTGGAGATTTAAGGAAGGATGAATATATTAGCGATCTATTCATGACGGTGGGAACGCAACTGTGAATTCCCTACACAAACACGAAAAACAAGTCAAATCCTGATGGATTCTCAACGCAACGAAAGTATAGGACATGGAGTTCCAACTAATAACGTTGTAGACACTGACGCCAAAGATCGCGATATTACGAAAGTTCCTGCTAGGGGCGGGGCAAGACGGAAAGTTTTACCACCTATAACTGTAAGAATCTTCTGTTATATATTTAATGATCAAATCGCATGCAAAATCTTAATAATACTAGTATAATGCTACTGTGTCAGTTATGAACTCTTTGCCAAATCTAAATTGGGCCTGCATGATTCCACTACTACAACTAGATTAAGAAGCTTCACTGGGCTGTAGCAAAGGGTTTCTAATCACTGCTTGAGTTGATGCTCGGCATTTAATTTTTGCAAGTCCTGCGTCCAATCTTGCAAAGTTTAATGCAGAGTCTTGTGTCAAGACAAGTCATTCATTCAGAGGTAGTTGGTCTAGCTGAGTTGAGTCCTTGACTCAAGTATTCATCACCACAACACTGGTGAAAATATCCAGGTATCTTTTCAAAATAGACTGGCATGACTGCAAATAATGTGATACGCTGGAAATACTCCTATTACCAGAAAGCATGAAAGAATTAAGTCTGTGTGGAAGTTTTTCAATTGAAAGATTTACTGTTTGCAGCCATCAACAACGATCAAGAGTAAATCTCAAGCAGATCCGCTAGAAAGCGTTCTACCTATGCCAAACACTCGGCCAATTATGACTTCTATAGATAATCAATACAAAGGTATTATCATTGTTAAAATTGGAATGGTCTTCCCAAATGCTGTATTTTAACTGGTAAAAATGACTGTTGGCCTTTGGGATGGACACAGTGTGATGTAATCCTTCTAAACTCATTGCTTTGTGTAACCCAGTTGACTGCATTTTTTCAGGTAACTTACCAACACTGTGTCTGAATGCTCCTATTACAAGTCAAGCAAACAGCATGATGCTTTCGCATCTTCTTCCTCCATTCTCAAATAGCAGAGACTGCTCCCCTAATAGCTCTGTTGAAATCCAGTCCTGGGATTTAATGGGAGATAGCTCTTCAAGTTATTCACGGATTCCTAGCATTCCTTCACCTACTATGGAATCTTCAAGTGTTCGACGGTCACCATCATGCGCTGATTCAGCACCATTTATCGATGAACCTCCAGCAAGTCCATTTCCTACTCAATGTCAATGTCAAGATTCACCTGCTGGAAATCAGACTTCTTCATTATTGGGGAATCGTTTGAAAGTGAAATCTCCATTTAGAGTAAGTTGATGCGTCTATGAATAACATACAAATATTTCATTTTTAAATAGTGCAGAATGTTGCATGTTCTGCATATCAGTAATTATATTTTAGGAATACTAGACGAGAAGGAGCTGTTAGGCTAGGTCGAGCTATATAAATCAGGCAATCGATCAGCATTATGCCCATTGTGCAAGAGAGACTGTTTATTTATTTTTCCCTTTGCGCCCTTTGGAATAGGAAATGCTGATATGAGCTGTCGCTGAGCTGGAGCCATCCCTTCACAGTAACCCCGTAATGCTGGTGCTTACCAGGGAACTTGTGGATACCAATTTTAATGGCTTCAGTGTCACAAGGCCTGGATTCAAACCAAGCCTTTTGGATTTGGCCGTCAGCGCCTTGACCATTACGCCACAAACTCGTCAAGCTGGTATATAAGGGGGACGTTATCGCAATGGTTAATGTGGCCGTTATTCATGACGGTAGCTATGATATTATTCTCCTTACCTGCTGCACAAACGGCTTTGTTGAGTTAGGAATGATAGATAAGGTGGAAGGGGGTGCATAGCATACATGCCGACTTTTGAATAAATAGCATCACTGTCTTCTTAACCAGTGTGTTGGCATACACTGAACTTGTCGCTTTCGAGGCTTATCGTAAAAACGATGTTCATAAGTCAAGTCTTATCCTCTTCTTTTTTTATTCCTTTCTTTGGGCTAGCTGTCAGGGCAGCCATTGCTCGGTGGCCTTATCCAGGTTCTTCAGACCATTGAGTGGTTTGTGGTTAGTCCTTTGTTAACAATTTGAATGCATTCTAATTACTGATTTATTGTATCTCCAAAATAGTGATAATGATAAAGACGCTCTATAAAACTAATTTGATGACACAGTGATAAATTTGATATAGAAGCTCATGATCCTTTTCATATGTAACATAGTTTTGCTTTGTGATTTCATGTAACATCAAGGGGATAAGGTGTACTGTCCTGTAAGGTGGCGGGTACGAGCTTTTGATAAGATTGTTGTTTGTCCCACTTTTTACTTGTAACTATGTTGTGATAGCAATATGATATCTCTGATGCTATTATGTCGCTCCGTGTGAGAATTATCATGTTGATGACCTGTTGTGATGGTAAAACGTGTGATCTACATCAGGAATTTCATGGTGCAGTAGTTTTGATTAGCATCCTAGTGTTTCATACAGATCGCAAATCGAATCGTAATAGACTCATAACACGCTTGCAATGTTTTGCGTTGCACCTGTGTTTTAGCTTAGCTTGAAATCATCCATCAATGTGCAATGCTTTATCATACACAGATATTGTGAGGTGATGGCCGCCTTGATTCAAAGATCCATTGAATTCCTACGTTTGTCTTGCTTCAATATTTGCATATTATGACCAGTCAACCCTGGATTAACCATAAGACCACTGAACATGACAAGAGCAGCGCAAAAAGAGATACCCGTTGCACTTATAATGTCAGTGAGGTACCATGTGCCGATGTGCGTACCAATTACAGATTTTCCAGTGACATGCATCTTGTTTAAAACAAGAGTTTTCTGATTGAAAGTCGAACTTTTCACCTATCTGGTAAAATCATGTAATACTGGTAGTCACCTACAAGCAACATCGAACTTTTTCTGAGAATCAGAACACCATTGAAATTTACACTTATGAGTAAAGAAAATTCGTCTGTGAATTTGGACATTGGTTATATAATAATCAATCAAATATATAATTTGCAGGGTACTAAATCCGATGGGTCAAGGAGTCCACGTTCTACTTCTGTTGAGCGCAGTTCCTCCAATGGCTCTGCAAAGTCTATCCACCGTCAAGAAACTGCAAAAAGGGGAAGCAGAATGTCATTCAAACATTTCAGGTTTGAAATCTGTAAAGAGTAGCCTACATCATTTACAAGCTATACACGCATCTGGTTGACGACATGCAAGCGTTTGCCTCATCAATAGTATCTTTTTAAGCAATCACTGCAACTTTGCAGAGGAGGAGGGAGGGAGTGTCATCTATATGAAGTAGGTTAGTTGATTAACATGAAAAAACGGAATTGACATTGTTGACGTGCTGAATATATAAATAGGCTACAATTTCTCACCCTTGATGATTAGTTGATTACGTCAATTACTTTGCCGTGGATATAAACAATGGCAAGACAGTGTCAAGTGTCACTCCTTTGTAACTATCCCCTGAGCAGCACTTGTGATCTTGACGACATATTTGTTGGTCAGGGGGTAGGCTATTGTTTCAAAAGGAAAAAATTTAAACTATTGTACGGTAGCAGAGTTGGCTACTGTACTACAATTTGTGTTAATAAGCCCTACGGTCAGTGTGTAGAATCTGGTAATGTAGCCTATGCCATGCCTAGGCGGTTTGTTAATTGCCTAACGAGGCCAGCAATCTATCTACATTGTCTGGTTCTGCACATTGAAGCTAATGGTACTATTATATTTAAAATCGATGAATTAGTTCCAAGTGTAGATATTATCTAGGCTACAGTACATTGTTAGTGTGATTTTGGCTGGAAAATTGGCCCATGCCATTGAGCATTATCATGTTTATCTACAATTATGTATCCCTATCATATCGACCTTGTCTATTTCAACTTCGGAGAAATTAACTTCACCGGCTTGTTTTTCCTAGAAGGCTCTTTCAATGCGCCGGGATTACCACCAATTTACTGTTGATATTTAGCAAAAGTCTTTGTAATGGATGGAGATTATCAGATATTCCACCGACTGATCTGGGAGTGTTTGTGCTTCGGCGCTTTTCTGCTGTGGCATGGAACCACCAATTCATGAATGAATGTGTGCATACCTTATCCAATATCAGAGATATTTGTACGTCACTGAAAAATAAGACGAGGCTGCTTGTAATGAGGGACCTTTGATCTATTGTACTTGAAGACATTGAGGCACGACATTGTTTGCCTTCTTTCAATTGTGTTTTGCAAATCTGCTGCCATTTAAACTTTAGGTTGTACTGGTTGAAGTGAATGGCACCTTTTGAGATTTGGGATATCGAGTTGTATGTTTAAGTAAAGCCGTTCTCGGTCCTGAGCTTTGCTGCGATATTTCTATTATTTAATAAAATGTCATATTTTGATGAATCGGAATGACAGATGATATTGATGATATTGAATTGATATTCAATCATCTATCCTCTCCATTATTTAATCCTGGGCTCCCAATGTCCATATTGTATAGAATCTTTTTTGATTCGGAGAAAATTTGAGAGAAAGAGACTCGGTTAGGACTTTTCAGATGGTGATTGTGATATTTTGGTAGGAACTTGTTTAATATAACTAAATGTGCTGATGTGCAAAGGGTAAATGAAATTCCCGTCTCCAAACCAATCCACTCTGTCAAAGTCAAGCACGTATTCACAAGTTGGCGGCACATAAGAACCCACTGGTAAACGTTGAATTCTGTGGGCCAGTGTCACTATCCAATCAACTACGAGTAATTTCTTATATATTTATAGTAAGGGTGAAAAGCTCTACTTATAAAGTTTATCCTCCAAGATTTTGTATTGTTTTGTAATACTCATAGCCATACATACTGTACAAGTGTACATGTACATATTATGCCTGGCTATTATGCTTCACTATTCTTTCAACCTCTCTTAGAGAACTCTTTGAGTGAAAATTTGCTTCCCAATACATTTGAAATAGGCCTACTCAAGTCTAGTATTGATAAAAAGGTTATATAATACAGTATCTGTTTAATATATCATATGTATATTATTGTTTTGCAGATCAGAGGTTCAGAAGTGGAAAAAGTCTGATAATAATGGAGCAAAATCAACAAAAAAATTTCAAGAATTTTTTAGAACGACCTTTGATTCTTTCGTGTCTATCAATGACACTTTCCAGAAGAGGTAATGATCTTTTCTGAGCATCTCATCCAAGTATTTCCCACAGTTGTGTTGATTTAGCTGTTGTGAAAATGAAAAATGGGTTTTCCGGAACACTCTAAGAATAGTCAAGTGAGCTACTGTATTTATAGTGGCAGTTTATGGAGGTATTATTTAGGCTTAAATCAACTAATATTGTTCAATTGCATACAAATACAAGATTGCCAGTGGACTGCTGTTTCTCACCTTACCTGTACCATACCTTTTATATTTAACCTCACGTACAGTAGCCCGGTTAGGTACCGGTTGAATGCTGATGAGGTAAAATTATGGGTCTTCACCACCACTTAGAGGGAGTAAGTGCTGTTTAGTAGCCATAATAGGCTTTCATTTCGATTGTTAGTGGTGAACTCGTACTTCCAATTTTCTAGCCAGAACTTGTGGTTTTGTGGACTATTTTTCAGCGTCTGGGATGTCGATATCATTGTGAAATATGACCGGACACACTGACAATCTGTAATCAGCGTCAGGTTTAGGGCAGTCATTTTGAGAATTTTGACGCTTGCTTACCAGTAGACACGAGCTCGGTGTTCGATACCTCACTGACTCACCAATTCCAAAGTGACTTACTACTTGGAAAGCAGAAGTCGTTGCTATGCAACATCAGTCCAAAATGTTGATGATAAAGTTTGGAGTATCAAAACACCACCCTCAGTGTCCACCTATTTTTGACTTAGTAATAAAGCAACTGGAAAGCTATACTGAAATCAAGTTTCAAGCTATAGGCCTATGACATGTTTCTCTTCAAATAACCTATTGCTTTGTTAAAAATAATTCAACTGCATGGCATTGATGACACCAATGTACCCATCTCCTACATTAATCCAAGTATAATGTCTCCACCAATTTTAAGTGTTCACCGTTTCACCTGATGAAAGAGCTGCTTTGAGAGCTAGTGGCTTTGTTTCCAAATAAATTAACGGTAGACCAGCAGTAAATTTGTATTGTACATTGTACTTGTGTGTCTGTATCTGGTCATCCGCCATCGGCATTTGCTAAAATAATGAGTAATGAATGTTGTATAATTTTAGCCGAAAGAGTGTTTTTAAACCATGCTGCACCGTGTTTGTTATGACGAGTGTACATCTGCTCCTAAAGAGCTTGTGTCAACATCAGTAAAAATACCGTAGTTAAACCAATCCCAATCCAGGCCCAATTTCTGTGTAATACAATTGTAAAGTCTGTCTATTTGCGTAATGGCCTCGCCCTCTCCAGTAATATTTGGACGTGATCTTTGTGCATTGTCGGCAAGATATTGACTTTCTGTGGTTATTTTAGACTACTTGATTTCCACTAATCACTCAAATGCTTGCTATTTCAAGTAGGCTCTCAAGTCTACTGTAGAGCTCCGATGTTGTGGGTGGTCGACACTCGACAGGATACAGTCCTAATGTCTTATGATTATATTTTATAAAGAATACTTTGTTTTGGCGATGACGCAATGTTTGTCATAGAGAAATAACAAAGACTTTTATTTGCAGCAATAGAATGTATAACTTTATAGAGCATTGATGATTTTGTCTAGGTCTTAGGGACTCCCGACATCACCTGTCATGGTTGACTGATCCTGACCTTTAGACTGTGATATTTTTTCTGCAAGGGTGCACTAGTAATACCCCTATGGAAACTGTGATAAAGGTCAACTATAAAATAGACACTATACTAAAAATTTGCTCATCATTGTTTTTTGTGAATTTTTGTGGACGTTACCTCTTTCATATTTTCGTTCAGGGGTGATGGCCATAAATCTGCGTCTCATCAAAGCAGAGCTACTTCCGCTCACCAATCGCCTGAGCATCTGGTCGATCAGAAATTCGTTGGGTTGATGTACGAAGTTTTACAAGACTTGGTACGGTATTTAAATTGAAAAATTGTTGTAATGTTAGCCTATGCCTTGTACAACCAGTCTCTTCAGGGAGGTCCGTGTAACTCCTACAGTGTAGCAATTTACTTGTCAACAGCAAATAGCAAGCTAGCTGACAATGCGCTATGCACTTTCGACATAAATTTACCGAGACTGAGGTTGATTTTGAAACCAACGGCATCGACTTAATCATCGTACTGGCCTCCCTCTTCTGTGTCGGCCAATATATGGAATAAACCAGAGGATGAACAACTGAGTAGAGATTGCTGAGAAATTTCTTGCACTTACACCCCGATACACCCGAAAATGATATACCGGTACTCATGAGAAGTATAATATACTTGGGAGTCTGAACTTGTAGCATACGATACACATGTCACGAGTAAAGAGAATTGGGCTATTCATTCATTGTTCATTTTTAGACTCAAGAAACACAGAAGATTGTATTGAAGGGGATCATCAATTGCCTTTTAAATGAATGGCAAGGGTGAGTCATGTCCGATCTCCCATGAATAATGAACGCAACTTAGAGACAGAGATATAAGTGTTTATATTGTCCTGCCTGTGATGTGATATGATAGATCAATTTCAAATTCATTCATAAATTTTTCATTGTCTCATTTCAATATTCAGACTGAGGCTGCATGAAGTAGGCTACCTTCCATCATGCAATATTCATTGTATATACATTGAAATATCTGTTTCTGGGTGTTTTAGAACAAAGTCAAGCAACGAGCTACGTGCGTACTTCATTCTCCTGCAATGTCCATTGTTTGTAACATCGTCTACATACGTTATTTATGCTCATCTGCTAAGACAAATAGCAACACTCCATGAAAAAGAGCAAAATTTACTTACGCAGTGGCTTCGAAGGTATGAAATTTTGGCTACAGAACTGTTTGACATGAGTGCAATCCATGATCTCCTTGATAATAATTTTGTGATGTTTTACCACTTGCTGAATGAAAATTAGTTAATTTACAACAATAGTTTTAATGATCCCCTGTGAAGAAATGTAACTTGTAAATTTTCCCTCAGCCCTATAACTTAAGGATGATGTGTATCCTGTTGACCAATCTAAATGTTCTCCAATGGTAGAGGAGAAAGAGAGTTTGTTTTGTACAATCAAAATTCACAGTCATAAGTAGCGGCCAGTCGGTCACAACAGAATATATCAAACAAATAACAAAAACTAAAACAAAAAAGGAGGCGCTATTATATTGTATGTGGATTTGATACTCCTCTAATCGGGCTCCCATTGCACGAGTGAATTATGACAATCGTTCTGTCTGTCAAACAGAAGAAACACCGCTCCTTAATGAACCCAACGATTTGAATCGGCGTAGGTTCATCATCTTCAATTCTACATTTTATGAGATTTTATAGAACCATGACAGTGTGATATCTTTCAAACTTCAGGCTTTCAACCCCGCGGTTTCGACCATTAGTGGAAAGAATTCATCAGTTCATCACATTGAGATTATTTCCTGATAGAAGTTCAAAGCAACAGGATTTGCCACCAATGAGTAAATGTCCATGGTGGATTCCTTCCGCTATGAAAGTCTTGACGTTGTTGTGTAAGTAGAACTGAGAAAAAGCAACTTGGTTAAGTTCATGTTGATTTCAATGTTGCTCTGCCTACAACTTCATGCTCCATTGATTCTTTTGGGTCTATTACCTGTAACCTGTGTCACGACGGTTCAAATCAGTGACTTGACTTGAGTTGCGCTTTTCATATGACTTGACTCGATTTACTGAAGGTGTACGGCTCGAGACTCGAGAAATAAAAATGGAGACTTGATCCGAGACTCTGGGAATATATTTTTGCAAGTCATAAAATTAAGTCAATATTAAATTTGGCGTTTTTCGCCAGCTCGAATTTTCATTGTCTTTCGATTTCTTGAGCAATGAATCTGTCACCAATCACAGTATACTGATTATTATTATTATCAACTTAGGGATTTCCATTTTCTTCCTTCCAGAGTTAATTATAGTATAATTGTAGAATTGTTCTACAGATAACGCAAACAACTTGATCAAACCGCGGTTGATATCTCATAGAGAATTTTACAACGTGAGTCTTGATCATATCGATGTGATGGCAGAGTTCAAGCAATGGCAGAGCCAAGCGAGCCATCCAGGGTAAGTAGTAGTAGGGATTAATTACTAACTCTATTGAATACAAGATGCTTGATCTAATCGATTGTTGGGCTTTTGTCACCCCACATTTCGGGAAAATGGCTGGGTGCTGATGCTTTGAAGGTTTGAAGTGAATATATATCATGGCATGGTTGTAATATGCCTAAAGGTGCTGTGGCTACCTCGTGCAAGAGACTTTACAATAATAGCAAAAAATTACCATGGCCCTGCCATTGAGGCATGTTGATCTAATAAATACACCCTTGTAGCTGGTATGAACTGTACAAATAGATGACTACCATCACTTGTATTACACCGGTGCACCAAATACTTAGCCTTTTGACAACGATGTACTAGTGCTGGTCACAGTCGTTGACGAATCAAAATGGTGGTTTTTGTTGGGCATCCTGCATAGGAGCTCGGCCATATCTGCCATGCCGATTGCCAGCCCTCTGTGTCAACCCTGTTTTGGAACGTAAGCCGAAGGGTCTACCATGGGCTACTGAATTTAGTAGGACACGGGTAAACTCAACTAAACTTTCCGCACTAGACCCGATCAAAATGAAAAACATGCGGCCCATAACTGAACCATTTCCACAAGGCCGCGGTGGGGAGTGATTTTGCAGGCATCAGTCTGACACAACTGTACGGTACACTGTACACCTGGCCTGCAGAAGGCACATATAAACATCAGTGTTTCACAATACAGTGGCAGCGGCATTACTCGCATTTTCTCTAGGTTCACCTTCTGCCAGTACCCGTATGTGCTAAGTCTGTCCGCAAAACGGCAAATCTTGAAGAGAGACCAGGAGCGGCAAATGATCCGGACTGCAAGGGATGAGCTCGTTACCAGTGTGCGAAGGTGTGAAAATTGATGATATGTGTCAAAGTTTTTAATGACAACTACTGTATAAAAGAAATGTGTCAGAATGATTGTCACTACTGATGCAAATTGAAATATTAATGCATCGTCACTCGGGTCAATTCGAGGAAGTTGTATATTGTGTTATACATTTTATCCCCGTTAGATGGTGCTCAAGAGCTAATAATTTCAGCTTTACCAGGACTTGCTGTTCACCTCGAGTCTCATCAACTCATGTATAATGAATGCACTTCTTGTTTACAAAAGTACTGTTCTTTTCCAGACGGCCGACAAGACCGCCTGATGTAAATCAGTTGTTCTTAAATATCAAAGTGAAAAGACAAAGTCTTCTTCGGGATTCTCTGTCTCAGATATATAGGTACCGTACTTGTGTACTTCTTACTTGTTTGGATATGGACACGGTTCATTTTTGTCCTTTGTTCGTTTTGCCTCATTTACATGGACTCGCATGATATTCACATACATCACACACACTACTGGTGCTATGCATTGTCGGTTGTTGAAATATCACAAATGATAGTTTTCGGTTGCTCGACACTTTCATGTTGGTCGTGATATGAAATATGCATGTCCATATGACATTGTGGTATCCATAATTATGTTTATGCTCCAACTGTTGACCTGAACTTTTTTTAGCAACCGGCATCATTTGAAGAAAAAATTGAGGGTCGAATTCATTGGAGAACCTGGATACGATATGGGAGGCTTAACAAAAGAATGGTTCTTACTTTTACTGAGACAGGTAACCTTACCTCAGTGTTCTGTTATGTACCGGTTAAGTGCATTCCCATTAAAAGATGGATGCTGCTGGCCTAGAGATCATATTGGGTTTCTCATGTTTGGTTCTTATCATGCATTTTCGGACTTCCGGGGTGGTTGTTCGGTAGGGCTTAATATTCAATTATACGAAGGTAAATTTTTCATCAGAATTTCAATACACTGTGGCTATGAATGTTGCAACATTGGGTAACTATTGCACCACAGTGGGAGCATAAACTTTCTGCTTGGAGCAGTATGACCAAATTACTTGATTTGATAATAATTGACTATTAAGCATTGCCAATTTTCTTCATTGATGTTGTCATATCCGACATGACAATTTAATAATTCAAGTGGTAGTTCTTATAGTTTATGAATTGTAAGTTTATCTTTCTTTAAAGCAGGGGTCGGCAACCCGCAGGCCGCATGCGGCCCACGAAGCCTTGTAATGTGGCCCCCGTGATTTTCCCAATTTTGGCTTAATGTCTATGCAAAATGAAACAGATTACATTTCTAACTCAAGTTATTATTACACGTCATGTCGAAGATACAATTGGCGTAGTCATCGTCGGCAGACCATTCGCAAACACGGTTTTCTAAATGGCGGGCCAATAACGACCAAGCCGACGTTGAACGGTTGAGGGGATTCCGTTATCGTCAACATTTCACAATCAGCGACATGCGCGGCCCGCGGGCTCATCGATATGTCTGATGCGGCCTGTGAAACTGAAAAGGTTGCCAACCCCTGCTTTAAAGCATTCAATCTAGCTTAATAATGATTGACGTGGTGTAAAGTTTTACTGCTGAAAACCTTGGAGTTCAGATTCCTATCGTGGGTACTTCACATAATGATTCTGTGCATACCACAGTTTTTCGACTTTTGAAAGAGAAATAAATCTTGATTTTTGTCAACATATTGATTGATTCTTCTTCCTGAATGGTATTGATTTCCTATATTTTACAATCGAGCAACATCAGGCATCAAAAAATACTTCATACCGTAAGTAAGAATGAAATTTAATTAACAAGAAACATATTCATGTTTTTGGATTTAAAGCCTCGTAAAAGATTCAAAACATGAACAAAGATCAATAATCAATATAATATTCAAGAGGCGGTATTATTTATAAAAAGATGCATTGCATAATATTTCCTTGTGCGACGATGTCAAGTTGAATCTCAACTATCTTGTTATGTAACACATCCTTGTCATCGGTCATGTCATATCAGATTAGTAACTCTGGTTGATTATTGTCAGAAATAGACTGTTCTGTATTGTAAGCATTTTATCTCAGCTCAGAACAACGGACTTAGTAACATACTACCATATTGCATTTATGACTTACATATTTTATTCTTTTGAATGAACCGTCATGTGATAAAATGGGATTCCCTAGTTGTTTACATTGCTTACTTTTAAAATGCTGGTGTTGCGAGACTGGTTTGTGTTAAGTCTTGTTCTGCACAGCAAGTGTAACTTACTGAATTTTGCCCTATGAGGTCAGTGTTGTTGGTCATCGTGGTTGCATCACGGGGTCACTGAAAAATGAAGTGCTGGTCATTTGCCTTTTCACTAATAGTGTGATATTTTGCAATTTACAAATTTAATACTTTTGGTCTTGCAACTGTTGTTTACCCTAAAACTTACAAACAAGTTATGTTGTGAGTAGGACTCAGGAAATTTGTCAAATTTTTTTGGTTCATTTTTGGAGCAAACCTTTGCGGTGTTCCTGTCTGGAACCTTTTGTAGATTATCATCTTATGATAAATAGGCTGTGTGAGTAATATTCTCAGTCATATCTGTCATCATTCAGGCTAGATCATAATTGGCGATACCCACAGCTTTGGTTAGGATGAGTGACTCTCACTACATGTGCATATGGTGGGTATCGCGTCATTTTTGCGCTTGGAGACTTGCATTTGTACATTGTACTTCACTGCTTTGAGGCTGACGATTTGCTGCACTGACCAGGTTTCTGACCTGGTTCTCTATCTCTACCATGCAATATGAGAGAAGGTAGCCATTTTATTGCACAGTCTTACTATGCTGTCTAAGTGCTCTCACTGTGACGATGCAATATTTGTTTTACTCATCCCATTCAAGCAAGTTGTGATGGTATTACCTGTTGACCTGTATATGCGTTCGAGTATTTACTTAATAGCCTATGATGTCACATATGCATAATAATTGATATATAATTTGGTTTTATTGTAATAAAGGGGACGTCATCATTACTTTAAAGTAGATTACAATAATTTGAATTTGGTTTATCAATCAAAAGTATGAATTAGATCTGGAGTCATCAAACATTTTCATGAAAAGCTTGTGTAACTTCTCCCTTTTCTGATTTGGGTATGGGTCAGTTTGTAATTGATGAAGTGTGGCGATTGAAAATTGTCTTGGTTTAAGGCAGTCAATATAATTTGAACCTAAAACCTTTCGGGCAAGCAACTGGCCCTTACCAATTGTGCCAACTTTTACCATGAATCAAATAAAATGACCAGTTACTGGGCCGTAGCTCCCTAAGGGTAATGTTGTCCAATTCCAGAACAAGAACATAGTGGAGCCAATGGCGGACAATCAATAGATATCGTAAAGATGATTTGCCACAGATTTAATGTCCAGCCTTGGTTTGTTGAGAATTATAATCTAGAAATATATTATTATAGAAAAGGAATTATAATTCTGAATAATAAAAGCTGGGCGTTGATCTGTGGTAAATCTTCACAATATTCTTGAACTTCAATATCATAAAATTATAGGCCTATTGTAGAAACATCTAATTGCTTTTAATATTTCTCCCTATTTTATTATGTGCAGGTCCTATCGCCTGATTACGGAACATTTGTTCACAATGAAAAGACAAGAACGTATTGGTTTGCTACAAGCGAAACAGAGAGCTTTTCAGATTATTTCCTTGTTGGGGTTGTATCCTTTGTATTATTTAATGAAACCAAATCGATGCATGGCGTCATGTCTCTGTGAATCTATGTTGTCATAACATCCAATAAGATAGAACATGGTCTTATTTCAAAATTGATTATTTATTGTTTATGTGTGGCAACTGCTGATATTACCACAGTAAGTGATCTGTTATATGTTAGCAATAATAATTATTGATTAATTCATTGTATTAATGACCGTATTTCCTTGACTGCTTTCAATAGCTTATGGGTCTTGCTGTGTACAATTGCATTACACTAGATTTGAGATTTCCTCTGGTGCTCTACCGAAAGCTTCTTAGCACACCAACGCCTGGTTTGACGAAACAAAATCCATCCAATTCACAATCTAATCCAGTTGGTGTTGTTCCAGTTACATTGGACGACTTAAAAGATGTTGATCCGGTAAGATATCATGCAATTTTGTACATATCAAGCCAAATTTATGAAGGCTAACAACAGTGTTTGGTACTACAGGGTGTGGTCTTATGCATCTGCAATTATTTGTATGGTAGATTTATGCTTTGCATTGTTACTCATCTGATCAAGTAGTATCACGTCACCTTTAAATTTGCATCATATTGACTAGATATCATGAGTACTGGCTATATCCTGATGATGTAAGCATATTACTCTACAGTTTGATAACCCACATACCGGTAGTTTGCTCTGATCGCGGTTGTGTATGGAAATTTTACAGATTTATTAATGACTGACCTTTGATAATTGAAATTTTTATTCACAAACTCTCAGTGCTCTGCACTTGGCCAAGTTGGGATGAATCGATATATTATTTACTTATTTTATAAAACTATGAAACCGTTTTCAAGCTCCATTATCTTTACATCGTATTAGACACACTTTTCAGATGGTGGTTCGGGTTCATCCAAAAACAGGCCGGTTCATGTTCATTTCGGTTCAGTTCCAGTTCGAACCCCTGTTTTTCACTTTGTCGCTTCCTTCTAATTTGCTCATGCAACAAAACATGTAGAAGTCATACAATATTTCTGATTGTCAGAATTTTTTGTTCTTGACTTTGTATCACACACCACATATCCACAATTTCTGATAGATGATGTCATGCTGTGCTCAGATTTTTCCAAGCCATTCCATCACTAATGATCTGACTAGAGAGTCATCGACTATCCATTTTCGAAAGGTTTCTGCCTTATTTATTGGGCCCGTTCTTTGATAAGTGTCATACTTAATCAGGGGTTTCTCGTCTACGTGATGCATGAGATTTCTCAGTTGTGCGTTTGACGTTTTAATCAGATGATTGATTGTCTATGTCGCTAAACCTAGATGTTGATTGTTTTTCGTGGCTCTGGTTTTGCTGTCTCTCAACATTTCCCAGCCATGTGTACTCGGATTTGCTGATTTCACTTGTAGAGGTACTAGGTGAGTCGACAGGCACGTAAATTTATGGAGTTGTTTATTAACATTGTTTCTAGGTAAATATTTGGCCGCTTGTCAAATACGCCGCATATATTCTCATTTTTCAGTGTTCCCTTGCTTTACCATATTGCCTTCGATAATATAATAATATTATATATGGTACTAGCTAAATTTGTTACCATTCTTAGTTACATAAGCCTGATTAACCACATGAGTCAAGTTTAGAACCTATGGATTTAAAAGTGAATTTCACAGAAGATTTGGAGATTATGGTAATAGGGAATTGGCAGGAAGGGCGTGCAGCGTCCAAATTGTTTAGTAGGCCTATAATTATACATGTAGTTCAAACTGACATGACCACCAAATGGAAATGCTGAAAGAATATTGCACAAGATACTATTGAAACTGTGACTGGCTGTCTGATATTAGTTTTTCAGCTTACACAAATATATCACCACACTAATTAGAAGTAGGAACTACATCATGGGTTGGTTTTTCCGCAATTCTCCTTCCTGCATACAAAATATCAATCATTACAGTAGGATGAAATCACCCACCAACTAATTGAAACAAGTCAATCACCCTGAGGAGTCTCTTTTAATGAGATGTCATTCAGTTCACATCTGGTATTTGATTATAATAAGCTTAGCTTTCCGATTTCTCGAAGCTGTTAGTATTTTACTTGTTGGTGCTATTGTCTTTTTTGATTGACTATATGCATAATGTATGTTGTTCTGGAGTCATTGTGTGAAGTGTAATCTATTGTGTTGCCAAACGAGGAGCCTACTAAATTTAGGGTGGGGATAAAAAAACCATAAGATATGTTTGGTTTAAGCCTTAAACCTGATTTCCATCCGTGCCCATTATAAGGCGACAAATAACTCATTGGATTGGAATTGGATCGTTTTTCTTTTATCCAGAACTACCAAATTGCTCTAGTTAAAACTATCTCCATAGATGGCATAACTCCAAGGATAAAATCCTTCCCACGAACCAGGTTTGTCATCTCTTCCAAGTTTTTGTTACACGGTTAAAAGTTTTTAAACGGGGCATAAAATTCATACTAGGTTTAACGAGTTACCTCACCTTTTTTTGATCCCCACATCCTTATTGTGATGCTTTTTTTGTTCTCTGGAGCATAAGGGCAAAGTCTTCCGTGTTGTCGCAACTAATTTTGCAGTTTGCAGTTGGCTCAAGCACTCTCCCACCGTATCCCCGATACCGTGAACAAATACTTGAACATACTCTGTTTACTAATAATAGAACGGTCTCATAGTGTCCTGAGAGGTGTGCTTATTAATATGATTTAGTGTCAACACTATTTCTTTACCCTTCATTTTTTCTGTAATCTGCTTTATTTGTCTTTTTTTTTATTTACAATTCATCCTGTCATTTCTTTTTGTCACTTGTTGTTCTCACATGTGTCGGTCTATTTGTTTCTCAGCATCAGGGTAAATGTTTGTACGGTACACGCCGCAAAGTGTGTACCGTGGTAATTTTGTGGGTGGAATTAATGGTTGTTCAGTATGAAAAAGGAGCATTCGTCAAAATTTCACACACAATAAACACATGACGACGTGCTGTTTCGATGGTACCTGGCAAATGGACGTTGTCTTTGAGAAAATATGATATGTTGACTTGAATCAATATGCCTAATAATTCATATTCGTTGGACAGCGTATCTGTGGCACGCATTGATCCCCCATGTCAAAAAATATAGACGCATTTTAAATGAAAATCATAGGCTTGCCTGGCATCAGTCTTGTAATATCTTGCTGAGCAGAGATTTATTGTGACATATGTGTTGGCAATTGTTTGCACTGCAGTAAATCAATGACATCAAAAGAAGCTTGGGATAATTGGACCTTGCTTATTATTAAGCGCAGTCAATGTAGTGACTTCACTTCAGCTACTCTGGGGGAGCCCCACGGTATTTAGTGTTGGTAATTTGCGGCTTGCCATTCAACAAAAATTCATACAACCATGAAACTGACCTGAACTATGTTGTCAACGTAACACACCATACTGATAGGACCGTGTACAACTGTACATGATTATCGCTGTCCTGCTATCATTGCAGGACAGAATCTCTTTTGGCTCTAATTCTATCTCGCGCATTATCATATAAACAAGCGTGTTTTTTTAATTTTACCGCTACAGGATATGGCTCATGGGTTTGAGGAGCTTCTCTTGTATGAGGGTGATGTGGAAGAAGATTTTGGTATCAGTTTTCAAACTTCGAACCAAGAATTCGGAATTGTCAGAAACCATCTTTTAAAATCATCTGGAGACAAAATCCCGGTCACCAACTCTAACAGAAAGGAATACGTACAGTGCTATCTCAACTGGATTCTTAATAAAGCAGTATACAGGTGCCTCACTCACAATTTTCTTGCTGAATGACTAGCCAATTCATTCTCACTTTATTAATACGGACCAGAGCAACTTTAGTCACGAAACTTCACTTTTTGATGATTAAAATACTGTAACTGTGAGCACATTGGGTATAGTGTAGGGAGTGGGGAGTCTGCCTGATCTGCTCCACATCATGGCCTGTTTTAGTAGGCCTTGTCCGCATTTCTACAACATTAGACATAGGCCTACCTGGGCGAATGAGAGTCCCCAGTCACGAATTATCCCAATCAAGCCCTGAGAAATTAATGACTATGGTTGAGACAGGAAGGCTATCTGGTGTAAAGGCCGTGTCCAAATATGGATATAGACATAGAATATTTTTTGTCCTTTGTTCCTTCTGCTGCATTTGCACAGACCTACTACAGGTGCATGTCCTGCATGTGCATATTATTAAGCAAGCATGATGTGCATATTCATGCTAGCCGGACAAGGAGGCGAGAAGGGGCTAGTAGGCTATCAAAGTCAATGATCACCTAAAATTGATGATGTCCATTCAGGCCAGGTGTAAAAGATCAGATCTCCCATTGCGTCTGCTGCATCTTGCACTTTCTCTCTTATATACCATAGGTCCTATTGACAAGTATTTCCATTTTGTAGGCGAGCAATTCCTAACTGTAAGAAATATGTAATTTGGTTTGAAATAGGTTTTCCTCAAGGTCTTATCAGTTGCAAGTCATTTCTGTACAACACCAATGGCTTCTGGCATTGTATATCAAAGTAGGCAGTTTGTATTGTTAGAAACCTTACAGCGCATGGTTTTACGACAATAGACTTGTGCAATCGGGAGTGATTTATTGATAAGAACTGTGGACGTTTCCGAACTCTACTTTACTTGTCATCACTATTGATGTTCTGCAGACCTGACTTCCTCTAATTACTGAGGATTGCTATTGTAGCTTTTTTCTTGCCACTAAATTGTTAATTGCCGACTTCCCTGTTGTTTAAAAGACAATAAGAAATGCTGAGCTTGGCGGTCATTTGCTGAAAGCAGTTAACTTCATGGCAAGCGTATTCTCTCCACACCACTTGTATATTTAGGAAGCATCAGTAGATTGAACCCAGTCGACTTTCATGACCTATGCACTTCCTGCTATGGTCCTTCCCATCCTCATCAATGGATGGAAAGCTTTAAATTTGTTACTGACGCTGATGCAATTAAGAAAGAACAGCCACCCACCAAACTCGACCGGTCTGAGCAAACGCGAGAATTACAACATGAAGGACATCCTGCAATAAAATCTCGGTCAAATCATGAGCAGCTCTACCTGCTATGCCTCTCACAATAGGAACATGGCAGAATGACAAAGAAGAAGACTGCTGAGAAAAGCAATATGAATAACATGAATGTTTGTTCCGTTTCAGGCAGTTCAGCTCATTTTCTGAGGGGTTCCACACGGTGTGTGACTCCAGTGCATTGTCACTGCTCTGTGCAGAAGAAGTAGAAACGTTAGCTTGCGGCAATTCAGTATTCGACATGAGAGATTTGAAGAAATTCACAACTTACGAGGTTTGTACTGTACCGTACCTTATGCCATTTCAGTAATTGCTAAGTGAGACCATAGCCAGAAAAGCAGCCAATTTCAATAATGTCACATTGGAATCATTAATCGTTCCCACCTCAATTCTACATAGGTGCTAATACAGTAGAATTTGAGCAAGAAAATTTGTTACAATGTCTGTTTTATGTTGAAATCGAATTTTGTTATGGTAGTCTATTTTCTGATTTGTGACACAGTATTCAAAAATGAATGGGGCCATGTTCAAGGTTCCTTTGCATTCCTGGCTTATGCCGATATGCAGGTGTATTTTATTTTGATATTGTCTTGTGTTGTGTATGATTTCATTTCAAACTTTACAGCAATACCTCTTCAGGTGTCATAGGCTACCGCTACTGCATTTTAATCTGTTGGTTGGTTGGTATCTGATTACATCCCTGTTACGAATTCGGACCAATTATACGTTTGAATGTACCAGTAGTTGTCGAGAACCTGCGATTATATAATACTGTATATATTCTGTAGATTTGTATCTGTAGTCTTATTCAAAGCAAAAATCCATCCGGCTCAAATTTGCAATTTAATTAATAATCTTCAGTGATAGGTAGGTTTGATTAGTCTTTCTGAATGCAGGGATTCAGTTCACACTGTTCAAATTTTACATGGATGGGGTTCCAGTGTGGCGATAAACTGAGTTCGAAAAACAATTGGTCTTGACACTTACCATTGTCTCTTTGATATCTAAGGCGTTAGATATTAATTCATGTATTGCTCATAGATCTGAAACCATTTATGTAGCGAATTTGTATGCCTCGAAGGGTTCGAAATCCATTTTCTAGCGCTAGTTTGTTTGCTTTTCAAATGCTTGTGCCTTTTCGAGATATCGCTTGCCGTTACGAGTAAGCCAAACATCCTTGGCTGATCGACCTATTTATTGACAAATGTCTGCTGCTATGGCAACTAAATTAATTACATAGTTATTACATGCAAAAACGTGCATGTTGCTTGCACGTGTAGTAGGACCGTTACTGTTTACGCAAGTTATCATCCTACGCTTTTATGTATTCTTGTTGAGATTTAACTGTATCAACAGTATTTGGACGTCAGCTCACCGGGAATGTAGTAGCTGTTGGATACTGCATAAAACTGTACGCAGACGAAATGGCCGGATGGGGGGTTAGCATAATGTTTTCACTCTTGAGTGAGCGATTGCGGTCAAGCTGCGTATGGGCAACTTAACGTCAATGACTGGGTACAATTTATTCAATTCGTTACCACTGGGCACTCGCGTTCTTGGTTTACATGCCCGACTCTGGACCAAGCGAGTTGGACTTCTTACCAATTAAAAGTTTGAGAATAGGTTGAAAATGTTTCGTCCCCAATCCCTCTCATCATTCGCTTTACCAAATAAAACTGCCGTAAACGCCAGCTAACCTGAGGAAAACTTCGGAATGAACCAGCTGCTAGACGGTTCGATTTGTTTTTCGCCTCTATACCCAGATAGAACGATCGATTTGCACGTCAGGGGTCGGACGATCACTCTTTCTATGCGCATCAGTCCGTTCTGAATCCGCCCCATTATAGTTGGATATGTGTTCCCCATTCACTTGCCGCTGCCTGTAGTAGGAATACTCAAAGCGCATACCGGTACGCGACCAGTACTGTACATCTGCCTTCGGCCCACAAGTTTGCATGTCTTTTTCTCAATTGCAATTCGAAAATATTGCGTGCGAGAAATCGATATGCGTGGAAAGCACCAACGATAGGAATCCCTAGCATGTTGCGTGTTGCCACACAGACATACTGTCTAAAAACATGAATATGGCGTAGGGCCTGATGAAATCAAATGAGACGTCATGCGAATACGTGATTTAACACGATGCAGTGCAGCATGCGAGTGTGGTGCAGAAGAGCAAACCGCAGACAATATCATCCATTCCTGTGCAATGTGTATAAGTCACCCAATAGAATGGCAGGTCTAAAAATCCTGGACACGCCGAGCAGGGGTTACGGTGTGGCTGCCCTGACGTCTTCTTTCGTTTGGCGCAGCTGTTGTTGCTGCTTCGGAACAGACGTCTAAAAACAGAACATGATCCAGATTTGGACCATGCCTTCTGCGGGTGGTGACTACGGGCTAGTGCCATAAACAGCTATTCGACCAATTCGGCCAAGACCCGAGTGTGTATATACTGTACAATTACTCGTAGTGGTGCTAAGCGCAAGGTTATATTTCAGTTTGTTTTTCAATCCGAGTCGCGCGGCCAACCTACAGTTTGTTGGGTCCGAATATTTTTGAGAAACTAGGAAAAGCGATGTGATAAACAGGTCGTGACAGGCAATCAAATCAATTCTTTGTTCACCCCGTGACTAATATTCTTAGCGAGTTGGGACATGCCTCACCGATTTTGCCTGCCTGTATAGTAAGCTGTTTTTTGTAATTGAGATCTGACGTGATCAAAAAGTATCCAAGCTGTCCTGTTTGTATTCAGTGGAAAATTGCATCGTATGGGCAACTTAACGTCAATGACTGGATACAATTTATTCAATTCGTTAATACTGTGATCTCATTTTGCAAGGTTGAGAGTCACGGTATTGCGAATATGACACACACGGTAGCGTCACTGCGTACTAAACACCTACCTCTATTTTGTCGAATGAGTGCAGGGGATAGGCGGTTAGATTACACAATATGACTGGATGTAGTACGAGTGCAACCGCTAGAAATTTGCTAAAACCTGGTTACTCAACTATCCTAAATCCTGTTTACGCGGTAACCGCCCGTGACCTTGCCAATGCATCTTTCTCATTCGTCGTGTTTTGCTGAACTACAAGAATGTATGGTCGAAATATTCCTCTTTGCAATTCCAACGCAGCCCGTCGTTAGGCATGTTCCGAAACCTATTTTGTGCATTGAAAAGCGTCGCGCAGCCGAATTAGGTCATTGGGTGATATTTTGATGAATCGTGCACTGGCTTGCGAACTCTACGTCTGTGTACTTATAAGTATGCTTGACAAAATATTGATCTCTCAATGGCTTTCCGGCAAATTCAAGTTAATCATCATCGGCGATGTGGATAGCGGCTAGCACGTCATTTCTCTCTGTAATTGCGGGCTGACTCACCTTGTCATAGTGTAGAATTCGTACTAGCTTCGTGGTGTATGTCAATGGCAAAGTCGTTTGCCGCGAACTCATGCGTTCATGCCTTGCGCACGTAAACGAGTGAAAATAGTGTCCGCAGCTTGCCCGCTAGATGGGCAGCGTGTGGTATTGCCATTGCTAGGCTACAGCCTAAATATTCTAATATCCTAATATCAGAGAAAACCAAGTAGACCACGCCTTTCCGAAATGTTTCCGCACAAGACAACTCCATAAAAGGCATTCGCCGCAGCGAATCACCGTGCACGGCATGATACAGCACAGGAAGGCATTATGAGAAATATGCAATGGTTTAAATGTAGGCATCAATATGTTGGTAGGATATACAACGCAAGGACGATACTATATGGAGGGGTGGCGATTGACTTCGTCTACTCCCCGTATATGCAGAGTTGCGAACACGTGATACACAATTTTCCCAAGTAGTGTGTTAGTGTGTATCCATATCGTTGTGACGTTGTGAGTGTGGTGTATCCAGCAAAATTAAAAGCGATCTTTGAACATTGATATCAATATTGATTAAAGGCGTAATGGTCTATTGTGGAGTCCCATTTGATAAAACTGAGCAATACTATTCGAATGTTAATGTAGTGGTTATGAAACGATTGATCGAGAATATGTAATTTTAAGGCATCCCAATTTCGAAACTCGCTTCAATGTCCTGGTACCACTGTCTACGCTAATATGCAAAGCAATCAATCTTCCGAGCAAACATTCGTCTTCATGCACTAATCTTGATCAAATCGTACCGAACTAATTGACATTATCGGCATGCAGTTCTCTTCACGTGACTAATCCGGCGTCGTAACAGCACAACCACATCGCCTAAAGGATTGCTCCCGACGATTTATTCCTATTGGATAACGCCGTTAAGCAGACGGAATCTTATTGGTCGATATAGTAACCCGCCCTTGCATTATGACCAAGCAGAAATGACCTGAGGTAAACAACCTGGCGTGTTGAGTATCTGAATTTTTAATGCTTTCAGCGATTGGTTACATAATCAAGTACTTGTGAGCAACATGGCTTGCTGTTTATCCTGCGGCATTTTTCGCAACGGGTTGGTGCATTGTTGCACGTCATAATCATAACAATGTCGTCGGACTTTGTAAAAAAGAATTTATGGTATCACTTGCAGATCGACTGTCAAAAATGGGATGATTTTGTGTTGCGGCTTTTTCTATGCAGCGCGCAATTTCGGTTGTGCCATCACGTTTACCAAGAATTTGATTCTTGTGACGATGAAGATATCAGCTGATTGTAATAAATTATGGTCTGATGTAGCCGGTTCGTGACGGCTTGTGCTGGTTGTGCACGATTTCCATGAGCTGAATGCATTGTGCTGCAATAATAAAACGCATCACGCAAGATCGATATTGGGCAGTTACATTTTTTGCAAAGTACCGCCACCACCAGCTGATTCTGACTAATTGGTGTCGTCAATTTTTTTCTACAGTGAAAATTTTATTATAATTATATTCCCTTTTTATTATATGATATTCTTTGTCCTTGCAGGGCTTCAGCGCTAATGATCCTACTATACTGCACTTTTGGGATGTGACGTTGTCAATGCAACGAGAGATGCAAAAAAAGCTGCTGCATTTTTGCACTGGTAGCGATCGTGTGCCGGTCGGTGGAATGCAGGACTTGAAATTTAAAATCATTCGGGCCCCAACTGCACAGAATATGTACGTACTACTTTTTCCGATCACTTCCTATCACTTTCAGAGAAAGGTACTTGACACGGAATACTCTTTTTCCGCCTGTGTTTGGTAGTGTTATCGTTAAGTAACTCATCCTTGAGATGTTGAAGTCAAGGGGTGATTTGTTACCTACCTTTTCACAAAAGCACTCGATGCGATCAAAAGCCGCTATCCCACGTTTTGAGAAAGTCAAAACCGACCCGATCCTTTCTATTCATGGTATTTCGTAAACTCAAATTTACCGGACGGCTGCTCGATTATAAAAATTACACTTATTTCGAAATCGAGCTTTAAATTCATAATTATTAGTGTAGTGTGGGGATAAACGCTTCTACTGTCCCCCCGCAAATGCACCGTCCATTCTTTGGAATTACAATTCTAATTTCAAAGAATGCACATGCAGTAAGGCAAGGCGTTCTTAATTAATCATTATTAAGAACGCCTTGCAGTAAGGTAAAAGAGTCGGTGAAGTGCGGTGGAAGCAGCGGACCTCAGAAGCGTTGTTAGCTTTTCTGTAATATTCTAGCTTTGGAATTTAAAATTGTGCCGGAACTACAGTATGATTGAAATTGATCGATATTCCGCCTCTGACCCGGTGTTTTTCACCGTTCGGCTTGCATCTCAAGCAGTGTTGACAGGTTACAATTAAGGTGGTTGTGGTTTATGTAGTGATTTCGGGAAGCCTTTACCCCACAGATGCTTGTTCTGCCACAACCATTCTTTCTTGTACCGGTCAGAGATCGTCGTTTGACATCGCTGACGCGGAAGATTTGACGAGCTGCCATGAATGCCATGAGATCAAACTGCAACAACAGTCCCGCATTTTTCGAAACAGCGCTGCGAATATCTTGTGAACGTAGTTCTTGTACGGACGCGCGCAAGTCGCCAATTTATCGCTGTTGTCTTCGGCTCAGACTTTTACGCATTCTCTCATGGGTCACGATGAAGGCCGTGCCGACTTGACTGTTTCGAGGTTAGGTCAGGAATAAGAGACTACGGTTCGGCTTTCAATTGTATTGAAGCATGCGTTGACTAATGGTCCAGATACAAGCTGGTTTTCTTGTAGGCTTGTCTCGGTATTAGGCATGAGATTTTGAGCTTTGTATGAGTACATAATCTCTCATTGCTGTACAATCTAGGGCGGACGTGACAAGCTGGAGTGGCGAATTTCCTCAATTCCCCATTCTTCCTAGTAGATCGGTGATTGGTGGCCCGGTAGTTGCCGGAATTTCTCAACACCACCTTTCCAATTTTCTTGAGTAAACGACATTGCTGTGAAATCACAGGAAGCGATTCCTTGCAAGAATCCTATCGGAAAAATGCGCCACTAAATCTATGGTACATCTTGCACTCAGTTTAATACCGACACGAAAAAGTCTGTATGATGATCACCAGAAATGTTGAGTTTTTCAGCCACCTCGCATCTACACTCTGTATATCTTCTATCAATCGTCCGCCATCGACCTCACTGCTATTCTCCAATGCTATTTTCTGCGTTGTAGAATATAGTGGAGCCGATTGAGAATGAATATTGATATCATTAAGAAGATTCACCACAGATTTAACGTCCAGTCTTTTGTTTATTGTGAATTTAGGAGCGGATCTCTGAAAGCTTGCGAATGTTATATTTCTTATTAAACCAAGGGTGGACGTTAAATCTGTGATGAATCTTCTTGACGATATCAATATTTTTTGAAGTTTTGTTGGCGTGAATCAGTTATATAATATGTATAAAATTTATGTCCATGGTTTGGGTCTGGGCTTTCGTACACCGCAAAACGTAGGCCAACATTTCACAATGACATTTTTCTATAGGCGGATTAGCATGTCGCTGATAAAGTCTGTTGCCGGTACGCATATTTCGATGACCTCGAGCGTGTTTTGGCGTCGGATTTTGCCGCGTTATGTGTACATATTTATGTATTTTATATAATAAGTATTGTATATTACTGTTGAGGCCTCGCCGCATTCATTTTTCATTACATCGTACGCAGTTAAGTAGGAAAGCGCTTCATCTCTAAAATATGTCACGAATTATTGGGCATCATTAATGCGTCATCACTGATTGATGATAAATTGGTGCTATAAACTGAGCCTTGCTGATATTAATCTCATCCAAGATATACCTTTAGAACAGTTGATTCGTTTGTTGACTTAGGATGTCTGTACGCAATTTGTTTTTAGACACGTTGCAGTTAGCTCGTAAGCAAAGCCAAAACACGTCCACTGTGGTTATAAAGTGTATTCTGTTATACATGTTTTCGTCGTACTGTTACTTAGTACCTAGTACTTCTGCCATCGTGAATTCTAAACCGAACACGCCATGGCAGTTTAGTACAATCTGTCGATAGCGCTTTACCTCTGTGCATATGTCGGTTGCCTGTAAACGACGAACCAAGCGGACTGTGGACGAGGTGCGCTTTGCGATACTAAACGGCGGACGAAGCTGGCTGACGGACACCGAAACTGTCGGAGAGTCGCTTGAACTTAGTCGGGGCTCCTTCCGTCGCCCACTTCGCGTTGATTGTACTATTATGTCTCACTACAAACTGTGCCATAACCTTATAAGTAACTACTTTGAACAAGTACGTGGTCCGCCGTTTAGTATCGGTAATTCCGCGTGGTCCTTTTGGTGCGCCGTTTAGTATGACACGCATACGGTTGGGTGCGCGAGGTCGTGCTTGCGTTTCTGTGTGTAAGAAGTCGGCGTATCAGTTTGGTCTTTGATGACGTGTGTTACATGAGGGGAGTAGGTTCCCTTAAGATACTCCTAACGCGTCCAAAATCACATTTAGTCTGTTATTCTCATGCTTTGCAATCTGCTTCCAAGATGTCGGTGAAGACAAAAAAATTGATCTTCGCCAGAGCAGCAGTTTCATACTTAATGCGACATTGGAATTGTTTACATTGGTTTCCACTTGTCTCCATGAGCCGAACCTCCAATATACATCGCTACACCTTGTAATCATTTGGCGATTATTGGTAGCTTTCACTGTCACTTTCTGGTACTGTGTAACCAATCATGTAATTTTGCTGTAGTGTGGCGTGATTCTGATGGCACATCGAAGCCATCCGCATGTCTACGTAACTCGAGGGTCATAATAGACCTTACCAAGTGCGAAACCACTTCCATTCGAGTCTAATAACCATAATCAGCCTGTGCATGGTGATACTTTTGCAAACGATGTATGTGTCATCAATGAAAGAATGTAATGGCTCCGTTTACTGCGATAATGTTGTGACAACTATACCGTGGCGGAAATGCGTTGATAGATGCCGGTTGCACGTTATGCCGGCAATAGCATTTAAGGCGTGAATATACATCGGTCGATAACGTCGCTTTAAAAGTGCCATAAACAGGGAGATTCATACGGTCAGCCAACTTACGCTTGGCAGCATGCCGCAACGGCGCTGTATTGTAGGCGTGTACAAATATGCGGAATGTATGAATTTCTGAATAACTTCAAGCACATAAGAGCGAACCATGGTATAGCCGAAACCGATATGCAGTCATACAGCGCGCAAATCTTCAACACCTAACCATGGCCTACTTTAGTTCCTAGAGTAGGCCATGACCTAACCTACAAGCAGCAGCAGCAAACCGTTGAGCGAGTTCGGTTGTTCACGGATTGTGGGATGGCGCGAGCACGATGTGTTGTTTACGAGGCAGCCTCCGCCCGGCAAAGAGTGCCAGTTGCAATATTTGGGGAAGCCCCTCGAAGTGAATCGAATTGTTTCGACGAAATCGTTAGTAGCGTAAGTGCGTAACTCCTTGGGCAATATGACCACTGTCAAACATTATTTGAACATAATATCTTTCCTTTGAGCCAGCATCATCATTCGTCTTCAGTGCCCCTTTAACGACCGTTGTAAATCGTTGCCGGCTTATAGTAAGCTACTCGTTCGTATAGTTTTACTGGACTGCGCTATATAACTTGGATTCGAGTTGAGTATTTTTTTAATGGAAGGGATCCATTTTATTGTTTTAAATGCTTGCGGTTTCAATTCATCTTGGCAACGCAATCTAATGGTTCCCTCAGTTGCTTTATTTTACTGCTTCCAAGCGATTCAATTAGCGAAGCAAAGTTTGTGGCGCTGATCCAGCGAAAAGATGAGTTAATCGCAACTAGCGCAACACGATCCGTTCTTTGTAGGTAACTTTCCGTTTTGCGTCACAACTGTACTGTGTTCGCTATTGCATTGTATAGTTATGTGCTTTCATATCGTCGCATCAACGTAGTGAATGATACTTACGGAAATCCCACAGTCAAATCACATTATTGGAAAATCATTAGCTAGTGTCACCACGGCAGCCAGCTTCGTCCAAGCAAATTTTATAGTAAACTTACTTTGCAAGCTTTTGGAGCCGGACAGTAACACTGTCAGCTGTGATGGCACTATCTGTGAAATTGATGTCGTTGTTTTTGATTCGTTTTCAACCACTAAGGTCATGTACGCCAGGCCAATGCTTACGGTACACGTGTCAATACTTCCGGCTTATAGCCTGGATCACTATCACAACCACAACTCTCCGCAATCAAATGATACTGACTGCCTTACAGAGTAGTACGGATACCACTTTTAGGTCTTTGGTTTTACTCGGTCGGGAACAGAAACCGGAATCTCTCGATAAGAAGACGAACAGTCATATCACTCGGCCGGCTGAACGTTACCAAATAATTCCTTTACAGCGCAGAATTTTTCCCTCTGATTTCCCATTTTATTTGCCAATTTCTCCTGATGAGTCGCAACGAAAAGTCTTCGAGAATAAATTATTATCGGTACACAGTGAATGTATTGCTGAACACTATGTATCGGCCATAACCAACTACCACCGTCAATTATATCTATCAATTATTACTGTGACTATTTCATTTGTGCAGATTGGTTATTTCTGCATGTTTATATAACAGTGACAGGGTATAGCGTCGCGTCCTATCTGTGTATTACCAGAATGACTTTTCGCTGCGCTGCAACTCACTATCAATGTTGCAAGTTTGTCTATGGTTCGTCTTATCGGCTATTCTGGCTAATCTAGGAGATTCTACGCGCTTAGTAGGTAATCTGATTAACACGAAAAAGCAACCGGAAAACCGCCACCGGATTGTAAGATATCACTTGCGTTATGTTTTTCTTTTCTTGTCAGGTTACCGATGGCACACACTTGCTTCAATCAGCTTTTATTGCCGCCATACGGGAACAGAACGCAGCTTGAACAAAAATTGATAATCGCTGTTAGCAACGCTGAAGGATTTGGTTTGGAGTGAACGGACAAAGACTGCTGACTGGCGAAAATGAACTCCTTTTACCCACTGTGAGAAGTGCAATAGTTGAAATGTGATAAATCTAAGCGGGAGGGTACACAAACTATGAAAATCTGCATGTGGTAAGTTCACAATCCATTTTACAAGAGGACACGAGACTGAACGTAAACCAGAACTTGATGCCGATAACATTCGCATTTCGCATTCAAAATGAGGGAGAAGGACTCATAATTATATGAAAGTGTACATTTTACGTAACAATGACGATTGCGAGCATTTCCAAGCGAATTGTTACGAAACAAACTCAGGTATCATAACACTATTGTTTGATCACAAACAAACCCTTATGTTGTCGTCTACTCTGTAGCTGAACTCGCACCAGCCAATGAACTAGAGTGATCGATTTCTTATAGTTTATGCTCGGTTCGATGTCTGCAACGGTATTCAGGGTAACACTAAGGAAGTCCTTGCATTATTATTTAATGGGCGGAAATATTATCCTCTGTAAGTATGCGTTATTTTTCACTCTGTGACTGTATAACATTACACCATGTGCCATGAGATAAAAATATGGTGATGGCTGGAATAAAGATAAAAGTATAGGAAACATAATGGCGTTGGGATATTTCACAAACGCTTTCTGCATTCATGCATTGGCTGATTGAATTAGACAGATTTGTGAAATTGTGATCATGGCCTACTTAAGTACCTAGAGTAGGCCATGTTGGGATCCTCCATTTCAACCTGCTGTTGCCAACCAGTGGGTTTCGGCATATGCAATCGGTTTTTTGGCCTGGCTCATAAGCAAGGAAGCACGGCTATATAGACTGTGGCTGGTGGTAAATCAAATGGATGAGAAAAGATTGATACGCATTTTGCTACTCTGTCGCAATTTCAAATAGCCAAAACACCAGTACGGTAATCAAAAGACCTTTCGAAATATATCCACTCCCAGAACTGTTTCCATACTTTTATCATTTTTAATCAAGTCATTAAAAAGTCCCCGCCTTGGCCATAAAGACGTTGATCACGCGACACTTATTGTGAAACGTGGTTTAATAAGTAATGATAGCTTTTAGCTAGTCACAAAGGATAAGCCAGACTACAATCCTGAAATTAAAAAAGATACAAATTCTAGCCTAATAACCATGCACATTCAGAGCACATGATCAGTTCGCAAATCACGCGTCGCTTGTCAATCAAAGTATTCGCTGTAGCGGGTAACCATGCCGAGTTCGGATATATCAGTCATCATGATATTTTTAACCGTAATCTCCCAGCCTTCTATCCGTTACAAGCTGACGTGTCTTGCCATAAAATTAACTACCTAACCTACGTAAACGAACTTGCCTATCGATGCTTTTGCACCATGTATTATCTGACGAAAATCCAAACCCATGATGGATGTATTAGTTCATATAGTCTATAATGAATTGTTAACTGTGATTCAAGACATCAATATTTTAAGAAAGTATTGAAAATACTGTAACTGTACTTATACTTACACTTAATACTTAAAACTTCTTCAAGGTATTAGTCTCATATGATTCTGTATACTGTTGTTTTGAATTTTGCATTTTCTTTTTGCGTGATAAATCGAACTGGGGTGACATCGCGGTGTTGAAGGTGAATAGGATTGTTTATATTTGTACCAGTGGAATTTTATTCCGTTTATTTGTTTAAACTACTCTTCATAATGCACTGGTTCAATTGGTTGTACGTAGTTGGATGATAGGTTGTGATTTTTACTCTGTTGGTTGTGTAAACTTGATGTATTATGATTGCTATTAAATGTGATTCCGATTCAATTGATTAGGATGTAATGGTGAGATTAAGAACCAGTACACCCTACACTACATGGTGATTTGAAATTTGGGTTACAGGTTGATGTAGTGGTGGTATCTTTTAAAAGAAGGCGTGTGGTGAAAATAGGTTGGTTGATGGTAGGAATAAATAAAACATATTGACAGTGACATGAGTATCAAAACTTTTTGTGAAATGTTAACACTGCCAAAATGGTTGCAATACATACGGTTTTGCTTACCATATATCTTTTACTCAAACCATTAGAATATATTCACCACATGCCTGCTTTATCTTTCCTGATTTTAGAACTGCTGGGCATTTTGTGCTATTGGGAATACTATTTGCAAACTATGTCACTGCTGTTTGCTATACTTAGAGGTACTGTATGTTCCTAAAATGTTATCCACTTATGAATAGATACCCTGTCACAAAATCAGGCTTTGCAATTGTAATGCATCTATAATGCTCACTTTTCCTAAATTCTGAGCATTTGTGATTTGAAGTTCCTTATCTGCATCAGACATGCAAAACAGTCATTGCATGTAACACAGATCCTTTCATCGTACAGTATTGACATTTCTTATCAGAGTTTTGAGTTGTATTTCCTACTCCACAAGGAGCCACTCAAACGCTATCTGTCATCATAATAGGTCCACTGTGACATCACAATGTCCTATCGTCTTATTTTAAAACATGAGATACGTCAAAATTCAGGTCAGAGTCTGTTATTGCGGATGATATCTGTGTGTATTAAATTCAACAGTTGAAATCGTCTGACTGGTCGTTTCAATGGTCACATCCGTAGATGTGCTTTCTTTGTGTTGGATTTTTTCTCCGACAGGTTTCAATGCATTCAATGTTTGCGTACTTGCGTTATGTACGTATGGCAAATAGTGTCTCCAGCACGCCCGGCATGTGCTATCCATAATACCTGCTGTCTTATCGTTGTATTCTCGTTATCCCTTTGTATCTTGCTTATTCATCACTGTGACCGTTCCTAGTTGTTTGTCTCAAGTCAGTGAAAAGACACGCTGCCATACTATGGTATTTCGGTATTGCTATTAACGAATCTAATACGAAAGAATCTGTGACTTCTTCAAACTCTTCAAGCATATTAATACACTGTTCAACCGCTTCAATAATTTACTACCGGCAATCATTAGGTTTGGTTACACCCGTGCGTACATGTCTTGCTGTTGAACGCAAACAAGTCAAATCAAGTCAACAGGCGAACTATAGTCGTATAGTTGGCTGTGATAAAATGAACATACGTTCGACTGCGTGTTTTGTGTATTTCATCATTATCAAATGGCCACATAGGATTTAGAAATGAGTATTATATTGCGAATGATCCGGATGTGGGTTTTCCTGTCGCGGTGCTTATTCCATTCACCGCGGGTTGTTGACTGTGTTATACTTTCTTTGTCCTTTATTATAATCCGCATGCTGCACCCACGATCCAAATAGAGGCGGCGACGAATTGTCATGCGATTGGGAACGAAAAATCGCGCCGAAAATCGATTGGTAAGTTTACATTTAACCCCGTCGCGCCATGACCTATTATATGCCACATCGCCTATCTGTCAATGGGTTCTTATTTCATTTCAACGGTTCTGGATTTCGAAACCGAATTAGGCGAAAGTCGAATTGGATCGATCGGTATTGCGACATCGGATTCTCGCACTTGTTGAGACGCTGAAGTAGCTTCCCAGATATTGGAATAGATTGGTAATGCGCGCAATCGTCTTAGCATGTCGGTAACACCCCTTACGCTAAGAGCCTAAGACGAGCGCTCAGTTAAGCCTAATAATTTCTGCGCGTGTACGTTCCGCTTCACCGAAGTCTAAGAAACGAAAACGACTCGTTCAAAGTCATATCTTTTTTCTAAAATAATATCAACGTCGCCAAATTGTCCCTGGATGACCCCTTAGTTGAAGTTGGTGTCCGGAGGGAATTTGTTACTGAAAACAACAGTCTGAACGATGCTATCGTCTTGTGACTGGCTGCCTCTTGGCCGCATGTAATATTCTGCACGTTACTATTGTTGTGTAATGTGTCTTGTGCTTAGCTTGCACTTCAATATTGTACGATGACATACCGCTGTCAACGATCCTGTTGAGGATATTTGTGTCTTCGAAAATGACTGAATAAACAATTTGCAATGTGATGTCATCGCAGCTACGTTGCTGCTAAAGAAATGGCATTGTGCATGGATGGTGGTGTTGTTGATTTTGTTCGTGGTTCTCATAATGATATAGAAGGGCATTTAAACGTCTCTTTATGGTATTTTTAAAGGGGTTTGTTTAACGTCACGTCGTAAATGCTTCAAAAAGATTCGATTACGTCTGTATCGATCGTTGGGTTATTCTTGGGACTGTCGATCGGGAATGTACTTTAGACGTCAGCAGTAATTGCGTATAGAATGTCAAGTCGATCTTTTCTTGTATATCTCTTGAGGCGTTCATTAAATTGACTGACGTGAAGAGCTCCGTGTTTTTTCTAGCGATCTCGACCATCGTTTTCCATACAATGTACACCATCAACGGTCACGGTTCATTGAGTATGAGTGTATGTGGGATAGGTTGGTGAAATTGATGATACAATGCGTGCAGTGACCCAAATCGAGTAATGCGAAGCCGAAGTAAAATCGTACTAAACTTATCGCTATGCGTTTTAGATTGAAATTGTGCCCCCTTAGTTGGATCATAAGCTTAAGGAAAATTGCTGGTGTGTAACGAGATTTTCATTCCGCCAAGCCCGCAATTTGCTATCGAAACCGGTTGTTAACTCAATGTCAGCTGTGTGCTGTGTGATTATAAGGATGAGAAGTATGTACAGCATTTGGTAATTAGTGCTGGAGTTTCACAAACCTTGCTAGCGTTATTATGTTTCGCAAGACCTCAGTAATCATGGTGCGATCAACGTTCGGATGACTAGGCGATCGCGTTTTGACGACGTCACATGCCGATTTTCAATATGGAATTATTCAAGCGTAAAATCGCTGTGGATGGGGGTAACTGTTGGAGATCAAATTTCGACTGGAGGACATCCACATAGCTCTGTTCTTAATTACTAAGTCAGAGTTCGAAGGTTATTTAAGTGTGATGAAATTACCATTGCAAATAAGTAGTGTTTGCCGATTGGGTTGTGAATAATTACAGTGCGCTTTGTAACCAACTCTAAATTTGCAACAAACGCCGTATTTTGACCTTTCGGTGGTGCGATATGATGCAACTTTCCCAGGCTTTTGTCACGCATTAAAAGTAGTCGCACAAGTATGACCTTAGTAGCGATAATCTTATTGATCTTATAAGCCTTTGATGTACTGCGCAATTTCCAACGTCACCACTACATTGAGATTGTCTGATCCAAATGCTAATCTGTTCAATTCAATTGACCGGTATGCTAATTAACCGGGGTGACCGGACTTGTAGGGGTTGTTCGTGAACCATTTTCGTGTGTGATAGTCAAAATACAATTAATGTTTCAATGACGATGCGATTGACACGTATCCTGACCTAACTCATGCAAAGCGGCTGAGCAGATCAAGGTCATAGAAAAACTGTTTTGCGTACCAAAGCGAGGTATTGCTATCCGTGGGAGAAAAATCCTTATCTAATAAGAAAATCGATAACATTTTGGCAGCAAGCGAAATGAAGCTACATCGCACGGTCGCAAAGCAGCAACAACAGTAGACTGTCACTGCTATGCTAAATTTAAAATTTTCTGCGGTTGACGACGCCACTATATATATTGTGCATGGTTGATATGCCAATTTTTGAAGGGTTAAAATTGTGTCACTGAGTCGCAGCATTGGTACAATAATGCTGTTCTTCAGGTCGGGTTGGAATTGGCTATACATCGCCTGCAAAATAGTGTGCTCTGCGCATCGGTCTTTGGAGTCGTTGAGAGTTGTTTACTGTTGATTTGCGGCAAAAGCTTGTTGCATACCGCTGCTCAGACTCTTGTCTCATAATTATTTACATTGCTGTATGAGCGATGAGCATTTACCTACTAATAGTGTATCTGCACTGCATACTGTAGGGTACAAAATCGTGATGGTAGCAGTCACCTTAAATTAGAAGGTGTATCTGTCATTTGCGTTTGCAACTACTGCTCCAAGTACAATGTAAACATTTCAAACTTGAACTTGTCTTGCTATAGCGGGTTCATCCGACGCTTTTCTCTCATTTCGCTCGCTGTGACGTATATATACAAACGGATATCCCAATTCCAGCGCATCAATTCTATCTTATAAAGATTTATTCGGTTGTACATCGGTTTCCCTGAAACGATCGATATATTCTCATTCATGTCAAATTTTCTTCAGCAATTAAGCCTGGCTTCTTCCTGCTGTCACTTATCTGCGTCATTCCACACAACTGCTGACGCAATAGCATGCTTGGTTGCTAGGTTACCATACTTGTGGTTATCCGTAATGTCCACTTTGTGTCAGTCGCTTGTTCTTACGGTTGGAATGCGGGCCTTGTTTACTTCGTTTGAAAACTATTTGGGCTCAATCGGGTAATTGATTTAGTGAATGTCGCGTTAATTCTTCGAGCAAGTAATCCTCACCCCACGTCATCGATGTCGCTATCGTGATTTGTTACTTCAGCACTGTCACTATGGAGTTGTTCTATAGGCATTTACTTCCTTTATGCTGGTTTAGTTCTGCGTCAACCATTTGCTTCTTTGCTACTACATTCTGTTGATTTTAACACCAAGGACAGTCTGTATTCTTGAGCGTTGCTTGGGCTAAGTTCTGCTTGGAAAAGTTGTAGTAGCAATATTCGAAATATCAAATAGATGAATGTTTCAGCAAACCCTTCAGGTTTTGATCTACTCTGAAACTAAAAGTGTACATGCACCCTCAGACTATAGTATAAAAACCCAACTCAGTCCGAACACACTTCTTGAATATGGGCTATACAGTTCTTGTCCTGTGATATTTCCAATTGCTAAGGTCATTTGCACCGGGTCGTTGCATATACCACTGAATGGTGTTACTTCCGGTTTACAGGCCGAATCACTGGGTCAAACTACCGATTCCCTCAAATTCAATCAGGGAACTTTGACTTTTCATTTTAAAGTCTTTGATCTCCTTATTCTCCATAGCGTGGGCTGTTTAGTGAATCTGAAATCTCAGTCTCTGGACATATGAACCACAGAGTAGTTCATTCCACACTGCTTGATGCACCAACTTACATATACAATATATAAGCAGAGCAGCAGAATTGCATAGAAACTGTGTTTGAATATGTATTGTATGTAGTTCTGTATAAATTTCATTTTCATGTCGGACATTTTCGCCTCAGATCGCATGCTCTATCCATCACCATTCGTTCTGCGTTTTCTAATAACTTATTCTTCGAATCAGTCGTGATGTGCGTATTTATGCCTTTGTCGTAGGATGATAATTTCAGGTCAAAATATACGTCCGCAGTATTTTTGTAGGACGTGTTGTTTTATTCGTGATGACCCGCGCTTTATGTATGAATATTGTTGCAAAATTATTACTGGAACGATTCTTTGGCTTTTGCCATAGCCAAACGTCGTGATGGAGTTATTCACTTGCTAAACCTAGGTAGCCGCACAGCAATGTATTTTTATCGATGACGATTACCCTGTTATTTGGCTGAGCATATTGCTAAGCTTATGGTATACAGTAGCTCTTGAATCCGATTTCTTCCTAATCCAAACGCTTAAGCGCTGTAAATTTCAAGCACTCTGCCAAGTTCCAATATTAATCTATTCATTACATGAATCGATTTGAAGAATATAGTGGAACCGATGGCGGACGATCAATAGATATCGTAAAGAAAATCACCACAGATTTAACGTCCAGCATTGGTTTACTGAGTACTAAAACATTTGGTATTGTGTCGTGATGAATCCATCGATTTGGTAACATTGTGCCGTAGGTGATGATGTGGCAGGATCTGATTGGCGCATATAATGGATTGACACTTTCGGCTGTTATAAGCCTTGGTGGGGCATGGTAACTGCAAGGGAATCTTTGCCCAAAATGTTACACATACCCCAAAAGGTACGCAATGAAATGTCTGATTTCCGCATATTTACTAAGCGCAATACCCAATTCCAGCCACAAAATATATTTGACCAACCATGAGTAAAGATTTCCATGCAATACATTCAACCATGGAATAAAGTAGTTAAATTTTGCCCGAATTATCACAAATTTAAACTGTTATCAGTGGCAAACGCTCTTTATGCTTAGATTTCTTACAGTATTTATTTGTGCTGGATTTCATTGTATTCATCTACGTATTTTTCGTACGAACACTTTGGATTGAAAATATATATGTTCCACTGTTGGAATTTTGAAATGGCCAGTGACTGTGTACGTTCGTGATAAGGAAGCTGGGGAGAAATGGGACGCCGATATATGGTGATGATTTCGAATGTTGTTTTTAAGTTGAGTCGCTCAGTAATAATGAACAGCGACATTGACATGTTTACGTCGAGCTCATAAGGACACCGATGTGAGAACTTCCAGGTGTGCACCGCTGTTACTGTACAGAGGCCGCCTCGGTTTGCTATCAACTCACACCCCCCACATGCTTATTGGTTGAGACCTGCGTGACGCGTTGGCAATGACTGTTGTTAGTTGGTACTTGGCAGGAAGCTACCGTCTTCGCGCTATTAGTGGTTCAGGCACTAATTCCCATGACTAGTCTGGTATTATTACGTAACACGTTTAAATCAAGTTTTAATTGTGACATAAATGATTTGAATTTGCAACGTTGCGGTTTGCAGGCTTGCGGCAACGTGATGTTGTGACTGTGACGAGACCTCGGAAATCGATACTAGGTTGGTGTCGGTCGGTAATGTTCAAAATGGAGGGAGGAAAGGATCATATCAACAATGCTGTCGTTTTAGAACTACAGTAGCGGCTGCTATGACCACAAGACAGGTTGTACGGGTGCTGGGTTCGGCATATGAGAAATACTGTAACTGGCCTACTTAGCTATATGTATTTGGGTGTTACGATTATATGCACCGGTGAGGGCATCACCAGCTATTTTCAAATTGTTTTTCGCCGCTGCTATCTTTGTGAGGCTATTCGCAAACCAATAGGATTGCGGCAATGGCCCACCTCCTTCGAGATCTTTGAACAAAATAACTGTGGTCTCTTCTTGAAGTTACGTTCGGTCATTGAATTCGAGAGAGTTGACGAAGTCACACCACTTCAATGCCTACGTATTGTACACACGTAGCGTAGACTTCAAAAGCCTGTCCTCGACTCCTAGTGCATCTCCACCCCTGCATAGGCTACTGGCGGACATTTGAAAATTACAATCACAAGCGTTTGTAACTTTTCATATTTACATGAAAGTTTCTTTGTTTGTTTCAAGACTAAATATGTTGCTAGTTGCTACACAAGTTGCTGCAGCTCCGTCTGCATAATATCCAAGCTACATTTTAGTAGTTCCAGATACAGGTCACTTTCGGATCTTCCATTAATTGATCAGTTGATCACTCTTTCTAGCAATAGAAAACAAACCGGCGCATCGCTATAAAAGAGGCATGCGGCGACAGGGGCCTCTGTGCATGTACTGACAATGTATGTAGCGTAGGCCATGTTTGTTGACACTTTGTTGTTAGATTAGGCCTGCATTAGCCCAGCTGACTCGTGGACGCGGCAGATCGATTTATGCTCACGATTTGTAGATTTGTTGGGTGTCGAAATAGATGGACGGGTGACAAACAAGCTCGCCCCAAACTATGTTGGTTAGTGAGCGTCTTTGCACTCTTTGGGAACAACATGCATCCACGTCAAAATTCCTATCTCAGTTGTGTATGGTGGTCGAGTGTTTCTTGCATTCACTGTGAAGCCTGTTCACAAGCTTCATGCTTCTTTAAAAACTGATCAGACCGGAGTTGATGGTTCGGCACGGTTTCACGGTTTGGGTGCACACATAATTTCTGTAGGTTTTCGCGAAGTGCGATTACCGCACATTTTTCATGATCGCTGGTCGCCGGCTCTATGACCGTTGGTCGTACATTCGGATATTTGATTAGTCGCACACTGGCGGGATGGAGATACAGTACTGTACATGCATTGACGTAACGTAAGCATGTGGCTCTCCAGTAAGTGCAAGCAACCTTAGAAGTAGAGAGCGGAAAGTTTTCAGGATTTTGCCGGCGAGAAAAAGGAGATGTTTACAACACGAGTTTACAAAATTCAAGGGTGATACGTAAACAACCATCAAAGGGTAGACCGCCACATTCGTGACAATAGGTTGCTCACTGGAGAGCTGTGGAAAATGGGCTTTGTCTGCCTTTCTACAGTATGGTGGGTCGAATTTCACGCCTAGCTCGATTCAACTTACGTCTCGGCTTGTGAAATGTTGTTAAATCCCAGTTTTGTCTCCAGCTGCTCTGTTCGAAATAGAAGAAGTGCAAATCAGCTGAGCTATTTTATGTCGCAAGTTCACACTTATTTGCCGGAGGGTGCTCGATCGAAAGCGACGTGACCATTATTGTGTTTATGTAGATTATCAAGACTTGCCCGCGGCCATTCACACCGTGATGCTGCAGCAAGAGGTAGCATGTTTGACTACTTAGCTTGTGAGTAATCAAAATCGCGCAAAATCTAGGTCATGTCAGAATAGACATTCGTTTTCGTAATCAGGCAGTGTTGATATTTGGCAGCTATTATTCAGTTCACTGTTTATGTTACGTTCAAATCATTTCATTATTTACAGTCTGCTGCTTCAATCAGTAATCCACAGGCCTGTTATATAACGGGGATCGCGAGTCTTGGAGGTTAGTACGATATAGCTCGCTTATCTTTGCATAGAATATACTTAGTTTTGTTATGCTAGATGATTTTGCTGAGTTTGACAGAGATGAGAGGCCTCATCAAACCTCCGCCTAGCTTAGATAGGCATCGATAAATGCGTTCCTTCGCCTATGTATCTGCAACGACGCGGTTGTTTTTTCTACGCGAACACTGCGAGTTACCCAGTTACCGCTCTGAACAGAGTTCGTACGTACGATAAATAAGAAAGTTTATTAATTAATAATTACGATTTACAGGCAAACAGTTTGAATGATTTATGTTTCTCTTGAATTATGTGAGAGTACTTTACACTTCCTTACGTACAGGAATTGTTTCTAATATTTCTAGAAGCTATCTCATGGACACGGCAAGTTAAGTAGCGTGACATTGTCCAGCGATTTTGCATTCGTGTGGTTGAATCTTGAATGTTTATGTGACTCATTTCTATAATTTAGCACTAGCCTACGGAGTTCTACACTCACCCTCACCAATGTATGTGAAAATTTTAACTTGCGCTGGATAACCAATCAGTGTATTGAACGTAGAATACCATCGAGCTATCCCAGTTCTTCTGGTGGGAAAACTAAAATTTGCTGTGCAGTGGCATGCCATCTGGCTAGCAGCATGACACGTACGTGCTATAACAGGATATTGCGAAATTTTCAGGATAATCGCCGATCCCTGCGCCATCTTTCAGCAAAGTTCGCCACAAAGCGATTTTAATGACGATTAGTCACGGCCTAGTACGTCATGAGATCAATATGGAATATATCATATTAGGATCACTTGCACAACAAGAGAACGTTGTGACATGATCGGACTTATTGTTGCGACGCAATTTCAAGTCCTTGGGGAAATATGTCGCCTATCAAACGGCGACTTTTCCGATTCACGATCGAATCGATCGATTAGGATTTCTTCATTAGAACCCAGTACTTTTCATTTAGTGAGGCAACAAGCTTCCGATTGGACATGAAAGCCTCATAAGCCATATGGCGATTATATACGTGTATACTTATATATTCATCAGAATCGCGCCACATATTTGCATTAGGTCTTGTCGATTTTCTCCACAGATTGTTTGCTGTTTTATGGCTGTAAGCCATCGATAAAAGCGATAGTGCAGACTGTTGCATGACGCTGTTTTCCGCCAATAACGCCTGCGGTAATATGAAGCATTGTTCGCCAGTACAGTACGTCTTCGGATTCGCTAAATGCCAAAACTGAGCATAAATGTCGCGTTTCGTTGAACTAACAAATCAAATATTGTGTACGAAAATATTATTGTTGCCTATCCACAAAGAAAAAGCGAATGCGAGGGCTAACTGTGAACAAAAATGACGATTTCCGGAGCCTATAAATATATTGCCGCAGCATAGCGTATTCGAGATAATATCATCATTCATTAAGCATATGGTAGTGCTCATAGTTGTCAGCCGTCCCTGCGTGACTACTGAACTCAACTTGACACTCCGTTTTCATAGCCCTCAAGTCGACTGTGAATACAAGCGTGCCTATGTCGTGCGATTGTTGAAGTAGGAAAAATTTATGAGATTAAGCGCAGGCAAAACTAATTAAAAGCTAATGTGATTTATCTCACAGCGTTCTAACTGAAGCGAACGTGGGTATGAGAGTTCGCGGCTTACCGTCAGCTGCTGGATATATAGGCAAGGCCGTCGGTATATGCACATGACGAGTGCAAGTTAAAGTTTCGGCACTTTTCGTTGTTGAATCCACCGACGCCATGCGCTGTTATTGTTCGATCCAATCTAACACGACGTGTAATTCGACGAAATTAACACTGTAGGAGCGCTTCCGAAACGCTATTACAACAGCTTTTTGCGTGGTGTTTTTTTGCGCGAATTTCCAATCAGGATGCGACGATATTGCGACATATATTGCTGGTTTAGAAATTGCTCGTTTTTTCTTAAACGTGTTAAGACGTGCCTCGACGTGCCTGAGTGATTACTACTCAACTTACGGTTTCGACTGTTCAGCGTATCTCCATCTGTAATAGTATAGAATGTCGTAATCGTATCTATGGCTATTGCGAAATTAGCAACGACTACTTCTGACAAGTCTGATGCCCGTTCAATAAGCATTTGTTTGAGTCAACAATTCATTTTTATTATTCGTCAGCGCCGACTCGCCGGCTCGTCGGCTTATTTGTATTCTCAAAGCACTTGAATGACCTTCTGAGTGCTTTGCACTAGCAAGAGTGGTCTTTCAAAATCGATTTGCTATGAACTGCTATTGTATGTCGCCCGTATCGTTGTCGTGCATACATTCCCAATGAATAGTCCCACTATACATTGATTAGGTAACCAGCTGCAGCTACCTAATATTCTGAAATCGGGTGAAATTGACGCCATATTTTAAAAAGTGTCTGACATGAAATTTTTGTGCGTTTCTTCTTTGTTACTCAATTTCATAGTAATAATTTGCCCAACGAGATGGCACAGTTCGGAAATAATGGATTTTGCTGCCGGTAAGCGTAAACTTCATGCAGCCTAGATACCCCTACCTACCAATCTATGGACAGACAGAGGGCATATGTACCGTATAGTACATTATTTTTTGCAATTATGCAGAGTGTTTAGTTGTCTTTATATTACCCTACTACTGACTGTTGGAAAAACGTAGGCCTACATCCATACAGTATAAGATACAAGCATTTGAAACATATAGCCTACTCGCAACAAATACCAAAGCATTGGGAAATTTCGACACGTATTAGGCTACCTGTGAGCTTGAGTTTAGCTGAAGATTGATTTGATAAAATACATTTCCATAAATCCACATTAGCCTAATACGTAAGCTTTTACGTCACTTTCTCATATGCCTACTGATAAATCTTTATCATCGAATGGATGATTGAAATATTATTCCGGCTACCCATGGACGATCCACAGAACTGGGTTATTTATGAGTAAAGTAGGTTTTGTACACCATATGCGTGATATGGACTGATTTGGAAGAATACGTTTGAGATGTATACCCACCGCAGTGTTTGTTTGAGCTTGAGAATCGTTTCATATTTCGGCTGTTGCGTCATGCTGTTGCCGGGTGATGCAATCTTGTATAACGCAAGCCTACTTTCAATCCCATTTCTTGGGTAATTCCGAGTAAAAGGAGTAGTATGGTATGATGACACTTTACGTTATTAAAGTACTGCATGGATGCGGGAGTATACGTAGTTAGGTTCGGCTTTTAACAGCAAACATGGCATCGCTGTAATGACGGATTCGATTGAAGCGTCTGGTTCGTTTTCATTTTGAGCTCTGCATTCATTGATGTGTGTCAGGAAAAGTACAGCTGAGCTTCCGCTCCGTCTGTTCTTCTCTCTTTAGTTCTCTCGTCGTGTTACTGTCGGTCAACAAATTTGCTTTCAGCTCTTGCAAACATGTTATTCTTCGCAGGCTATGGTGGAGTGCGGTGGCTAATTCTTGTGACGCTTATATTTCCGACAGGCTTTGTTAACGGGATCTAGATCAAACGTAGTTTTATATTTTATAAATGTCGTGTGTCACGTTCTGTGGATCTGTTGGAAACGATATATCATGCAGCGTGAATATGAGCCGTAGTGTAACGAAAGATGATGAAATTTCGGGTCTTACTGCATCATCTTTTTTACCTACGTACGAGGAAGCGCAAAAACAGTTCATTCTGCTAACAAGTACCGACCAGTTAACACGGGAATCTGCGTTAGAAGATCTACGAGAGCAAATTTTGTGTTTAGTGAAATCTGTACCGCAAGATCATGGAATAAAAAAGAAGCGTCAACCAAACGGCCATTCCCCGAACGGAAAACCGAAATCATGTATAGTAAGGTCGATCTCTCCGCAACTCGACGACTCCAGTTTGTTCGGAACACCAAAGCAGTTATTGGATCATCTTCTGGGATCATTTTTGAGGTTGAGTATGTGGTGCCCTTATGAAGACGTCAGATCCGGGTGCAAAGAAACCCTTACGTATATGAAAAATCATGATATCAAAGTACCAAAGGCTTTGGTGAAGGAGCCCAGTTCTTTCATTCCTCATAGCCACATCCCTCCAGTCGACACAGATGATGAGCAAATTTATTCCTTATATGTAAAAAGTTATGCTCAGACGTGCAGACTTGAGCATATGGTGCTGGTGATGGGAATGCACCCGCAGTACTTGAAAAAATTCTTATCTGTGAATATGCATCTTCTCAAAAACGATGGTGCCTTACCTTACTGTTATAGAAGTTATATTGGCGTTATTGCTGCCGCCAGGCATAAATGCAAGTATTTGGTGCGACTGATGGAGGCAGATTTTCTTCTGGCTGGTGGCGATCGTCAATGGTTACGCGGATTAAAGTATGCCTGCCCCAAATTACAGGCACTGTCTGATTTGAACAAATTACTTGCACACCGACCGTGGCTGGTAAACAAGAAACATGTTGAACGGCTTTGCAAGGGTGGTGTTGGGTGGCAGTGGTCACACTCAGAACTTATCCAAGCTATCATACTACTTTGCCATTTCCACAGTTTGGCAATATTCTGCCACGGCACCGGCATCAACCTTGAGGTAGATCATATTAATGCGTTTGACTTTTACAACTGTGCAATAAGTCCTCACACCAGCAGAACCCCACCATCGTATGACTTTGAAAGTTATAATTCTTCCGAAGATGGTAGCGAATGTGGAAATGACAATGATATTGAAGCTCTGATGCAAAGACTGCTGCGATTAGATGAAGAATCAATTGAATACACTATCAACGAGAACAAGCAGCGCTTTGAATCGGAGGTCAAGGAATTGTATAGTCACATTGGAATGGACTTGAACAATGATGACAAAAAGGAAAAATCATATTGCCTCAAATACATAGACGATGCAGACTTTAGTTATCAGGACTTTGCCAAACGTACTGATAGTAATGAAATTCCTACATTCAAAGCTATGGATTTCAACTGGCAAGATCATGCATACTCGCTGGTGAATACGTATTACCAACCAGTTGGAGATATGCTTGATGCTAAATTTGACACTGCCTACAATATGACTTATAATACTCTAGCGACTAAGGAACACGTTGATACCTCAAAATTACGACGGGCTATATGGATGTACATTCATTGCACTTGCGGAATCATGTTTGATGATTACAATTATGGAGAAGTGAATGAATTATTAGAACGTTCTCTGAAGAATTATATCAAAACTGCATCATGTAATCCTGAGAAAACCACAAAGAAAATCTATGATGGCTTTTGGAGGCACTTTCGCCATTCTGAAAAAGTCCATGTTAATATTTTTCTCCTTGAAGGGCGTTTTCAGGTAGAATTATTATATGCTTTACGGGCAGTAACCGAGTACATTAAATGAGTTTTCTTTTATAGACTTATAATTTTCTTACTCTAGCGTAAAATCGCTGAAATCTGACATTTTAAAACACTGTTAACGTTTTGATGGAGTGTTTATAAATTGTGATAGACCGATGTAGGAAATTGGGAGGACAGACTTTGTGCTGTTGAAAACGCTATAAAATCTCTAGAAAAGTGGCCAATGTGACTGTTTTAGACAAGAATTTGCCATAATTCGAAGTCTGGCTACTATATTTTTTGTACTGGTATTACTCTTGCATTTTTCCATACATGTATACTTGATTGTACTGTGATTTATGTACTTTTCCATAGCCTTGCCAGGCGTGGGTCATCTTGGCTTTTGCTATTCTGAGTAATAAAACTTGCTGCAAGCTTCAAGGTCATAATTTGTCGACTAATTTCCTGAACACAGTTACTTAAATTGCTGGTGCAGTGTCATTACACATCAATGATCAATTGATCAGGTATGCGATGGCTATATTAGCATTCTAGATGCGTCGGGGAGGGGCACTGTTGGCCCGCAACTTTGGGTGCTGGGCGACTGAGATTGCACCTATGTGCTTGACGCGTGGGGATGGCTACAGCTGCGGAGGCGCACTCCCAAATGAACTGGCTCATAATCCCGATACCCAATACAGGCACCCGAACTCTGTTTGCAAGAGCTATATCGAGACTTGGAGAGTTCCCCAATTGCAATGAGAGATATGCAACCATCCATATTCACCTTATGCTTGTGAGGTTATCTGTCGGCCGTTTCGTGACTATTGCGCAGATACTTTTGCAGTTGGCCTAGTGTGTAGGTTGTTTGAGATAGTGCCACGACGGCTTGCGATGTGTTGGCGAAATGCCTCGTGTTATTCAACTGGCAAGAGCAAACAGTCGCATCTCGACTTAGAGAATGTCGTTCGCAAACCTCGCATTTATCATAAGTAGCCTACGTGTTTTCTTGTAGCAAAAGTTTGCGCCGCCTCGCTTTCGTCGGTGTTTGTTTCCTCATTTGCAGGTTTGCGCAGCTATTTGCGCTGGTGGTAGTCTTGAGCTAGCGACGTCCTGTTCGTCGACATAATTGCCGCACTAGCCTTTCATACGAGCATTGAGTACTCATGTTACTAGTCTCAATGGGCGCAACTGAATTGACTTTGGTTTTTTAACCGGCTCTTTGTGAAGGTTTTTCCTCAGGACAATTCGCAAACGACCGGTCGCTGGTTTTGCTTTAAGACCTACTTGCCATGGAGGTGTTCAACATTGGCGCTATTAAATCACAGAATTGAGAGTCTAGTGCCAAGTCCATCCACTTTCGGGTGCGAGATCATACGAGCAAAGCTATCATGATATTCCTTACCAACTTTGATCTCTGTAAGTCGTAATGGAACGGCCTACAATGCCACAAATGCGCATTGAGCGTACGAGTTCGTAGGCCTACATGGCAAACTTTTCGTTAATTCTTTCGTCCTAATCGAGCGCTGGGTTTTGATACGGCGACCGGCTGACGAAACAGCCACGTAGATACCATCCCGTGGTTACTTAAGTGTGACTCCAATACGAGAACAAAGGCTAAGAAAAAACTTGATTTGCGCACCGCTCTCACTGCTATCAGCTGATCACGTTGCTCTTCAGACTCCAGCACTCTCTTTCGTGGAAGGAGACTACGTTATATTGTTTAAAGAGGCCTTTCTTGGGCTTATACCCTTACACTCACTACTCACAGCCGTGTCAGCTGGAGTTTGCTGAAGCACGGATCTTTTTTTGCCTGCGGAACTGTGTGGGTAATGCGCCCAATAGCAGATGAAGCCGTTGGTGTGCTAAATTTCAAATCTTGGAAGGTTGTCTATTTGGTTTCTGTTGACAAATGAGCATGAACGTAGTAGTATAATAGTAGGCCTACACTTGATAGGCGGGATATACTTGCTGTATTTGTTAAAATCCACTATATCAGTGACATTAAAATTCCTCGTAACACGGATCGCACCACGCAACACATTTCACAGGATACACGGTCGTCTTACTAATAATAACGTCGCTGCATGTGTGTGATGCGGCACTGTAATGTCGGGTTTTGCAAGATGTCTGCCGCTGCGATCAAGATGTTGGATCAGATAGCCTACCAATAGTTTTTTTTAGACAAGCACTTGTAAGATACATAAACTCCAGACAAAAATTCTCCCAGTTGGGCGCTTCTATTCTTGTAGAGTCATTAATATTTCCCAACTATACGAGTTGGGTTTAGGAATATTTATATATTGACCTACTAATCCCCACTTTATAACGCACGAGCGTTAATTGCGTCTGCAAACCATACCCAGCGCTTCATGATCTTATATATCAGCTCACGAGCACCAACTAGCGATAAAATATTTGAGTTACCTGCGATTGCGACCTGTTGTTGAAATTATGTAGCACAATTATTTTCAATCAATCAATTCATTTTTTGCAAATTGAAAATGTGGCATGCACACGGTCAATATGCGAGGAAAGCACCCACTATAGGAATCTGGAGCATATTGCTTACCATTTTCGCCGAAGAAAAATGAAAACGATGTAGGGCCTAATAAAATCAAATATGGTAAGTAAATTTGGCGTGAATATGTACGGAATGAGCGTTTGGCCCCAAATGACGTCATTGATAAGTCGGGCCAACGTATATTTTAGGCCTACGAAGACCTTGCAGGTCCAGTACAGGCTCTTGATGCCTTGCGAAACCACCAAATTGAAAATGTTGCGACTTATTATTATCTGAGATATATCCGCAAGGTGACGCACCATATCAATTCTTTTGCTCGATCTCTGTCCTTTGTCTTTACCGCGGTGCGACCGAGGCGATAAGTTCTTAGGAGCCGTATATTCGGATTTTTGTCGACCACACACTTGTGCGGCCGGCCATGCATTTTTACTTCTATTTAGGACTTTGGTAATTCCTAATCACGTGCCCTTCGCGCAGACTTCCATCTGTACAGATTCAAATTTTTGAATTTGGGACTGTGTCCATGTCATATTGGAAGTAAGCAATTGAAGCTTACGTGAAGCTGCAACCAGATGCTTCTTTCCGTTGAGTTTGGGCTCGATAGACTTTTGTGATCGTTCGCACAAACGTAGCTGGGACGACCCTGCGTATTAGTCGTGGGCTATATCTCGTTCGTTTAGCTATGTGGCCTGACAAGACAAGAGTAAGGACTAGCAGCAGGAATAATGTGCGATATAGAATAACACTAAAGAAGTATTATAATGCCCTCGTAAAAGTTTCATAGGCCCCTATCACATTAGGGAAGTTATCCGAGCAAAAGTAAATATATGCGGTCTCCAGCAAACAATAAATCTCTAGAAACTGCAAACTACCACGATATAATCGAAATTTTTGAACGTCGGGTCTGCGATATATAAAGCCGAGATCGCTGATCGATGGATGTGCTATACGGAGCTTCTCTCAATGTCATGTCGCGGCTAGCTGGCATTTAGTCTGTATAGAAGTCAATGTGTTCTATGTATGTAGGCCTATAGCTACCAAGGTTTGCCAATTATCGCCTAATAAGCTGTACTGGCATGGAGGATGGAAAAAACTACTGAGCTTGCAGCAATGGTCCAGGAACTCCGCATATAGCTACGAAGTCCTAGTCCTACTGGACAACAGCAGGGTATTGCACCGCAGCGCGCTTTGCCCATTCGCTACAGAAATGCATAGGCTTGCATGGTAAAATTTTCAGCCCGGGGTATTTGCCTCTTGATGAAGGCACTAAACTCTCAAAAAATAAAGTCAACTCCCAAGCGCAGATTACAATCTTTCCAAATCAGATGCTTGATTCGGTAACTGGGCCGCGATACTCAACGAACCGGCGAGAAAGCTCATCATCGTAATTAAATTTTGCTCACTGATTTTGGGCGTTCGGCAGCCTAACACTATCCAGATTCCAGATTTACATTGAAGCGAGGACGATATTACGAGATTTTGTAGGCCTATATAGGATGTAATTAAAGATGGGGTATTGCGCCGAAGGCCCGAATCGCCGGTTCAGATGCGTCATCGATGATGATATGCAATGGACAAGCTGCAAGCGGGGCCGAATGATATTGTCCGCGCTCAAGGTGAAGTGAAGGGATTAGATAACTTTCTGAGAGTTTGCATATTGCCAGTTAGCATGTAATGAGAAGGTAGTGAATCGTTTCTTTGCAAATATACTTCGCATTAAAATATTGATATACCAACCATACGTTGCAGGCATGTTATACGCATTCAGTGCTTTGAGTAGCTTGGTGGTAGTAGATCGTATAATTATTTTGCCAATTTTAGGCTATGGCGAAGCTCGATCCCTAAGTAAAAAGAGACTTCATAGCATAACGAGTTAACAAACGTGACAGAGAAAGATCATCGCGCGTAGCGTACACCCTATAGCAGCTAAAATCGCAGCGTCGTAAAACGGCAAGACATACTACGACTGATACGAGTGAACAGGCCAAAGCTTTCAAGTTGTCCAATCAACGCATTCGATAGAAAATAAGGAGCACCAAGAAACCAATCAGGCATAGGGAGGCATTACGCGAATTTGATCGAGTGATGACAAGGTGACGGTAGTCATCGTGTCAAATAACCATGGTGCTGGTTGCCATTCAATCATCCTACTTAATCAGCGTCTTCACTCTCAGCAATCAAACGTTGCTTTGGTAGCCTACTGGATCTTGCCAAAATAGAAAGCAAGAGAGCTGACATTCTTGACACATTTTAGCAGAATTCCAAGAAAATTAGTAAATAAAGTAGGCTCTGCCATTTGGCATCCGCATCAATTACATAAATTGTATCCTGTGAAAAATCAATTCGTAGGCCATTACCCCAAACAAAGGGCATGTGCGCAATGAAATGGGAATGTTATGGTCCAAACCATGTGATCCTATTGGTAGAACATCAAGTCATGTTCAATGTTGGTGTTAGGTAACATAGGTAAAAGACCTATATGCAATGGGTTTTGCGGATGCAACTCGTTCATTATGTTTACAGACTTATGCGTAGATAGCGCTAACGAATATGACTCGGAGTCGAGGAAGCTCTTTCTCCGAGATGGAGGTTGAGGTAAGCATGCTGAAAATTCGATTGGCATTGACATTGGCATTGACTTTTAGTTGTGACTGGCATATTCCTAAGGTCACGTCACGCGGGCGAAGTCAACGCGGGCGTTGCCTTATAGTTGGTTGGTTACCCGAGGCTTGCCTTTGAGGTTGGTGCTTCGGTCCCCACCAGCCGTATATCAAACCCAAGATGTAAATAAATACGATTTCCCAGATTTTTTGTCAGAATTTCAGCATCATAGGGATAATAATGTATTGCGGGGGTGAAAAACCGCAATATCCAGTGCCTTCTTACGAAGTCAACGTCCAAGAAGGAATTCAAACCCTGTCTTTTCACGCCCCTTCACCATTACGCCAGTGAGCAGGGTAAAGGAATTGGAGTATTTGCCATGTCTTTGTCTATGAATGAGCTTTGAGCGTCGATATGGTCCAGACGAAAGGTCTTTCCTGTATTGACTATCGTCGAGTCTTTCCACCGATCGCAATTAATACAGCTTGACTGTGTAAAATATTGTTGGTCACCTTATTCTACATGTACGCCTTCAAATGAATTTTTTTTGTTTAGGTAACGGAAGGTAGTCGCAGTGGATTCTTTGCAGGAGCGAGTGCGCAGAGGATTTTTCTGATCATCACGGGCGGATTGGCAGTACTAGCAGTTATTGCCCTTGTCATTGCATTACCCGTCTATTTTGCAGGCGTCGGTGAGAATATTCTGTCTGTAGGCATATAGTAGAAGATAGAAGGGAATATAGTAGATTGTGGGCGTAATTCCTACAAAATGTTACCCTGGTCGTGGTAGCCTATCCTACCATTGAACAGTATCAAGTTCAAAATGTAAAAATGTCATCTGATTTTAGTGTATACAGTTCCAAGGAACAATCAGTGTATGTTATCTTTCGTTGATCCGTCGTCAATCGTAGCCTATATTCACACGCAGTGCCATCTTACTCGAATATTCTCATACCGAGTTGGCCTAGTATTGAGTCGCACTCTCTCTCTCTCTCTGCTCACTAGCTGACTCTGACACCTTGATGGTGGAGAATGTTTACTGATATTCTTTGAAACCTGTTGTAATCGATATCTTGTAGAGGATCCAAAGCCACCTGATAACTCAGCGACAACGGCTGATCTTAATTAAGATCGCCTTGCTTTATGGTCATGTGCGCCCGTGCGGTCGATGTAGTAGGCCTGCAGTCGGCCTATTCAATTCGTCGAAAGTTAGTCGCTACCCTACCAATCTAAGAATCTACTGAGGGCCTATCTTTTGCATATGATCTGGACATTATGATAAAAGCTCTCATTTTAATCACAAGTAGGCTACCCTACATCCTGTAACGACGCACAAACTGGTCAATGTAGTCAATCTGGTCATGTTCATGAAATACGATAGTATCATATTCATTACCTTGTTCTGCCGATCTAACGAATTCCAACATCCTAACCGTAATTAATTAAGTTAAACATAAAAGGCATGAAAACTTCTTATACCGATTCCCATGAAGTAGATTTGCAATGCAATAACAAGGGCGACAACTGCCGCTATTGCAAATCCACCGGCAGTGCACAAAAATGTCCTCTGACTGCTTGGTTTTGAGAAAAATCCACTAGAACTGTTGGAACCGCCTCCGCCTCCCGGCTCCTGAAGACAAAATGCAATTCTGCCACTACGTCACGATACCCAAACGTCACAGCCATAACTGAACGTCATAATATGCCCTTTCGTGCGTCACAATTCTCTTCTTGGCTGTTATTTCAGCTCATCCGCACCCCTTTTGCCAAGCACATGCAATATCAGACATGGATGAGTTAAATGCCAAGCACAATTTCAAGCGTCTGTCGAACTAGTCGGTGGCGGACTTGGCAAAGCTTTTCGGGTGTAGCTGATAAACGAAACTAGTCTTTTCTTGATGATCATAGCACAACTTGCTAAATGCTCCGATACGTTACTCAAATAACCTATATTGAACACATTTTGCCCAAATCTAGCCGATTTTAACACTGAAGCCGTGGACTGCAGTCTCTTGCCTCCCCCCCTTCTCCATGCCTCTGATCAAATTGGTGAAACCGAGACTTCAGCTCTTATCCTGACAATGTCGCAAGTGGCAAGGCAACCTGCATATTTCCATTTTGTAGTTCCCTCGCTCATATTAGAACTGAGCTTATAGGCGCAGACAGGTTACGTTACGCGAAACTTTCAGGATTGAGCCTATCGGGTCGAGGCCTTTGGCCTATTATTTCATCTCTTTCACCAATAGCAGAACAGAATTTGAAGGGAGTTCTCGAAATAACTTCATTGGTTACTGTGGGAAAATATGCAATATTACCTCAATGTTCATCATTTCGCTTCCTTCCGAAGAATCTCACCACGAGTTTATGGATACAACTAAATCCCTGTAACTGTACAAAAAGATCATGGTAGCCTAGCCCAATAGTCTATAGACATAGCATATAGACTGTAGTGGAGTGCCTATGTTGGAGATATTGCTCTGTGAATTATGTTTGCTATAGGCCCACGCTACTTGGTCCAGTAGTCCGCAATATTTTTGATCCGCTCGCGCACTGTGTAATGGGTGTAGGTTAATGCTCTGCTCAGTAGTATATGATGCTAAAATTGCCGACATGCGTGATGGAAAATCAGTTACAATGGAGCATAATGTTTGTTCTGACAGTAGTAGTAGAATCTATCAAACTTTGTTAGCTCTTTGTGTACGTTTGGAGAATTTGTGCAGATTCGGGAAACAAATCACATTGCAAAATGTATGTGTGTGTGTGATTATTTTACTGAGCCTTATATATCCTACAAAGTAGTTATAAACGAATTCGTTGTTGATTTTAGCCTCATAGATCTATCCCTATGCGTCACTGAAATGGTGCCGCATTTCCGCGGCTAAGTTAATGCCATGCCAGGATGCGAATTAAGTTAATCCAAGATTAGAAGAGTTTGAAGAACGAAGATTTTAAGAAAATATTCGTCTCTGATTTTTGCTAATAAATATCTCCACGTGATAGAGGGAGTTTGGAATCCGAAATACCGCAAGACTAACACCGGGACACCAATTGTACGGTCATTTTCAATGTAGGCCTATTATGTACGGTATTTTTATTTTATTTTATCATTTTTATTGTCAGTATATAATAGAATTGCATGCTACATAATATAGGTCTATGCAATGACGCCTAAACCGATAGATAAAATAGGCCTACTCTACTGTCAGAACAAACATTATGCTCCATTGTAGCTGATTTTCCATGACGCATGTCGGGAATTTCGGGATTTTGTTGTATATATAAACTGCAATATCGTGGTGACATTCTTCGGAAGGAAGCGAAATGACCAATAGCGAGCGAAGTTCCATCTCCGAGATGAACATTGAGGTGATAGTGCTTACTTTCCCACAGTAACCATAACCAATGAAGTTAGTTCGAGAACTCCCTTCAATTTATGTTCTGTTATATTGGTGAAAGAGATGAAATAATAGGCCTAATATAGGGCCTCAACCCGATAGGTTTCGCGTAATGTAACCTGTCTGCGCCTACAAGCACAGTTTGAATATGAGCGAGCAAAGTTACAAAATGGAAATGTGCAGGTTGCCTTGCCACTTGCGACATTGTCAGGATAAGAGCTGAAGCCTCCGTTTCACAAATTTGGTCAGAGGCATGGACGGCAAGAGACTGCAGTCTGCAGAGTGCAGTGCAGTCCAGTCCACGCTTCAATATTCTAGATTTGAACAAAATGTGTTCAAAAGGTTATTTGAGCAATGTATCGGAGCATTTAGCAAATTGGGCTATGCTAAACAAGAAAAGTCAAGTTTCGTTAATCAGCTACAGTGTACCCGAAAAACTTTGCCCAAGTAAGCCTACATCACCGTAAAGTCCGACTGACGCTTGAAACGGTGCTTGGCATTTACAACTGACAATGTCTGATATTGCTTGTGCTTGGCAAAAGGGATACCGATGAGCTGAAATAATAGGCAAGCAAGATAATTGTCACGCAGGAAAGGGCATATTATGACGTTCGGCTGTGGCTGTGACGTTTGGGCAAGGGGACGTAGTGGCAGAATTGCATTTTGTCTTCAGGAGCCGGGAGGCGGAGGCGGTTCCAACAGTTCAAAAGAAAGCAGTCAGAGGACATTTTTGTTCATTGCCGGTGGATTTGCAATAGCGGCAGTTGTCGCCCTTGTTATTGCATTGCCGATCTACTTCACGGGAATCGGTAAGGATTTGTCATGCCGTTTGGTTTTACTTAAAGGTCATCTCTATCGGTTAAAATCGACTTTGGCTCACTTTGCCCTGCAAAAATGCAAAATTAGTAGGCCTTCACCTCGGAATGCAGTCAGTCACGATGTTGGAATTCGTTAGATCGGCAGAAAAAATGTCACGATACTAGCGTATTGCACGAACATGACCAGTTTGTGCGTCGTTACAAGATGTAGGGTAGCCTTACTAGCCTACTTGTGATTAAAATGAGAGCTTTTATCATAATGTCCAGATCAAAAGCAAAAGATAGGCCCCCAGTAGATTCATAGATTGGTAGCGTAGCGACTAACTTTCGACGAATTGAATAGGCCGACTGCAAGCCTGCTGCATCGACCGCACATGACCATAAAGCTATATAAATACGTAGCCTACCGTAGGTGATTCTGACTACCACGGTAATGGGTGGGTATGACCGAGTAGCCTAGGCAATGTAGGTATATTCGCAGCTACCCTAAAGATTGCGTCTTATGCTTTTGAAAACTAAACTGAATTTAGTAGGCCATGGTAGGCCTACGGTCCATATGGTCCGGCGTAACTAAATTGACAATCTAATGCATGAGAGCAGGCTGGTTTGATGAATTGGGTCTCCAGACGTCATTTACGCCTTGGGCATGATATAGGCTATTTAGAAATTGTCGCAACGATTCGGGAAACGAAATACCGGTACGACGATTTTCAGCCTTATGTAAAACTGCGTAACTTCTAGAGTAATTGATTTCGGAGCGGGCTGCAGCGTGTAACGTAACATATCCCGGCCCATATTTGGCGTCACACTTCTTATCATTTACAAAAAGGATGAGAATAAAAATATAGATGAATGTATTGCTGAAAACTGCCTCTAATGATATGCTGCCTTTAATGTTGGATCTACAAGTATGCAGTTGTGCTTGACCATTAGGCTACTAATCCTACTATTTCTCAGAGGACCCAAAGCAATCAACTACGACTACCGTTGGATTAATAACAGTCCCCGACACCACATCACCAAGCATACCTCCGGAAGATGTTTTGGAAAATGAAAAATATGACTGTTATCCTGACGATGGCACAGCCACACAGCAGATGTGTCTGGACAGAGGGTTTGTTATTGTAGCAATTTTATGGTTTTTGGTGTGACGTGACCGGAATTCCGATCCAGGCTTCCGGATGTGGCGGCCAGCCGCTTTGGCCACTGTACCACCAACCCAGTCCATGAAAAATTGATTGAATATATCCAGTACTACTTACCTATTTGTGGGGTGCTCGACTGTAAGACATCAAGTTCAATCTAGTGAAATTTCGTGATCAAGTTGAGGATTGAGAAGGTTTGGGAATGTGGATCCTCTGTATCGAATGATGACAGCCTGATGAATCCGCTACATGTAGACGTACGCAGATTATAAGATTGGGGTTCTCATAGCTAAATATCGTTGACTGTATTGCTGTACGGTAATTATTTCCTTTAGTTGTGTGTGGGCTGGCCCAAATGGAAACTCACCGTCTTGTGTATACATGCCAGGCTCCACCATGTACCAGGTGGATGGCGACATTACAGTTGAAGGGAATTTGATTCAGAGTAGACTCGTTCAGTCTGATTATGGTCATACTCAGAATCATTTTGGCGAGCAATTCAGTGCTGTAAACTTGAAAACCACGTACATTTCGGCCACGACTCTTCGTATACAGGTAAGTAATAGTGTGGCCTGAGTTTCTGGTGTATTTTTCTTGAAAAATATTTTTGTTGTATATTGCTTTGATAAGATATTCCCTGATGAAGAAAGATTTGAAGTGCCGATGGAACACCCTTCCTCGGTTACACGTCCAACTGAAGCTTTGTACCTAGCCCAGCACAGTGATGATGGGGGTGTTGCAGTATGGAGAGAACAAACCTCGACTGTTATGTAAGTAAAAGGTTTTAACTGATTTCACCAATTATTGTAGAAAAGAATGCTATATTTTAACTTGTGCTCAGCCCAGAGTGCCTTGCAGCAATGTTAAACTGAAAGGTAGGGTTTGTACAAGATTATGTTGAAACTTGATGGCTATTCATATAGAGTGACACACAAGTATACTGTACCGATCTGATAAAATCGACTGAACCTGCTCGCAGGTTGGTAAACTGTGCTTTTTGAGATTCCGATGATTTGAGAAATTGCTTAGACTATTGTAATTACTAGCATGGCCAGAAATTATCTTGGTCATCCCTCAAGTGATGAATGAGGTGCATTCAAACTCTTTCGTTCAAAGGACTTAGGAGCATACCATATTTAGATTCAACACAAGCATTGGTCAACTCATGTTTGCGGATCAGTTCCTTCAAATTTCCACATCAGTTGCCTCGGAATATGTATATGGATTTGGCGAACAGATGCATTTTAGTTTCAAACATGATATGAACTGGAAAACGCACGGAATGTTCTCAAGAGATCAAGGCGTTGGGGTGCGTGAAAGTTATGATTTACTCACCTATGATTTTAAGATTTCATTGATATGGTTGACTGTGGTTCTTTCTCCTGAAGTCCTGAATTACTGAGGTTTATGTGTGTGACTGACAAGATGAATGTCATTACACCATTGCACCTGTAATATTTGTAATCTGAGCAGTTGTTGTGATTTGTACAATTTACAATGTAATTCAGGCTGATGTCAACTTATATGGTGTTCACCCTTACTTCACATGTATGGAAGGTGATGGAAATGCGTATGGCGTATATTTTGTTAACAGCAATGCAATGGGTAAATTTATTTTCTTCGATACCGGATAAAGCTACATTTAATTTCAATTGTTAGCGTCAGTATTCCTAGCACCAATATTATTGATGGTAAGTCACCATTGGTGACAGTTATAAGAGCTTCGGTGAAGAGTCTAGTGTCTTAAGCTCTTGAGGTTGATTGGATTTGACACTATAGAAATACTGTGGAGGCATGTTGCAATGTGACTCAGTACCATACAGAATCTCTTTGCTGGATGGGCTCACACCTATGCACAGCCAGTGCTTGGATATTACGATCGCAGGCAAAATTGTGTAGAATCCCCACCCGCATCTGTTCTAAGCCTGGGCAAAACGGTTGCAGCAAGTGGCGAATCCGCGTAGAACCTCTGCCAATAACTGCAATCTGTTGTTGTCATTCAGCAATGCAGTAGTGCCAAACCAAAGTGTTCACTCTGCTGTGTTAAATACTTTGTGTAGGCTATTATAGACGCCCCTTTTTCATAATGTACTGATTGATTTAATTGCAGATGTGACAATGCAACCAAACCCAGCTATTACGTATAGAAGTGTAGGAGGTGTTTTTGACTTTTACATTTTCCTTGGACCAACTCCGGAGGAAGTGACATCCCAATACACAGCCGTAATAGGAAGGCCATATTTTCCACCATATTGGTCTCTAGGATTTCAACTTAGCAGATATGGTTATGAAAATTTGGAGAACTTGACGAGAGTGTTCAATAGAAACATTGGCAAAATACCGTATGTAAGTGTGGTAAATTGTTTTTGAAGATATGAAATGCATTGCACACATAGGCTAAGTTTTGGATCTTGAAGTTTACCAAGTGCTCGAAAATGTGTTGTTTTTCGTAAATCTCTGTCCATATGTTACGTGCAGGAAGTGCAATACAGTGACATTGATTACATGGAACGACAGCTGGATTTTACGATCGATCCGGTTGCTTATGATGGGTTGGAAGACTTTGTGAGGGAGGTGAAAAGTTCGCATTCAATGAAGTTAGTAATATTATTACTAGATATTACTATTTATTAATACTAAACCTTTTGAGTCAGGCATTTAAATGCCAACATAACCACAATTTGCTGGAAATGTTTTCGTTCAGTGGTTCTTGGCGAAAATTCCTCAATAATTAAACTACCTGTATTATATACTTTTATTTACAGATATATCATCATTCTTGATCCTGCAATAAGTGGAAATGAATCGGTTGGAAGCTATCCTCCGTTTGATTATGGAGTTAGGGATGGTGTTTTTATTCAGACCCCCGATGGAGATATAGCATGGGGAAAAGTGTGGCCTGATTATCCCAATGTTACCGTCGATGAGTCTAAAGATTGGGAGTACCAAACTGAGGTATGGATTCATTGATTTGTCATATGACAATGTTTTATTGCATCTCTTCTTTTAGAATTACCGGGCATACGCAGCTTTTCCGGACTTCAGTTTGCCACAAACAGAGGAATGGTGGATAAATCTCACAGTTGACTTTCATCAAAGAATTGAATTCGACGGACTATGGATTGTGAGTTTGCTCATTTAACTTCAATTATCCTGTTTTTGTTGCTATCTTTTATATTTGTTGCGATGTTAATAATAAGTAATGACATGGTTTTTGCGGCATCTTATTGTCCATAAATATCTACTGTATTCATCTTTTTGATGCATATATATATTTTTCTTATCGGAGTATTTTCTGACGCAAATTGCCAACATTACAGGATATGAATGAACCAGCATCCTTTGTAGCTGGATCCCCACACGGCTGTCCTGTCAACAATAGCCTTGATTATCCACCTTACGTTCCTAGTGAGTACAAAGTTTTCATTATATGCTGCAAAAGTATATGCTTTATATAATGTCAATCTTGTCAATCTAAAGGACTTGCATCGGGAAACCTTTACGACAAAACTCTGTGCATGAGCAGCAAACAGTTTAATCCTGGAACTGGAAGTAATACAGATCATTACAACATGCACAGTTTGTATGGAAGAAGTCAAACTTTACCAACATTGCATGCATGCAGGTATTAAGTAGGCTCTGTTGGTGTCATCATGGTCAAGTCTTGTTTAGCCATTGGACTAGAGTTTTATGTCCAAGATTTATTTTAGAAACTCCACTGGCGAGCGATGTATTGTCATATCACGATCTACTTATCCTGGTAGCGGAAAATATGTTGGACACTGGCTTGGCGATAACACTAGTATCTGGGAACATTTGAGAACATCAATCATAGGTAAAATTTCTTCTACTTTCCATGTAGACATAGAATTGATAAACTGTGATTGTCTGTGTGTTTGAAATAGGAATGCTAGAATTCAACTTATTCGGAATTCCATACATTGGAGCGGATGTCTGTGGGTTCTTTCTTGACACAACGGAGGAATTGTGTCAACGATGGATGCAATTGGGAGCGTTTTATCCTTTTGATAGAAATCATAACAGTATAAAATTTGAGGACCAAGACCCAGGATACTTTGGTGAAAAGTAAGTTGGGTTTATATACAGAAGTCACATTCATATATATATATAGACAGACCTATCAGGGATTATAAACAACCAAACACATAATCGCAAGAAAGCAAAAAGGTGTTGAAATTACTGCTGGACAATCTGCCATGTCCAGGGATTGTTGAAAATCTATGAACTTGTGCAGTCATGCATAAGCCTACTCAACTCACTCACAGGCATGCTAAAACTATACTGGTACAAATTCAATTCCAATTCATTTGATAAGTTTTAAGCTACGAGTTTTGCCTCAGCCCCTCAGGCTTGAGAAGTAAACTCGAGGGGCTGTGGTCAGACTTGCCTACCTAAGGAAATATACCTGAGCCATCGAATCGACCAGATTTTCAATAATTTCAAGGTGGTGAAGCTGTTTCCATACCTTGCACAGTTTGCACACTTAGGGATTTGGTATTTGTTGATCACGATAACCCAGCAAACACTCAAGAACGATGTTTGCTTTCGCTCTCACAACTTTTATGATTATGTTGGGACTTTATTGCAGTAGTTTTTCCCATCCTTGCATGTGATATCTTGTGACTATAATGCTGATTCAGGATGAAAAGTTTTGGAGTGTTTACAAAGCAACTGATTGTTCAGTTTACAATCAAGGAATGTGTGATCTTAAGTTATATTTAACAGGATGTGGCCTCTTCATTACATATCATAGATCTACTGTAAGTAGGGGTGTGTTGCAAGCCCATTATGTATGCTGTATATATCCTACATGCTCTTACCACTCTCGTTGTAAAACATTGTCCATATACTAAATTCTAGTTCTTTTGCACTATAATATATCAAATCATTTGGAATTTGATGGAATGTTGGTTTACTGTCATGCGAAAATGTGTAGGTGAACAGTCTTTTGTCTATACTCTATAGTTGTCAGTTTGTGACAAAAGTTGACATTCTGCCAATCAAAACGCATTTTATGAGCTAGGTCTGTGTTTGCAAGCGCTTGATTTGTGCAATAAATAGAATGAAGTCCGTTAGTGCCTGCTGTAACATCAGCTAAAGTGCTTATTGTAGGTTTATGATAAAAAAGGAATGTAACCATGTCTTTTGTGCCATCCATTCCGGCTTCCTTCAGTTTCTACCAATCTTTGCTGTGACTATGTGAGGCTACATCTAATTTTGATGGCAAAACCCAATTTCTCATAATGGAGGTAACGTAATATCATTCAATGCAGCCTAATCTTAGACTTAGATAGTTTTGTTCTGCTTTGTAACTGCCTAAAGATGACTATTGTACTACTGATTTTTTGGATGAGTAGGCCTATCTTCTTCATGTCTTGTTAGACTCGTCATTATGCGGGCTTTGTGCTTAGAATGGTTAAAGCATGGTTAATTCTGTTCACAACAGACATATATATATATATAAATCTGTTCTGTTTATTCATTCAGGGTAATCAAACCAATTGTTTAGCGGCACGTCTTCTGCATGTTTTTAGAATGCTCGGGGCTCCTTCACTAAGACATTACATGTCACTGGTCTTAAAGTACAAGATCATAGACATCTTGTGTGATATTGAGCTTCAATCTTAGTGAAACTTTGTGCTTACAGATTTCTTGAAGATTCAAAGAAGGTTCTTGACGTAAGATATACGTTGCTGCCATATCTGTACACGTTGTTCTATGAAGCGCACACAACAGGAGCAACTGTGGTCAGATCACTGATGCATCAGTGAGTCACACTCTTTGATTGTAGTAGAATCAATTGACGATTTTAAGAGATTGCAATCAACTGCCCTGTTACATTTAACATTTCTATCTAGTTATTTTGGTATGCTAGCACACATCACCATAGTAGCCACACAATATGGTGACTTGATCGAATATGTCTCGTAAATATGCCTTTCTAATAAACATTTAGAAGTAGTACTCTGTGTGTTTGCGATAGTGGTTTCTTCGCATTTTGATTCCGTGCATGCCATAGTTTTGATTTGCAAAAGAGAAATGTAACTTGTAACATCTCTTTGCTACGCAGGCTAGATACTGTACCTCCACCTAACTCATATATAAGCTGGTGTTGTGTTGGTTTCAGCATCCTCAAGTCAAGGGAATTGTCTGATCTACCAAACCAGTATTTTTGTGTTCTTTACTGGGTCAGCTATTGTTTTCTGTCATATTATTATGCCCAATCAATATATCTGACACAACCTGGTGTCTATTTCAATTGCTATACTTGTCATTTAAGATTCCCAATGGATGTTAACACGTATGATATTGACCGACAGTTTCTTTGGGGATCTGCGCTTCTAGTTACACCAGTGCTAGAGGAGAATAGAGTATCTGTCGAGGGATATTTTCCTGCTGGACGTTGGTTTGACTACTACAGGTAATGATGGGTTTCATAAGTCTTGATTACCTTGAGCTGTTCCCCTCATAGCCTAAATATGTCTTACGCAACACATTGCACTTCTGAGAGTAGGCTATATGTGAATGTTGGGTGCCCGTGTTAGTGCTCATGTCATTTTTTGAACACTAGCTTACTAGGTGGCTCATGCTAATGCTATGATCGACCATCCATGAACAACTGATAAAAATGTTAACAGGGAGAAGGAAAGCCATAGCCATTTGCTATTGACGATTAGACATGTTGCGTTGTAAGCTGCATGTCTTAGAGATATTTTTTGTTGTGTTGGATACCTCAAGACTCCCTAATCCATACAACTAATGCATATTTCATATAACGATACTGCAACTTGACGTGATGCAATCCGTAGGCCTGAACTCTTTCATTCTACTACATTGTCTTCTGTTTAATATTACTGATCTTATTTCAGTGGTGCTGGTATGGATCTAACTGATGGAAGATCTATCATCTTGGACGCGCCGATGGATCACATCAATGTGCATCTCTATGGTGGGAACATCATTCCAACACAGGAACCCGCTTTGACGACTACTGAAAGGTGAATAGGGATCAATGGATCTGTGACGGAGTGATAACGTGTAAAGCCGTGCCATATATAGAGCATGTTGTACTTGGGTAGCCATGCATTTCTCATCTGATTGGAACAACTTGTACACACATCATTTAGTCAGTAAGGCAGTACTGGCTGTCGCTGTAGCCTACTCACAATGCCCCAAGGTTGATGGACTCGTATCAGATCCGCCTTATTCAAATTTATTAATTTTTGCTGTATTGCGTTGATGATGGAGCGACTGTGTGAATATTAGTTGGACAAAGTAAATCCCCCACCTCTCTCTTTCTTGTGTTACCACTGAATCAGAACCTTTGCCTTTGTGATATATATGATGGCCAATACACTTTTTGCATTCAAAACGATCAATTCAAGACAATCTAATCTACAAGTATGTACATATGGCTGAGAGGGTGCGCTTCCCGTCACAACTGCCACACATAGTCTACTCAATATTAACCTTGCCTTGGTATCCCAATGTATCGATGTAATTTCAGCCGAAAGAATCCGTTTGGTCTAATTGTTGCTATGGACTCGAGTGATCGTGCATCTGGTAGCTTGTTTTGGGATGATGGCTCATCTATCGACACCATCACTGAATCAAAATACAACATTATCGATTTTGAATACCAAAACGTAGGTATTGTTTTATGGAGAAAAAAGGTCTTAAATGTAATCATATTTTCACAGTTTTTCCCTCAATGTTTTCAATGCTTGCTCCCTGCATAATGTATTTTCACTTGTTTTGAAAGTTAGCTGTAAGGTAGTCCTTTGTTTCTTCGACTCATGAATTAGCCTAGCTTGAGACTGGTCCTCGTATTCAGCTATAAGATTGAATGAATGACACAATCTATGCTGTAATTGGTAGACTAAGTCACCACAGTTTATGTTATAGCCAAGTGGATTGTCCTCCGTCTGCTCCAAAATTTTTCCAATCATGATCTATGATGTCACATAACTCTTGAGAGCTTCCAAAACATACTCCCTGAGATGACACCTTTGCCTGTTTTGAGAAGTTATTAATTAGATCCTGTTCGTTTTCTTGGTTGTTTCCTCATGTATCGAATCGACTCGGGCTGGCCAAACTGGTCTTTGTAATATTTACTGAAAGCATGAAAACCTTTGGGGTTTAAGCCTTCTGAATTTTCAGAACAAACTCGACGTGAAACCGACATCCATAGGATTGCCTGCGGAATCAATGACTTTGGGAAGCATCCGTGTTCTTGGATTGAGTGAATTGATTGTTAGTGTGATGGTGGACGGTGTTGATCACACAAATTTCACACAAGACAGCATTACCTTTGAGGTAAATATTTACGCAAGTTTACTAAGTATCCATGCTAAATGTAACGAAATTGACTTAGCTAAAGATCAACAATGTAATGAAGAATATGGATGTTGCATTTGAAGTGTCCTGGAATGGAACAAAAGATTTTAGAAGGGTTGATTGCTATCCGGACAGTTCTTCAGGCACCATCTCTCAATGCGAAGACAGAAAGTAAAACTGCTAGAAAATTTTCTCTATTTAATTGATTGATTGATTGCGAAGGTGACATTACTAATGGTTATCAATCTCCTTTTCAATCCAATATTGTGGTTGTGATCCTTTCATTTATCTAAATCAAAGACATAAAAATAACTATTCATAGTGAGCTATGTGGTATGAGCAATCACAGGCAGATTGGGCAAGGAGTGGATGGCTGAGCCATGGTGTGCCACACGACTTTGGTATCGCTGTCGTGCTGACAAACTAAATTAGTGCACATGGTTTTTCTCAATTGTACTAAGATTCTTTGGCCATGAATCTTTAGTTTTGAATTAATGCTATTGATTTGGCAGTCATGAAATCATTCATCATCATCATAGAGTAAAGGGAGAATAATAAGATATATAACTTGTTATCCCTACTGCAAAGTAATACACTGTTGTCAGAACTAAGTAAATCTGTTATTTGCAAGACAGCAGATTGAGTGCAAGATAGCTAAGATAAGGAACGTGTTGAGAAGTGTTTGAACTCCAACTGATGCGTAATTTCAATATTTAAACAGAATATCTGCACCACCTGCGATGGAGATAATATGCTTCACGGTCGTCATTAGTCTTCTCATTGTTGTTACATTTTAACTGAACTGACACACAAGCCACAACAGTAGCCATGTGACCAAATTTAGATAACTTGCATAAATTGTGGAACAAGTTTGCCATAAACACCAGTCCCTCACATTTTTAAGATTGATGAATTTTGAAACCGCTCTTTCTTCCCATTAAAGAAACTTGCTCATTTGTGAACTACTTCTTTCCTTATGAAACAGCTGCACGTATGCTGGCGATATGAATCCCGTTGGTGCATGGTGTATCTATGAAGGCCCAAGTGTGTACTCCATAGCAACGACACACAGTGCAAGAGATCTTAGAGATACAAGCCTAACCAGCACATTGGAAGCCACCCCCGGGGTTTTGGACCACTTTGGACAAAATTTTGAAAGGCTGACTGTGAAAACAAGTTACATCTCTGCAACGACATTGAGAGTCAAAGTAAAACTTGTTTGATACAAAAATAAGGCTGATAGTCTTGATATAACTTGTGCGTTTGCTCAGATTCAGCCAGAAACTGGTTCAAACCGGTTTGAGGTACCAATGGACCATCCAGTAGAGACTGAAAGACCTTCTGACGCTTTGTACGATGTTGAGCATTCGACAGGTGATGATGGCGTATTTGGAGTTAAGGTTCACAGAACATCAAAGTCTCGAATCCTGTAAGTTTAACACTTGTTCACTCTGCTAAAATGGTTGACGTATACACGCAAGTCATCTGATTGAATTTGAAGGTTCGATACTTCTGCTGGCGAGTTGATGTTTTCTGATCAGTTCCTACAAATTACTACCAAAGTTGCCTCGGAATATGTGTATGGATTTGGAGAGCATATGCATCTCAAATTCAAGCATGATATGAATGGAAAAAAATACGGGATGTTTTCAAGAGATCAAGGTGTTGGGGTATGTATTGCCTTTGTTTTGTATATATTTATTTGGACAGATGCAGCAAAGTGCAGTTCCAGGAGCTTTTTACGTGAGCTTGTTATATCGAAAAACATAACTGAGCCGAGGGCGGATAAGCAATGGATTTTGCAATGACGATTCACCCCAGATTTATGTCCATTGTCGGTTTTTTGAAAATTTCCCTGTATTGAGATTATTAATAGTCCAAGTAGGCCTACTGATTCCAGTATGTGGAAACCATAACAACTTCAATAGAGGTTGGGAGATGTTTCATTTTTTCTTATACCAGCACTCTACTTATTTCGGCATTTTCACTTTCTAGTGGCCACAGTCTGTATTCCCGCAGAAATTTATCTTGGTTTCTATACTGAATGCTCTTCTTTCCGCAATCCTTACTAATTTTGATAGGCCTTGGTATGCTGACCACGTATGTGCATGTGCATATTGTGTGAAATCGTAGTTAAGGCAAGCTCCACATTATCTCTATTGCGTTGCCTGTGGAGCAGGGACATTTTTTTATTGCCTTGGTAAGACAAGGTTACGATTTGATCCTGTGGCTTACTGCTTTCGCGACTTATTCAGTGTCAAGGACCTCATTCCAATCACTCTTCATATTTGTTTGCATACCTAACAGCTATCATATATTGGATCTTATACCTATCAAATAATTTTTTATTGTATTTTCTAAATTTACTAATACCTTAATGACAGCCTGATGTCAACCTTTATGGGGTTCATCCCTACTTCATGTGCATGGAAGGTGATGGAGATGCCTATGGTGTTTACTTTGTCAACAGCAACGCAATGGGTAAATCTGTAAAATTTTATCACGTTTACACACATTACTTGATAATTAGTTACGTAAGTGACAGTGCAAAAATCTTGAACCCTGTTAGGGTCACTGCATTAATGATTTTATCGTAATCAGTTGCATAAATGCCAAACTACTCTTTTCAGATGTCACTTTGGAATCAAGGCCTGCTATCACATATCGAACAGTCGGTGGCGTGTTAGATTTCTACATATTCTTAGGCCCTACTCCAGAGCAAGTGACGTCCCAATACACAGAGGTTATTGGACGACCGTATTTCCCGCCTTATTGGTCACTCGGCTTCCAGCTCAGCCGATATGGATATGAAAATTTGGAAAATCTCACAAGGGTGTTTAATCGCAACATTGGAAAGATTCCATATGTGAGTGATTTAAACATAATGCAATTGCAAGTTTCTAGATGAAACAATATGCATGAGATTTGAGGTGATCTTAATCATGACTGCATGTAATGATTTTCAATGTGCATTAATATTCCGTGATGACAAGTTCATTATGCTAGATCGCTTTTGTCAATTACCCTAATCCAGTTCTGTATAGACTCGAACAAATTGAACAGTATAATGTGGCGGTGTTACGGGACAGTTCCAAAACGTGGCAGTGGTTAGTGTTGCTCAATGAACTCAATTATGCAATGAAAATTTACCATGTATCCCATGCAAGAAAATTATCACATGTTTGCTGTATTCATCAGCCATAGAAAATGTTGCGAAGAATTTTGATAAATGATCAAGGGGTTGCGCTCCGAAAGCTTGTGAATTATATTGCAATAAACTGGACAAGACTCTATGATGACCTATTCTGTCTATTTCAAATTTAGGAAATTCAATACAGTGATATTGACTACATGGAAAGACAACTTGATTTCACAATTGATCCAGTTGCTTATGACGGATTGGAAGATTTTGTTAAAATGGTGAAGAATGATCACAACATGAGGTGAGTGAGTTTTAACGATCGTATCATAATCCTAGGTCCTCTATCATGACCCCTCTGAACCCAGGGATATCTAGACAGATAGTAAAGACAATAGACAGATAGTCTAGATATTTAGCTGTCTAGATATCTAGGCAGTCTAGATATCCCTGTCTGAACCGTCCTTGATTCGTTTACCGTCTAGCGAGGATCAGTGCAAAGCATAACACAAACTTATCTTCTAATAGTATTTCAATGATTTTACATCCTCTTGTTTTAGATATATCATCATTTTGGATCCTGCAATAAGTGGAAATGAAACGTCCGGATCGTATCCGCCTTTTGATCAAGGAGTGGTGGATGATGTCTTTATCAAAGCTCCCGGTGGTGGTATTGCATGGGGTAAAGTGTGGCCTGATCTACCAGGTGTGGAAGTTGATGACAGTAAAGACTGGGATTATCAAACTGAAGTATTGCTCGATGTTTAACTACCTTTTTTTGTTTGTCTCTTTGATTAAATGCTGCATTTTTAGAATTATCGAGCGTATGCTGCGTTTCCAGATTTCGGTTTGCCCAAAACAGAGGAATGGTGGACTAATCTTACAGTTGACTTCCATAAAAGAATAGAGTTTGATGGACTATGGATTGTAAGATTGACTTCTAATTTTTCACAGACTATCTACTAGATGCTATCCACCCTGGTGTGGCATTAGCCAAGGACCACTATTTCTCTTGATCATGCATCGGTATACAAACCTGCGTGCATGCATATTGCATACACTTGAGCTAGAGTGTACACGTTGCATGGTCAAATAGGTGTGTACAGCTGTACACTCTACTATTTGCAATGTCTTGCCATTGAGTCGAGTATAAAACAAAGATTGTTGTTTTAAATTTATGGCTTTTTCCCACTACTAAGGTCACGTAAGCCAAGTCAATGCTTGCGGTACACATGTCAATAATTTACAATGTTTTTGTAAATTTATCGTCCGGATCACTATCGCAACCCTATGCATTCTGATGCTGACTGCCAAGCAGAGAAGGAACTTGTACCAATTTTTAAAGTTTTTGATTTGACTTAGTCGAGAATTAAACCCAGAATCTACTGATCAGAAGGCGGACAGTCGAAGCAGTCGCCCAGCTGAACGGCATCTAAAATAGATTAATGCACGGGCAGTGATGTTTTTGTGGTAAAGATGCTCTGATTATGGTTTGTAAATACCAGTGGCTTTACTCTCGTTTTTTCAGGACATGAATGAACCTGCTTCTTTTGTACATGGATCACCTGAAGGATGTCCCGTCGCCAGTACTTTTGACAATCCACCGTACACACCAAGTATAGAAAAGTTCTGACAATTCATTTCAAAAGAACCAAGTGTCATTATGTACAATTATTCCAGAGCTTGCATCGGGAAATATCTATGATAAGACACTATGCATGCAGAATGAGCAATATGATCCCAATAGCATGGGAACTACGCAACATTACAATATGCATAGTCTATACGGAAAAAGTCAGGCACTTCCTACCCTTAACGCCTGCAGGTAGGGACATTGACAATCATCATATCCATTAACTTTGGGGATGGGGTGGTAGTTGTTGTCTCAGTTCTTCTATTGATATTAATTCTACGATTTATCTAATTAATTTCACTGTTTGTAAAACAAATTTTGTGTGACTCCTTCATTGACGAGAAAGTAATCTATTCGACATGGGGCTATCCAATGTTGTAACAGGGTTATACCTTTGACCAAAAGAGGTTGGTTTTGACTTCTAATCTTGTTCACTTCAGGACAGAAATGTTGAAACGACTATATGAAGCTTCCTGATAGACCACCAGGGTTAGTACTATAGGAGTGGTGTGGGGCAGTGGATGGGTTGTACTTGACATTGATAGCCTTCCAGGTCCTTAGATACCTCCTTTTTGGGCTGCGTGTTTGTTTATATTTACGCAAGTTTGATTATTCTGAATATTTTGAGTCAGTGCAGAGTATCAGCATCAGTAGTTACTATTGATCTCAACGACATGTAAGGCGTGGTTGCTGCGTTTTCATTCTGTTATATGGTACAGAAGATTCACCATAGATTTAACATCCAGCTCGTGGTTTATGGAGGATTATAACATTCGCAAACTTTCTGAGGGGTTAAATCTGCGGTGAATCTTGTTTACGGTGTCTTTTGATCGTCCGCCATTGGCTCCACTAAATTCTTGGGTTTTCATTCTGGTAATCCGTTTCAGAAAATCTACAGGAGAGAGATGTATTGTCATATCACGATCTACATATCCTGGAAGTGGAAAATACGTTGGGCATTGGCTTGGTGATAATGCAAGCATTTGGGAACATCTTGCAACATCTATCATTGGTAAATATGTGGGCTGAAGTATTTTTCATGGCTTGACTTATTCAATTCATATCCAGGCATGATGGAATTTAATTTATTTGGCATACCATATATCGGTGCTGATGTTTGTGGGTTTTTTGTGGATACTACAGAAGAATTGTGCATGAGATGGATGCAGGTTGGAGCGTTCTATCCATTCAATAGAAATCATAACGGAATAAATTGGAGGGATCAAGATCCAGGATATTTTGGTGAAGAGTGAGTACAAAGCCAGTAGAAAGCAGTGGTGGCTGTATTGATATTTAGTAGTGCAAGGCAACAGCCTGCGTGTGCTCTGCGTCCGCGTTTATTATGATTCTTGACTGACTGTCGAGCTATAGAATAAAGTAACGCTCCTATAAAAAAGCAATACTATTACAATGGCTGTCGAGTTTTTTCGTAAACTCTAAAAATCACTTTCGACATTATTTTGTGTGTTTCTGTCAATGCAATTATTTGTTTCAGATTCTTGGCAAATTCAAAGAAGGTGTTGGATGTAAGATACACGCTTTTACCCTACCTTTACACTCTATTTTATGACTCTCATATGACTGGAGCTACTGTCGTTCGGCCTATGATGAATCAGTAAGTAATGATTATATCGATATTTACCTTAATTAACAATGCGACACACTGATATATTTCTAAGAACTATTTGTGTTATGTTTTATGACTATGTTGATGTTCAATTTTACAGGTTTCCAGACGATTTCCTCACCTACACAGTTGATAAACAATTTCTGTGGGGTTCAGCTTTGTTAATCACACCTGTCTTGGAAGAAGGAAAAACATCTGTAGAGGGATATTTTCCTGATGGAGAGTGGTATGATTATTACAGGTAATAATGATATTATCAATGATCAGGTACTGAGAAGTCAAGTGGTTTATTTGCTAAACTAATTTGTGACCATATTTATCCCTTACAATTTTAAAAGGCTAATGTGTTATTCTTGTTCTGTTATAGTTGACCCCACCACTTTTTCCAGCATCCCTAAATGGCTTTGTAGTGGAGTGGTAATGACAACTTCCGCAATGCCAGCAGCCTGTCTTCACCTCATCTTAACAATCATGTGACAAATCGTATCGGTGCCCCCGTAGCTTCTGTGCTAGATTACCGATGCGTTGTGGATGGTGAGAGGAGGGGGCTTGACTTTAATAAGCTACCGGTTCCTTCAGCGCCTCCTCGGCCTAGGTTGTTTATGTGTGTGTATACGCTACACACTTTGCACATCATCCACTCACGTATGCAGCAAATATCTAATAAGGATATGGAAAATGGAGTCGTATCATTTGATTGGTGCTGTGTCTTAAATAGAAGATGTGAGCGTGAAATCACATGCAAATGTCAATTGTCCATCCGAATTTAGTGGAAAGAACTTGAATGCTGGTGGAAGATCAATGACGTTAGATGCTCCTCTTGATCATATCAATGTTCATGTTTATGGTGGCAATGTTATCCCTACGCAAGAACCGGCATTAACAACATTTGAAAGGTAAGTGCATTGTTTATTTATCAATCGCCAGTAAACTAGATTTTTTATCATGTCATAATTGCGGATTCGATTGGTATTTTCAGTTTTTAGCCATAGATTATATTCAGTGTTTTTGTGTCTGGTTCAAGATGGATGCCCTTACCGTGCCATGATTTGTGTAATTTCTGTACTTCCTTTTTCACCCGTTCGTCAGACATTGGTCAAGTCCTTAATAGGATTTATCATCAGGATTAAAGACTTGACCCAAGGGTGAGAAACGAGGGAAAACTTACTGCAACACATAATCGTGGCACAGCAGAGGCATTCATCTTGAACCGCGCAGTGGAGATACCTATATTATGTTTGCCTTCATCAGCTTCTCTTCAAACTCTCTACTGTAAAAAGCATCAGCAGTCAGAAAGCTTAGTCTGAATCTCTTGTGCTGATTTTCTTTGCTCTATAATGTACAAGTACAAAAATCCATGGCATATGAAGAATTGTTCGGTATATTGCTAGCAGCATTCAATTTTGAAATATTCACTTTTCAGTCGATCCAACCCGTTCGGATTGATCGTAGCATTGGACTCGACAGGCAGCGCGACAGGAAGCATATTTTGGGACGATGGAACATCAATCGATACTATAGAGGACATGGAATACACCCATGTCGAATTTCACTGTTCAGAGGTGAGTAGATTTTGTGTGATTCCTTGTCGGATTTATAAAATTGCATTGTTTGTAACAGAACACCTTGACTAATGTTGTGAGACATACTAATCTTCCTGTTGGAAATCTTCCACTTTCGAGTGTTCGGATACTTGGTGTTCCAGCTGTGACTACGAGAGTTACTATTGATGGCGAATATCACTGGGATATTAGATATAATTCAGACACCTCTGAGGTATTTTTCACAAACAACATAATGTAGTTGGACTGACTTTGTTTTCTTGCTAGCTATGACTAAATCACCATGCTGGTGCTGCGCATTGTTCTCAAAGGTGATAATATCAAGTCTGTAATTAGAATTTTCAAGTTGTACACCACATGTCATGTGGTTGCATTTGTTAACTTCTTCTCCCTTTTGGCCCTACTCTCAAATAGACCCACCCTAGACGCGGCAGATTGAAGCTGGTTGGGGAAGCAGAGGAGGAGTCATGTGCTCTTCTGTCTCACTCAGCCTAACACATACACAAACCACCCATGGGAGTGCCTGGTCTAAAGAACTTGAATGAGGCTGTATGACTGCCCTAATGTCTGGTCTGAAGAAAGCCAAATGGGTCCCTAATCCTAAATATCTCGTTGGATTGAGATGAATGCAATTAGAAGTAGCTTTGATTTATTCTTTTCCAGTTAAGCATTCAGAACATGACTGGTGTCTCTTTGAATTCATTGTTTGAAATTAAATGGGAAATTGATAATGCTTGGAAGAGAATTGATTGCATGCCTAGCAAATCTACAGGTAATTCTGATCTGTTGTTTAGTAACTCTTGATGTGTATCATTCTGTCTCTGTTTGATATTTATTGATAAATTATCTTGACGAAGATACACCACAGATTTAACATCCAGCATTATTTTATTGAAAATTAAATGTTAAATCTGTTATTAATCTATATTGAGAATTAAACCAAGGCTGGATGTTAAATCTGTGGCGAATCTTCTTTACGGTATCTATTAATTGTCCGCCATTGACTCCACTATACTCTTGAGAAATTATGTGTGACATGTTCTTTAGATCCGTCAGAAGCAGATTGCCTATCAAGAAACTGTATCTGGGATGAGAGCTCTGCTGTGCCCTGTTCCTATCCATTTGATTCAGGACGACCAGCATATGATGCAGCTGCTGCAACCAGAAGGTTAGTTTTTGACTGGAGCAAGCTGGTATGAAAGTAGACTGTGTGAAAATGTTTGTTCGTCTAGCTCTTACACTCTGACGCGAGACGGTAATGTTGGGCAGAGATATGGAGCTCCTGTGGATGCATTGTCTTTGGAAATTGAACGTCAAACTAAGCATAGGCTACATTTCAAGGTTAGAGTTGAGCACTATTTTCTTAATACTAGGTATTAATTGTAATACAACAAAAAGCTACCTCAATATTACTGTGGAAGATAAGATGGAGTGAATGTGACATTGAAGGCCTACCCTCTCATACTGTTATACTCTCTCCTTCACTGCAATCCTTCCATTTCACAGCACCTCAACTGGCTTTACGGTGTAGGCTGTCGGCCATGAAATCAGTAGGCTCTGGATTCAAATCCTGTGACCGCGTCATATTAAGAATGTTTAAAATGGTATCCGTAGCTTCCTCTTTTTATGCCCAGTGAAATCGGTATGATGCAGAAGGGGCGCTTGGCTGGGATTGCCATCCGGCTCCTTCGGAACTTCCTTGTACATTCCAGCCTGCATCTGTAGATTATACATGCATGAAATGCTTATGCACTAGGTGTGTGTGTGTGTCATGTAGCTCTTTGTAGTGCAGCTAGAAACAAAGAACAAAAAAATAATCATTCCCTTATTTCTATTCAAACTCATCTCATCTTCAGACAGTTTTATGTAATTTATCAGTTGTTTGAAGTGATTTTGTAATGTTATCAGATTAAAGATGCTGGGAGCACGTCATTTGAAATTCCTGAGGCCATGAATAATTTCCCAAAAGACGCATTATCTGACGAGGCCTCAGCTCTTTACTTGGTCGAGGTTACAGAGAGCCCTTTCAGCATTACAGTGAAGAGAAATGAAACTGGAAAAGTTTTGTGAGTTGAGAAGATTTCTCTCTTGATGAAACTCATCGGATAGGAATCTATAGCTTGTTGTGTGTTGCCATGGCGATAATGGCATGCAAGTACTAAAATGGCAGATCCATGGATATCCCAAGGGCATACAAGACTTTCGCGACCACTGGGTTTAGATTTAAAGCTGTCAAAAATATATTACTACGAACAAAGAACATGATATTCCTATTCTGTTGAAGATTCGACACCTCGGTTGGACCTCTTGTGTATGAAGAGAAGTATCGAGAAATCTCGACAAGCCTTCCATCTGCTCTGATGTTCGGTCTTGGAGAACATAACCATCGCCGCTATAGGTATAATTTTTATTCAATTTGACATCGCTGAGTTGGCGTATTCAACTGTTCTTTCTATCAGACATGATTTCAACTGGAAACGTTGGGCCATTTTCACTCGTGACGTAGCACCTATTGACGAATGGAATTTCTATGGTCATCAAACATTCTATATGGCAGTGGATGATGTGGAAGCTGGAACGGCTGTAGGAGTCTACTTACATAATGCAAATGCAATGGGTGTGTAACTCGATTAATGAGCATGCTGTCTTTGTATCCAAAGAGAAACTAATGTATTGAACTATTGAAATGATTTTAGATGTGACATTGAGTCCTGATCCAATGCTGACTTATCGCACAACTGGAGGAGTTCTCGATTTCTATATATTTGTTGGGAATACTCAAGAAGAAGTCGTACAGCAATATCATGCATTGATTGGTAGATGTTAATTTTGATTTCATTGACATATGTGGTTTCTACTACTGTGACATTTTAAATTAGGTCCACCCATCATGCCACCGTATTGGGGGCTGGGATTTCAACTAAGCAGATGGGGATATCAGTCGTTGGATGAAATTAAAGGAATTTATCAAGAAATGAGGGACGCGAAAATCCCTTACGATATACAGGTGCGATAGTTCATTATGAAAAATCAATTTTGACGTAGTGCGCTGTTCAAAAGTCTACAATCAGGATACAGTACTAGGCCTACACCATGATATTGTATGATGTTCTTCAAGATTCAAGATTTATAAGTCTTTCACATATTGAAAATATGGCATGCACACCAGCACACGGCACTGTACGCTGCCCTTAAAAATTCATCATTATTGTCTTTGCCACAGCCAATAGTACACTGCACCCTGATTTAACAAATGGTATTCCCAACTGACATGACCAAACTCTCTCGCTAGCCAAGCTGGGCTGACGCTATTGTAAATGAATAAAATGGGCATCTGGAATACATCATTTTAACAGCCTTTGTGATCATTGTGTTGAAACTGGGTGCCTTAACATACGTTCTATATCTATACTCTTTTTGACTAGTACGGTGACATTGACTATATGGATGCATACAAATCATTCACCTATGACAAGACAAGTTTTACGGATCTTCCAGGATTTGTTGATGAGTTGCACGATGCTGGCATGAAGTAAGTCAATTAGTCAAATATTGCTGCCAGAAATGTGCCGATGACTTTTTTGGTACTGCAAAGAAAGATGACGTTATATCGTTCAGACATGTTATTTTTACTCACAAATAAAAGGTGTGACAAATTTTAAGGTTTTTTTACACAGTGAATCCATCACGTTGGAGTTTTTCACGTTGCTTAGAAATAACGAAGGGGTAGATGTAGGAGCAGCGTTTAATCATTAGTCTTTGCACCTTTCAGGTTTGTCATCATACTTGATCCGGGAATTAAAATCGAGAGTGGTTACAAAGCATACGATGAAGGAATCGAAAAGGATATTTTCGTCAAAAATCCTGCAGGTCAACCATTAGTTACTGAGGTAACTGTTACAAATTGATATGTCGTACGTTTGCATAATGATCACTTGAAAAGTAGGATATACTGTATTGTCTGAATAGGCCTATTCAGCACTGAATCATTCTCATTTATTGATATTGTTTTATATTCAAGTGTAGATGAATTGAACATACTGTATTATAATATCAGCCGGATTTAAGTGAGAATTAATCTTCAGGTATGGCCAGGTGAAACTCATCATCCAGACTTCACTCATCCGAACGCGACAACATGGTGGTATGATCAGTGTCTGGATTTTTATCAGAATCAAAATGTCAAATATGATGCTCTATGGATTGTAAGCGATTGGTTATGGTTACACCGCTTTGTCAAGTATTATGCAATGCTGAATATTTAGGATATGAATGAGCCAGCCAATTTCCAGCCAGACAATCCAGATAAACTGGCAAATATGAACTGCAGCGATGAGTACAATCGGATTCCATTTATGCCAAGTATGCCTCTATTTGGAAAATCTTTATTGACATCCACCATTTCACTTATGTAACATTTAGATATTCTTGGGTATTGGGTCGGTCTTCATGATAAGGCAATATGCATGGAGAATACGCATTATCAAGGACTTCATTACGATTTTCACAGTTTGTATGGTCACACCATGACACTTTCAACATATGATACTTTAGAGGTTTGTGTACATTAGTAATACTGGTTCAGGTTTTATGATAGTAAATAGTCCAAAGTCTGAGTGAAGTTCCATTTTAAAATTTTGTTCTGAATGTAGGATTATGAGTAGAAATGCATAATGTCCTGCCTGATGGGTCTCGAAGTATGACTTTACCTAGAAACTCACCAGCTATGGAATTTGTGGCTTTGGAGCGATTTTGGCAAAGACTCTTCAAAAATAATGTTTTTTTCTCGATATTTTGTCAACTGACTTTCACCATTGGTTCTTGTCCTCTTTTTTGAAGATGATTATGCCTGATAAACGATCATTTGTCGTCACCCGTTCATCGTTCACTGGAACTGGAAAATATGCTGGACATTGGCTGGGAGATAATCAGAGTCAATGGAGACAACTTCCATGGCCAATTCCTGCTATGTTTGAATTCAACCTGTTCGGATTTGCATGGGTAATTGAGTGGATGTGAAGACCACAAGTATTGTTCTTGATCATTATTCATGTCTTTAGATCGGTGCAGATGTGTGTGGGTTCTATTTCAACACAACAGAAGAATTGTGCATGAGGTGGATGCAAGTCGGAGCTTTCTACCCGTTTAGCAGAAATCATAACGCAGCTGATATGATAGTAAGTTTCATCAATCGTTTTGTGCTATGTGGTTTTGTCGCTGTACTGCTGCTTCAGCTTTGTATTTGTGACGAATTGTCAATGGAGTTCACCATGACTCTTCATTGTTCAGCCTCAACATCCTACGGTGTTTGGAGAATCGTTTGCAAATGTGTCGAGAGAAATCTTAGAAATTCGTTACGATATTCTTCCCTACATGTACACGGCACATTATCAAGCAAATGCATTTGGAGGGACTGTGGTGCGGGCCCTTGTTCATGAGTGAGACAAACTATTCTGAAATTACGTTGAATTTTCATTGAAACAAGCAATCAATCTGTTTAGATTTCCGGAGGATAGAAATACATGGGATGCTGATGGACAGTTTCTTCTAGGAAGTGGATTCTTGATAACACCAGTTTTAGAGAAAGGGGCAACTAGCGTCACAGGATACTTCCCTGGTGCAGATCGCTGGTATGATTTTAGAACGGTGAGTTACTACCTGCTGACTATATCTGAGGGTGTAAGGTGCGACAGTGCATGGCCTACTGTAGAGTCAACGGCAGGACCTACAATGCAAGTCGGGTGAATGTTATGCCAATTTTATGGGAGTTTCTGTTTGTGTTTAGAATAATGAAATTTTACATTGCCTTGATTCAATTCTCAATCATTGAACATAGGGGAAAGAAATCGACTCGGGAAGATTCGTTCAACTGGATGCTCCATTAGAGTACATCAATCTGCATGTAAGAGGTGGAACGATTATGCCGAAGCAGGTATTGTTTGTCATACTACTGTAGTGTTACAAGGTACCAACATCGCAAATGTGCTAGAAATATTCTCTAGTTATTAGTTTAACGATTGTAATAATATTGCTTTCTTATATGAGCAGTACTTTATTCCAAAGCTCGACAGTCAATAATAATAATCCAGACGCAGAGCACATGCTCTAGCTGTTGTGTTGCACTACGAAATATCAATGGCGAGCATAAGGCAAATATCACTACAATGATCACTGACCTGGACAATGTTCACGGATCCAGCTGGTATTATACATTACAGCTGCTAGATCTGCATTGTGAAATTTCGAACAACCGACACTTTGACAACGCAGACGATTGCATGTGATTTTTGTTCTTTCCAGGATCATGACGTCACCACCGCTTTATCACGACAAAATCCAATGTCTCTTTTGGTGGCGTTGGATGAACTCGGTGAAGCAACCGGCAGTCTGTATTGGGACGATGGTGAAGAGAGAAGTGTGGGAGAGAACTATTTGTATTTACAATTTACATGTAGTGGGGTACGTATTGGTTAATAGTATTGGAACCCTGAGAAATCTTCATCTCATAGTGCTGCAATATCTGTCTTTCCGTGATTTGGCTAGTTGATTTGAGGCATAACGGGGGGTGTATGACGTTCTTCTGTGCGAAATATTGCGTAAAACAAGAAATTTTCCGACCGACAGCCCTTGGTAGGCTGAAACGACAATTAGGTAGCAGTCTAGGATATTGGGATGGGGTAAAGGTAGCACTTTGCTTTTCCAATATGGGATTTTGTCTTGTTTTGCGGCAATCTTTCAAGCAATGATCATGCTAGCTCGTGTAAATGCGGCAAAACTAAAATAAGGACCAAATTAAGCAAGATCATTTTCCTTCTGCCCTTTCCTAACGGGCAATACATGTATCATTGATATAAGGACTTGAACATTGATTGATGATGGTAGACTGGATAACTACACGTTGACGCCTTGTGCATTCCTGATTTGAAAATTAATTCTTTCTGTCTCTCTCTCTCGGTATTAGAAATATATAAATATATATATCTATCATTCTCTGTTGGTATTAGAAATAGGTTACCTCATTTTCCTATCTCTTCCAGTCTTCACTTGTCACTGAAGTCATCCATCCGATTGTCGGGGCATTGGACGTATCATCGTTGAAGTTTGAAAAAGTCATGGTGTATGGTGTTAAAGATACTGTTGCGTCAGTGACTGTGGATGACGCATCTTTGGATATGGATTCTTTTGTATATTCTGACAATGTTCTCATCTTGTATGATTTATCGATGCCAATCAACGCTGACCACACTTTGGCATGGTCATCCTTGTAAAATGCATAATTCTTACCCAATTATATTGTTTTAATGTACATATTTGTTATCGACAATAATAATTAATTGTTTTCATCCCTTAATCTCCAACAAATTAACCTGTTTGTACAGTAGGAAAATGTGTATATCTCAGTCAGTTAGACGGACAGCGGGGTATTCTGTGTCACGCTCGCTCTGTATTTGTATGTTACCTCTATTGTCAATGTTTTAAGCATACAAAGCCTGCGTTAATCAACTTTGTTACAATCTTGACAGTACAAAGGAATGCGACTCAACTTTCCACTGCATTGTGCATTGTGCATTGTGTTGAAATTATTCCAAATCAGAACTCTCAAGAAATATAAGATGTCGTAAAGGATAGACAAATACTCGAAAACTTCCAATTTGGAATTTTGATTATTATCAGAGTTATTGTTAATCGGAGATTAGAAAAGAATTTGAAAAGATGTCAAAGAGGTTAGAGAAAGCACTGTTTTAGAATTTTGATTTCTGCGACTTGAATGTACATCGTTTGCGCTAGGGGTCAACTGATTATCGCCCTGGCCGATTATACTGTATATCGTGGCTGATATTTGCGATTATCGGTATCGGCAGTTAGTCAAGTAAGGGGGTCAATATTAGATATCGACTTTTGGCCAATTATTTAGGCCAATATTCATGATTTTCGGATTTATTGATATCAGTCAGGATACTACCTAGATCGATTTGACTCGGTCGGGAACAGTATCCGGAACTTCCCGATCAGAAAGCGGACAAGTCGCTACTTCACTCGTAGACCTACTCGGCATTCTGTAATGCTTGAGTGGTAAGCGTTTGGGATAATCGTTTCCACTGTTGTCATGATGAGTGAAATGAAGCGCTGAAATTTGCGAGTAGGCCTACGGAAATCCGTGGAAGCACCAACAAAAGCTATGCCGTGATAAACGATTCCTACTCCTCAATTTACGTGTCTTGTAGGTAGCCTATGCCCTACAACAGGGGTCGGCAAACTTCTTGCACTAATGGGCCAATTATACACATTGTCGCCAACTTGCGGGCCGTACTAAAGCCGTCTATACACGCATACGTAACACAACGGTGGAATTATAACGTACGTACGATCTGTTTTTATTCATAGTTGTTCGCAGGCCATAAAATAATGACGGGAGGGCCGGGTTTGGCCCACGGGCCGCAGTTTGCCGACCCCTGCCCTACAACGTGACTTTTCACAAGATCACTGACTCACGAGTTTGTTTCTTCAGAGTTGTTGAAATAATTAAATGCCATAAAAAATGGATGCCATACCAGAAGTTATAAGAAGCCCGGAAATAAAGTACACCAAGGTAAGTCGGAGAACCAACGTTTGTGGCATCCATTGGAGATGCGGAAAATGTTCTTCATATGCATATAGGACATGCAGTAAGCCCACTGAAAAGTAATTCAGACCTCTGACACTGACCCGTGTACGTGACAATTTGAATTAGTAGACGTCACTTGACAATATTTATTTAATATTTGTCCCCCGATAGTAATTTACACTTGTGTGGTTGAGGTGGTCAAAACCTAATAGTCGGTGCCGATACGACGCTTAGGCAAATGGTAGGAAGTAGCCTAAGCCGAAGAAGGATCGAAGCAATCATGACCAATTAGTCGCAGGCTCGCAGCGGTCTCTTGAACACCTCGAAGAGCAACGTGTGTTACTGAAGGGGTTTTATCCTTCATCAGTACAAGAATTTAAATTGCAATTACTCTATCGATCTATTTTCTGTTTAAAGTCTAGATAATCTTTTGCAGCCGTTCACGATTTTTTTATTTTAATTCTGGTGTATAAGACCGCAGTAGTCAACACCAAAATATAACTGTTATCATCATCACAAGAATCAAGGTTTGCTTTGGATGGCTCAAAAGAGAAATCTGTCTGCCTTGCTTTGAAGCACGCCGTGTGAAATTTCGTGTTTGTTAATCGCCATGGCGACACGTGACCTGCAGCCAGCAAATCGCCGGTTTCGCAACAGATAATAACAAACACCACCCCCTTGACATTTTACATCTGTCTTAGGCCTACTACCTTGGTTGTTGTAATTACAGCTTTTCATTGCGAACGAGTGGAGGAACTCCGCGAGTGGGTCGACCTTCCCTACATACAACCCCAGCACAGCAGAAAAGATTTCTGACATCGATGAAGCTCGCGAGGTGAAGCGTCTACTCTCTTGAAATATAAACATTGTGTAGGCCTTCATACGTGGACGACAAGACAAGTCATATTTGGCTACGGAACGCGCTGTAGCAGAGGGTTAGGTCGGGTGACACAAGAACTGTGCGTATACTCCCCAGCATGCGACGGTTAATTTTTCAATAAATGAGTTTTAGGCACCCGCCATTTCATTTACAAGATTTTGTAATTGACTTTGGTAGCTAAGGGCTCTATTTATAGTGTTGAGCTAAGCGTTCTTCTATTCAATTAAAAACCAACTAATGCTGCTCTATTCTATATCCAGTCCGACATCGACGATGCAGTTGCTGCCGCAAAGCAAGCATTTGCTAGAGATTCTGAATGGCGTAAAATGACTCCTTCTGACCGTGCCAGATTAATGGGGAAGGTTGCAGATTTGATAGAAAGAGACGCTCAGTACCTCGCCGTGAGTAATCTGTGTAATGATGAACTCATGTCATTTATTCGAAAATAACATTGTTTTGAACACTAGTCTCTGGAGACTCTAGATAACGGAGCGCCTTTCGTAAATACTTTTACTTACGTGAAAACAGTCGCGAAGAATTTCCGCTACTTCGCAGGTTGGACGGACAAAAATCATGGAAAAACCGTTCCGTTTGGTGAGCTATGGTTCTGGCGCTACGGTACGGACCCATATGCCTATGTTTTATCTGTTTTTTTGCAATTTTCAGATGGTGAATACTTCGCATACACGTTACATAAACCTATCGGTGTCTGCGCGGCTATTATACCAGTGAGTAGGCTAATACTTCAATGTGTAACAGGTCATAAAGATTAAAATGATTCTATGCCGTAAACAAACGTGTCTGCCTATAGACCATCTAAGAGGAATCGTGTATGCATTAGGCCTACATGGCGCTGCATAGGCTCTGCAGATTTAGTCAATGAATTTTTTTCATACGATTTGATTGTGGGTCAAAGATCACATCGCAATTAGATGTTTCGAATTTCTTATGCTTCAGTTATTTTGATGTTCGTTATTTCATCCGCTCATTTAGACACGTCTCGATGTATGAGATGCCAAACGAGGCTTTCTATAAGCCCATTACTGGAGTCTACGATGATTGTAATATATCGTTACTGCCGGGAGATCGCCATTAAGGGAGGAGGGTTTGCGCGTACGTACTAACATTTATGGTGACTGCAACACCCCGTTCGTCGAAAGTTTGTTGCCGGCGTTGTGCATTATTTGCTGATCTACCGCAGACAAATCACTTATATACTGCAGGCCTGTGAATATTTTAATTCTTAATAAATCTGAAGTGATCTACTTTAAAGGAATATTATAAAGCCCTATCTTTTTCTTATAGACATCGCGATATATTTTATATTTTTATGAGATATATGATAACAACCCGCTTCAAAAATTCATTTGTTGTTGTTGTTGTTGTTATTTTGAATGTATGATGTTCTTCTTGTACTGTGCGATCTCTTTATTTCCGGTTTATAGAGCCGAGCGTAAACTGGCGTTTCTTCAGTCTGCTTCAGGCAGTTCAGTGGTAGCTGGTAGGCCTACTGGACAATTGTACATAAGGCCTCTGCGGATTGGCGTCAACTGATGATGTGCAGATGTTGCGTATAAACTAATTTCCTGATGCCTTTTCCAGTGGAATGTTCCGATGGTAATGTTTTCATGGAAGGTCGCTCCCTGTTTGGCTATGGGAAATGTCATGGTACTAAAGCCGGCAGAACAGACACCGTTGACGGCGTTGTACCTTGCCTCCCTTTTCAAAGAAGCTGGATTTCCTGCAGGAGTGCTGAATGTCGTTCCAGGTAGGCATCGTGCATCACGATGGGATTCTGTTTATTTAGTAAAGCCCATCAGCACAGCAGTTCATGTCGTTGGTTATTCATTCAGTATCAACAAGCTAAACTCGCCTGCGGCGGAGCTCCGATCGGGCATGGCAGAACATCAACTGGGTTTAATTTATCCAAATTAGTCAACTATTATTGTAATAAAAATTCAGTTTATAGGAAGCCTCTATAGGTTTCACGCCGATACGTCTGGCGCTCTGTCTTGAATTGTTCCAGGTCATGCCATGCCATGTATCCAGAAAATTTTGTCAATGTAAATTCGATCTCTTACCTTGCATTTAAAAGGTTATGAAATCCCCCAAAATAATAAAACCACCTCCAATCTCGAAGCTCCCGCTCCCGCCAATGATCACACACACACTATAGTAAAAGTGGAATCGAACCCCGTTCTTATTATCCTAACCATAGCCTACTTTAGTAGTAATATTAGTACCTAGAGTAGGCCATGGCCTAATGTATCGTATGTATACATTTAAAGGCTACGGTGCAGTTGCTGGGAAAAGTCTTTCGCATCATATGAATGTTCGGAAGATTGCCTTCACTGGATCGAACACTGTTGGACGACTGATTATGGAAGCATCAGCGGCCTCGAACTGTAAAAGAGTTACTCTTGAAATGGGAGGGAAAAGTCCAAACATCGTGTTTCCTGATTATGACCGTGAGATATCTATCAATTATCAGCAGCTATCAAACTAATCATAATATTGAAGAATATATTGGAGCCGATGTTGGACTTTTGTAAGGATGGACGTTAAATATGTGGTGATCTTCTTTATGATAATCATAATATAGAGCTATTTTGGCACCACGTTATTCTTTGCAATAGACCGATTCTACTATATTGGATTCCTTTCAGTTGATAAAGCGGTGGCTCTTTCTCAAATCGCAATTTTTAGCAATAGCGGACAAGTGTGCTGCTCTGGTTCGCGAAATTATGTCCACGAAGATATTTACGACGAATTTTTGAAGAAATGCATTGAAGGTGCGAAATCCCAAACGGTGGGAGATCCATGCTGCGTAAAGACTGCCCTTGGACCGGTGGTAAGTAAATAATTTTAGATGCTTGCAAAATATTTGCAGACTGTAACTGTAACCCGTGTTGTAAATTCCTACTTCAATCGTGAACCAAAAGGGCTTACACGTAAAAGGGCGTTACAACGATGGTTTAAACGAAAGTCGGAAGTTACAACGCAACGAATTTACAACGAAATGTTTTTACACAATTGTCAAGTATTTGCAGATTGTAACTGTAAACTGTATCCGTGATGCGTTGCAAATTTCGACTTCAATCGTGAATCAAGAGGACTTACACTTAAAAGGGCGCTGCATTAAATCGATGGTTTAAATGAACGTTGGAATCAAGTGAAATCTCTGTGGCAGTGGCATTGGTCATTATTCACAAAGCACCAAACCGGACAAGTACTTTAGAGTTTCCCCCGCAGTGATCTCGCCCTGGTTGAATGATGATCACCAGACTACGCTTGCAAATTAATCAACGGTCGTATGGCTACGGAAATCTGCAGAAGTCTTGATGCCGATCGTCCGCGATCACGCACGCGCAGTCTGGTGATCATGTACCCAGCGCGAGGTCACGGCGAGGAAGCACCTACTAGGTTATGCGCTGGTTTCATGTTGACCAATTTACGAATGGGCCTGCCGTGGCGTTGTGTGGAGAATGGCTATTGGCATAAAACTTCATTCGATTCCAACTTCATTTAAACCATCGTTATATTTAGAGTTCAATACCCCTGACGATAATCTCAGAATAATGATGCGACAACCGTTCTCTGGGAATAGCCAGGTTCCTATATGCCGCATTGCAATGGGATCTAGAGATCAATTAGGCCTAAGGCGCTAAGGGATATGAAATGGTGTAGGCACCCAGAATATGAGTTTGTTAAATAGAGGGCCAGGCCAAGAAGGAGCGATTTGTAGGCACTGTGGTGGCTGCAGTTGCAATTTCTTCAGGCATTCTAGCACTAGGTGAGAAACGCTTTGACAATTTAGAATTTTAGATTAACTTCCGCTGATTCGAGCACATTTCGCAAATCGGATTTATTCATGAAACGCTTCTTATAAAACCTAAACAGATTTTCACGCCGTTAGTTGCGAATTGTCACGACATGTTGCTCGAACCAGACGAGTTAAATCTGCCCTGAAGCAGAAACGGATTGTGCAAACCCATAGCACATAACAAATAGAGAAGTCCGGAAGCTAGCGATATGTTTGCATGTAGAGTTGGGCTTGGAATTTATTGACGTACTACGCGTATTAAATTCTTTTGTCGCGCGAGCAGTCACTTCAGAACCCCTCTCGAACACTAGGTGCTGACTTGTTACAGCTCGCTGTCGTGTGCTAGTGCCATGACTTGGCTATACCACGACTCCATAAATGAACATGTCAACCCATTTGAACAAGCTTACGAATGCTACGTCCAGTACAATATCTGTATGTGGAGCCTAAATCACCGCCACATTTACTTCTTTCACGTTTCGGTCTCAGGTCAGCAAACTAAAGTAAACCTCTCTGACCAGCACGTAGGCCTATATTCTAGACAGCAACATATCAGTTCTGCTTTTTTGCAATTCATGCGATTGTTATTTAATTTCATAAGGGGATACTTCGCTTTCATTTTTCTTAGGATGAGGTGGTACTCAGTGTGTCTACGTGGCCACGCGCTGTACCTTCCTATCGTGGGTGCTTCCCTCGTATATTGACTGGTTGCACATTTTTGCAATCGCAAAGCAATAATAAATTGATTGGTTAATTGATTGATACCACATTGTAACCTTCCATACAAGTTACAAGAGTCTCATTCCATTGTGCTCAAGGCTGTTCTATGCATTCAGGTCAGCGACGTTCAGTACAAGAGAGTACTCGGTTTCATCGAACGAGCGGTGAAAGAGGGCGCGAAAATTGTACACGGTGGGAAGCCTGTCCAGGGAAAATGCGGATACTTTATAGAGCCTACGATAATCACTGATCTCACGGACGACATGGAAATAACTAAGGAAGAGGTTGGTGCACAAATATTTCCATTGAACCTAAAGGATTACCAATTTAAATAAACGATTGCGCAAACTATGATATAATTAGGCCTAACAAAAAACCACACCTTTTCAAAATATTGATGCTGTACTTGAAGAAATGTAATGGCAAAGGGCATGACACATTTGTTATCGATACAAAGGGGAAATTGCGATAGTAATATGTGATAGTAATTTGTGAGGTTGTAGCATCCTAATTGATTGCTCAGTGATTTAGTGGAATAGATTACCTCTACGTGTATGAATCAGTGTACATTTCGCGAGTCTATATGTGTAACACTCGCCTTGTAAGATGGAATCCGACCGATTCATACTCGTACCGAATGCGTTGACAATAGTATCCGCGGCTTACCCGCTTCACACGGCTAGCGCAGTATAAATAGTGTGAAGAAGTCCCACACGGTCTGCGTTTAGGCTATATGCGTTGGTCGTATATATGATGAATGGCAAAAACCACATGATCACTCATGAGACGGGGCAAATGATGAAGGTTACGGCAGAAAGGGCATGCAGAAGCTAAAGACAAATCATGTTCTGATATGTCCACTATTGCCACACGTGCTTTGTTTCGGTGTATATACCCAACCAAGATACCAAGTGGTTCAATTTTCGTAACACAAGATATGTGTTAGGTTTTTGGACCGGTACAGCAGATATACAAGTTCAAAACTGTCGATGAAGTGATCGACCGTGCGAACGACACGAAGTTTGGGCTGGCGGCGGGAGTTCTAACCAACGATTTTGATACTGTGATGAGAATCTCGAATGAAGTGGACGCGGGCATTGTGTGGTAAGACGTGTTTGTTTGGAAAAAGGCTAGAATGCGGCCACCGCTTGAAACACGTAGGTGCATTCGTGCATACTTTCATATACAGTAACTCGAGCCAGACCGTTCAGTTGACCGAGTGGGTTGGACTGTCCGCCTTCTGATCATGAGGTTGCGGGTTCGATTCCCGACCGAGTCAAATCGAAGACTTTAAAATTGGTATCCGTTCCTTCCCTGCCTGGCAGACGGTACCGGGGAAGTGCGGGGAGCCGTGATTGTAATAGTGATCCGGGCTATTAACCGGAAGTATTGACACGTATACCGTGAGCATCGACCTGGCGTACATGGCCTTAATAGGTGAAAAACGCCATAAATTCCAAATAAATAAATAAAATAAAATAGTAATTCGAGCCCTATTTGATATAGGCCAAGGTTCAATAAACCGCATTCCCTTGCCCTCGCCAGACTCTACTTTTTAGGATTTTACATATGCAGTACATTGTACACAGTTACACCTCTTCCTATACACTATACTATATAGGCCTATATGGACGACCTTTATAGTTTGAGGTATTGATGAGGATCAGATAGGCCTGCGGTGTGCGGAACTGACCTTAGCCCTGCGTAATGGCCCGAGAGCCCGAGAGCCCAACTGCCTTGCGGTGATGTCTGCGCAAAATTTATTAAAAATCATCAAGCCCCGCTGATTGTATCACTTGCGTCTCGCTGTATTCGTGTTTGGTCTGCGACAGTTAGGCCATCGAATTAAGTCAAAGGGGTGTTCCTAACTATGGATTTCGATCTCCGTTGGTATACAATCACATACAATCACATGACCTGTAGACTTGTAGGCTGCATGCTTCCTTCCAGGGTGAATTGTTACTATCCGATGAGTCCAGGAATTGCCTTTGGTGGATACAAGGAATCTGGATTTGGTCGCGATTTGGGAGAATATGCTATTCAGCATTACAGCAACGTGAAAACGGTCGTCATGAAAGTTCCAAATCAATATTAGAGTTGGACTATATCAAGCAAATGTAGTTAAACAGTTTCATTGATCACCGCAATACTGGAACTATATGGTTTCGACAGACTGATATCTGCACTCGGCACTAATTAGCATGCCTGTTAGGTCGGCGAAATACGTTTATGGCCATGATTACATGCATTTAATTCTACTTTTTTCTATTCATATGTAACGTATATATAAATTCATATATTCTTTACCGAAAATCAGGTGATCATAAATTTTTCGGAAGCAGGTTTGTGTTATGCTACGCAAAGCGCAACTGTCTTCGGCTACATTTAGTCCGGTCCGATTTTCTGCAAATTGTCCACAAGCTTATAGTTGAAACTTACAAACAGGGAAATCATTTCGGCCGATGACTCGCGGATTTGTATTGGAAAGACATGTGATCAGGTCATACGAGACGAATTAGTAAATTTTCATCCGGACTAGACGATGATTTTTGCGCGATTTTTTGCGTGCCTCAGGCAATTAATGCATGGGTAATCTGCACTCGAGACTTGTGAGCGGATTAAACACTGGCATATAAGCTACTTATTTGCGGCGCAGACTGATATATAGAATACCGATGAAGTCAGTAGCATCGTGCACGGTTTTGTTATAGATGAGCAATGCCCATCGAGCATGCATGCGGTAAGCAGCCTATTCAGTTGGGCTACTAAATGGCTTTGATTTCGAACGAAGTGCACCTCTGCGATGATTGCTTTGTTATGATAAGTGTCACTCCAGCCGCACAAGCGCGAGTCCCTGACTGCCTCAAATTGTTCTGACCCTACTTCGCATGCAGTTACGCAGTAGAGGCTTGCTTTCTTGTGTGGCGATATTCTATAGTCTATACCTTGATTTTGCGGAGCACGGAAGGCGTTCTAACTTTCGTAGTTTGGGTTCCGGCTATGGTGATTGTGAATTGTGAGAAATTGGCTAGAATATGGATAGCCTAGCTGTCCTTTTTGTTAGTCATTAGAGTCATAAAGTAGCATGGTCAATTATAGCCTGCAAGCAGGCAGTATAGCCATTTTCAGCGTTGCAGCACGCGGTACCTTAGCCTGCAATAAATTGCTGTCGTCAATACGTTGATACGAGTTGCTAATTAAGGTCGTACTTAATCGAGTTAGTGCGATTCACTAGCCTGTATCAATATCAAATTAAGCGACTGCGCTGCTCGACGAAAGCAATGCAGGGATAGCGATCAATACGACTTTCACAGGAAAAGTTCTGTGGTATCAGCTACACTGAGCTGGAGCGCCCACCTAGTGAGCAGTTAACGATTGAGTTGATTACCGTGGGCATATGGGTAATAATAGCGATTTCAATTTTCAGCGTAGTCCGGAATATTAGTTAATCATGGAAGTGCCGCCACCATTGTCCAAGCCGGAGATCAACTACACCAAGGCAAGGAATAGGCTAACTGTGCTGTTCATGAAGTGGTTACACATTTTTGTCATCAATATTTAGCTGTTCATCAACAACGAATGGGTTGAAGCAGTTGATGGATCTACATTTGCTACTATCAACCCATCTACAGAGGAACAGATTTGTGAAGTGTCTGAGGCGAAATCGGTAATAGTGTATCTTATTATTCGGAGACTAGTAAACGCTTACAATGTTTGTAAATATATCCGATGTAGGCCGATGTCGACATTGCGGTAAAAGCCGCCCGAGAAGCCTTCCAGCTTGGGTCAGCATGGAGAAATACCGACCCTTCTGAACGGGGAATTCTTTTGAACCGCCTCGCCGACCTAATGGAGCGGGACCGGAGGTATCTTGCTGTGCGTACCACGTAATTTTACACAAGAAAAATGGAATCAAAGTCTATATTACGCATGATTTTGTAGAGTTTGGAGTCGACAGATTGCGGGAGAATATACTCTCATGTTTACCAGTATGATGTTTCATCTGCCGTGAAGGTCATTCGTTACTTTGCTGGGTTCGCTGACAAATATCACGGAAAGACTATACCTGTCGGTGAGAAACGTAGACTTTCTTTCATATTGGCGCGATATATCAAACTTCTTCACCAGAGTAGATACCCGTAGGCCATCCCCCATCTCACACTAACAGTGAGATTGCTGTAATCGATCATCAACCGTGTCAAACCGAAAGTGTCTTCGCCAGTTCCTGACCGTCTCGTCGTCCTAGCGCTGTCTTAAAAGGGTTGCAGCACGGCTCAGTCACACCACTCCCACCCCGTGTGAATTTGCCCATATGGGTGCTTAATGCATATCAGAGCAAACACGATTGTAGTGTGTGGATGCTGGGAAATATGAAAGTCCCAATTACGAGCGGTTCCGAGCCTGGGGAAGTTATTACGGAAGGACCGCGGGCAGTTCAGCGTTCAGCTATTCTATGAGATCGGTTGTGGTCACACCGACAATGAAAGTGCCAATGTCACGCACCAGTGGGGCAAAACATATTTGGGCAATTGGCCTATATTGCAAGTTTTTGTTCACTTTCAGACGGGAACTACTTTTGCTACACGAAGCACGAGCCGGTTGGAGTTTGCGTGGCCATAATACCTGTAGGTGATGAGTTTTTAACAAAAATATCGAATAGGATATTTATGTACTTATTTTTAGTGGAATTATCCGATATCACTTTTCTCGTGGAAGCTAGCCCCATGTCTGGCAATGGGAAATACTCTTGTTGTGAAGCCCGCTGAACAAAGTCCACTTTCAGCTTTGTATTTAGCATCATTGGTTAAGGAAGCTGGATTCCCACCAGGAGTTGTCAACGTTGTTACAGGTTAGAAGAACTGGAGCAAGGCTATCCTATAGGCCTATACCGTGTAGGCCTTATATCTCAGGGAAGCCCGGAACTCTTTCCTTTTTAGGTTACGGCGAAACGGCTGGTCACGCTCTCTCGCATCATATGGACGTAGACAAAATCGCCTTTACCGGATCTGGTGCGACAGGGAGGCTCATTCAAAAGGCTTCTGCTGATTCCAACATGAAGCGTGTGTCACTGGAATTAGGAGGGAAGAGCCCAACCATCGTATTCTCCGATGTTGATAGTAAGCGCGTATTTCTACGGTTTGCTTCCGGCAGTTGAATTCATATGCTAGTCGTTTGCAGTTGATTATGCAGTAGCGACATCAAGCGACGCAATATTTGAGCATAGCGGCCAGGTCTGTAGCGCAGGATCTCGAACATTCGTTCATGAAGACATTTACGATGAATTTATCGCCAAGAGCATTGAGCGCGCCAAAATGCGGAAACTTGGGAACGCGATGAATACTGCGACAGAGCACGGGCCATTGGTAGTGACTAATGTGTCATCTTTTGTCGTCTTCTATTCAAAATCCGATGTATGATAGGTAAGCAAAGAGCAACTGGACCGTGTCGTCGAGATGTTGCAAAATGGGGTAAAGGAAGGATGCAAAGTGGAATGTGGTGGGAACAAATGTACTGACGGTAAAGGATATTTCTTCGAGCCCACCATCGTCACTAATTTGAATGACGAAATGCAGATTACCCGCGAAGAGGTGAGTGGAGTCGGTAATCATAGGCCTACATAGGCTAGTTAATTTGCATGTCTGCATTCTTCAGGTGTTTGGGCCGGTACAACAAATATACAAGTTTAAAGACTTGGGAGAAGTGATCAAAAGGGCGAATAATACGCGTTATGGGCTAGCTGCTGCGGTTATAACCAACGACATAGATAAAGTTATGAAAGTGACAAGTGCGCTTAATGCGGGGATGATTTGGTGAGGCAAATAGGCTAGCATAAAGGCAAAGCCACATGCGACATGTTAATGATGGAAACCATTTTAGGGTAAATTGTTATTACCCTGCAAGTCCTGGTGCACCATTTGGCGGTTTCAAAGAGTCTGGTTTTGGAAGAGATAAAGGTGAATATGCACTGGAACAATACACCGAAGTAAAGACAGTGATTACGAAGGTTCCTGGCTTTTGAAAAGTGTTCGCATTTTCGGCTAGCATGGAAATTGAAAATATATTCCCCCATGAATAAACGGATAGCTTTCTGAAACAGAATTTAGTTTTATAGGAATGAGTGGTACAGGGAGTGGTAGAGCATAAAAAGCACCCGTCGCGAGGCCAAATCCGGCCAAATCTAATTTGTGCGCTGGTGCGACAACAAGTTTGTAGCGTAGGCTATATGAGCGCCGCTGAGATTAATCCATCTCACTTCTGTGCACCAAGGGAAGGGTATGCAGATATGGGAAGATGCAAGTCTACAGCCAGACCAGTATTGTTGTAGCTGCATGCCATCTAGAGAGTCTTCGGATAGAGTAACGACCCTTTGTTACGTCTTCAGATAGGTCATGGTCGGATGAACCGACACGGAAGAGGGATTCAATTCGCGTTTTGTAAGTATAGTAACTGGTAATAGCATGGCATCTAGCCGCAGTTTGTTGGTGCAGTCAGGTTAGATACGAGGTTTATGCATTACGTGTTATCAGTTTGTACTTGCGAAAGCGTACCAAATCCCTTTTATGGATTACTTTTTGCTAATCTGTATTTATAGTAGCTATAGCATCCGGTACGTCGGTACCATACTTCCTCACCCGTAATTTATTGGATGCATATTATTTACTTATTGGTATTTTTCAAGACTTGTCAGGTAATAAAATGTGCTACCAGGATGCTCTTACTCACGGAAAAGAACAAAAAAGCAAAGATCTCTATTTAAAATTCGAAGACCAGAGTTCATCAAAGACGGAGTTGTGCGGAAGCAGCATGAGCCAATGACAAATCTGGTCCGGTGTCTACAAGATCCAGAAAGGGGAGATACGATAAAACAACAGCTTCATAAAGAGACGTAAGTGCTCATTTTAAACTCCGAGCGCCTGTTAAAGGCAGTACTATAAAAGCATCTTATTTATATTTCAGCGCGGCCATATGTGAACACCACTTCACGGAAAGTGACATGATAACGCACGGCACCATCGGCATACGAGAAATCCTGATATTGACCCAGTGGGGTACAGCTCACATCCACTATGCCCAGCGTAAAGCTATCAAGAGAACCAATACGACTTCTACACATAGGTCTGTCAACCCTTGGGCAAAAGTCTGCAATGAGCCACTACTGAAGTCTGCAAAGAGCTCATGAGGTGGTTTTTAGAAAGACCATCAGTATACCCCAGCTCTGATTACCAAATGCGATATTTATTGTTTTTTTTTCAGTATATTTTTGAAGTAATTTGATGTTTTGACCTCGTTGCCCATCATGACGCTCTCTGCGGTTGTCAAGTTTTTTCTCTTCCTTTCTAAAAATTATATAATACAGTATGTAAGAGTTTATGTTTTTTTCTTGTGAACACATTCATCATACTCATATCTGGGCTTTGCTAGTAATGGGTGACTTGGACTTCAGCTCCTCTCTCAGACTCTTGGAAAATTGTGAGCCAATATTTTATTTAGATGACTCATCGCTTTGACAAGAATATCTTCTACTTCTTCCAGGTATTTTTGCATCTGTGAAGCTACTGTATGTAACAATTTGATGTAGAAAGGGTTTTGATAAAACTACTTGTCCAGTAAGTCAATAAAATTATAATCCTCTTGATAGGTTTTGCCATTTCTGCACTAGCCTATATATGTGCTAGATAGAAAAGTCTAACAGTGGATTGAAACTGGTCAGATGGATACTTGAGGCAGTTTTCTTTTCTCCTAGTTCTCCCTAGTTTCCTGAACTCTTAATTTAGCATCTGAACCAGTAGGACAGCCGTCATCCGGTCATGGTCTTCATACTGGGGTCCACACTCCAGTGTTTTCATGCATGATGCAAGTATTTCAATAGCCATAACGTCTTCCTCGGTGGCTTGGCTTCCGTGTTTTCTGGATTGCTCCCTCAGTTCCCTTACCGTCGGAAAAGTAGCTCGACATTGATCGCACACCACACCGTCCCAATCTTCCAGCACGGCTGCGACCATCATTACCGGTCAGTAAGCTCGAATAAACGTGCCTTTCCCACTCCAACGCCTTCAGAATACAAATATTGTGCATTATAACCATTACTAAAGCCTGACGTAAACGAACTGCCACGTAACTACCAAACCGACCGCGTTCCCATATTTTTATCTATGGCCACTGCCTGCATTGTAGCAGAACCGTAGGAATTCCGCCTAGCCAGTGTCGGTTCATTCAAGCATGACCTGTCTGAACGCTAAACAATGCAACGATTGTTCTCAACAAAGGGGTCGTTACTCTATCCGAAGACTCTCTATAATGCCATCATAGAATGCCATCAAGCGTCTGCGTCGTCCAAAACTTACCACTGAGCTAGTAAACGTTGATATTCACGCATCAGCGCGCACTCAAGTAATGGTTGAGTAAACTAACCATGGGAATATTCGAAGCCGTTCCCCGATCTCTGATGAATGCAGTCTACTTACTGTAGCTGTCGTGTCAACGTGATTCTTCAGTCTATTAATATTCGTTAATCCGCCGAATTTTCCTTCTTTGGAAATGAAATTGAAGCGGTTCCTGTTGAGGTACTATCCACCAGGTGTGATTTTGGAATACGAACAGTCTGGAACAGTAAAAACAAAATCGGTCGATCTGCTGGACTTGAAACCAGATTCAGACGTAAGCAAAGTGGTTGAATCTGTGTTCTCTGGCGAACCACTCATCACGAAGACGCGCCTTCCTCAAGTTCATCAATTAGTTGAAAGTAATTTAACATTATAAATGAAATGTTGATAGGTTAGCATCACCATTCTATGATTTACAGAATTAAAGACAAAGTTATCTCAAATCCGAGACCATCAATTTTATTTATTCAAAGTTCTCCGTGCACATATTCTTCCCCTTACTAATGTCGCTTTTAATAAATCTGGTTCATGGTGAGAAATTGAGTACCTGATATTGATTGTTATATTTTAATCACTGCTTTTCAAATCTTAAAGCTTTATCACTGGAAGCTATGATCGAACATGCAAAGTGTGGAACACGGCTACTGGAGAAGAACTTCAAACATTAGAAGGCCATAGAAATGTTGTGTATGCCATTGCATTCAATAATCCGTATGGGTAAAAAAAATTTTTGTGGCTTTTTTCATATGCATAATGAAAATCTTAGTCAACTGGGGCTCCAACTAAATTTATCGCATGAATAATGCTACATATACTTCATGGCTGCAGTAACAGATACTCGAATGATTGTTTATAGTTGATACAAATGGACAAATTTTGGTGAGATATTTAGATACAGACGCCAGTATTATAAAAACGGTTGGTTTATACAATAAAATGTGCATGCCCTTGTGACACTGAAATCTTTGGGACGGGACTTGTACGTTTGCTTCCCCATTAGTTATTGGCAAGTCACAGGCAACATAGGCAAACTAAGCACACAAATTGCGTCCCATTCTGATGCAAAGAAAGTAAGATCCGTGATTAGACCGACACTTCACAAGTGTTGACGAAAGCGGAAGCTAACTCCTTGAATATTATTTTTATGGACACATTTTGTCATCCACATATTGTGATAGAAATGATCATTCCAATTCTGTTTGCAGAGACAAGATCGCTACAGGAAGTTTTGACAAGACATGTAAATTATGGAATGCTGAAACTGGTCAATGCTACTTCACTTATCGAGGTCACACATCAGAGATTGTTTGTTTGTCGTTCAATCCACAAAGTACCATCGTGGCTACTGGTTCGATGGACACTAGAGCAAAGTTATGGGATATACAAACGGGGGCTGAGCTCTCCACACTCGCTGTAAGTTGACTTGTTGGTACTGTAGTATTGTAATAATTTTTGCTTTGGTTATCTTGATGCTGAAACTTCTTTTCATGCTGTAGATAGATACCAGAAAAGACCTTAAAATGATCGCTACAGCAAACACAGTACGATTCGACCCTTAGCTGTACATTCTGCAGACTAGATGTCCTTTTGGTCGTATCGCTGTTTTTGTTTTTCTAGTGTTTGCTATTCACATTTTTTGATAATAAACAGTCCGTCTTTCATGTCTAGCCCAAGCATTTCCCAGTTTTGAACTACTACCAAGTCCACTTTCTGTTTGAAAGCAAGTGCCAATGGATCTTTGTCCTCAAGTTGACACACTTTCTTTATCTCATGCTTATGTCTAGGGCCACTCAGCAGAAATCATATCGTTGTCATTCAACACAACTGGCGAAAATTTGTTGACCAGTAGTTTCGATCATACTGTTTCACTATGGGATGTCAACACTGGAAAAAGAACCCACACATTGATTGGACATAGAGGTGAAATAGCAACGGCACAATTCAATTGGGACTGTTCACTAGTCGTCTCAGCATCAATGGATAAAACATGCAAGGTAAAGTAGCAGCAGCAACCCTGTTGTTGCCAGCGTACTCATGTATTCTATCCTTATTCCGTGCCTACTTACGTGCCAAACTCTGGTGTTTTGTGATCTGTACTTTTCATAGTATTCAGCATATGCGGTATGCGGATAACATAATGTGATTTCATTTTCTGCGACCTCATTCTACGATCTTTTACTTCAGCTCTGGGACATCAGAACTGGGCAATGCGTTGGCACACTCAGAGGTCATGCCGATGAAGTTTTAGATGTCAGTTTCAATTACTCGGGTCAAAATATCGTAAGCTCATCTGCTGATTGTGAGTATTAAATGCTAACTTAAGTTATGCTTATAGTTACAGACTTATTATTATGATCTTTTACAAATAGGTACTGGTCGGTTATACGACAGTCGAACGCAGGCGTGCATTACTAAACTAGAAGGTCATGATGAGGAAATATCAAAAATATGTTTCAACCCTCAAGGGAGTAGGATTCTGACAGCCAGTTCGGACAAAACAGCAAGACTTTATGATGCTATAACTGGTAAGGAATAGGAATGTATAAATAAATATATACTGATTATTACTTTGCATCCATTGAAGTACCAAGTATGAGAGTATCACTTTTCATCTTACAAGCTGAACTGATCAGCTGACAATTCCATGTTGCACACACACAGAATGCATGATAAGAATAGATGCAAACCATTATCCATACATACATGCTGTGCATACTATTAGCCTGACAATGATACGCTGATGAGCTGTATTTCTCTCTTTGACCCTTTATGTGCAGTAACTATATACTACAGGACGAAGAGAAGTTTAATGTCTCGGGTTTGATGCAATAAAGTTTCATATCTAATCTACTTTGACATGTGGCCCCTGCCTTGTTCATGACTAAAATGAGCCAGTGGTTCTATGAAACGCTTTAATAGCACAAGCCATAGTTGCAGAGCAAGTGCCATATTGCAAATTGCAACCTTGCTAGTCATCGAGTTTAAAACGGTAATAGGATCTAGCAAGGGTATCACCTTCTCCTATTCTAAATTTCTCAGGTGAATGGCAACAAACCTTAGAAGGACATACCGATGAAATCTTCAGTTGTGCTTTCAATTACGAAGGTGACACAATAATAACTGGTAGTAAGGATAACACCTGTCGGATATGGAAGTGAATTAGAGATATAGATAACAATGCATGATGAAACCATGCTAATGTGGGGATTCTTCTTTTGGTACTTTGAGTGTCCAGCACTCCTACCCTCATCTGCAAACCGAACTTATACTTCATTTCATATTTGTTTGTCAGCTGTACAGCTGCTCTGTGCCTTGGATTTGAATCTGGCACTTTACCTCATTTTGCTGTGCCATAGTATATATATTCAACCTTGAGTTTCCCATGCGATGCATGCCTTACCAAGATGGTTCAGAAAATTTTTGTAAAAAAATGTTGTATTTCGACATTGTTCTCTTCATTGCACAATAAAATGAAGCACTGAAGAGTTTGAGTGATGTCACACAGTGACTGCGTTCTCAACATGTTCTCATCTGCGTATCATGGGCTTGTCATCCTTGATTGCTTAGGTCATCTCCAGTCTGTGACTGGAACAGTAAGAGGAGAGGCAGGTCGCCAATTTTGTAGATTTTTGACTTCGTCGATTTCGGCTTGTTTTTTCCGCTCCATTTCTAGTTGAGAGTATGGCTTCCTAAAGATACATCCCATTCATGTTTAGCATTCACTTAATCATATTAAGAATAAGTGAAACTTACACTGGAACATCAGGGATTGCATGTAAAGGTATGAAAGTATCGGCTTTTTCAAGCTTGATTCCTCTGAAAGATTGTGTATAATCAGTACACTGCAAGTCATCAATATGAGAAGAATATGATGGAGCCCATGGTGGACGGTCGATCAACAGAAATGGTAAGAAGATTCACCACAGGTGATGAAGGAATGGATCTTCAAGGACTTGTGAATACTATAATTCTCAAAAAATCAAGGCCAGACGTTAAACTTGTGGTGAATATTCTTTACAAGATCTACCAACATGCTTATAACTTGCATCGCTGATTCACAAATTTAAAAAAGACATGCACTTAGTACTTACCCAAAATCAACGACAGGTCGGGTGGATCCTAGTTTGTGGAAATTGGGGGAATATTCTGGGGCCTTGTATGCCTTATCTCCTGGTGCTGCCATCGGATACCCGTCTCTACTATCAAATACATTTCCTCTGTGACCAAATCGTATTAAATCTGATAGCTCTGTTGTTGTTCGTTGACTTGCTTTATGAACACCATTGAAAACTGTGACTTTTCCATCACTGTATGCTATCGGAATGCCGTGTGGTGGATAAAATTTGTACTGTGATTTGCTTGATGTATTCGATTTATGTGGAAAGCTGCGTAATCGTTGCAGTGGTGGACAAAATACAGTTTCTCTTGGTCGGTCTCCGCAGTCGGGCGAAGGGAGCCAACGTATTGTGGAGCTCCAGTCTGGTCCACATCTGAACAAATGAATTATAATAATAAATAAATAAATAGCTACATCCTTCACTACTTTTCCTATTTGAAACTTGCTATGCTGTCAACCGTCAGTAGCAGCTAGTGACACATTTGCACGTACTCCGTATATGAGACAGTGATATGCTTGGTATGCGGTTTATACGGCTTTTCTTCTCCCTTTCCATGCGGAATATATACTCTTCCTGTCTTTTTAAGGCTTGGAACTTGACTAGAAGTTACTTCTAAACAAAATTTATAGCAAATAAGTCAACAATTCTCAACAGCTCTGAATCTTTCTTGGAACTATCGTAATCAAGAAGAAAAAGCGCACTTACCTGTAGAATCACTGAACTGCATCATATACGCGGCGTTGGCCCCTTAACAACTTAATTACAATAGTAAATCTAATCAAAATACATAACGGCATCAAAGGATAATTTAATTAGAAGTATGATAAAGCAGTATGATTACTCTCTGCTCATAGCTATCGCTACCATGACAACACAATGTTATTGATCATGAGCAATGAACCGGAAATTATTTTCTGCAGAATGGTCGAATGCGCATACATATTTCTGTAGTGTTGGTGTTAAATACAGCAATAAATCTGTTATAAATTATTAGTAAAATCACTCTAATTTTTTTCTATTTTATTAGTTTACAGGAATGACACAGACACCGATTTACATAGCTTTACCACGGTGATCAGTTCATACCGGAAGATTGAAATTGGGGAAATCCCTTGAATAACGTTCAGTTTGAAAATCATTTGCCACGGCAATCTATCGATAACGTTCTGATTGTGGTTAAATCTGTCGTTCTTAACATCTACACCTATTCAGGGAGAACTAGCAGAGGATCATGGTTCGTATTCACATAAAGCACGGCAACGAATCACAATTTTTGTACGACGTGCCTGCGTGCACTGAACTTTCCGAGCTGCTCCCCGTACTCATCGATATTTACAATGCTAGATTGAAAGTGGAAAGAATCACTTCAGGTCTGTTATGTATCCGCAAGTTGACACTCGAAAAAATTGTAATGCGGCCGTATATATAGATGAAATTTTATATTAAAGTTTTTCCATCCATACAATAGACCCACGTCGAACATCAACATTGTTTTTGTAGAGCTTGAACTGCTAGCAAAACATGGCGTCACATTACCTCCAAACATGCAAGGACTCACGGAAGAACAAGTACAAGAGCTAAAACTAATAGATGAATGGGCTGAAAAGTAAGATTTGAGAATACGCAAGCAGGAATAGTCTGCTACTGACGGGTAGTCCCTAAAGCGGGGTGATGGAGGTAGCGCAGGAAAACACTAATAGGCGGGGTTTGGCAGAGGTAGCAGAGAATGGCATTATATAAAGGCATGAATGGCGGGATAGCCGGGTAGGGGTGGTATTGCCTTCTGATGCTACTAGGGGTGGACAGCACCGCTTGACCTGGCTTTGCTCCGCACGGGTCGCGATGCCTTTCCCATCATATGTATCCCGCCTCCGTCCATGGATCAGGCCACGTGCTCCCCCTCCTCTATCCTAGGCCCAGGACTGAGTTCGAGAGATACCCTGCTACCCCATCACCACTGTCTTTTAGAAATTGCCATTCCCCGCTACCTCTGCCACCCTGCTACTCAGCCTTTTAGGCTTAGGCCTACCCGCTCCTCACTTCTGGTTAGTGATACTGTATAGGCCATTTTAAATGACAGTACGAAAAGGTATGTTGTACATATGTATGAATAATGACTGTCTATGATTACAAACGTAGACATGATATTGAATCTACTAACAGATGTATTCCAAGTGGCGGTGCCGTTTTCTGTAAAGATGAAATTGGCAGGAGGAATGGTCAAGCTCCAAACAGTAAAATGGCTGAAGTTATCACAAAAACCATTAAAGACGCACGGGGCAGTATTGATAAGGTGAATTCATAACCATGACTTTGTCAGTGAAGATAACCCTGCCACTAGTATGGTGACTTTTCTAGAAACTAGTTGACTCGAATACATGCATGACAAAAGATATCGTGAAGGACGCATTGGATCAGCTACGTGGTGCTGTCATGATTGTTTATCCAATGGGCTTACCACCCCATGATCCTATACAAATGGAGTTTAAGGAGGAAGAAGATTTGTCAGGTACAGTAATTTGCCTCTGACCCGACACTGAGAAGATTGGGAGTTGGGACCAGTATTACTCTATCGCCCTACTAAGGAAAATCATTTGAATATTGTTTGCGACATCATACTTTACTGACCCAAACTTCCCCAAATGAGATAATCGTGGTTATGTTAGACCCTATGATAAAGCATTCATAACTGCTAGTTGAATATCCGGGAGATTTATAAACCCCGATTCAAGTAGATTACCAATTTTGGGATATCCAGGCTGTGGCTGGAAGAAAATTCATAAATGATGTGGTGGAAGAGGGATAGGAGACTGCGTTTATTTATATTCACAAGGAGGCGTTGATATGAGCAATATGAGCTCTCATAAGCCAGCACCATCCCTCCACACCAACCCAATATTGTTGTCACGTAGCTAGGCAGCCTCGGATACCAATTTTATTAACGTCTTTAGTGTGACGGGGCCGGGATCCCAGCCTTTCGGATGTGGTGGCTATTGCCGTAACCCTGCGCCACTAATCTGGTAAAATATATGTCTAGGCTCTAAGTTGACCTACGGTATGTTACCTGCACTAATTGTATTGATTGAAGACCTGTAATTCTAGAACTTGCAGTTGATGCAATTGCTGTTAAAATTATTTTGGGTTTCATATAGGTCATTCTTATTCATATAATAAAAATATATCTTTTGAAAGGTACACAAGCTTCGTTGAAAGTGATCCCGCAATCCAAAGGAACTCTTTGGTGGGCGGGGAAGGAGCTGGTGCCTGGGAAAAAATTGGAGGACTATGTCGGTAAAAATGATAAAACCAAAATAGTAGCCAAGCTTCAGAAAAAGGGTACAGGCGCACCGGGAAGGGAACCTATTGTTACAGAAGAACAGAAGAAACAAATGATGCTTCACTCATACAGGAGACAAGAGGAATTGAAAGTAAATAAGTAAAGCTGTATTATTTTGCATGGCCTGGTTACATGTATTGATTTTCTAGAAACTAGAGGAAACTGAAGATAATATGCATATGAACTCGGATTGGGCAGACCCAAGCAGTTTGAAAAAGCAATTCCAAGGAATGCATAATATCAAGTGGGGCCCAGGTAGAGGTTTCAGATGAAGAATGCATTAGTGGTTCTTAGTGGACAAGCTATAGGAATATTCAAATAATTCGTTGAATGCTCAATGAATGTACATGCGGGTTTCTTTTACATGGTTTATGGCACTGTTGCATTCGTATGACAAATTTTTCTCTTTCAAGTGTTATGTGCACCGGAACATGTTACTTAGGCACCGGACTGACCCAGTCAAGTGGTGAGGAATCCAATGTCGTTCTCGCCACTGACCTGAAGTATCTTGTTCTGTTCGATTTCCAACCAAGTCAAACGAAGGGCTTCGAAGCCGGTATCTGTTACGACTCTGCTTAGCTATTTGTATTGCGGGAGTGTGATAGTAATCTGGGGATATAAAACGGAATTATCATCATGCACCCCCCTGCCGCACATAACCCTGACTAGTTCAAAATGGCATAATCCAAAACAAGGACAACGCTTCGACTTTCCACATCCAAATATCTCCCGCAAGGTCGGTCTCGCTTCCTTCTACCTCGGATAAGCAAGCTACCCATTTTTGGGAGGACATAGTTCTCTCCCCCCCCCCCGCACCTATTCTTCTAACTCCTTACGTGTAATGTCCCCGCTTTTTGGTGGAGAGTGTTACATGTTATGTTCCATAACAATTGTTCTGCATGTAGTGTAGTCTATTTCTCTGTGAATGTTATTGTCATCGCTATTGTCATTGTTTACAATATATTACGTCATTACGATGTCATCAGACCTGTGTGATCAACAGAGTGGAGAGGTCATTGTATGGACATCTTCGGTGTCGGCTGTTGTGCGTCTTGGAGAAGGGGTCAGGTCTCGAGTACAAGCCCAACTTGCGCAAATGAACTAGTTTGGTACGTCTGCAAACCGCAGAAGGCTAGTTGCCGTCGTAGGTATTCGATTTGATCTAAACAAGTGATGGATTGCTGTGCGGAGCAACCCGGTGACGGACGTGTTCCACATTTTTGGTGCTCATTCTGAAGGCGTGGTGCGGCTTTCTGTGTGGTGCTGCAATGCTTTGCATAGGCTACTGGCGCATGTGACTTGAGCTATCCATTGGGGATCACGGATGGGATAAAATATGCGCAGATTGTGTGAAATGGGCGCACATACATGCAGATATGCTAATTCTTACAAGCACAACTTCTTGTTGAGAAGAGGATTACTGATATAACATTACGGCGAGGTCACTAGTGAGATAATAGTAGGCTATATGATGCGGAGGGCGCGACGGAGCACTGGCCAAGTCGCAGACGATTCTCTCACATCTGCTGTGCAAGCACACTTTTGCCATTGGCATCTATTTGGCTTGAAACCCTTGATCTCCATAGCCACTACCTATTTAACACACCTGAATCCAGGGTCACTCAATTTCTTTTGGAATTCATGGCGTTTTCAATTACTAAGGTCATATAGGCTACGTTAGGTCAATGCTTACGGTTATACGTGTCAATACTTCCGTTTCCGTTTCCGTATAATATTATTATTATAAAGATTTTCAGTGGCGCTTATCACCGGACGGAGTTTTGCACCACGAACAGGACAGGCTGGGGAAGATACATGGGTATTATAGTAACAGAAATAGTACGACCAAATAATAGCTGGGATTGGGGACAATTGGGGATGATAGCACACAGGAATGGGGTTTCTATAATATAGTCCCGGATTCTGTAACATATTCGCAAACAAAAGAGGTTTATGATAATATAGACGAGTTGGTTAGACTGTCCGCCTTCTGATCGGTTCCGGATTCGTTTCTTTGAAATTTAAGGCGTTTTCTACTACAAAGGTCATTGCTTACGGTGTACGTGTCAATACTTCCAGTTTATAGCCTGGGCTACAAATCGGAAGTATTGTCACGTGTACAGTAACTCATCGATCTGGCGCACATGACCTTGAAAATGCCATAAATCCAAAATAACAACAACGACTCTCCGCGCTCCCCCGATACCGACTGCCAAGCAGAGACGAATGGATGCCAACTTTAAAGTCGGTAACGTCGACGACAAAAAACGGGAGCCATGCGTCAGCGGACACCGGCCCGTATACAGTCATCTATCAACTCTGAACTTTACAAATGATGTAAGCCTACGACACTTCCTGCTCGACAGACAAGGGACCTCCCGTCAGGACGTCCGCCAACTGGGAAGCGTGCCCTAGCCTATGCTTTCAGAAGTAAACAAGCCTTTTATACATACAGGTCGAGAAAAAGAGAGAGATTTATTCGTCAACCAGATAAGGTAGCCTGTAGGCCTAAAACGCAACCAGAAGATACTGTACATATAAAAAGTAGGAATTAAATTCTGTACAATATTTAAGAATTGAATAAAAGGACATTGAAAACACACTGTGTCAAAGTGTACAAGCAAAATTAATGGAACTAGACAAAGAAAAGCTTTCAACACATAAAACATTAGGAAGTTCTTTCAGGAAATTAATCTCCTAATTCCAGCACGACAATTGAACACAGAATATTACTTCCCCTTTGGGAAGTCGAATAATATAAAAACATAAGCATTGATTGCAATAATTCCCACAGCGAAATAGCCTATACATGTGGCACTCCCAAAGAGGCAAAATTTCTACCAATTGCTCCCGAAGCCACAGTCAATTTCAAGCTGGGAAACTGGACTGGGTTACTACAGGGGGATATATATCTGACATAAAAATGACTGCCAGTGTACAGTGTATGTAATACACATAGTGAAGATGGATAGGTAGTCGACTAGCCATGCTGACTACCGCTATAGGCCTATATACATTGACTATCTCAAGAAACATGCTCTATTTCACTGAAGAGGACATCGGTTGGTTTAGTAATGATAATATGACATAACGATTTGCCTATTTTCCCCCTAGATAATGCAGTTGCTTTGGATTAAATCACTATACACTGAAGCCGAGAGCAATGACTTTCTGATAATGTATATACAACATATAGGAAAACAAAAGGTGTAGTAAGCGATTCTCAGACTGAAATGAAAATGTCTAACATTGCTTGTTTGTCACTGAAATCACATCTTCATACCGCAATAGCTTGGCAGTCGGTATCGGGGAAGTGCGGAAAGCCGTGATTGTAAGTGATCCGGGCTATAAGCCAGAAGTATTGACAAGTATACAGTGAACATCGACCTGGCGTACATGACCTTAGTAGGTGTTGATTGTGTGGCAGTTGATTGGATTGGTGATTGTGTGACAGTTGATTGGATAGGTGATTGCGTGAGTTGATTGGTTGATTATGTGTATGTAGGGAGTTACCGTGAGGACACAGGCATTCTATTCAGTGGCTGCTCTAGAGTGGATCATAGAATAAAGTACCAACCACAGTTGTGCGTGTTATCCTTAATATTAGAAGACTACACAAGGCATGAACAGTAGGTGAAAAACGCCATAAATTCCAAAATAATTAAAAAAGTCTGAAGCATGAAGAAAGAGCACCTCTTGCAACCAACGCTGTATTTTTTGTATGCTGCAAGTTAACCATTTAGACATGGAATGACTCAATTTTCTTCAGGAACTTCTTCAGTTTTGGTGGCAAGGGCAATGTTTCCACAGATTCTCTGGTTGGGTAAGGTGCCATACTTCTTAGAATCGCATACCGGCATATTTGCATCAAGGGACCAGGTGATTTCCTGCACATGAGCATTTCGTGTTCGTGGAAAATGTACTCGCGGCCAGAATACGGCACATAAAGACATTGATGACTCGAATGGATCTTACCGGGCCTGAAAAAAAATTACATGCTCATTAGTGTGCAGCTCCTCCAATAAATCGGTATACTGTAGTTCCAAATATATTAGAACATCTCCAAACTGAACACCCTTATTTGTTGTCAGTTGATGCTTGGTGGTATGCTTGTACCCGTGGATATTTGTAAGGAAAGGAATACGCCTTCGCTCAAGGAAGGTTGAAAAAATCGATTAGACGGTCCCCACTGTGGTCACTGTGGACCCGCCAGCCAATCCAGATAGATTGAAATCACAAGTATACTTAGGCAAAGAAGCACAAACAGTGTGCAGTCATATACCTTACAGCACAGACTACAGAGGTATTCTTCCTTGTGCATGACACTACCAGCGTTTAATTGTGCTGGTAAAAACGGGCAGGTTGGTACTGGGCTGCAATCCAGACCTACATGTTGGGGTTTCTATTACGAAGCCTGGAGATGGACAGCCTGGTTTATGGCATATCAAGGTGGAGCAGATGGAGATCTGTTGTAATAGGGTGGGCCTATGATCACAATGAAGTGTTGCACAAATAACAAATTACCTAGACTATATTATACATCTTATGTATATTGTAAATGTACTTATGATGGGCCGAAACTAAAGTCTATTTGAAAATAGATATTGACTAAGTGACATTGGGCATGATGCGGTCACTACATTTTAGTCAATAGGGGTACCGTACTGTAGACCCACATCAGCGTTGGGCTAGTGGGCCTATACAAAATGATTATGCATTGCGTATATAGGCCTACCTGCAAATATCCTGTTCTGTACATGCAAATCGAGAGAGTTGTAATGTCTCTCCATCGAAAGTTCGTCCGTCGGTCAGCGGAGTGCAAGTGCGTCCAACAATCATTTCTTCCATGAAATTTCCCTCATCTGTGGCAACCACAGCCGCGTCTACGGGACCTACGACTGCATGAGGGCAGTATCCATTGCGACCTTTCTGCCAAGTTAAGCCATTTTGGTCATGGACTACTAGTATATCAAAGTCTTTCAATACATGCTCATTACACCCATACGAAACATGAAGTAGCCGATCTTCATCAGTGAAAAACCCACACGTTACTTGATCTCCAACTCTTGCCTTTCCAATGTATGAATCCTGCCCCGTTTCAATTATCCCTCCAAATACAACTCCTGGCGGCAGTGGATCTTGGGGGCGTGGATTGCGAATCCAAGAATACGGTGTGTAATTTATTGGATAGCTGCCAATTGTTATCTTGTCATTCTCGTACAGTTCTGGTAGAGCATTACGGAACCACTGATATTTTCTAGCCATCTACGCCTAGTTTTAAAAATATTACTGCCCTGTATTACGTTGACATAATTATATTCTTATGAGACTTTGTTATATTAAGTGCAACATTGAAATAATTGGGATTCCCTTCATTTTGAATATGCAATTTCCGACCCGTTTCAGATCTTGGAAACTTCAGTGTTGGTCCCTGCTACATCCACCCCCAAGCCTTTTAGGCTTACCCTGCCGTAAGCCCCAGCTAAATCTACAAATCTGCGACCCAAGGGTAGTTGGGTACCGCCACGGCGACTCAAAAGTTTCATGCAAAATTTGTTATTTAAAATTTAACTTTTTCTTATGCTGTCATTTGTTCTTGACTTGTGCTTATCCATCAATTCGTGGGCGGCAGCTGACTTAATGAGCACCGGATCGCTTCGCTCGCTGCAATATAGTCATTACTACAACTCACCTTTATGTTTATTTAATTTTGTTTATTTGACTGAAACAATACATATGTCTGTCTGTCTGCCTGTCTGCCTGCAGCTTAATTCAACTCAGTGGGGACTGTGCCAATGGCGCAGTAATAATAATATACCATCTAAACAAATCCAATCTAATCTAACCTAATCTAATCTAATCTAATCTAATCTAAGATCGAATACTTTCTATGAATATACACTTATACTATAGATAACTAATCCATACTTATACAGTATCTTTATGTGCACAGGGTTGCACACCGCACTTCTGATCCATGTAGAATTTATTCAGGGTCTCTACTTGTTGTAAATTCATCTCAGTGGCGGTAGGCCTACTCTGTTACGTAACATCATACGATTACGTCCTATAACGGTAGAAAAAGAAAAGAAATGATTAACTGAATCCCCCAAAGTAGTTCGTGCCAATTGCCAATTATTTCATGAACACCGAAAGTATTTAGAGGGAAACGCAAGGTAAATTCCCAGGTAAGAAACCTGTTGAGGGAAATGTACACACAACAAGAATCGCCGGTTGCCACGCGTTTTTATGAAGAACGTCACCATTTTATTGATATTTCCTGCGTCGTTTCTTATCAAACAAGTGTCCGCTTGTAAGATTTCAACATGATTTCATTCCGTATACCCAGAATTGCTAATCGTCTGCGTGGCAAGCCCCTGCACAGTAGGCCTAGATCAAGACGAAGATTTGCCTCGTCGCCTAACATTGACTATAACAACGCAATCTACGCATTGTCGTCTGGAAGTGGGAAATGCGGGGTTGCTGTTATAAGAGTCTCAGGAAGCGAAACAGCTAGCGTTGTTAAAAAAATGACAAAATCAACGTCCCTTCCGAAGCCACGGAGTGCGTGCCTATTTGATATATATAACCCTGCGTCAAATGAGCATTTGGATAAAGCACTGGTTTTATGGTTTCCTGGTCCACAAAGCTTTACTGGGGAAGATGTATGTGAATTTCACGTTCACGGTGGAAATGCAGTGATCTCTTCCGTTTTCCGTGCCCTTTCTGAACTGCCAGGCCTGAAACATGCGGAAGCCGGAGAATATACGAAACGCGCATTTTTAAATGGGAAGCTAGATCTCACAGAAGTAGAAGGTTTGGGAGATTTGATCCACGCAGAAACTGAGGAACAGCGAAAGCAAGCTTTAAAGCAAATGGATGGGCGGTTAAAGTTAGTTGTGGAAAGCTGGAGCAAAACTCTTTTGCACTGTCTGGCCCATTTGGAAGCATACATTGATTTTGCTGAAGATCAACACATTGATGATGATGTGAGTGATGGTGTTAGAGAAAAAGTGTCTTGTCTTGCTAATGAAATCCAGAAACATCTCAATGATAAAAGAAGAGGTGAATGTTTACGATCTGGTGTAAAGCTCGCCATTATTGGAAAACCAAATGTAGGAAAAAGCAGTTTGCTCAACCTGCTTACAGCAAAACCAACAGCAATTGTATCACCAATTGCAGGGACGACGAGGGATGTTCTTGAAAGTACTATTGACATCGATGGTTTCCCAGTCATAATCAACGACACTGCTGGAATCCGACAAACGATTGATGAGATTGAAGGCGAAGGAGTGCGACGCGCAATGAATGCTGCTGCAGCGGCAAATTTGATAATCCATGTTGTAGACTCACAAGAACTTATCAAGTCCAGCATATCAGAATACGTCAAAGATATCAACAGCCAATTGAAATGCAGTGACGATGAAAACCAGCAAGTACTTATCACCATTAATAAATCAGATTTAGTCGATCCTTTAGAACTCACAAACCTCACATCACGTCTCAAGCATGATGCGAGCAATTTGTCTTACACAGTGATGTCTTGCATGACCGAAGCCGGCTTTGATGATTTCTTGAAACTTCTTTCTCTCAAAGTCAAATCTATTTGCTTAGACGATGACCCATCCAAGTTCAGCCCGAGTTTAACCCAAGAGAGACACAGAGCCCATGTTACCAGTTGTTTAAAAGAACTAAATCACTGTTGCTGTATTATTGATTCTGATGTGGTTATCGCCGCTGAGCATTTACGACTAGCTATGAATCATCTGGGTAAGATCACCGGTAAGATTGGTGCAGAAGATATTTTGGATGTGATATTTCGAGACTTTTGCATTGGGAAATAATTCAATTGTATCTTTTCCAAGCTAGATCTTCCAGTGCCGTCTCACTCTTACTAAAACCCTTTTCTTGGAGAATTGTGAGTGACACCTCAGTAAGCATAGCGGATATAATAGCATATTTTTTACTGCTACTGTAAGACAGTGCCTGCCTATATTCTATTGCTATTCATTAGGGTGCCGTCTTTCCAAAAATGCGAATACTATGCATCAACCGAATGGCTGCTTGCCACGTAAGTTTTCTTACACGCACACTCTCAAGGAAATGCTCATATACCTGCCTGGAGATCTGAGTCTGTCCTGAATTTGATATGGGAATATGCAGAGCTCCAAAATCTTGTGAATTACTCCAATGGTTTACACTGTCCGTGTTCTGATCGCGAGGTTCCGGGTTCGATTCCCGAGCGAGTCAAATCGAATACTTCAAGATTGGTATCCGTTCCTTACCTGCTTGACAGTCGGTTTCGGGGAAGTGCGGAGAGTCGTGGTTGTTATAGTGATCCGGGCTATAAACTGGAAGTATTGACACGTATACCATAAGCGTTGACCTGGCGTAAATGACCTCAGTACTTGAAAACGCCATAAATTCCAAATAAACAAACTCCAATGAACTGGACTGGACCCCTGGACATTAAATATGTAGTGAATTCCTATATCTATTCGTAAATTGCTGAAACTCATATGTTGAATTCTCCGGATATTCCAAGCTCATGACAGTCATTGATGAGTTGCATAGCCTCCACCGTCTTCCTAATTCTAAGTATGGTAGCAGCCTCTGCACGCATTAGTTGAGAGCGTCGCGCAAAGAAGAAATTTGCAATTGCGTCAATGTATATTGGCACTCGGATAGTCCCAAGAAATAGGACATTACCACTACGAAGTCTTGTACTCTACTCATTCATTCACGCCAACGTACAAAATTTGATACAAGGTCTGCTGTTTTCACAAATTTATAAACCTAGTAGTGTTAGAAAGTGAATCATATTAAAAAATTTATATTTTTCAAACTGGAGATATTTTGCTCATGATTACATCATTTACAGCTGCGGTTTCTCTACAAGAAATTTCTAGTCTTCGAACTCACGCGTACACGCAGTAGGCCATGGTACACGTAGTTCAAAGCACTTGAACACCATAACGTAATAGGCATATTAGAGATACCGTGCAGCAAACATTACGTAGTAACAACAAGTTCAGTAACTATACGATGAATTGAGGTTTCCAGCAAATTGCAAACTGTAGCAGCAGTACTCACATTATCTGGAACCATGACAATCATAAGCATAAGTGCACAAAGGATATGAACTAATCCTGTGGTAGGATTGCCGCTATACAGTATCTCATGAACCAAGCTATTCACCAGTATCTTACACATACAGAATGGAAGCAGAAGTCACAACACATACACTCCAGGGATAGTACGAACTCGAATTTTGACTGGTTCGTTCAATTCGTGTTTGGGTCAAACCCTTGCAATGCTTGTACCTAGAACGTTTGTACGTTATCAGTTTACGATAAATGCGTTTTGCAAGTAATGTTTTCGGGTATATCTTTTATCAATTGCGCTAGATCATAATTGGCGATACCAACAGTGAAGGGGGTAATATCATACATTGTTCTGATTAGGGCATGCGCCGCTGAGTACATGTGCATTTATGCATTGTACAGTTTGGAATGGGGGGTTCGGTAACAAACTCGTGCTAAAAGTTTGTATAGGTCCGAATACGGACCGAATCAGAGCCTGTATAAGGCGAATTAAGATCGCCGAGGGCCCGTACCATGCCAGGTTTGAGCCTGGAACACGATCAAGACTCGAGTGGATTTAAAAAAATAAATCACCCAACCTGCAGTAACTGACGCAATATTTTCCTGAACCAGTGCACACTGGCGCACAGGTTGTCATTACACAATATAAAATTACACTAATAACAGAGAATAGTTGTTTCACTGGCACCTTGACCACGTTATGGATGCATGCTCAATGAGCTTGCTGCGCAATGTCCATCCTTACCACCTGTGGATTGCTAGCTTAATATAGATATACAAATACAAAAAATATATATCAGTAATTGACGAACGGGATCAAATGTTGACAAGTTCGATGATATTAGCACTAGCTTACTCAAGTAGCAACAATATTTCCACTATTTTTTGCTTTGTTCATAAATAATTGCTACAATTAGTTTCTCGACGGAGATGGCGATTCCTTTGTCGAGAACATCGAGTACACCTCTCTGCAGCCACTTTGGAATAGTGGTCCTTGCATGTTGGAAACCTAGCTTTTGAAGGATGTAATCGACACCGACTGGCTCAATTCGTCTTCCAGCCCATGATATCAAACTGAAATAGTTTGAGCAACGAGTTAGCATTTTTGTGTACGTTGTGGTGAACTCCCAAATGCATCACACTTAATATCAACGTAAAGGGCAATTTTTGGTAGAAAGAGAGAGAGAGAGAGATTTATTGCGCCAACAAGAAGAGTAGAAGACAATGTTAATCACAGTATCTTGATGTGCACAGTAGTCGACCAAACAATGTGACGACGACACATAGTACATGGAAGTGAACTGGTATAGACAGGGGAACGGTGATATGATTACAAGTAGTCGAGTCAAGCTGTCACCTTGGGGGGGGGGGAGCTTTGAAATAATCCGGGGTCTAAATAGCTGTTATAGTTGAGAGAGGGGCTTCTGTTATTTGGCAAATAGATATTGCGCCAATTCTCTTTTGAAGTCGCTGAGCTCAGTGATTTCAGGTGAAGAGGTAGAGGGAAGCAGCTGATTAGACATTCATTAACTATCAAATAAAGTGGTGATTGACGTTTTGGTTGAGAATTGTAGTGGTGATATCAAAGACTAGGCATATTTCAAATTTCCGTACCGGTAATGAGTATGACTGCAAATATTGCAAAATCTCACCTCACTGTTGGCTCCAGCTGCCAATTCTTGCATACAAACTCTCTCAGGTCGAGAGGATCGACTGGCAGAGGCTTCACAAGCGATGTTTCAGAGGAAGAGGAGCTACTCTTTTCATTGTACATTGGCAAACTAATAGAAGATAACTTGGTTCTGCTGCTTAACGCTTGTTGCTTTTCCTGATAAACAAATTTGTTGAGTACAAAAATGTATTTATTATATAAGTAGACAGGGAAACAAAATTTCTAAAATTGTTTCACGCTAAAATCAACTGGATAGCATAAGGATTAAGCTGTTTTAATTAAGAGATACGACAAAGAATCAGTTTTGGCCCTCCGTAGCATTTTTCAAAATTTCTCCTCAACCCTGTTTGCCGAGATCACCACTAGTACGATTTGTTAAAGCAAGTGGACAAACTTACTTTGAGATACGACGATATCAGGTCATGCAGAAACAAGAGTAGTTCGACGTCCATCGTGACACAGATGTTGTCGGTGAATTCTGTTATGAAGGTACTCTCAACAACAGGCTTATTCTCTGCATCTGCAACGCAAAAGCAAAAAATGGTTCATAGACTGACGCGAATGGATGATCCAGGAAACAGCATCACCGCTACACCGTCACCACCAAATTCGGCATACCGGTACATCAGCCTAGTAAAACAGGCAAGACTCTGCCAGTGCTGTTGCCCACCACGTTCGTGATGCATTGACATCGTCCCTAACGTGAGATAGACGTGGTATGGGCGTTTAGTCGAGGTCGATAATAGGCCTACAACTGACAACAGCATTTAGAATCTTTTTTGGTAGTAACTTGATCAAAAAAGTACTTGGTGTCAGCCTAAATTGGTACGAGGGGTGGACGACTTGCGGTATGATTTCCTTTGATTTAGCACGGAAAGTGTCAGGTATGAAGTATACTACTAAGAGTCTTGCTAATCGCTTGGTCAGGTTACTTACCGTTAGGATTCGGAACGTTCGGGCCTTGTATATGTTCAGTTTTAAAATCCAATTGAACCTTTGGCAATGCAAATATGATTTCAGCCTCATGGCTGTATACAATCCCACTAGACGATTCTGCTTGACTTCCTTGCTGTTGCGATGAACTCTCCTTCGTACGAGATGACTTCCCACCGCTAGCGCTGATTTCATTTAGAGTTCTTAGCATTCTTAATTCTTCATTTCTCGACGCGGTCATGAAAGCGAACCACTCAGCAATAGGTGCCGATCCCGGTGGAGGGTTCTGATTTCGTGATCGTGCCACGCGACTCACTGTCGCGAGAGGGTCCGTTGACTTTTGAGTTCTCGATAACCATTTGTCATGGCCGAGAGTAACCGTCAAGCTTTGAATAGCAAGAGTTGAAGTCTCGTGGCCTCGAATCGATTCTAAAACAACAACAGGAACATAAATTACATGTACAGAGGCAAAAAGTTTCCCTTCACACCAAGGAGCTGCTGGCAGGCATGCTGGCAGGCATTATATTTTAACAGCAGGGAAAACAATAAAATTCAACATCCAAACAAACCAGCAAGTACTGTACAACCAGAAACACCCAAAAAATTTGAAGTATATACACATACAGTAATCGATGTATGTAGCTGAGCGGATGGCGGACAGTTAATGTACCAGATATCAATTTCTCAATAAACCAAGGCTGGACATTGGATCTGTAGTAAATCTTCTTTACGATATGTAGGCCTAATTATAAACAATGTAACATGGAGTGAAAATGAATGTTGGCAGGGGGTAAAAATATGAGCACACGCATGATGATTCTCCTCGGTTCTCGACCATAGTCTTCATCGGCACCCACGGCCAGGATATGATTTCGAAGACACACACAGTAAACATTTAGATGTCCTACCTTTGATCTCTTGCACTTCGGTGGAGAATTCAATATTCGGTTGCAGTATGTTAAATAACGCCCACGACTTGGACTTGAAATTTGTGCCATGGAAGCAAACCACAATAAGTCCATCTCCATGAAGGTAAGCACTTCCTCCCAACAGCAACGACTTGTTGCGCAACTGCATTCCACTTCTATCATCAAAATCAGACTTTCCGAGTGCCTCAGAAATCGCCTTGAAGACAGGCGGCCAATGTCGACGGTGATCATATTGAATAGCTGGAAATGAAACAGCATTAAATCAGATATACTGGATAGGCTGATATTTCAGGGTGTGAATGATGATCAGGCCTGCAAACAGACAGACAGATTTTTATTTGCACGCAAGTAACACAGAAGGAAGTTGAAAGGTGGCAGCGATACGACCTGGTGTAGAGACGGACGGTCTTACAGCCAGCCGCTGGGTGAAGGGAGTTGAATATTGTGTCCTCAATTAAATATATAAATAAATAAATAAACAGAAAGTGAAAACAATATACAGTATAAGCATAAACATTCCACACGGCAAATATACTCATAATGAGGGTTAATAGGAGTTTATCATGTGGGAAACCATTTTTTGCCAAATGCGACGGGGGTTAGGGATCTGAACTTGATTGGCACTTAGTCCTTCCATATAGGCTACACTGCAAAGACAGGTGAATTTCCGCCCCTGAAATTCCCAAGTCATGTGATTGGAGGCTAAAGATTTGCAGAGTTCTTGAATTTCGAGCATCATTTAATCCAAATCTTAACCCATGGATCATCCACTATCTAATGTCATACAGCTCAGCATGCATTATTTCATCATTTTTGAAATTGATGATGATACATGTGCACCGATATATGTGACGTCATTGATTGTACCCCTTCCGAAATCAAAGTGCGGGCCTGATGATGATGCGAATATCTCATACCTGATTGCGGACTGGTTGCCTTCGTGTGGATATCTCTTGCTTGTTTTGGTGATCCTGGTCTCGAGTGGCTTTGTGTGATAGAAGAGATTGCACGTACCGAGCTGTTCAATTGTTGAGTGAAAAACTCTTCCAGTTTTGTCAGCATTTTGATCACGTCAGGAGTGGTGGATCTTGATATTGACAATTGGAATACCCTCCAACCAAGATCACAAACAACATACACAGTTCTAGAAATGCAAGCAAAATAGTTCCTAATAATATCACATACCACATGTGGTGGTATATATATAAATTGTAATAAATATAATAAGTCACTACAGATTTAACGTCCAGTCCAGTTTATTGGTATATAATACACAAGCTTTCGGAGCTCTGCTCCTTCATCAGGTGAAGATGGAATGAATCTGTGGTGACTTATTATATTTATTACTATTTGAATCGTCTGCCATCGGCTCCACTATTTTTCGTATATATAAATTGTAACTCGTAAAAGTGGCAGTTACGATAGGCATTAGGCTTCAAACCGATAAATTGTAAATTGCACAGCGATTAAATAAAGTATATGCAACTTGTGCAAGGTAGAAAAACTCAAAGAGCTCAAAAATTTGATTTCATACAGTTCAACCATATCTGCTAATGCTCAGTTGGCTGAGTGGTTCGACTTCCTAAACCAGCATTCTAATTGACCTTAGTAGTTGATAAATCCAAAACAACAACAACCGATATGTACTGAACTGAATGAGCTGGAGTAAGGCAGTGGCCATCTGTTGCCACACAACCTGTATCTGACAAATGTGACACGACAACTGTTCAAATGAGAACAGACCTATTGCTTGGTACATTCAATCATCTTCTTACCCTTTATCAATGTTACTTGGCAAACTCTGAACCGGGTCTCTCCATTCGTCCTTCAATTGAAAGTCGACTTGTGTAAGTTGTCCCATCATCGCACATCCTCCCATGTATTCAATCTTTCCATCTAAAGACCGTGCTTGCATCCCTAGCTTATGTAGAGGCTCACCCTCCGCCGGATCAAACAATCGACCTGAATTGAATTGAAATCGAATTAACGTGGCTTTAAGAAAAGAACTAATTTCACTCACAATCTGCTTGAAACTTATCCAATTCAATCTGTCCTCCGATAATTCCACCTCGTGCGTTGATTTGCGAATTATCCAAGTTGCAAGCCAGCGTGATATCCTAGAACAAATTCAGATTTACTGAATCACCACGGTCACAATGGTCATAGCATGCAGCTATAAAACATACCCAATACTTTATCAGTAAAGGAAATTTTTTTTGACAAGAGCTACTAGTGTTGATGGTGGGTTAAAGTCTGCTTTCCCGCATATTAAGAAGAACAGAAGTCTGGCCAGTCTCTTTGTTACATAGTACATACCAGTACCAGTACCTCTACATGATACAGGGGGAATTCTGTTCTACAAAGACGTTCATTTGACAATGAGTCCAGTATTTAACAAAATTTGTTAATGTGAACATTTCTGTCACATATTACATAATTATTCTAGTTCCGTTTACATGCCAACAGAAAAATGTTGTGGAACGCTAGGTGGCACTAACGATCACGATTCGGTGTGCCCAACCATAATACGCAGGATGCAGATGCTGTGCATGTATATATGTATAGACTAAGCATTAAAAATAATGAGCTGGAAATTTCATCAGTGGTAAGAAGATTTTACTGGACGTGGAGCCGCAATAACAAGTGATAACACACACTCTGACTCACTCTGTCACCATTGCTGTGAAACATCAATTTGCCAGTGCTGCTCAACGCATTACACGACCAAACAGTAGTTCCCATAACATTGCTCATATTCATCTCAACATCCAACCGTGACATATTCATTTTGAGCAACACCAACGCTTGCCAATTATTCGCTGAATTGGTACCGATCGAAATACCATCCAAGTAGTCAGGTTCATCGTCAACCCTATGATAATCTGAAAAATATCGATAATTAAAAATTCCTCAACACCGGTGTCTAATTATTATATATAGATCAATCAATCAATCCATCCAGTATCAACTTCCTTACTTGGTTGATAGCAGATACCGATAATCGCAAAAATACAAATATCGGTCTCGACACTATATAATTTAATTCATATTAACTAGCTATATTTGAAGAGTTTCTTCGTGGTACAGAACTTGAATATACTAAGCAGCACAACATTCTTCGATTAAATAAAATTATGTAGCCATGAATGTTGTGCAGCTTAGTATATTCAACTAGCCACATGATTTCAATACGTACTAGATTTGTTAGATGCTTTCACAGTCAACGGACGGTGCGATGGTGATAGCGGAGAGTCAGCCGTAAGAAAGCTCAAGATAGTGCTGTCAACAGGAGTCGGTAATTGTTCCTTTGCGATGGTTGTCTGCTGTTTGGCTTTTTTTTTCACAAAAGGAGAGTTCCTACAAATAATAAGGAATAAAATAAGACAACGCAAATCGTGTACATGCCATCATAGGCAGAGTTCAAACATTAGAAGAATGCACTTTTGGTTTCCGCTGAATAAAATTTAGCCAATCACATGACTTTGGAGACACAATCAATTACCTTACCCTCACTAGGTTAAGACTGCTTGGAAGCTGAGTTACAAAACAGACAAACCAGTTATCCAATGACCAACATATGCAAAGCCGCAAAATTGATTTTTAACTTGAGAAGCCCAGTAACATTCTAGCTGAACATGTGCGTAAATCCAGACTCAACGAAGTGAAAGGTTTTTTCTATACACAACTGCTCACCGACCTCTCAATTGGCCGAGTTGGTTTGACTGTGCAACTTCTGATCAGGAGGTTCCGGGTTTGATTCCCGCTTGAGTCAAACCAAAGACCTTACAGTTGAAAACGGCATAAATCCAATACAAAAAATGCACAATGCACATGTAAGCTTGTTATTATTAAATGCCGTGGATCCTAGAACCGAGCTTCCTAGCTTCCCTATATTTTCCGGCATGAACAGATCAAGTACTTACAGAGTCGACTGATCGCTGGTATCCCCCAGAAATAATCTTCGTGCGATGCTCCTTCTGTACCATGCTTTCGGAAACGCCAGTATCTCATTCAGTCTCCTCATGTCATATTTAAAGGAAGCTTTCCCTGCAAATAACAACTGATCGAAAAAAAAGTCACATACTATCTCAAACAAGTCACTTACCAATATCAAGGAGGCCTGACACATGCAACACAACATTGTCAACTTTAGACTTTGTGTTCCCCGGTGACATCATATCAGCGACCAAGATGGTGTCTCCTTTTCTTCGTCTTATGAGAGTGATCTGCAGAAACAACATTTGTAATTTACTGAGGCTACGGATAGCAAAGACTGCATTGCAGGGAACTGATGATTGTGGTGCGATACACATGAAATCCTTTGAATACCTAATGCCGTGCAGATCTCGCATTGGTCTGCGATGCAACGGGACCAGCAATTAAGGAGAAGCACTAAACACAAGAAAATTTATATTGAAATTTGCTTTACGGTTACACGGTTGTTTCAGAATACAAATTGAACTAACAAGATTAGAATCCTCTGACAAAACTGGCATAAGATTCCTAACAAACTTTGACCCACGGACATATATTCAGTCCTTCCTAATTGCGACACTATGATATTGCAAGACAAACGAGATTCGAAGATGAATAAATAGAGCATAAAGAAGCGGAGTAGCCACACTCAACGTAACATCTTAAATTTTTAATACCTTGACAAATTCCAAATTCACACTCAAAGAGTCTCTTCTGCCACTCCCAGACTTTGCGAACGGTGAATCGGACATGCCTGGACTTGCAGTAAAGCTGCTGTTCATGTCCCACGGGAAAGCACCAGTTGTTGATTGCTTCCCACCATACGGATGGAACACGTAGATGGAGAAATCGGATAAAACAGCGGAAAAATGCAATCCATCAGGTAAATCTGTGTTAAAAGAAATAGAAGTAGAAAGCGAGTTATGAGCACATAAGACTTGTTTGAATGATAGTCAAGTCCCGCTAAACACTCACCGTCTGCATTCATCTCGGAGATATCAAATTGATCGCTAGATGTTGATTCATGATGTTCTGGTATAAAGAATGCCATAAACAAAAAAATAAACATAATAAAAATGCATGCGGGATGTTACGTTTTTTGCTTGTCTCATCCGTGGAGAAAGGTAGTTGCGCGATGTCTTCGGCGATACTGCTGAATTTCAAGTCAATATTCGGGATTTGAAGAAGGCATTCAACTCGAGACATGGGAACGCAGTTGAATCGAACCTGCCAACATTTTTTTTTATAGCATTATAAAATTTATTATTATAAAATTTATATAACATAATTATATTATAGCTATGTATTGTATGGGGTAGGCCTAATCAAACCATCGACAAAACATATCTTCTTCAAAGTCATGAAGAAAGGAAAGTGCGTACAATGCGGCATGGGATGCTACTCTTCACCACACAATGACTCTACAACATCACCCCAACAACTGCAAACTTAATGTAAATTCTCGTATTACCTGGGAAGGTTGTACGTTAATTTCTACTACGACATCTAGTGGTAGAGAGTTTAGAGTTGATTCGGACGATAACATTGAGCCATCTCGAGGTGGCGTTGGTTCAGTTTGGATGTTCACTTCGATATCTGACGTTTCTTCCTCTGAGAAACCCGACGATTCATGAAACGATCCTAAGGATGAAAGGACAAAACGAATAAACTGGACAACTCAGACACTGATCCTCGCCACATTACTCATATGGCTACATTGCATTGGAAGCGACGAGCAAGAGATTTCTAATGCCATATATTTTTGTTAGAGTGAAAATTTTGGGAATTCTAATGCTTGTGGACGATGCGGGGTGTCAGTTTGCAACTGCCAGATATTGCAGAAAGAGCTATAGGAGCCCAGTTTATGTCCAGCTGCCCAGTCACATGAATAGGCCCATCCGAAAACATTGTTCACAAATGTAAATCGCGAAACATGAACTATGATTTTGGACAAAAAGTGATGTGAAGCTAGGTGGTACAAAATACAATTATTCAAGAGAAGGTCAATCAGTTTGTAGTAGAGTATTCTATACGCCATTCCCCAAATATAGCAGGGATAACACAGCAACATAGGCTACAATTCAATACCTTGTCTTGACGAGTTGCCAGAATACTTTTGCGATAAGCTATGCTGCAGTGTTCCCATGTCACTAATTTCATTCAGTGTCTGTTCCAAGAAGTCTAACAGATATGGGCTGATAACCATTTCTGGCAGCGACTGTAAATTCAGTTTGGCACGAACACAACCTCTTTTTGGCTGCATAGCCAGTTCAGTTGCCTTACAACTGCCGAATGAGTCAGATTTTTGTGACATAAACTGAGAAGGCGTGGTCACTTCAATTTGAGGGATCACTGGATCATCAGTAGTTCCAGACGGGGTAATGAACGATGCGCTTTCGGGTAGGCCTTCATTTTGTTCTTGAAGTGGAGCCATTGGACCGGGTGGAAAGCAGAATACTTTTTCTTCATGCTTTGAAAGCACATTGATTGCATTTGCTGAAGAAGCTGAATTGTATTGTACAGCAACTTCCAATCCCGGTATGTAGAAGACGGTTGCGTTCTTGACAAAACTACGGACTTTGGAAGCAGGATACATTGGTGGCCTGAAAATCATTGAAACGGATAAGAATCTCAAGCATTTATCAGAGCCATTAGACGTAAATATCAACGTGCAGTCAACCGCGATGCAGATGATGTCATATGAATTGTAGTCAAACTTACATCATTCCATAATCTTGTTTCGTAGTTGTGTCGATTTCTTGAAGATGTGGGTGACATTCAATCTTGCCTCCATCAACGACAGCTTTGACTTCGAGTTCTAACTGTATGTCTGCCTCGAGAGGAGAGCTTGCTGTCTGTGGAAATAAAACGGAAAAGCTTGTTAACTGTCTCCAAGAAGTGTACCACACAGATTCACATATACACACAAATGTAAAAATGAATAATAACGGGCCGTGCAAACTAGGTAATGGGCAATGGGCATGGATACCATCGGCCTCCGTTCACAAGCAATCTATTTCATTTCATGCAAAAGTTATTACCTTGCCCGTATAATTCGAAATGATTAATGTACGATGGTCAAGGGCACATCTAGAAATATTCAGGGAGGTGGGCAGCACACAAAAGTAGGTGTGGTCACGTTTTGATCACGCCCACTGTAGTTTCACACGACCAAACAATTCTTATTTGTCAATATGCAGTATGGAACAACCTGCGATGAATTCGCCAAACTGTTTTCAGACTTTGACGTCACCACCTTTGCTGCATGGGATGAATCCATTGCTGCTTTTCCAGCGCGGTTTTGTCCACCGAATGAAAAATCTAGACCCTCAACTTCATCTGCAATGTCAAGATATTACTTTTAATATTTTCACCTGACAAATATCAAATCTATCTCACCATCCGCAGCAGATGCGTCTGATTCGGTATCGCTCGAGTAATACGACTCCCTGAAATGAGAGTCCATAATTACAAGCTAACAGGAAGAAAGCTGTTGCCTACACATCAGACTTTACAGAACCTTTGATAGAACAATACATGCTGCATACAACTTACAACTAGGGATGGGAGCTTTCAAATATTTTCATGTTCGAATACGATTCGCATAATTTTTTCGGAGCGAATCGAATATTGACTAGCAATTTTACGTATTCACATCAAATAATTGCGTATCCGGATAATTTTTTGCATGATTCAGATTATATAGAATCAAACACTTCCTAAAAACTACCACTGATAAAGCAGCTCATTTACGACGTGCGCCTTTGTCACAATGCCTCCAGTAGACTGACACTTCAGCTGATCGCCTTTCTGTGAGAGATTCAGCCATTGGCGGGTGAAATTTGACCTCTTGCATCGTACTACTGATGCTAATACGGCAAAATTTGGGCCGAATCTCATCCAAAAGAAGGCAAACGAACCCCTCGCAAATATTCGGTTCAGATAAATTTGCACCAGAATCGAATCAATAAGGAGACTCTCGTCCATATTTGATTTTTGCTGCATTTACACAGACTCACACGATATAGGCCTGCAAACACGGTGCATATGCATATCATGTGCGCATGATGTTCATATGCACTTCTGCAGGCCGGACAAGGAGACGACGAAGTCAGATGCCCCCTCTGCCCTATCCTTAATACGATGACCCCCCTACTGAGGAAGCTACGGATACCATATTTAACATCTTCAGTATGATGCAGTCTCGGGATTCGAACCCAAGACCTACCGGCTTCGTGACCGGCGATCTACCACTACACCACAAAGACGGTGCACAAGAACAAGCCCACAAAAATGGCCATGAGCGTCATGGGAGAGGAATCTATTTTCTACACATGATTACTATGCAGCGATATTAGAACTGTGATGGACGTGATGGATCAGCGAGCTTTGCGGACATGTGGCAGGCTTCCAGCCAGTTGTATGAAGTCACTACATTCCATTCAAAATCATATGAAACTTAAACACAAACCTGAAATTTTGATTCATCACGTTCGATGGTGTGCCATCCGTGTGGTGGAAAAGTTGATCTGAAGTTGCTTGATAACCCATAGATTCTGCACTTCGAGAATCCTGAGCAGCATAAGAATGCCAACCCTCAATCGGATGACGTGGCAAAGTTGAATACCCAGATTGTGATGACTGGGCCGACAACTCTCTCCTGCGATTATACAACACTTCTGCATATAATGCAAGCTAGATAAGGAGGCACTGAAGAAGCAGGTCAGCTATCAAAGTGACACATCCCATGTCCATCTACAGAAAACTGCAGATACCCTCGCTCACAATTTAGATACGAGGTCAGATGCAATCTGCTGCTTTTATGGCTGATGACATTACCACTACACCATGAAGCCTCAAGACTATGGCCTATAGTAGGGAAAAGTCACAACACAAATTTCAAATTAGATAAAATACTTACCCACTATTAAAAACTGTAGCAGACTTAGCTCTTTGATGCGAAGGCTTGAACTTGCTCTTGATATCCTAAGAATTACAGGATAAGAATTAAGTTTACATATACGGACACCAAGTAAGCAGTTAATAACTTTTCTATGAGGGAAGCATCTAATCATTAGGGGTGAACACTGGAGAACCTTGAAAGTTGGTTGAACCCATATAGATAAATTGGTAAGCAGCATGTTCAAATATATACTGGACATGATCATCAGTCAATGTCAATTTCTTCAACGAATATCGGATGTTAGGACTTGTCAGCGAAATATCTTGGTAGTGAGAACTTGAAAACATTTTGGACATACCATTTTGGATCCTTTTATACTGGATCGCCGTAATCTACTCCTGACTACTTTGCGGAAATTCTGAGACAATGCAGTTTCCAGTTCATGCATTCTCCGTTCTTCCTCTTCAACATAGGATGGCTTGGCACCAAGTTGCCGTAAATCCTTGATGACTTTTGCCTGATTAATAGGAACAGACAAAAACACATTCAACACTTATTGTTTGTTTGTTTGTTTATTCATTATCATTATTAGGTTACGAGAAATATGTAAAACCTTCACAGCAACTTAACAAAAGTGTGGGGCCATGGTTCATTAAATTGAAGAATGATGGTCTTGAGAAAAAGTTGGTAAGTGTGGAGGTGAATTTTAGATATCGGAGCCCTAAGGAGCTAAGTGCTTCCAGATTTTGCCAGTCGAGGGTTACGTCATTCACAACTTTGCAGCGTTACACCTTTGTTCGGTAAGATATTGAAAAAGTTGAGTGAACACAGTGATTTCTTATTATCAAAGACACCATAGCTACCTGTTCAATAATCTCATGTTCAATCTTTCTGTTTCTCTCCATTTGTACTTCGATAGTAATCGGCTGGGCAGAAGACGATGAATTACTGCTATAGGAGAATGTTCGATTAGTCGGACGCGGGATACCATCAACAACATCATCCGATTTTGAAATTCCATCCACTTCAGATGGTGATCTAGAAAAATAAGATCATAGTGAATTAGTGATGCACAGTGAAATAGCCGTTATCTTCATGATAAAAAATAACCAAAGTCTGAAGCACAATAACTGAGAAAAATGGCTGTTGGTAGTAATGACTCAGGCACGTATTTTTTGATACATTCACTGTTACTGAAGAAATACAGAATGTCATCTCTGATCGCTACATTGTTTAATGTCACCATGTACACCCTGACATTTCGCCCGTTTCTCCTTTTATGCCACATTTCGACGTCGTGTTGAGATTGTGGTTGAGTCGACGTAGAGTTGACCGTAATGGCAATATGCTTCGGGTGTTTTTACTGGGTTTTCGATACCGAATTTACCTATTACAGTCTGGGTTATTAAGTTATATGTAATGATCCGGAAATGGCTTTTATCGTTTAAATATTGACTGATTGATCTGCTGCATGGAATGTTAGACTGACATGGATTATTGTATATGATCGCATCGCCTTTATGGCATTATGGCACACATCAAGTATTTGTTGAAAAAAAATGCTAGGTACCAGTGAGAAGTGCACATAATTCCGCCTAGGTTGCTGCATATAGTGGGCAATCAAAATTACTCCAATCGTGAACCGCACAGAATCTAATGTTTAACTATCCAACTGGCCAGTCAACATACCCCTCAAGACACTTGTGGGTTACCACTATAAACCCCAGCACACCCATTCGATTGTGTTGCAAAATAAGGTGAACATTATCTGTGAGTAATGATTTCAGTAAAATTTACAATCCACTCACAAATTTATATCCAGTTCGGCGTCATAAGCAGGTTCATCCTGGCCGACAGTGATCGCAAGCAGCGTGTCAGACAACCTCGAAAAATATGATCCAATTTTTGTGTCAAAGTGAACATCCATTCCTTTCATTTGCAGATCCACATTGACCGAAGTCTTAGCGATGGCCGGAACTCCACTTTGAGTATTGAAGGTGTTTGTATCAGAACAAATCTGAAAATAAAATCTCGAGTAAAATGCAGGTACCTGTACTATGCATACCTGAGCCAGTGATGGATTTTGCACATCATATTAGGTTCAAGAGATATCACCGCAAAATAATCTAAAGTCTAGTATATTTAAGTATAGTAAGTTAGTAGAAGCGGTTATTTCTCAAGTGTTTCTGTGCCTGCTTTCCCAAGTATATAACATGAACATAACCTCTAGTGACGGGCTATCTAAATATCATAGAGGCCCGTTCAAAACGTCTCTCTCAAATTTGGACCGTTTGCTCCGCATCCTCAAGGATCAGACTGCCAACGCTTCCGTATTTGGGTAAAAATATCAACATATAAAAGATAGACTCATACGACCAGCAGTCTTGCTTATTTCAAAACAAGGTAATTCACAGACATATGCTTTACTGTGTATGGAAGCAGGCGCTATGGAATTTTTGTGCTTCTGCGGAAAAACAAGCCAGTACACGGCTTCCACATTCCTGAGAGCATCATTAGAATCAGCTCATCTCTGACCTTAACTTCATAACGCTTAAAAAAATCCAAGGTACAGACTACATTGCATTTGTGGTCACATGATAAAACATACTTCATATGTTCCCTCCGGTACAACTATTGCGTTCATCACGGCGTTGCCAGGCAACGGAGTATCAGCATTGCATGGATCGTACTTCCAGTCGTCTAAAGAAGTCTGGAAATCATCAGCAAACCGTAGACAGAACCCCTAGGAAAATAATATGCATAAAGTATACAGAGTATATAAGAGCACGGATGGGGTGAAGATTTGGTGATAGAAGTGCAAATTGCTCAAGGCTCATGCAACAAAGTAGGATATAGCATTAGAAAGGAGGGTTCAAGTCGTACATTGTAGAAACTTTCTTTGTCCATGTCCACTGTCCACACATGTCCAGTGGCAAATAGGGAGGATTGGGACGCCAAAAAGCAACCATTGTAGATAGTTTGCTAAATCAAGATGTGGTTGACCCACTGTCCACACAATTATGATATCACCCGGCAGGCATTCATTTGTGCTCTAAATCTAGCACTATTCATGATTAACTAGTGGCTATCCTGTTTCATCCTTTGGGATTTTAAGATTCACGAAGGATAACTCATTAGTAAGGCTGGGCAAAATCGAATAGTGTGAAACCTTTGGACCGAATCAAATAATTTTAATCGAATCGAATCTAATAGAATACCAATAGATGTGGGGACCTAGCTATTTGACTAATTCGAAAAAATTTGACTGAGAATATATTATCAATGGTCAGGAACACGCAGAGACGCAACTAGCCAAATGTCAAGTCATGTCTACGACTTCATGGCGTGCTGTAAGGGTAATAGCAAAATGCACAAAAATTCAATTCAAAAGTGTGGCACCATAGAAAAGGAGTGCTTCAAGCTAAACCTCTCCAGGCTACGTCCACGTTGAAACGCGTATAGAGCATTCTTAAGTTGTTGTAGTATTCGAAATTGGAAAAGAAAACGAATTGCTATTCGATTCGGTCTGAGTATCTTGTTATTCGATTTGATTCGAAGTATTGGAATTTGAGTGCCCACCCCTACTCATTAGCTGTACCTTCATTTGTCCTTTGGTTACCAACGATTGAGAATACGACGCACTGATCAAACTTCTGCTGATAGTCAACACCATTGCTGAAGGCAATTCTTCTTGATCCTTTGCCTGAATGCAAAACAATTTAACAAAATGATTTATTGAGTATATTACTTCACCCGATGAAGGAGAGGAGCTCCAAAATATTGGTCAATTATATCGCAATAAACTGAGCTGGACGTTAAATCTGTGGTGACATATTCCCTATCTATTACTATTTAGATCGTCAGCCATCGGCTCCACTACATTTAAAACTAATAGCTGTGATAAGACTTTTACCTGTGGAATCTGCAACCGGTGTGTCACAGGTAGACATATTCCCATGTCGTTGACAGATAGTTCGAGGAAGACAGTACCCTTGCGGTTTGTTGACGTTCGCGACATCGATGAAGACAATGTTGCTCTTGATCTGGTGGATTGGAAAGCATCTCGGACCTGAACGGTAGCCTACCAGTCAAAAATAAGTCACTGCAATGATTTCAGTGGAGCGTGCATGTTTGGAGAGAAAATAACGGAGTGCCGTGCAGAAATGTTGAAACAATGTAACGAGAGTTAAACTTTGATTTAGCTCTTGCCTGTTTTGCAGCTTGAACTACATTTTTCCGATGTTCCTTCCAATCTTCATAGGCATTCTTATATGACCAATACACCAAAATAGCTGAAAAGAATTTTGTTGTAATTAGTACGACTATGTGCATATCTCATAGGGCATGATAGTTTATAGCCATTTCAACAGCAAGTAACGTCTCTAAGAAGGATAGCTCAAACGTCCTGTATCCCATGTTCATTGTAATGACTGAGCGTACAACAGAAATCTAGAGATATACTGACCCACTACTGTTTTTGTCAACAATAAAACCGGACTGTGTGCTTTTTTGCTAATGCTGGAAATTGGGAATGTTACAAAAATTTTGAAATTCCCTGCCCTTGGCCGGTCAAACCCTGGATTAAAGGGGTGTAATATGACACAAAGGGCACCAGGACAACAAATTCACAACCAAATAGATCGTGGAAGTGTCAACGGGATATGTCAACAATACATACCATTATCAAATGCAGTTGGTTGAACAAAGAACAGAGGTCTCATCAGTGATATCAAAACGATACTATTTTCGCTTTCTTCACCTTCTAAAAACAAACGACAGATGACAAACGACATGGAATACAGTCAAAGTGGTTCCATACTTTTGACATTCCGTGCAGCTCGGTCGTGCAAACTTTGTGCAGCAGGCTTGGGAGGTAACTTGCTGTCTGTTGCTGTAATATTGATGATGGTAATGAGAGTTATAACATAGCCTATCTGCGTCTGTGTGTGACTGTCTGCGTGGAGTGTGCAATCCACTGTGCATTAATTTGTTGCCATCTCCTCTGTTAGGCATATATTGAGACAGGCAGATAACATATTGTTTTCATCTCACCTGGAACATTAGACATTTTGGTATCGACTAGGCAACGACTGGGGTCGCAAAGGCCTTACAATCAGTCACCACCTGGTGGAGTTAATAGAGTAGGAACACGTGCGCACTCAAGTGGGTGAAGTGACCAGATTGTTTTTCATGGTCGGTTAAAACAAATAGTTACAGATTTTTTTTGCTTCGCAGCAAGTCATCAAATAGCAATTTGCCGCCACTGAAGGACTATAGCACGAAGGGTAAAAGACATATGATACTATTGGAGCTACCATGAAAATTCAGCAATCATATCAGAAGGAGTCATGACAGAATACTTTTTCCAAGTAAAGAAATATGCTACGGTATACCATGGGCTGGTAGAGTTGGATCTTTATTGCCTTCTGTAGTATTCTGCAATCCAATCCTTGTAGTGAAGTAGGCCAGCTCACGAAATTCGGGATCCGCTTCGGGATAAACAGGATCGTGAACAAGAGTTCCCAATGAAAGTGTCAAATCGACCTGGGCCTTGCCGAATAGCTTGAGATATTTCGGCACATCGATGCCTGCAATATCAAAAATTGACAAATTAAAAGGATATATATTTGGTACAATATGACAACATGAGCCATTTTAACTGGCAAAAATTGGTCAATAACAACATGAAAATAGCAAAAGCGAAAATTTAGTAAACTCAACGATACCTTTCCTTTTCCTTCTTGACTTGCTTCCCATATTTTGCATGACCCGGTTCGACAATTCAAACATCATTTCTCCGGTTTTCAAACGAGCAGCTTTAAGCGATGGTGTAGCTGCAGTAATTTGAATTCCCTACAGAGAAAAAGTCGCAAAAATGTACGATTTTGACGCATGATCAAACAATGAAAGAAGAAGAAGAAAAAGAGTGTCGATGGAGGACGATCCGAACAGTGATAGAAAGAATAACTGTCCAGTTTATTGAAATTGGAATTGGAAAGCGGAGTTGGTAAAGCTTGTGAATTACAGTATATTGTAATAAACTGGACCAGACGTTAAATATGTGTTGACTTACTCTATCTATTACTACTCAGAGGAAGGATGCAAGAATAAGACATACTACCTTCAACTGCAACTTGAATTCATATAGCAATGGTGCAGATTGAGACTGTGATTCGGGTCTGGTATTGCTTTCAGAAAATAGCGGTACAGGCTGCTTTGTTTTCGATACCTTGTCGATCATTTGATTAACCTGTGCATGACAATTTGCGCGATCATCACTCAACACAATCAGATATGGCACTAGTCAGAAGTCCAAGAAATATTAGGCCATGCGTGTGGCCACATTGTCATCACAGTGGCCGCGTTGCCATCATTGGCCGCATTGCCATCATTGATGACTGACAATTGCACACACACACATATATATACAGTTTTCAGTTTCTGGTTGACAAAAACTAAATCTCTCTCTCTCTCTTTACTCACATTTCTGATGGCTAATGAAGAAGCCTACCTCTTTAAGGAGAACTTCTTGTAAGAAGATTAGTTGATTCAACAGATCGGTTGTCAATGTATGCTCGAAGCTGCCAATGTTGAACGATATTAACAAGTAGTCTCCAGATCGCAACAACAGATCGGTATTAACAGCTGAATGATATAAACAATTACATTGAAGAATATACTGCCGGCAATGGTGCACGATTAATCGATACCGAAAAAATGTTATTCTCAATAAACCAAGGATGATAAAATCTGTGCTGAATCCTCCTTAGGAAAACAAGTAGGTACGCGAATGTCAACCACCAAATTTTATAGACTTCGTTCAAACTTCACCTAGCTGTCAATATCCATCACATTGATAGTACAATATTCAAAATTAGCATGCACACACTTGTATTGAAGTTGTCATGCATGGCGAGAATGAAGGCGAGTCTGTTTTTAATGACTTATGCACAGAAGACTCTAAACTCCACCTAGTTGTCAATAGCCATCATATCGATGGTATAGTGTTGAAAATTAGTTGTCATGACACTCGAACTTACCATGACGTTGAGATCCCATAGTCTTCAATCTTTCCATGGATGCAGTGACGGTGTCTTTCTCTCCTTGGCGATATTCACCTTCAATTTCAATCTTTGGCAAATTGATAGCAGTTGACGACGGTTCTTCTGAATCCTATGAAATAATCTTGGTTTACATTCCATAAGCATGAAGGATGTTCAAATTCAGACAATTAGCCACTGTTCACTAATTGTAATTATAGAATACGTTTTCGGAATTCTAAATTTCAAATCGGATTGAAAACCAATGGTCAAATACCTAATATCTCAACAGAATAAACATTAGAACAAAAGATTTCCTTCTGGGTTGTCGCAATGGCAAGTATTGCATCACTGCATTATTGAGACAACTATGACCTGGATGAAGGAACTCATTCGTCATAGAGTTCCATCATGAAACTCTTTCTGAAACAAGAGCTTTATTAGTAGGGCGACTAGTTGCTACCCTCAGTCAGCGTAGCTACTAAGAGATAGCATGAGCTGAAGTGAGGCGCTTATACCAAACAACCAATTTCCAGTCAATTTCCTTAATCACGAAAAAGACCCAGGAAAACTTATTCAAGTATTACTTAAAAATCAAGTCATTCTTAATCAACACATTACCAGAGCTGTGAATTCGAGGACATGTTGTGGTAATGAAAGTTGGAAGGTAGCATCCATTCCTGTATGTCCTTCCCCCTTTACTTCACCAGTTCTATATGAAGCATGCAGTGAAGGGAGTAGTGATGCTACAATGGCGATACCATCAAATACCACTTTGAATCTGCGAAAGTATTATTAGACATTTAGGATCATAACGAGTGTAACTTATAAAAGTGCACAATATACTTACTGTGCTTGGACGGGTGAGCTTGTTGCTCCTGAAGAAGAGTCTTGCGAGGAAAGATCAATAAGTGTGGTTAAGGCACTCGGTGTTACTGGAGTCATTGGAGCGTTCATAGAGGAAACTGTGGATAATGCTGGTGTGACTGGTGTGAATGGAGGTGCAGAGTCGACATGATCAAATTGATCAGATCTGTGGTAGAGAGAAATTTTGTATCAGAAATCAAGGTATAGGAGAGCATATGAGATTGTGGGAAGCAGAGTCCAACTCATTAGAGATTATCAATAAACCTGTGGTGAATCTATTAATCGTCCGCCATGGGCTCTACTATATACTGAAGTGGGAAGGTAACATAATCTTCTTTTCTTTTGGAAGGCTAAAGTATACATGCCACTCAACCTCCACACCCCTGAACTGCCCCGACCGGCTTCAATATGCTGCATCAACCGTGGACAGGTCTCAATCAACTCAGAACAGAGGTGGGATACATCAAGTCGTTCCGTACCGCAGACCACGTCATCCACTACTGTACTATATATAAACCACCCAACAGAGTGACTAGTCTGTAGAACCGAGATGAGGGAACGAAACCGTGGCAGCCCTAACGTCTAGGCCGAAGAAAAACGCCAAACGAAATGAGAAGAAGCAAGAGTGAACAGATTTATTTTCATAATGAATGTGTATTTTCAGTCTATTCTCCATTCTGCAACGGCTCTCCTATTTGCCCAGTCTTAGTACTATAAGCAGAAGAGAATTTTCCTTCATTATCATACATCAAGGATGTCCAAAGTTTTTTTGGTGAGGGCCAAATACAGTAAAATAAGCAAAGGCTCGGGCCACACACTAGAGGTGACATATTGACACATGATTACTGTGTGTATTCCTAACTCACATATAATGTGAAGAACAATGCTTTCAGTGGGAGCAGTGATGCTGTCCTGCCCTGTCCGCCATGTGCGGGCCGTATTCAACTATATTTTCAGAATTTGCTGCGGGCCAATGAAAACTGACCCGTGGGCCATAGTTTGGACACCCCTGTCGTACATAAATCTTCAGCCAACAGGGCACGAAGTGCAACTGTGTATCGCAGACAGGATAAGGTGGTTAAGTTAAACACTGTTTATTAAATAGTTGGAAGACAAAACAAGAACTTACGATTTCATAGTTGGCGTCATAGTGAATTCTGATATATGAGCAGAAAGTTGTCGTGAACCTCTTGATACGACATCGTGGAGTGAAGCTGGATGTTGCGAAAGATCAAAATTGATTTGACCGAGATGAAATTCTGCGACATTTTCTTCTGATTCGCGACAATGATTCGTGCTCGCATTTAATGAACTTTGCTTTATCGAGACCGTTGCGATCGTCTACAAGAGAAGACTGGTTATGATGAAGACATACAAATATCATAAGAAATAGTATGCAGCACTGCATGCTCCTGACGATACTTTGTAGTTTATGGAGTAGCACCATTTTCTACCGACAATCAATCGGGAAATTTTTTGTGGGTCCAGCCAGCTATACAATGAACTCTGGGCTAGGCAAGTGGGAAGGGGTGCGACATGAAGGGTATCTGGCATTACAATCACTACCAGAACAGGACCAGTTAGATCTGCCGTAGCAACCCACAAATGGAACATGTCTGAAAGACAAAGAAATATGAATCTGTCGATGAAAGAGAGGAGCTTGTGGACCAAGTTTATAATTTATTTGGCCGGACGTTAAAACTTTGTGCATAATGTTCTAATAATAAAACGGCCAAAATCCAAGTTGCCAAGCTTAAGGACTTGCCATGGTGGAATCTTAGTCATTCAATGGCAGAGGCATGGAGCCTATGGATACACAGGGCTTCTACTGAGGGATCCACGAAGCGGGCAAATCTGCTTATGAAAGATCCCAGCTTCACAGGTGGAAAATTTGACAAATTTTGTTGGTGATTGTTGTATGGAAGTAAATTCAGTTTACGTACATTCCTCCGTTGCTTGCTCGCTTGATCGATCAAAGTGATACTGACGCCTTTCAGATTTGTCAAAAACGTTGACGAGGCCGCCATTTTATAGGCGTACGCATTTACGACGTCTTTCGAATGATCTATCCGTGTCATCAGATCTGAGAGTTCCGTGTTCAATTTCAAATCTCCAACTGCCGCATGCATGCTAACCTGAAAGATTCAAAACAGTATTACCACTGCAGAAAAAGGATTGTGGATTGGGATGGGAAGATTAAATTTGTGCTGGCTATGATCCCTTCTACGTTGAGCTGCGGAATGTTAACAGGAGCACCCCTGTTCCTAATGGCTAGAGTCATTCGCCCTGAATAGGTTGTGGTTTAGGGGTAGCCAGATTCTGCAAGCTCTTAGTGCATCTATGTTTGCCTTGTTGCAGGTTCTGTTTTTGACATTTAGTCTCCATGGGCCAGGGGAAGGCACTCCAGATTCGAATAACTTTCGGTAGTGACCTCTCAGCAAACAAGTTGTGGCATTGGACAATAAAACCCACCATGTGGAGGAGATTGCTTTGTAGGCTTCTAGTCATACGGCATGCAATAGGAATAGATTTTCTTTAGCATTTAGCACAACGAGCGTAAGTAAAAGTAGCTGCATCAAGTGCATCATGTTACCTGCTTCACTACGGCAGTAACCTTTACCGCCAATACAAGAAATGGATCGTGTTGTGGTAAGGCCAATGTGTTTCTTCTGCGTATTGTGCTGACGCTACCCATGTCATTAGCAACGTAATCTCCTTCATTCTCGACATGCACATAATCTGTGAAGAAACCTTTTTCAAAAATCTTGCCACATAATTGAGCCATTACACTGATAACTAATTGCGAAAACAGAAAACATTTTTTCAAATTCGACATGGGAGGAACAGAGACGGATATCATGTCAGGCTGCTCAGGATATCTGGCCACATCTGGTTTGATATTGAAAAGGATGGAGAAATCAGGCTATTCTAACAACACTGGGGAACGTATCAAATTTAAGGGCCAAAATCAGATTCAGGTTCAAGCTCACAGCATAGGCCATAGGACAACAACTGTACAGCGTATCTGTCCGGACTCAACCCACACTTATTTACATAATTTCTACCAATATTCAATTTGCCACACTATACTCTACCCCTATTTAGCATAAACATTATGGAATGACGGATACCACTTCATTTTCAAATCAAAATACAGTTCGCTCAATTGCGAAAAGAAAGTTTGCCAAACCTCTTGTTTGTTCCTGTGCTTTGTTGTCTTGGACCGTCTCGTACAAATCAACCATTTTATACATCACCTTGCAATAAAAATAATACAAATCGTTAAGTTGGAAGTTAAAATTACAATGGAAGATCTGGTGGATGGATAAGTACCATACCTGCCAGCAATGTGGGACTTCGGTGCTAGCAGAAGACACCGAGTCGTCATCGTCATCAGTAGTATATACATTGTCATCATTTCCGTCACCTTGCGTATCATTGTGATATTCTTGTATAGACGGTTGCCCCAAGTCTGGAGGTGGGACTTGGTTCAATTGTGAATTTTGCCTGAAATTGAACAGAATCTCCGTTTATCCTGAACTGAAGCAAACGACACAAAATGCTGTTGAAATCCTGAAGCTTGAGTTGAGGACTGTTCATGTGAATATAGTAAGTTGACACCATAAGTTAATGTCCTGCCTTATTTATTGTAAACCTTAATTTATAAGTTTGCGGAGCTCTGTTCCTCCATCAGGTAAAGTGGTGAAATGACAATAAATTAATAACAAGGACAAGGTTGCGATATCGAAGAATATAGCGTCAATGGCAGATGTTCAATAGATATTGTCAGGAAAATTTACCAGTGGTTCTCAACGTTTTCACTACGGTGGACCAGTAAGTTCATGCGTACGTCCCTGCGGACTGGCACCGAAACACTTCATACCTAAAATATGAAACCGTTTTGGCGTATAGCCCATCGATGTGTTTTCTCGCCCCATGAATACGGCACCTAGAAATCTAAAAATCACTACTAAATCATGGGTGGTTCGAATCACTGTGGTTACCCAGGAATGGAAAATGGCAGAAAGATAATTGAGGCAGAATGCATATCTATTCCTTATGGAAATCTTGATGAACGTGCCTGTGACTTGATAACGACCTATCTAATCAAGAGTACAGTGGAGCCGATGGCGGACGATCAATAGATATCGTAAAGAAGATCACCACAGATTTATCATCCAGCCTTGGTTTATTGAGAATTGCGGCAGTCTTCTTTACGATATCTATCTAATCAACATAAAACGAACATGCAGTCACACTATGTATATTCACAGCAAACTAACCGATTAATTCTACTGGTGCTGATATTAGATGCCTCTGATAAAACCGACACCATTCGCCTGTGCTTTGCTTTGAAATCAGGAGATACCGACCCCCCTGTGTATTTGTTGACCTGAAACAAACACAAAAATATATCGGTTACATCAGCAGAATGCAAGTTCAAGGGTGAAATCATTTCATGGCAGTAGGCTACTAGTTCTATGATTAGACTGACGTTTGCAGCCAATCTTATTCCGTATGTACTTTCCCACACTATCCCTACAACCATGTCAGCTAGGATTTGAAATTTGCTGTGAAGACTCTGTGTACAAAATATTTTCCCAGGTTAGTCGAAGGCACAATATGAAGTGTGATCTTGAAAAATATGTTCCATAATACTCATCATCGTCATCATCCAAATTTTTCCTATCAATCATGGTGCGTCTGAGTTGACTTTCGTCGACGCCCTTGAGTTTAGCTAATTTACTCCAACCTCCAACGGTTGATTGGCCGGTTAGAGTTGCAGTACAATACTGACCAGGATATTAGTCTTTGCTTGTTGTACGTTATCTGATATCTGAGTGACCTGATGTACCAGCCGTAAGAGAGCTACGTCAACATGTTGCATGATGTGATCAACTGACAACATAGCACTGCCATACAGTGTTTTCCTGCAATGTAAACCAGAAGACAAATGGAAAACATAGCCTTGCGAGAAAAATCAGTCAGTAAAACTTACTTGTCTTTGATGTATCGGTTACGTGGTGTAAAAGCAATGGAGTTCCTCGTGTCTCTCCTACAAATTACAACATAAAGTAAGATAACGACAAAGTTCTGCAATTTACAATGTCGCTTGAATATGAAAATTTTTGGTGAAATTTTGGTTCATACAGTTGATCAATAATTAATATTATGAGCACCTGCTGAGTGGGGCAAGGTGAAAAAGCGTTTGTGACATCGAAATAAGCACATATAGTAGGTCTCCACCAAAAAGTTGGTATATGGTCCTTTCCAACCTCTCCTCCGTGATCCAGAAAAAGGCGTGGACGGAATTTGGCGACGTGTGTGTATTAGGTTCAACTAAGGTGGACGGGGACGTTAAAATTCGATTCTGTGCATTGCAACGTGCATAAGCTTCTACAACATACTTATTAAAGCGAAATTATAGTAATCACCCAAGATCGTAATGGAGATCTAAATTCAAAAACGAAGAAGTAGGGATGTAGCATTACCTTTCATTCTGTTCAACATCGCTCTCTATGACCGACGATTTGATTTCTATCTGCTGACACATTAAGATTGGTGGTGGCTTGCTTGGAAGGACTGAATGCCCAGGATGAAGTTTTGCCCATAATGATCTGTGAAGAGAACATATTATATTGTCCTGACGAATCGAGAAATAACAAACACGGCGTAAGACTACAGTGACATCAGTATCAGGTATGCAAATGCAAAAGGAGGCACACAATCTTGTAAGAACAAGAAAATTTCTAATAAAAGTTCAACTGGACATTAAGATTGTGGTTACGATTAGGGCTGGGCAATCGAATTCGAATACTTCAAATCGAATCGAATAACAAAATATTCGGACTGGATAGAATAGCAATTCTTTCTCATTTCGAATACTACAACAACTTGAGAAATCTCTATGCGCATTTCAACGTGGACGTAGCCTGGAGAGGTTTAGCTTGAAGCACTCCTTTTCTCTAGTGCCACAGTTTTGAATTGTACTTTTGTGCATTTTGCTATTACCCTGACAGCACGCCATGAAGTAGTAGACATGACTTGACATTTGGCTAGTTGCGTCTCTGCATGTTCCTGACCGTTGCCAATATATTTTCAACCAAATTTTATCAAATCAGGTTAATAACTAGGTCAGTTACGTCTATTCGGTGTTTGATTCGATTTTTCATACTATTCGATTTTGCCCAGCCCTAGTTACGATCCTCTAAAGCACACAATGGTTTCCCTATATCACATAATACCTTGGGTCACGTCCATGATCCAACGTTGTTGAATATGAGGCGGGTTTTCGACCTCTCATGCTCTTTTTCTTTCTCCACTGCCCATCAATGTTGTACAATGGATCGGCGTCTTTCTTGTCGATTTGTAATTTATTCAATTTCACATTCACCGACAAGCTGCCAAGACATTGTCCTCCGATAAAACTCTTGTTTCGTACTGGTTGCACGGGAAGTGGAGAATCCACTTCCAGTCCAACGTTGCGAAGAAAAATTTCAAATACCTCCTGCAGATAAATGGAAAAATATGCAAGATTACGAACTACGAATATAGAATCATAGTCACGTCAAGAATATGACGGACGATCGTCAGATATCATAAAGAAGATTAGGCTAAGATTTACACTCAGCCTTTTTTATTGAATGTTATAATTCTCAATAAACCAAGGCTTGACGGTAAATCTGTGGCGAATCTTCTCTATGAGATGTAGAATCATAACATCTTACTTCAGAGTTAATGACGACCATTGTGTTCTCTTTTTTCTGCTTACTTTGCTTTCGGCTCATATATGGAGAAATGCGACGAATAAAATCCCTACGGCAAAATTCAACCATTACAATATAGAGGCAAAGAGCTACAAATTCATCATCTTACGTCTCTTCGTAACCGTTTTTGTTATCGATCAAAGGTTGTGATTCTGTGTCTGTGAAGTTGGACTGTGCAAGTGATTTCGTGGGTGAGCTAGGTTTAGCCGCATTAGTCATCCAGCTAAATGAATGAGATATGCAAATTATGTCAGTTATAATCGACCAATCATGCATCTGCTCAGTGAAGACACGCTTTTATATCAACAACGATATCTAGGGAGGTATGATCATTGATCACTAAAATTTCATTACATCCCTACCTGTACATGCTTTTTTGTTGCTCTTGAACTAATTTTTCAGCTGATGTGATAGGTGACGCATTGTCTCTGGCGGAAGATGATAAAGGTTCTAACACCATAGCCTGGCCCTTCTCTGCATCAGACAATGACGCTGTTTGCTCCTCCATCACAACAGGCATGCTCTCTACAAAAGAAGAATTTAGGTGACACATGTGTCAATATGCCAGAATGTTGTAAGAATATAGTGGATCCGATGGTGGACGATGAATAGATATTGTAAACAAGATTCAGGCCAAATTTAACATCCACGATGGTTTGTTGAGAATTATAACATTCACAAACTTTCGGAGCTCCATGCCTTCATCAGGCGAAGATCGAATGTTGCAAGAGTGCCGTATGCCCCACAAATAAAGCAGCATATTCATTGTACAATGTACACACCAACATACCACTTTGATTTGGAGTTAGGAGTAGGGCTGGGAACTAATGAATAGTATGAAACATTTGATCGAATCAAATAATTTCAATCGAATTGAATACCGAATAGATGCTGTGACCTAGTTATTAACATAATTTGATAAAATATGATTGAAAATATATATTATCAACGGTTAGGAACATGAGCAGACGCAACTAGCCAAATGTTATGTTTACGACTTCATGGCGTTCTGTCAGGGTCATAGCAAAATGCACAGAAGTCGAATTTAAAACTGTGGCACCAGAGAAAAGGAGTGCTTCAAGCTAAACCTCTCCAGGCTACGTCGACGTTGAAACGCGTATGTAGCTTTCTCAAGTTGTTGTAGTATTCGAAATTAGAAAAGAGAACGAATTGCTACTCGATTCGGTCCGAATATCTTGTTATTCGATTCGATGTATTTGAATTCGAGTGCCCAAACCTAGTTAGGAGACACCATTGGTAAAGATTCTAGAATGATATCGTTCCAAGTTGATATTGAGCACAATTTAAACCTCATGACTTTGTCCAACATCCCGTTGCCCAGTGTGTATGCTCATGTTCATGGACATACATTTTGTCACAGAGTAGCTTACTGTGGATGTAAGATCGCAGACAGAAACAAAATTCCCAGGCCACAGTATTCGTGAAGGAAAAACTTTATAATTTACTCCACTGTAAATTCATTTTCAACTAGTTAGCAGTTACCCTATTTCATGTTACCTCGTTTTATAGCTGGGCGAGGCATCCTTATAGGTACAGCGTCTGTTTCTGTTAGATGGGATTCAGTGTCTGAAGGTAATCTTGGAGGTTCTACGTTTACGACCAGTGATGTCGGAGTCTTCGGCTTGTCTTGATCCTCTTTTCTACGATAGAAATGTAAGGGTAAAAGATATTGTTCACGTAGCCATTGTTTAAGACATAGTGAGTTTGTGACATCGCATTTTTATTTTCAAAATAAGATACATGCATTATACACACAAGTTGTCTTGATCGTTGTCTCGGTGAGTCGATCTTTAAAAAGATCCTTATAACCTTCCTGATTGGCAGTGTGTTTGTGCTATAGAGATACACAACACGCATACCGAACTATAGATGCACACAAATGTAGTTTTTTTCATATTCAATAACAACTAAGTTGTCAAGTCTCAAATTGATGCCATAACTTGGAATCGAATACCCATTACCAAGGGTCTATGAAAGCCATCTTCTACGGGTTGCCATAAAAATTATATGGCAGTTGTAATTTTTAAGAACAGAAATAAGCCTCTAACAATATGGCTCCTCAAAGGATAGATTTAAACTAATCAGACTTGGATTGGGTCAGTTAGCATTATTAAGGAGCTAGTTCTTGTATGATGTGCACCGTACATATATCCAAACCTAAATCTTACATGATATCTTTTTCATTGACATCGTATTCATTGTACGGCAATTCATTCTTTTTCGCAATCTTGTCCATGACCTTGAGTTGTGACGAGTTGATAATGCCAGAATAATTACTCGCGACTTGTCGTATGATGGCAAACACTCCTTTTTTGAGGGTAGAAAGAGCGGGCACTTGCTTCTCAGGACCTCCAAATTGTCCGATAGCAGACATCAACATCTGTTTCCCTTCAGGAGAACTTATAATGCATTGAAGTTCATGACTCAGGAGGAAATTTGGATCTTTACGTAGAAGTCTGAAGAAATTTGTAATTGATAATGATTAGCCATCGATAGCCATTTATATCACAAAATGAGTAAATAATTCATTTCTTTGATATCACTAGACCATAAATAACCATTATGCAATGGACAACATCAAAGTATCCCCTAGATACACAAAGTTCAGATTCTGAAGCAACTACAAGCACATCTAGTGATTAGAACATACTTTAAATGTAATCTGAACACAGATGAACCCATACTCGTCCTTATAATTTCTGTAAAGGATAAGCCTTGATCCACACTAAGAGATTTACATAATAAGGGAATGAACGTGGGCGTTTTACAGGTAGGATTCCCTGCATAAAGACACTGTTTGGTAACTTTGCTGAACAGTTGATCTTGTTTCATCTCGGAATTTGAATTACTATCATATCATGGCAAGATGAGTCATGGTTGCCAAAGCAACGATCCATAAGATGAGTCGGTCAATAGATAATTATAGAAAGAGAGTCTTATCTCACTTTGCTTTCTGTGTTAGCACGTCATATTTCATTTTCATCAGCTTGATAGGTTTTTCCGGGCCATCTTTGCCAGATGTCAATCGATCAAGAGCTTCCGTAAGAACACATGCAATTACAGAGCATTGCCGTGTCAGCTTCTCGTCATTGTAAAGCGATAAGGAAGTCGCCAGTTGATCGGCCGGATCTAACCATGACGTTATGCTCGCAGTCATGCAGGAGAGTAAGTTCCATTTTCGTAACAATTTTCTGAAAATGTTAAGCAGTTATAAATAAACATTGAAATTGAGTGTACAAATTTTACAAATTGATTTGTGCTTACCCAGGGATGTGTTTTCCTGTAGGTGGGGATGGTGCGTTGATCCACACAGACCCAATGAACAATTCACCTTGACTTGCATGGAGATTGCTATCTTTGACAGCCCAACAATCATCCGCAGCTGCCAAATTCAAAACAATCAATATTGAATAATATAAAAGCGGGTCTATATACTGGCAAGTGCTCAGTGCGCAAGAGCTCAACCAACAACAGCAGAGCCAGAGTTCAGATAAGTTCAGGTGCATTTAATTCACAAAAATAATCTACCACGCAATACAGTGGGTACATGCACTAATAGGTGGGCATGACCAGTATAATGTCATATAAGTTCAACTGACTTCATAGTCAGGTTAAAATATCAAAGCAATATGGCCGACAATCGGACAAAGTGGTGGCACAGTGGGTTGCAAAGGAAAACTTTGTAACAAACTTGTCTGTCTCAATCAAATAAAGTCCCAAGGGAAACACACAAATGACAAAATCTTGTGTAGGACGACCTTGTGCTGAATATGTCTTGGGTATATCCACTTTTAGACATACAGCAGTAGCCTAAATCTAAAATTTCATCAATTCTAAATTTGCTACAGCAACAAACCTTGATTGCTTTCAGCAGATTCCGGGAGTGATTGCAATGATTCGTTAACGAAACGAACGCGTACAGACTCATCGAACGCAGAACCTTCGCTTGGAGCATTTGGACAGCCTGCGATATCGATAAAAATAGTAATTTTCAGACAACAATATGTTGAGCCATAGATTTGCATCGGCTGTGAAGCGTTCGATTTGAGTAATAGATTTATGTTGATAGAGCGTTGTATATGTGTCTATTGTCCGACATTGTTCACCATAAGGGATGTGGAGGCGGAAGCCTAAAATTTGGCAGCTGCCACCGCTTTCAAAAACAATAGTGTTCGAATACATATCTACACATTTTTGGTATTAATTCCAGTGTTATTATTACAAGAAATCAAGACTGCTGCAGTCAGTCGACGTGCGATTCAGCCACTTTTCAGATGACTTTGACGTTGAAATATTGAAACGTGATATTTACGTCTGCTAACTTGTTGTGTCATTTATTGTCGCGCATAATAAAAATGTGCCTGACATGGTCGGTTCTAGTAATATTTAGTTGGACGTGGTAGGCGTGAAAACGGAAGCGAATGAAAAGATAACCGATTCCACATCCCTGTTCACCATTCTACACCTACAGCCTACAAGTACCAATCGAGCATACAATAGGCCTTCGTCGCATGCCAATAACAAAAATATGAAATAATTTACCTTGAGTATCAGCATTCACATCAGAGTTTACGAATGATTCATTTGTTACATCAGACTTCACAGTGCTTGTTTGTTTCACAGACACTTGCTTGACAACATTTATTCGAACTCTATCGACGCCTGCTTCCAGCATTACCCAACCCCATGGTTGAGGTGGTCCTGGTGCGATATATCGGTTCACTTTTTTCGGCATCGAACTGCTCGCATTCGTCTCGTCATTATCTACAAAACAAGAAATGACAGTTGATAAAGAAATGAATCTGGTGGAGAGGGTGGATCCGTCTGGCACATTCATGGTTTCCGCAGCATATACACAAACTACTCACAACTGAACAGAAAATGCAATATATTCAATACAAACAGTATTGTACACTGTTTTTGGTGCATTGAGCAATTGACCGTTTAGCAGGAAGACCCATACCGACACCATTTTTCATGTCTTTCATAAGATGATGTAGCTCACAGCACCACCACTTACTGACTTTATGGCTGGCAATATCGTGACTACGTTACAATTTGAGTGGATAGTGCAAATGGTGTAAGCTTGTTACATCGCTACATTAGACTGTGGTATCAAATAACGAAAAACGTAACATATCTTGTTAACGAACTTGTGCAATAGCAGATTGATTGACATTACAAATAGTGGTAACAAAATAGTCTTACCTATACGCCATTTCTCCATCAGTTCCTTAAACTCAGGTGATATCATAGCCGGATTGAAACAGAACGGTGCTTGGCATGATTTCTCTGGCAATGCCGTGATAGAAGTTTTCTCCGGTACATTTCCGTTCAATGATAACGACCTCATTTGCACAGCGACAGATTTTGCCATAGCTTTTGCATTCAACAATACCAAGAAGTGCTTTTGTGATGTGAAATCAGATGATACGCTGGCTTTCTTCTGTGAAGTAAAATCAGTTTTATCATGATGTCATTTTGAAATGCATAGACTTAGTTGGACGAAAGTACAAATATTGTAAATACTCAATAAAGTAAAATTAAGCGATCAATTTGAGTGCAAATTCTTTTGGGGAGCTGACACAATTGGTAGGGGTGTTTATCCAGGGATAGACGTTATTGAATATTTCCATGTTCGAATACTATTCGGATAATTATTTCAGATCGATTATTGACTAGTACTTTTATGTATTAGTATCGAATAATTGTCCAGATAATTTTCTTCGTGATCCGGATTAAATTGAATTGAACACTTCTACAAAATTACCACCGAAAAACGAGCTCTAATACGACTTTGCAATAGACTGACACTTCAGCTCATCGCCTTGCTGAGTGAGATTTTGTCATTGGCAGGTGAAAACTGGCCTCTTGCATCATACTACTGATCCTCATACAGTAAAAGTAAAAATTCTACAATTTACATAATATGTAGATTGTAGAATGGAATGGATCATATTATGACCCACAGCCACATAATGTGCGGTTTAGCCTGCTGCGACCACACAATATTGTCACTTGCATCGATAACGGCATAGTGGCGAGCGACTTACACACAATTTCACGCCGATGCAATGTATTGTGGTTAGCAATTAGCATTAAAAAGGATGCAAGGTATAAATCAATCTGCCTTATTGAATGGAGTTGCGTCGGACTCTGGTTCTGTTATATTCGGTCCGGAATGTGATCTTGACATTTTTCTCAAGTTTTCGATCATCAATCGATTCTTCCTTCTGCTGTTCATGTCAATAGATACGTTCAAAGAATCCAACCTGTTCATAAACACATATAGTACGCATGGATTAGATGGAGTATGGTACACATTTGAAGAGCTGTTGGTAATTTGAAAAAACTGAAGGGAGGTAAATAATCTCAAAGAACCAACGAGGTCAAAGTTTTATTTAGGGAATCCAAAGCCTGGATGGACCGATATTTTCAGGCACACAATTGGGCCCCACAAAAATCTGAGGGCCTTATAATTTATTCATGCCCTGGGGTCCAGAATTTCTATGAGCGGCCCTGGGTTCCATTATGTTTAGCTGGACTTCAAAACAGAAGCTGACATATAAATTCTGTTGATGTATTTGACTTAAACAAATCTTACTACATTACAACCTACTAACCTTGTAGCAAGAATAGTAATGCAAGGAACAGGGCTGAGTTTGTTAGATCCCAAGCAGAAAATATTGTCATTTCCGAGGCTACTTTGAATAACATTTATTCGAACTCTGTCAACCTTTACAGTTAATTTTGTTCCCGGTGGTGGTCTTGTGACAGTGAGGCCATGCATCATATCAGCTTTCTGAAGCGGCATGAAAGGTAAAGTTATTTAGTAAACACTGATCGACATATAAAAAACACTTTCTAGATCCTAACAGTAGATTCAACGTACAGTTTCATCATCAACACTCTCTTCCATTCTTTTCTGGCGTTTCAACGATGGCTTCGCTTTCTCATGCTTATCAGTCTTTTTCTTGCCTGAAATTTACCATAATTTGATAAATTTAAGGCAGAGTGTTCATTAACGATACAGAAAACAACTGCCATTCTCTTTCTTTCAGCTTATGTTCCGTTCTCTGGCAGTCAAAGTGAAGAGTCACTCATGATTTGGCAGTGATTTTATACGCCAGATGTTACAAAAAACCCAATCTGTCAGAGCTTAGAACCGGGTGCAGTCGGGGAATTTTCAGTTTTTGCAACTACTGTGCATCTCCAGACTGTCCCGTGTACGGCCATACCATACATCGCCGCGTTGGATCAACCCTCCACATTATCCCGGCCCCGCCAAGATGCTGTAAGCCAGTAAGTACCTATTTTGATCTTACATCTTAGGTTTGATGCAGTTGGTGGAGGATCAAACCCCCAACCCTATGGGTGAGCTCTAGGCGCCCAACCAACAGAGCTAACTTGCCCACTAAATACATGGAAAAGTAGACCTAATAACTTCTGGAAGATGAGAGCAAACTAAATATTACAATGCTTGCATAGGTGCATATCTAAAAACAATTATCATATGCAACAGATAAAAATTGACGTTTGTCTACCTTGTTCTTTTGCTCCGGAATCGTCGACATCTTGATCATCCGGGATTCTTTCCGCTGCTTCATTAGCGCAGTGCATTTCCAGTTGAGATAGAACGGACATTGGATCTTCATGTTTTAACACCGGTGTCGCCGAATCAATGATATGAGTGATTGTAGATAATAAGAGTGGAGTTAATTGTACATCGAGTGATTCCTAAGAACGAGACAAATCACGTTTGTTTAGTTGTCGTATCAGCCCATTCTTTCGCTAGTCAGCTAGATCAAGTCACATGCTGCATGACCAGTAGGTTATATTGCAGTGTATGGAAAATATTAAAAGACTTGATTTTTTACTCAAAATCAGTGACCACAACTCTAGCTACAATTCTCGCTCACATTCGAGCCGGTGGTGCAAAGCTGTGTTCACAACAGATGACAGAGAATATTATAAACAAAGCCAAATAGACCTACTAACAGTTGAATCAACATGAAGTATCACTACGATACAAATAATATACAATAGTAAGATAATAATAATTAATATGGTGAAACAAATGACCAGAGCTAGGTTTTAACATACCCGTAAATGGACAGCGATGCTTGTTGCTTTTCCTGAGGAGTCCATCTCATCAAAACTGAGTTCTCGGTTGGTCGATTCTGTTTTGTGTAGATCTTTTTCAGTTTTGGTATCTTTGTCAATCATGACTGAAGGATGTATGCCCTCTTTAACTAACGAGAAACTTGGTAAACGATACAAGTTCTCGTCAAACCACCCTTCATCATTATAATCCACATCTTTGTTCGGAACGGGGTTTAGAGTAACGAGAGACAGTTGAGATTCGAAGCAGTTGAATAGCGATGGGTTGTAATACTGTGAAAACGGTGGTGTGACCGAGTCTCGTCGTTCAGATGACGACCGTTCGTTACTACCGATAGAACCTGGAGACATCGACGATGACTTTGTGACAGTGGGTGTTAAAAGAACATTTGTCGCAGACGCAGGATTCGGTATGTTCGTGTTTCCAGTTTCTAATGGTAGAGTACCAGGTCGCACAGGAAAATGCTGAGTTTCACATTGCATAGTCTCAGTGTTTTCATCGACTTTATCTGTGGGTTCTTCATCGAAATCAGATTCAGCAGAATAAAAGTCTGATGATGATAATGATGTCGTGCTTCTAAATTCCGATTCAGCCGAATGATACAAATTTGAATCGCTTGATCTAATACGTTTAATCGATCTTCTTGACGTCTCCGTGTCGAGGACATCAATATCTGCTTGCGACGAACTCTTTTTCAATATGCTCCGTTTTTCTGGACTCGGAGCGAACGATACTTGCTGTTGATACGTTGATTTCCTCCAAGACGTTGCACCTGTTGTCGACCTGAGTTTTCTCAACACACTTGATTTTTTCATCGAAGACCGTCCTGGTTTATATATTTGCCCGGTGCTATTTGTGATTTTGTTCTGTCGTTTTAAACTTGGTCTAGAATGATTCGGGCTGGTTATCTCTTCTTTTTGAGACTCCTCCAATATTGTGGATCGTAATACTGGGTCAGCGTTACGGATAAAGTCCATCATTCGAACAGCAGTTTCGTCAGCAGAATCTAATAAAGAGTTTTTGCTCAAAGTCAAGGCACGACTTCTGCTCAAAAGGCATTTTCCAGGAGCGAGAAGACTCATTCCGTATTCCATCCCTGGATCAAAAACATCTGAATCATCAGTATCATTTTCTTGCGATGACGAGTATGATTCAGAATCTGTTGCATATACGTGTCGAGGATTTTTGTGTCCATAGAAAACGGCACTTTGTTTCGATAGCAAACTCCTTGCCTTGTAATAATATGTCGGATGCTTGGAAGTGAGCGAAGAGAAGAAATTACAACCCCAGGATTTCAGCTTCCGTACCGATGACAAGACTGATTTTGGCGATGAGTCATAACCGGTTCCAAGTATGCCGTCCTTAACGAAACAGAAAACATTTTATCTTAAGACCTTATCATTGTAAAACATTTGTAGACTCGAGCTAAATACTCGATGACTGAGGATGGGGATTAAAAAGACACCATAAGCCTTAATTAAACCTGGTTCTCATCCGCGACCAATATAAGGCGACAGTAGACTCATTGGAGCATCTTTCTCCTATAGATAGCCCGTGGACTGAGCAGCAGCTCTAGTTAGAATTACCTCCATAGACGGAATGAATTCCTTCTCACAAACCCGATTTGGCATCTATTCTAAGTTTTTGTCGCTCGGTTAGAAGCTTTTACAATTCATAGTTCATACCAGGTGTAACCATTTACGCCACCTTTTTTATCGTCACCTAAGCCTGCAAATTAATTATGACAATTCGTATATGGACATGCACTGTGCGCACTTGAGACAAATGCTGTAGCTCGACCCCCCAACCACAACCCTCTTAATTAGATTAAAACGTCATAATTTACGCGCCTATGACGCGAGCACTAACGACCTGTATCCGCCATGACGCAAATTTCATGCGAACTGGCGGGGCAAAAATGGGATATTATAATTCCTGAGTCCAGACGATCAAATGCTGCCGAGTGGTGCGCTCACTATCTAAATTAATTATCAAGGAAAATGTAATTTACGATGTGGATGTATGTAACTGAAGATACAAATTTCAGACCTTCATGATTGAGTGATTGACGAAGTATAAAGGCCTTCCTCACCTGCCACAGAAAGTGTAACCGTCTTGTTTTGTTATCATGAAAACGAAGAAACTTATTTTGTCTCGCGCTCATTTCTCTCTCAGGAGTCGCTACAGTGATCATCGCATGTAGAGAACCAAATCTGACTTCTCCAGCTTCAAGCCACAATCCACAGTCAACCGGGGAGTCTGAAAATTCAATACAAGATTTCACAACCACGTGTGCAAATGCTGGACAGACCATGCAAGCCTAGTCCATGTCAAGCACGAGCTGATGCAGAATCATATCACATCCCTTGACTTGGGAGTCTACTCACAATTATTCAATACACCATGCTATTTGTTAATTTATTATTTACCAGTAGGAGAGACGATTTTCTTAATTCTCTGCTTGACTATAATTTCTTGTATTCTTATAGAAGCTGCTTCCGTCACACCAGGAAACTGCACATTGCCATTGGATATCAAGATCGGAGAAATGGAAAGATCGAGCGCCGAATCTTTTTCAATGACTCGTAGCTTCACCGAGTCAAGCTTCACTTGAGCCATCAGATATTTGACATCTCCTTCAGCGATTGGTTTTCCATCCTATGAAACATTCAGCTATTACTTAGCATCACTCGGAATTTTGTCTAAAATCATGCATAATGTGTCGTTAAAAGCATTTATCAATATCTACCTGCCATGGTTTCTAAGCCATACTACGGTGACCAATAAGAACATAATGGGAGCCGATGGTGGACGATCCAAATAGTAATATACAGAATAGGTTTCCACAAGTCCAGTTTATTGAACGATGGTGATGAAGGAGCAGAGCTCTGAAAGCTTGAGAATTGTACTGTATTCCAATAAACTGAGCTGGATGTTAAATCTGGGGTGACTTATTCTATCTATTACTATTTGGATCGTCCACCATCGGCTCCAATTATTTTTTCTTAAGTAGCATCCTATTACCAGTCAAGTGAGATTTAGCAAATGCATTGGCTTGGTGGAGATAACAATGCTACAACATTGAAATATAGAAAAAGAAAAGGAAACTATTGCAGAGGGCAGCAGAATACACACACACAAACTAGAATGACAGGTAGAGAAGCAATAACTATTTTCAGTTCCCATTACACAATGCAATGATTCATATTGAATCTAGCGTTAGATATTCTTCTGGAACATCCCTACAAATAACTAGCCCAAGTTCAATTTACTGATAGTACTGATGGGCTTTTTGCAAACAGAGCCGTACTTTACTTTATCATTTAATTACAACATCAAAATTTGCACATAGCAATTATCTGCGGAGGTTTAGAGATCAGTCTTGTTCAATATTTGCTATTTCTTATCGAAGGCCAGTTTCTTGTCTCCTACAAGGCTATGTCAATGTATATTGCAGCCTATATAATGCCTTGAAAGATGCAGATGCTTGTTTGCAATATGGGTGTGCTCGACAAACACCACTAACTGCAGTGCTGACTGTAGGGAGAGTAGGCGCTACTATAACGAATGATAAGAAGATGGCTTTGGGATAAGTTTTGCCTATACAACCAATAACAATGGATGGAGCATGCTCATGCTAAACAGGATACGTAATTTGCAATGAAATATGAAATTGTGCACAATCTGTGATTAGCCACAATATAATTTTGAAATCTCAACTCACTAGCTTTTTTTCTTCCCAGTTGATTCCTGTGGAAAGATATTTATTTGGAAATGTCGGCTTCATCTCATGTAATCTATTTTTCAGCAAAAACACAAACATTTCTGCCCATTGCGCCAGAAGTTGAATCTAAAAACATTTCAAAATCATTAAGCAATCATCGAAATTAAAAAAAATAATGGAAAAAAAAGCAGTCTCAGCCAGACAGCAGCAAACTTGGCGCTAGGGATGGTACAACTTAGTACTCGAGTTTGACTTGGGAGCAAATTTTGACTAATTGGTTTGGTTCGTGTTCGGATCGAATCCTCGCAACGTTCGTGCCTGGAACATTTGCATGAAGAAACAGTACTAGCTTATGATATATTTGCTGTTTCCAATTCACTTAGAACAGGGGTGGGATACTTCAGGTCGTCCCTTCACAAGCAGGGTCATCCCACCCACTGCGGCATGCGAGTGTGGTGCAGAGGAGCAAACCACATACCACGTCCTCCATTCATGTGCAATGTATAAGCCACCCAATGGAGTAAATGGTCTGAAGAACCTGGATGACACCACCAAGCACAGGCTGCTGTGCGGCTGCCCTGACATCAAGTCCAAAGAAACAAAAATAAAGCCAAATCAAAGAAAAAAATATATTTGCTGTACGAGTTATGTTCTCCGACAAGCTACTGGTAGATCTTTCATCATTGGTGATACTCACAGTAAAGGGGGAGCGTGGTATAGTGTTCTGACACTAGGACATGAATCTATACATTACTGCTTGTACAATACCGGTATATATTGATCCTTCTTTTCCAAGAACAGAATAATTTGTGAGCAAAAATTTGCAAACCTGGGGTATTGATAGACTCCCTGTGATAGGACCAATCAAGACTTCAGTGAGCCAGCCATATTCGATAGTAACCGCACCACACGATACACCAGCCCCACTAAACATGGCATGACCACGAAGTTGCAGATCCATCAACATCAGCCATCCTTTCTTTCTGTCCATGTTTTGGTCGGGACCAGGAGCAATGTTCAGCGCATTGCTATCTTCAACATTGATCGCCAATTTGGAAAGGAGTAGCTGCCAATTTAAGAAGAATATTTTCATTATAGCATGAATTAATCACAAAGATCATACAAAAGTTAATTTACAACCTACTGTACACATATCATTGGACACATATCTAGACTAGCTTAACTTATTATTTTTGATTTGATTGATGTATCCAAGAGCAAATGAGAGGAATCACTTTTACATGGCCTGAACGTTCACGTCATAAACTATTTTATACTGAAATTTGCGCTGGATGCGATCACAAGACTTAGATTTTTTTAAATAAGCACTTTAACAAATCAAATTATCAAACCTGGAGTCTGGTCTGGTGATAGTTTTTGTCCATTTCAAAAGTAAGTCGCTTCAGTTTCACCATTGGACACCCTTTAAAATTGGAATTCCAATATGTAGGCAGAATACCTCGGACATTATGCAAATTGACATTGACAGTAACTTGAAGTGTTCTAAATCAAAGAGCACCGTAAAAACCTTCGACTTCGACGAAAAATCATGACAGACCTGTAGTTTTCCTCATTTCCGTTTACCGGTGTATCATCCGGTTCAGGATTTTCAAATTTTTGACCTTCTACAAAATCCACCGGTTTATCATCAACACCAAGGTAGTTTTCCTATGAATGAAACAAATCATGCTATAACAAGATATAAATCAGCAACAAATCAAGAGACAGAAGACCAACGTACAGCTTGCTGACGAATATATCACATCCTAAATCAGGCTCAAGCCCTAACAAGGACTAAAACTTGGCGAGTAAAATTTTTTGTAGACGTGGCTGATTCTCGATCCCAAACCCTTGCTACTAATTGCATACGATAATATTGCTCGAATTTAGTCTTATCACTAGTGAAGTAGTGATTGACCAATAATGATTTTTTCAATGTCGATACAATTTATCAGTCCTTACTCATGACAGATGGGTGATATCGATAATTTGATTATAGTCGAAAGCTCCTGAATATCGGTCTCGATAACCAGTCGATTATTGTCTTTTGGGCGAATATTGGCCGCTTATTCAGTGTGATATCCAATAATGACTTCCTAACATGACTAACGGCCGATGCCGATAATTGCAAAAGCATGAATATTGGTCTGGACGATTATTTTATTGGTCGAACACCAGTTCTCACATTTATCCATCCTCCGTAATCAATGTAAGCATAGCCAAGAGGACTTGCAACGCTAAAAAAAGTATTTACTTTGATGGCAACAAAATGATGAAGAAGAGATCCATACAGATACAAAGTAGATCCTGGTTTTAAAGTAAACTCGACAGAAATCTCATCTGGATCGAGTTGCGTTGGTTCAAATGAGACGCCATGCTTTGCTTTAGACTGATGATCATCAACACTTGGCATGGAACTACCAGACTCGACACTATTCACGGATTCAAGTATCGACGCTGTCCATTTGAAAGGAATTTTCTTGGAACTCCGAGATTTTAACATCAATTTTTCTGCCTTCTCCATTTCCTTATTAACGTCGTTCTGCCGTGGTTCATTCTCTCTCTTGTGCACGTTTGGGTGCCACGTGTACGTTATGGCAAGATCAATTTCGGGTGCGTCCCAACATTTCACCCAATCATGATTGACTTCACCCCAATGTGGGTTTTTACGGAGTTTGTGTGAGTTTTTATATAATTCGTGATAATTAGTTCTGTCACTGTACTCTGATTGGAGAGGAGTGTCGGTTGATCCAAAATTTGCGCTTCCAGAATCTGAAATGAATTTATTTCATTTCAATCAAGGCTATCGAGAATGAGGGTCTACTCTACAACACACAGTCATTTCGCAATCCACATTGTAAATCATACAGATAACATTCAGCAACACATTCACCATGAATGCATTATAATAATTATATTCTCAATATAACAAGTCCCCACAGATTTAACAACCAGTCCAGTTATTTATTGGAGTATAATTCACAAACTTTCAGAGCTCTGTCCGCTCATCTGATGAAGACTTTTCGTCGCGACTCATCAAGATAGATCGGCATACACAATGAATGTATTGCTGAAAGCTATCTGTGAGTTGCCCACCATAACGCAACTAAGCCATGTTGCCACCGCAGATAGCATGCATGAAGGCAGGGCGACTGGACATACGACCATCCTCTACAAGCTACGTTGGACAGCCGATTCTCTCATATTAAATTGTGAGAGAATGAAATCAGTGATCGCAGCATTTCTGTGGCACACTCAGAGAACAGGCGTAGGTTAGGGAAGGTGTGTGACTGTGGGTATATCGAATGGCAACTACCGGTATAAGCATGAAGAATATGGAAGGGCTGGTGAGAGAAGGACACAGCCACCACAATCCCCTACAAGCACTGACGGTGGCAGGAAAGCTGAGGATATCTATTTTATCTTTTGACCCGATGCAACTGATAACAATCAATCAACGAACTCTCTGTCAGAGTAAGACATTCTATCTGATTGCGCCAATTTGCGACACAGTCCCCCAGTCTTCTCAAAACGAATGTATGATAATTCCAGTACATTTATCCAACGACACAGAGACGTTCATAAGACGTTTATAACAACCCATTAACAAGATACTAATGTCCTTCTACAGTCAGTCTACAAATACCGTGGTCTAACATTTCAAAGCATTCAATGGCAAACAGTACTGGAGCATGCTCAACATTAGTTTGCATTTTACCATTTACTTACCCTTACGTACATATTAAGCATATTTACCTGAGTACCAAACGTCCATTCCGTCTCTTAAATTCATAAGAAGTGTCCTTGAAGGATTGGATTGAGGTAAATACAAACACAGTTCGGCACGCCAGATGTGGAAAGAAAACGGTATTTTATAAGTAGATGGAAGGAAGGAATTAAAAGGTAAAGTGAAATCAATCTTCAGCGCTTTTCCGGTAAGATCGACCAATGCTGAAAAAAGAATATATCAAATAAGACAATTGGCTTGACAATTAATATCCATGCACCCCATTCCCATTCGTAACTCTAACCACTAAACATAATGCCAATTTTCTGTTCGACTTTTTCCTACGTTAAATGCTGTTACTATAGAATAACAGGGGCAATACTATATGTTGACGATCGCTATTTCTACACAGACTCGTAACACAAAACTGTGTAGGCCTACATATGCGCTACCGGTACCCTATTGCACAGTTTATGCCTATCATGCAAGCATCTGCATATATGTAGACTGAGAAGGAAGTAATGAAGGTGTTCGTAGTAGGGATGGGCACATTGATGGAATATTCAGAATCTGTATGACAATCTAGTGTTTGACAATATTATTCTTTAAACTAAGCTCATTTTTAGGCTTGACCCATTGTCACAGTCTGCTACACATCAGACCCGCAACCAGGGACACCAGGAGCTAAAGTCATGTACCTCAGCAACTGCTATGTAATCATATTTGTTGATGTTGTTGATGATACGTGGTCACAGGCCTACACATCGCATGACCTTCAATGGTGTAAAACTGTAGAAGTGGTGATTTGATTAAAAAAAAAAAGATTATTCGAGTCATATTATGCACATCGTTTAATAAGAAGTAAGGCAATCCCACTAATGAGATGTGTGCAGTACGCGGTGACCAGGTGACTGCATCAATGCGATCCTTTTGATGAATAGACAACAATTCATCAAGTACCTCAGGTAAAAGTCTACACAATATGTGAAACAGCGAGCTAGCAATACCAGTACTGACTTTTGAAATTGTTGATCTGACCGTAAGGCAAACAAAATCAAGGCGGAAAAGACACGCCCTGAGAAGATAACATAAAAAATTTATACCGGCACAGTATAAAAATTATATAACAATTCAATGCCGATTGCAAAGAGTTTGTAACCATTAACCATCAATCATTAATGAAGGTTCTGCGTATATAATGTGGAAAACAAAACCAATCCAGGATAAATTCATATTACTATTATCGCTGGTATTATGGGTCCAAGGTTCCTTTTACTAGCCATCAATTGTGCAATTTAAACAACTAATGCATAGCTAAGCCACTACAATTTGGATATTTTTGTGCCCGCCATGACTTTAAGACGGAAACATCACAATACAGATGAAGGTAGATAGCTGTCATCTCTACTTAATGACTCATACAAAAACATTGAATTCAGTATGTTCACATTCTCACATTCAACGATTTCCGTAACTAGGCAAACTGGTGGTGCACAGAATGGTCATTTTCATAAGTTAAAAAAGTCGCTGTAGATTAGCAGTTGAACCGAATCAAAACAGATTTTTCCCAATATTCATCAAAATTGAATCATCACTCATACCAACAAAATTTCCAGGACTATTCACAGGCTCCCCAATAGACGACCACCCAAAAATTTTCACCTTGATCAAGGAGGAGAGCACTTATTAAAGGCAAGAAAAGCATAAAATGCTGGATGTCAAATCAGAGGTGACTCAATCATCTGCTGGATGGATTCAGTGATATTAGCATATGAATTTTCTCTATAGCCAAGTTTGAACTCAGAGGCACACAAATACTGACCGTTTTCTTTTCGCTTTGTAGCACAATCGATCCAGTTGTACTCATTAGCAGGAAGTCCCAGTTCAAACTCTTGCAAGTCAAAACTAAATTTCATTTTGTATGGATAGAAGCTGAACAAATCTGGTGCATCTTTACTCGACCAATCTTCCATCAGGTCGGCAATAAAGTTCTTATGTTCAAAAATCAAGGACGTAGACACCTGAAAAGAGAAAAAGACGAATGCAATTCAAGCACAATAGCAATGCAACTAGTTGGAGCAAGAGCTGGGTACTCAGTTTCAAATGGAATAGCAATTGGTCTTTTTTCAGATAACGAATACTACTACAACCTGAGATGTTCTACACGTTTCTCTTAGATGTCGCCATGATTGATTTGGCACTAATATGCTACAATCTACCATAAGGTCAAAATTTCCTCAAATATATTAAAATACTAGCACTAGGGATATCTACAGTCTACAGATTATGATGTCATTTATTAGGCAGTCAGCTGTCAATCACACCGTGCTTTCAAACTCTCTAATAGACTCAAGTGTAAACCAATACGCTCAATTGCTCATAGCTCGTCAAGAGAGCTAGTGTCATCTGGCTTTGGATTGTTCTGCTACAATATAACACTGATTTAAAATGCAATTCAGTTCAAGCTGGGAATTTATTGTGAATCAAACCACACAAAGCATCAATCGATTCTTACCTTGCTAGCTTTAATGTCACATGTCCACAACTGCTCGTCGTTCCAAACGAGGGGATAATTTGCATCTACAGTGAAACTCAGCACTTCTGCATTTAAAAGTGGACGATATGACATACTTGTTGAAGCATTCGGATACATGAGTTGACCTGAACAAACAAAAGGTCAAAATATTTAAATAGAAATTTAATTGGATTAGATTTGTAGATTGACAGTAATCACATTTATGTAAGAACAACAATCAATAATAATGACTTTTCAGCCTGCATGCAAAGCAAACAAGCAAATCAAGAAGCAGGCCTACTGTTTGATGCATGGAAGCTAGAAGTCTATAACATGTGACTTAGAAGAGATGTTGCACCGGAGTCATAATGCCTACGGTAGACTGCCACTTCAGCTTATTGCCTGACTGCATGGGATATAACTATTGGCCAGAGAAAATTGACCTTTTGCATCATACTACTGATGCCTATACAGAAAAAGTTTTGTCACATGTCGCCAAAAAGAGAACAAATGACATGAGGACGATGAGGTCAATGGAAATATCTGGTTCAGATGAATTTGTATCTGAATCAAATCAGTTAAGAACCTCTTAGCTTATGTGGCGATTCAAATCACCTTATATCAGATAGCTAGCAATTTGGGCCAGATCCGTATTGATCCAAATACCCATACCCATTACCCAATTGTGCGTACCCAGCGGCAGTTCAAGCAAATGAGCAACGGGCAAGCCTACGAATTGCTAAAATATTGATTGCATCGATCAACTTTCTCACCTGATATACGAGTGGTGAAGCCTTTCTCAGTGATCACCATCGGAGCATGCATTTCTACACACGTACCCTGTAAAACAAACAATGATGAAAAATCACCCTGAATTTCTTCACAATTCCTATGACATATCGCATGCTGTCTCTACCATATGGGTATGGGTTTTCAGTTGGCATGATACTGTCTGATAACGTACATCCTTTAATACAATGTCGACAAACGTCACTATAGCAACAGAACAACAAGCAGCAATACATGAGAAAACAAGACTATGCGCTATGCGACCATGTTCTTATATGAAGGAATGAATGATGAAAGAGTACAATTTTGTATCACGGAAGCAAGAGAGTGCAGTTTACTTAGAACAACGAGCCTGCCACATTATCTGCTACCAAATACACATCCATAATTATAGTAGAAGATTCCATATTCGATAACACATAGTGGAGAGGAGGGCTAGTCAGACGTATAGACTTTGCATTTGAGATATATGGACTGTATGGTAAGCCTACACAATGTGAATATGAAGACTGTGCCGTATCACAACTACAAACCTTATTAACATTGATATGAATTGCACTTGGTTCTTCGTCTTTCAAAAATAGAAGATCAATATCAGCAGGTTGCAGGAGACTAATATATACATGGAATCCGGTCGGACTTCTCAATTCTCCCTCCCCACTTTCTTCAGTAACTTGTTGCTTTTGATAATCCAGAGGATAATAAAATCTCCATAACTGATTGATTTGCCTGCCATTGGAAACGGTACACTTTCAGTACCGGTACAGGGATAATATCAATAGGTATGGCCATCGATATATTTGGGATGGGTAGAGGAGAATTTGCAAATATCACCAATGAAAAGAGCAACGAAGCCTTGTATTCAGCGCAATAGTAATATCCTGATATCAAATTCAATTTTTAAATTTCCATGATGAGAAAATAAAAATACTGTTCTGATGAAGATTAATATAACCAGTAATCTGATAGCTGTAGTAGCAAGTGATAAACTAGGCCTATCTGTGGGCGTGTGCGCCTCATATACCGTTATCTTCATCTTTCTATTATTATACATACAATAATATTTTTTGGTGCAGCCATACACATAGCATACTGAGGAAATATGGGGGCGGACATGGAGATATTGTCACTAACAGCATACCTGTCTGCCCATGGTCCATAATTCAAAGCAACTCTTCTGTCACATCGTACTTCCAGTTCCCATACCGCAGTATCATCTTCTTCACCGTTATGATCAATAGTCTTGGCCTCATATTCAGAGAAGTTGGACTCAGCTGATGGCACTCCTGTACGACCTGCAATTAAGAGACAAGGATAAATTGGTCCAAACACACTCAATTTGGCATGAATCTACACGTTCAATGACAAAAATTTCATCCAATTAACTGCATGATTACATGCATTGATAAAATTTTACATGAATTTACAAAACCCTGGTATATACAGATATATACTGAATATCACACAAGAGTTGCCAATAGCCATTGCCGTGCCAATTAAGATTGATGGGCCAAAATAATTCAATCATGAGATTAATAATGACCAGTTTAATCCAACACAGATTACTAGATGAAGACAGTTACCAATGGTAATCAATCAATAGCATTTGCATCACTAGGCAAGTGCAATCTTTTAGAAGGCATGAAACTTTTGTAAACGATTGGACTCAAAGAACTACAATGTAGTCAAGAGGAAAACTCAGATGCTCCGAAAATCCTATAGATAGAAGATATTAGAATAGACCAAAATGACATCAATTTGGAAATTCGTTTCAGCCAAGACACGTTGCAGAAGCAAACAGCAATTTTTCACATCAGGTTTACTCAACTGTAGGAGATGGAGATACACAATCCCATAGAACCAAAAGTCTGTCAGTCTGAGTCCTGACAGTTCAAAGGCTATAGGATACATAAAACTATATGTCATTAGTAATGTAACATCTACGCACGGTTTTATTAGAAATTAGAAATACTCGAGCTGGACAATATCAAGTGGGTGGAGACAACGACTACACATATATATATATGTGATCGACATGATCATCCGCCCTCAGCTCCACTGGGAGTTCAAAGATTAGGAAATATTCAATAGAGATCTTTGGCAATTGCAAATAATGCAACAACGCTAGACACAAACAAGAGCAGTCAGTAATATGTTACCTGGTTCATCCCAAATGTATTTGAAGGAGACATGATTAGAATTGACGAGGTCATATCCTTCCCCCATTTTCCGAGGCGGTAAGTCTTGTTTCTGAGTTTGCTTGTGAGGTGGTAGAGTAGTTGGGTCATATTTTGGGCTACTGATAAGCATCACTTTCACAGATCCGACACTTCCTTCCAGGACATGCATGAACAAGTCGTACATGTTGCTGGCCTTTGCTGTATTGTACTGTGCTGTGACGTCCTCGTATGCAGCAACTGAAAAAGGGAACCATCCAAATTAAATCAATAGTGTGTCATTGTCCATTGCTGAATTAGATACTATGCGTTTTCAAGTGAGCTATCAAGCCAGGCCTATTGAATGCAGCTACAAACGTATGACTGGTGCATCACTAGAGGCTGACATTCCGTATTTAGATTTTCCTTATCAGTACAAACATAACATTCTAAATTCCAATCACCTACCAAACACTCAAGCACAGCACTCTATTAATCTATCATTTCTCTTAGTGATAGACCCTCACCGATTATCTGAGTCTATAATAGAATTCTCAGCCACTGATTTTTACTCGTACTCTCAAATATCAAATTATTTCACCTACAATATTAAACAAAATTACTAAAAGAAAATGTTTGACATGACTAGGCCTATGGGGTAAGCAGGGAATTGTTTCACTCGTCCCCTATACTAATGTTGCTTAAAGTCATGTTCACACTGAGCTTAAATCTTTGTTTGTTCTATTAATGCTTGTTGCGCTTGGCGTGAAGTTGAGCGTCTCTCATTTTTACGCTCATGCGCCACTCCGTAAGCCTAAAAGTTATGATGTCAGAACGCAAATCGACACCACGTGATCACATGGCTTAAATTCCACTCTCGTCCTAAACGTTGCGCACGCTAAGCTTCACTCTCAATGAGAACAAGCCTAAAGTGATGTAACAAGTACTAAGCCTGCCAATGCGTGTCAATGTGGTGAAGAGGAGTAAACCGCACACCATGTCATCCATTCCCGTGCAATCTATAAGCCACTCTATGGAGTGACTGGTCCGAAGAACCTGGATGAGGGCGCCAAGCAGTGGCTGCTGGGCAGCAGCCCTGACGTCTAGTCCGAAGTAACGAAAATGAGCCAAATAAAAAAGAAGCCCGGCCGTAAGCAGTGGCGGACTTCATGGACAGCTTTCTGTCAATTACAAATGCTCAATCATATTATCATTTCATCTTCACCAACGAACATCATAGGTCAAATCGTAAACAAGCAATCTCAGACTTTAAAAGAAGGACCACTCTTACCAATAGACTGTACTTGTCAGAAACGGCGCTGTGCATTATCTGGTTACATCGTTACACATTTCAGCCAAGACAATGACAAAGGTAGGCCTACTTATATACGGATCATGAAATGATGCACTGTAATCTCTACCTAATGTTGATGGCAGTAGCTTGTTCCCAAAGACGACTTTCCCATAAGATATTTGGATCTTGATCACAGGAATGAGATTTCTCCACCAAGCAATTTTCTGATCTGTTGTTGGAGATTTGGGCTCTAAACAATTAAGCAATTATTTCAGTCCAAGCAGTCACAAGAAATTACGTCAGTCCCTATCACTGTGGCACAATAATTCGGACTGACAGTTGAGCAACAATGAGTCAATGACTGAAGTGATCCATTAAATTTGATGCTGATTTTTCAGTAATAAATGAATGTCAAGCATCTACTCAACAACAGATATGCTTAACTTACAAATTAAGGCCTAACTGAAACACACCTTTTATCTATAATTGAATAATAGGCCTATACATCATAATACAGTACTGGTAGAGTACTTCTACGTGTAGAAGGCTAAAAGTCAAGCACGAGGTCTTTGTCTCTATATCAAGCATATTCATTTCATTCGGTAATTTCCGAATACGTTCATCTAGCATCGATTCACCATTGGTAAACCTATCACATGTACCAATGCAGGTACCACTCTTACTGGTACGTTATCTTCGTATTTGCTTTGGCAGTTTGCACTTATCCAATCAAACTTACTTGATTTATCAACAAAGATTTGTGAGTCAATGCCAAATAATTCTTCAAGTCTTCCGTAAACACTCGATCTATTGTATACATGATACTCAAGACCGGATATAAATATACTCAATCTTGTATGGCCTTCATTCAAATCTGAACACAACATTTAAAATTATTTTCAATGCATCTGGAGCTACAGAGTGAATTAAATATAGTATGGAGTGACAAATTTAGTCTTAAGAAGGAAGAAAATCACTTATTCAAGTATATATATGATACCTCATATCTGTACCATTACGAGTGTTTCTCAGCCATTTCAGGTTCAATTCCATTTTTAACATTTTATTCCACAACACCCAAACATGAAAGAACTAAATTAAGCCTGTATCCGGCACGCTGGAGAGTGAGCGTGGCAGTTTGTTTGTCACAAAAATCAAATGCTTTACGCTTTATGATTGTCCATGGTGTTGTTCACAACACTCATATGTGTTGAGGTGTACTGAAACTGCAGTTTTTGCAATCCTGTACCATTTGTTAACAGCACCCCAGTGATCAATTGCTGTTGCCACCCAAAATAACGACCCATAAAAATCACTAGGCGACCCCAAGGTTGGGAAACACAGCATAACAAGCTTATTTCGACCAGATGCAATATGCTTCACTTTTCCAAACACTATCAGAATGTTATGGACAGGAGCGTAGCCTATCCAATTTCAAGTTTTGTTTCGAAATGAGGCAATCCTACTACCGATACCTGAGTATCGACGCTAACTTCCTAAGAGCAATGCGAACTGCCACATTCAGACTACTGATCTCGAAATCAAACAACGTTTTGAAGAGATACTTGGTGGTACACATTTGAAACACAGTGTGAGTAAAGCTACTTCCAATGCTGTTTATTGAAATAATTTAGACAAGAAGATCATTCCCCCCTGACACTCTTACCAAAACCAAGTTTTTCTGTTATTGCATAACTTATAAACACTTCCTGTATATCTTGAAAAGGACCAAACTCACTAGGCAGGAATTTTTCAACTTGCTGTCATATCTAAATTCTTAGTGATAATCATAATCTGCAGGCCTCCTTTGCCTGTAATGAACATAGTTTTGGTCGACTTTGAGAGGAACTGTAACATCAGACTATCCACATCTCGAACAGAAATCGTACGTACCTTTTTTCTTCCTCCACGGACTAAATTTGTAAGGTCTCCACCAGCGAAAAATGCAGTAGCCATCGTATATAAACACAGATGAGTCAGTTGTAATGAATTCGACATCACGGAACATGACTTTGCCTGATAGCACAGAAAATGTGACTGCTCCCACTTTCATGTAACCATCTGAAAAGTAATTAACCGGGTCTGGAAACCAGTAATCAAAGTACGCACCAATATGGGCAACGTCTAGGCCTACTAATGCGCTACAAATCAATGAAATAAATCACTCTTTCGCTCTATTTGTGATTCCAATCAAATTATGTTGACTTATTTATGAGTTCAATCTTGTTAAAATAATTGCAGCAGCACCAGACTCACAAAAGTATGCATCACAGTGGAAACTGCATGCCAGTTGCAGATGACCAGCTTCATGGTGTAGTGATTGGTTGTCGGCCATGAAACCGATAGGTCTCGGGTTCAAATCCCGAGACTGCATCATACCAATTATGTTAAAAATGGTAGCCGTAGCTTTCTCGTTAGACGGCCAGCGCGTTGAGGATAGTGAGGAGGTGGTGCGCTTCATTTTGACAGTCTTCCGACTCCCGGCATCGCGATATGTATAATTGGCACCAGTAGTTTGTGTATATAATGTGAGTCTATGTAAGTAAATGCAGCAAAAATCAAATACGGTCAAAAATACATAGTGTCCTTTCCTTTCCTGATATCCAAATAAGACACATACGGCAATCAATTTGTAGATATTTTACTAAACTTTTGCAATGACTGAAAATCATACAAACCCTTTAGTAATGCATTGAGGAACTTCGTCAGTATAATCCCTAGTATCCTTGAGTTGAAAAATGTGAGATAGATGATCCACAAGACAGAAATGGCCGCTACAGCAAGAAATTGCTCGAGCGATGAATGGGAAAGCTTCAAGTCACGATCAATACATTTCAAATCCTGGAAGATCTGATTCCTACTGCAGTTAAGAGCAGATTTCGTTGTCGGAGCAATTGTGGTGACTACGTAGTTCGTTGAATTTTGAGCTTGCACCAAAAAGACTAAATTGAGAAACCCAAACCGCAAAATGCCACGCATGGCAGCATGCATCAGTGCACCACTTCAACAATGAAAATATTGTATAATTTCATTGCTGTAAGCAAAAAATAAACATGGTGGTATTAATAACAAATGACTCAGAAAGTTGCAATAGTAGTAGCGCTCATAGTTGGAACTGAACAAGGATCATTACCGTTACATCTACATGTACCAATTGAAAGATAAGCCTTTGTAGAGCCTTCCCTTATTTAAAAAATATTATACATATTTTCAATCTAGCAGACAAATGATCATTCAATTCAGTGTCCATGAACGATCGCCTACACCAGTGTTTCTCAACAATTTTACTCTGGTGAACCGGCAAATTCTTAATTATGCTTCCGCAGACCGGCATTCAATGACATCAATCGTCAAATGGAAATTTATTCCACCGTTTTGACATATACTGTATATAGAGAAGTTATTGCGACATTGGAAGGCCTCTACAAATACCGGGACCCATGTTTCTTATATTGCACGGCTACATTACAAAACCAAAGCAAATGGTCCGGGTGGTAAACCCACGTGTTCCTTTTATTCAAGACGCCTCTCCGACCGGTAAGATAATTTTGTGGCCCAGTGGTGGATAACAACTGGCCTTCACACAGTCTATGAAATCTTGAGAATTCTTTGAAGGACTAGCAAGTGCTTCAACACATACAAAAATGGTTCTGATATGGCAGTGATGAGTAACAATACAAACAAGTATATGACTCAAAAAACCTTTTCTACTGACAGCGTTACTACATACAGAGCTTTCTGTACGAGCCGTTACCAGTTGGGTTGGGACTCCCAACTTGACAGTACTATGGTACATGAAGAGCGGCAATATGACGAAACGTGCAGGATATAGAGAAATGGAAAGTCTACTCAGCAGCTTAGCACTAACTCAGAATCAGCCCAGTTGAAATACGGTGAACATCGCTCACCGACACTGCAGCTAGCATAATGAAAAGCAGGTAGATAAAATTAAATTAAATCCAAGCTTTCAATGTCATTACAATGCGAGCAATGAGTATGTTTATCACAAAATATTCCAGCATTCTGTTTGAGTCGTCTTACAAAGAATCTAGCACACCGCAAATATAGTTACGAAGCTCGAAGGTAAAAATTTCTGAACATTATATTGTGCTGGTAGGTCAAAATTCCATTTGAATATGGCTCTTACTTTTCGTTTGGTTCATGCAATTCTAGTATTTGACGGATTAGCGTTTTGGGATCAATGGAAACAAATTTCTTGAGACGATTTTCATACAGTCTCTGACTAATTCTTTCTATGTTTTGTACATGACTTGTTTTAATGATCTGAATCCTTGCCATTAAAGCATCAATTACTCCGAGTGACGAGAGAAATTTTGACTCGAGATCATCTATTTGCTGATTTCTTAAGTAATGCTTGGTTGGTATGTCAGAAGATTTTAATGTATCAGAGAAATCTATCGCATTATCTTCCTTATTGCGAACTTCATGTAATAATTTCGTCCATCCATCAAGTTCGCGTTGCAACTCCTCAATAATGACTTTGTCCACTTTCTCATTAATGTAACTTTTAGAGATAGGCAGTTCTAAACTGTCTCCTGCTGAATCCATTTTCAATTTCTTTGTTACAGGTTCTTCAGCAGCTGATGACTGTGTTTTAGTAAGTGGTGATGCATCCTGTTGCTGTTTCGATGTTGATGGCATACTTCCTAAAGTATCCACAAGTGACCTTCTCATAGACGATCGGCGTTTACTGTGTGGAGATTTCAAATTGCAACTCATCATTATGTTTGACCATAAATAAAGATGTTATTTAATAAATCTGGTGCGAAAATTTATTTTACTCAGTAAAGAACGTGTTCTTGGAAGTTACAAAGTTACTGTTACATTTCGGCTAGCAATTAAAGACTGACCGCTTCACTTCCAAGTCGAATGGACCTGGCTATTCTTATAGTATAAGGTAGTCTGTATACGCACGGTAGGTAATGTACCAATGTACCCTATGCTCTATGTCTAGATTTACTGTCAAAAACCATACTAACAACAGGAATTACTGATATATAACGTTATGACACGATACGTTGTGAGATAATAGTGTTAATACGCAGTGAGCGAGGGAAGGAGCAAACAGAGCTCTGACACAGTCTCCAGCAATTTTTAAGTTCGAAGGTTCACCATTAGTTTAGAAAAGTGCGCTCGGTCTGCCGTCCAATAAGCCTTTCATCAAATTCCTGCATACCAACCACGGATCTAGTGGAAACTGGAATATGAGTGTAGTAATACTTCATATTTTTTAACAACGTACCGTTACCGTACGTATTATAGACTATGGTACTGGTGAAAACAATTCACTTGCTTGCTGGTCGGCTGGCTAACCAATCTCCTCAATGCTATAAAGTTTACAGCTTCGCGTCTTTTGTCTGATGTGAAAACAATCACTAAACTGACTTTTGTGCATCCTGTACGGGTATGTTCGCGGCAATTTCCCAAACGACCATACCTCAATGGCGACACCTTACGGTGACAAATTCCTCAGCATTGAAGAAGCCCACCAAATGTGGGGGCGTGGTAAGGGTGGACCAAGCGGACCAAATGAATCAGCACTTTGTCTTGCTCTACTGCACACTGCATTTATGGCCAGTTCATTCCGTTCCTTGCATCAGCGTTTAGGCCTGGCTGGGGTAAGTTGCTTGTACAATGGTAGGCCTATTTGGTCAACCTGACCTTGACCTTCAAGTCCAGTCCAGAGTCTTTCAATATTTTGATATCTGAGGCAGAAGGGAAGTCTAAGAGAGTAATTTATTGCCAACCGCACAAATTTGATAATGGTATCAGATCGGGATTTGTTAGCTTTTAGCTATCTGTTTATAGAAAGGTGAAATTCTGCTGCATTGATATTGCAGATGAACTTATTTTTTCCCGAGTTGTTTTCAAATTCGTCTGGATAAAACTTTTTCTGAAATTCTATTGCGTTGATATTGCAGAGGAACGTTCTTTTCTATCTGAACGTATTTCGAATTCATGTTTTTAATGAACTTCGAACAATTTAATGAATTCTATGTGGCAAATTTATTACTTACTCATTGGTCATCAGCGGTATCTAAGCGGTTTGTAGGCAATCAGCAGTTGATACTTTCTATGTGATGCATCATTCTAACATTTATGGCACCACGGTCCATAATACATGCCATGAATATGATGTAACATTTCTTTGAATTTGAGGTTTCAATTCTCTTTTCAGATTTAAAGTTTCAATGGTATGGCGTAGCATTCTCTATTGCCTACCGCGTGCAAGAAATCGTTTGTTGTGTAAGATGACAACGATGTCGTCCGCAGAAACTGCAAAACCATTTGAAGAAATCAAATTTGATAATCTAGCTCTGCGTACACTGCCTGTTGACACAAGCAGGGAGCCTGGCTCTAGGCAAGTCAGTGGAGCTTGTTTCTCTCTTGTTTCACCCACACCTGTCACCGAACCAAAGGTTGTGGCAATATCTAAAGATGCTCTAGCTCTTGTTGGAATACGGGATGGCATAATAGAGACTGACGAATTTGTGGAATACCTAAGTGGGAATAAAGTTATGAAGGGTAGTGAACCTGCTTCTCATTGCTATTGTGGGCATCAGTTTGGGTATTTCTCTGGTCAGCTTGGTGATGGTGCGGCTATGTACTTGGGTGAAACAATAAACGAGAAAAGCGAACGATGGGAACTTCAACTGAAAGGGTCAGGACTCACTCCATTTTCTAGGACCGCTGATGGTAGGAAGGTTTTACGATCTTCCATCCGTGAATTTTTGTGCAGCGAGGCCATGCACAATCTAGGCATCCCGACCACTCGTGCTGGAAGTTGCATCACATCAGATTCGCGAGTTGTCCGTGATGTATTTTATGACGGAAACCCTAAATATGAAAAATGCACCATCGTGTCTAGAATCGCCCCTACATTTCTTCGATTCGGATCGTTCGAGATTTTCAAGCCTGTAGACGAACAAACTGGACGATCAGGCCCTAGCGTGGGTCAGAATGATATTCTGAAGACAATGTTGGATTATACAATAGCAACCTTCTACCCTGATATAAAAGAGAAATATGATATCGATAATGCGTATGTGGAAATGTTTCGGGAGATCTGTCATAGAACAGCTAAATTAGTTGCAAAATGGCAGTGCTATGGATTCTGTCATGGCGTGCTAAACACAGACAACATGAGTATCGTGGGTATAACAATCGATTATGGTCCATTCGGATTCATGGAGCGTTACGATCCTGGATACATATGCAATGGATCTGATGATGGCGGCAGGTATTCATTTAAAAACCAGCCAAAAATATGCAAGTGGAATCTAGAAAGATTGGCAGAAGCTTGGCAAAAGGTGGTACCAATTGAAAAAACGGAAGAGGTTATTAAGACTGATTATGATGAAGTATTCGGGAAAGAGTATCGAAGGATTATGAGATTGAAACTCGGGTTGCAAACGGAAGATGAATCAGATACAACTCTGATTGACGATCTTCTCTCTACAATGAGACATACAAATGCCGATTTCACCAACACGTTTAGATCGCTTGCCACAATGCAATTACCAAGAACACCTGGTTTTGAGGAATCAAAAGATACATTATTGAAGAAAATCTTGTCAACATGTTTCAGCCTTGATGAATTGAAAACTACTTACAAACCACAGATGGGTACAAGTCAATTACAGTCGCTTATAGCAATGTTAAGACAAAACCCAGCCTTCTTAAATATGCTTGGAGGAGGCAGAATGGGGATGATTACTTCAGATTTACATAAAATGGAGAAACTCAATGCTCTCGAAGATATGACGAATGAAAAGTTACTTGATGAATATACAGAGAAGTGGAACAAATGGCTGCTGTCTTATTCAAAAAGGCTTGAAAAGGACAGTGAAAACACAGATTTGGAGACAGCAGGTGCGTGTCGTGTGGAGACGATGAATTCTGTCAATCCACACTTCATATTGAGAAATCATATTGCTCAAAACTGCATCGATGAAGCCGAAAATGATAATTTCGAAGAAGTGCAAAAAGTTTTGAAATTGCTAACGACTCCATTTCAAGACTGCATGGCAACAAATGAGCAAGCAACTAGCAATGAAGCCTGTTCTTCCACGGACCTATCGGCCAGCTTCAGTGCTCAATACAGTGCCCAGAAAACACCGCTTTGGGCACTTGGACTTCGGGTCACATGATCCTCGTAATTCGCCTCATTAAATGAGGCGTGCGTACTTGTCGGGGAAAATGTTTAGCTGAATTACCCTTTGACAAGATTCTTACTGGATAAGATCAGGTCATTGCACTTCTACTTGCAATTTAATGACGGTCAACACACCAACCTGTGCAGCAGGATGTGTTTGCCTGAGTCTTCCTGATTATCCAGACGGAGATCCAGACTTCATGTATGTCTTTGAAATTAGACTCGTCGATTTTGCCTCTTTATGTGTAATATATATGTATAATTGTAATCATGACAATGGATGAGCAATGAGGGGTAGGTAGCCTGCATTTGTTCCACTGTTAAGTCAATTTGAAAGTCTACAATCATCTTAACTGTAGATCGCTCTGTAGAACCCCAATACCAACTTACATCTACGGAGATCAGAAACAAACTGTTATGACAATATGATTCCATGTTCAAAGCAACTATTTTGGAAAATTGCAAAACAATCGGCAGCAGAAAATGATCACGATGGCGCATCAGCAGGCTAGTAGAAGCGTGTGCGGAGCTTAGTCTAGGAAGGACTAAATTAATGATATCGCATTTCAAGGAATATGATGAGTACTGGTATAGAACTACATTGGCATAAACCATGCAGGGGTCAAGCTCGTGATCAACTCAATCCTACAAGGTTGCAGAAAATACTGAATCATACTGGCACCATGTATCTAATGTAACCAGGCAAAATGCGATGTCAATTGTAGTCGTTACATTTCAGTTACATTTCATTAGGTAGGAACCCATACAAGAAACTCTAAATCGGGTGTAATAAGCAATGACCATGATTCCAGATGCCCCATGACATGTCCTGTATCAAATATCCATACCAAGTCAATAGCGCTCTATCCACATGTAACAGTACCACACCACTATTCTTTCAAAGATTTATTTATACTGGTGCTACAGTATGTTGTGTTTTTGTTGTCACAAAATTTATCTTCCTACTCAGTCTTTTGATTCATCAACCTTGTCTTGCACTGCTTCATCAGTTTCTGAATCCATCTTCATTTTCTTAGTATCTGGCCCATTGTCTGTGGAACTTCGGTCAGATTTGAGATTCTATAAACCACAAAGAAAAAATTCACCATAGCGTTGTGGGTCAAATTTCAGTGACAAAGCATCTAGTGTCACGAAATTATACTGCGATTTTGTATTTTGTGATTGTCTTCTGTTAAAACTGGCTTACATATTCTACATTTGCTCTACATATTTCAGTGGAAATTGTCTCAGTCAACATACCTCATCTTCCTGCATGGCTTCTTTTGGTGGTTCCACTTCAAAAGCAATGGGAATTTCTTTGGGCTCATTTTGGTTCTGTTCCTCCATGTCTTGACCTGCCTTTTGCTCTGAATCAATGGTTTTCATGGCGACCTGAAAAGAAAATATTAAACATAGGAGCATAAAATGGACTACCAGGATTGGTGTATATCTAACGCAACAAAGATCGGAATCAGGAGCCACTAAATATATAATTTCTATTAAATAATCGTATACCATGGACAATCGCGTGGCAACAATCTTCACCACATACTGTAGACCTACTGATAGTAAAGCAACCTGCACAAAACGATTAACAATTATCAGCTAAGACTCAAGATATATATTCTTACCTCTTGTTGCTGCATTTCTCTGATGAAACTCAAATACATATCATAGGAAAACTGGCTCATCTGTGCCATGTCTTTGATCACATAACGTCTGGCATTCTTGTTACGGGGAGGAATTTTGGAAGAGTACGTTTCTCCGGAAACGAGAGTCAATTCCAATGGCCTCTGCGTGAGTTGTTGAAAAGCCTTTGACAGTTCATAACAATTCCTGAACAGCGACACTCTTGCAAAGATGTAAAGCCCTAACCGAGCTCGAGACATTGCAACGACAAGACGTCTGACATCTCGAATATGTCCAACAGTTTTGGTGCGTACTAGGGATAGAATAATGTAGTTATTCTGTTGACCTTGAAACCTGTCTACCGTAGTGATTTTATCCGGCCAGCCGATATATGGAATATTACCGCATCTTTGTTTCACGACGTCTCGGATGAGATGCTTCTGTCCGTTGTAAGTAGTCAGAATGGTAATCTCAGAAGCAGGATACCCCAACAGGCGCATGTACATGAATAGCGCCACACAATATTCTGCTTCGGCCAGATTTTGATAGAAATAAGGATTTGGTTCCGATTCTCCAACTCCTTGGTAGTCTTCCACATTGATTAGTTGGTAATCATATTCAAATCCAGGATTGTGTGTTTGGTACTCAGGTTGAGCAATGACATGAGGCAAATCTCCCAGCCGCTTGTATCTCCAACTATACAAGCTTCTGATATCAGGTCGGGCTCTGCCTTGAGCATCCAAGTCTACGGTTGGAACGCCCAACCTTACGAGTCGTGAAAAGAGTGATTGTTCCATGTTGCATAATTTCTGGAATGCCATGTTTTTGATAACAGGTGGCAGCTGATGATGATCGCCGATCATGATCCAACGTTTCAAACGGTTGTATCCGTCGGAAGGGTTTTGCAGCAACAGTGGGATAAAGGTTTCAATTTCCAGTATTTGAGCTGACTCCTCCATCAAGATGTTATCGTATTTGAAATCCATTTTTGTCAAATCGAACCTTTTCAATGCAGCATGGGTACAAGTCATGGCTATTATTTTCGCACTCTTAATAAGCAGGTAGTGAGATCGATCAAGGCCAGAACGGAGAAGTTCAAACGGTCGAAATTCTTCCAATTTTTCAAATATCTTTTTTACGTGTCGAAAGCATCCTTGTGCGATATCGTAGTCCTGTTCAAATGATTTCTGTTTGAAAAGTGGCTGCGGCGCGGCAGAAAAGAACGCATGAAATGGGAACTTCTCCATGATTGATGTCGTTGACTTCTCCTTGCGAATGTCTCTCTCAAATTCCTCCCACCTCGAATGTACCTGATATTTGTAAAAATGGCCGGCAGTTTCACAGGTATATGACACATCACCCGGAACTCCTAGGCTTTCCTGTAGTCGGCCAACATCTTTTAGTAGAGATAAGCGTTGCGTCAAAACATAATTTACACGTCCGTATCTGGAAAAATCTTTTTCTGTGTCCAATTCTTCCTCTCCATGTCCAAGACGTAGTAGATGCCGTTCTTCAATGTCAAGATGCATGATTTTCTCAAATAACTGATTCAAAGCCTGGTTAGAATGTGTCACGATCAGAGTTCTCTGTTCCGGAAAGTTGTGGTAGATATTAGAAATGATTTGAACTGCAACATCTGTCTTTCCTGTCCCGGGTGGACCAACCACCATAGTAAGACCAGGCTGCATACCGGAGCGTATCGCTTCAATTTGTGTGGGGGTGAATTTGATTGAATTTTTTTGCGGGGCGTTGTACGGGTAAGGGCCACGGTTAGGTATAACATGTGGGCTGACGGTAATTTTTGCATCGTCAGAAAATGATAATTTGAATGGTGGGATGGCATCTTCGTTTGGTCCATTCACGATGGTTTCATGGTCTGGAAAACTTTGCTTCAAATGGTCAAGCGACAAAAATGTGTCGTTCCAATCTAAATTATCAATGATGCGACCCAATTTCTTGTAATTTGCTGCACCTGGATCACCATATCCAAGTAAAACATCATGCAGCCACGTTGGAACAACGCATTGAACATTCATCAAGCTTCTTATAGTAGCAAGAACAGCTTTGAAATTATTTTCCTTGGGCTTCCGTCGCATTATCACATTAAATGTTTCATACGGATCTTGCTCTCCTCTTTTCAGCACTCCCTCCATATCGCTTTGGTATTGATTCGTATCCAGCCATACTCTATATGTACGAGTATTACCAGGCAGATCCGGTTTTGGCTCTGGTCCTTCTTCGATTATTCTTCCTTCAGCGTCTAGCATGCCTTCAATTTCACACCCACGCACTATGACATTGTATTTATCAAGGAAAGGCACTTTTCTATCCTTTCGCACAGATTCTTCAATATCGTATGCACGCACACTGATCAAAAAGCAGACATCATGCTTCCTCAGATTTTCCCATTCGACTCTCAGATGTTTCGGTAAAGATATCGCTATAGAAACATCAGCTCGGACTTGTGACGGGGCAGTTTCTGCAATGTCTGGTTTGGCCACCTCGACAATGAGAAGTGACTGAATTGGCAAGGCCATTCTTGACCATCCACCAAAAGTACAGGCACCACCACTGCTTGGATATGGTTGCAGCCTGTTGACAGCATCTTCAATATCGTTCTTAACCTCGTAGGCCGATTCTAATCGAAAGAGGTCGAAATTCCTCAGCAAATAGTCGTGCAATGTCAGAAATTGAAGATTGAGTTTCGGGAGAGCCAACGTTTTGTCTTGAAATATATTTTCAGTCTTGGTAATATTTTCATTCCACAGCACAGCTTCTGTTGGATAAAGAGGCATTCTGTTGATAGCTTCCAGCTGTGACGGTCTTCTTTCATATTTATTAACTAACATCTGTAGGATCAGCTCCTTGTCGTCTCCTTCATTGACACGCATTATGATGAAATTTGTAAGCTGTTGTAATTCTTGAAGGGATAAGGAACCGAAATGTTTTTCCAACGCTTCTTTCTTGTCACCTTGCATCACGGTACCCAATGCAAATTCTTTCAGCTGAGGGAATTTGGCAAAAGCACAACGCTGCAACTTTTGCATCCTGTTGTAATGGGAAGTCATCATCTCCTGTAAACAAGAATATGAGTCACAAGAGAACAGTTTCAAGCACGGAGGCACTGCAATGGCATTGTAACATGGACAATTGACTATAATTATGGTGTAACTGAACCAGAAATGGTAAGATATGGGTTGTGATCCAGGCCCCTGCTTGCCGGCCGGTGAACTGGGGAACATGGAGTCAAATGATGCTTGATTTAGATAGCCCATTCAGCACTTCCTTGTGAGGCCTGAAAATGCCATGACATGCAATGATACATAATTATGTGATGTGTGCATGTATACTGTGGTGCCACATCTTGAATGCATGTGTAAATGCAGCAAAACAATTAAGGACAGATGAAATTTGTCCTATGGTCGTAATTGTGTAATGGTAATAGATTCAACTGAGAGTACAAAATCTATCATATAATAGCCCATGGCCTACTAAGTAGCCCAATATTATACCCTAGCAGTTCCATGATAGGCTTGGCAATCGTATAATACAAGAAATGCTCATCCCAAATGACTAGGCAACGCATACCTGCTCTGTCAAAGCTTCGCCAGTTAGGTCATTTACTTCAAATACCACGTAAGCAGCAAGATTTTCAACAAGTTGTGAAAATACATCGTCTTGTTTATACAAATTTGATTGTCGACACCGAACAACAAGCTGTGTGTCATCTAAAACGGCATTGAAATGTCTTCGAGTAACAAGGCACGAGTCCAAATCGATCATAAGTTGAACAAATCGTTGACAATATTCGATTCTGATATTATCCATGTCAGAGGAAAACAGAATCTTGAGAAATGCGTTCATGAGTTGTGAAAGGAATGTGCGGTCAAATTCCGCCGTCATTTTATCTTTCTCAGATGCCTTGGCGTCTTTCCGTGCGATCGACCTCCACAATTTTTTCAGTCTTGTTCCTTTACCAAGCTCAGCTTCAAGCCGTTCTGGTAGAAGGGATTTCCAGCATCCTAGTGTTAAGGTTTTCAATGCTCTTGTTCTCACTACATCAACTTCAATGCTATTGTAACAATGATTCAAAAACACAATACAAACAGAACGATGCGTCATCGGCATATCCTCATCCAGAGATATCTTCATGACTTCACTGAAAAGCAATCCAAATTGTTCTGGACACTCAATAAAAATCTCCCAAGCCGGAACACTCTCACGCCTTTTTTCATTTACCATACAGACAATAGACATGATGAAAGGATGGCATGCAGTTTTTGCGTTGAAATTTGGCCACAAATAATTCTCTAAGAAGCGACTAAATTCAAGCATCATCATTCTTCTTGGATTGAAATTTGACTTGACAATTTCATCCTCAAAAACTTTCTTCACGATGCTGATGTCAAACTTTTTGTCTTTCGCGTCTTTTGACCATGTCTCCCCAGCAAGCTTCATCAAAGGATCAAACATCATTTGATCGGTCGTCGGAGCTTTAGCTGTACGAGTCGTCATAGTGTTAGAGGTTATTTGATTGTATTGTTAAGATTTATATATACTGTAACGAGAAAATTTGGTGGTATATATTTATAAATATATACATTTGAAAAACATTATCTATACCTTTCTTTTCGTTTCAATGCCAACATTTCATATGGCGGAATAAAGGCCTTGCCTTGAGCGGGTGCGGCAATCTGTAAGCTCTGGCGGATCCGTCTTAACATACCGAACAAACCATCAAAAACATTTTAATTATGTTTTATCACACTACTGGTACCACTTCGACTAGACTTCTACACACAACACACCTATCCTTGCGTAGCCTTTACGTTCTTGCCGCGATGAGTTTGTCAGGCAGTCACTTGAGCGTGACCAGACACAGAGGCGGTAACGGAGGTACCGGTCAGGTAGACTTTTTCATAGAAATCTTATGGGCCAGCTTCAGACACACTTCAATGGAACATTTTTTCAAAGAATTGTAGTCGTACTCATTGGAATATTTGATTCTTGACCAAAAATGCTAATCCACAGGCCTTTCGGACGTTGGCCAAACCCGGACTTGTTCTTACCATAGAGATCATATAGGGGAGTCGCAACTGGAGTGCAGTCCGTGCACTCTGGCACTGACGTTGGGCATTTGTGGTACTCCGGTTACGTTCGGTTCTTCAAATTTATGTGCAAGATGCAAGTCATTGTGAAATTGGCTCAGTGATCTCGGCAGGATCTTCAACCAAATTGCTATGGTTCAACAACACGCACACTAATCCTGCAGCCTCTTGGATCGTGGGGTAGCCGCAGCAGACCTACACGCTAAAATGGCGATTTGGGTGCGATCGCCGATTCATATAAAATCCCGATGGGTCGAAGGCCTTAACACTCAGTCTGTTAGTCAGACCACATGATATTCACGTTGCACAACAAGGCTATGTTATACGGCAAATCATCATGTTGTGAATGTCAATAGTAATATTGCAAAACTCGTTGAAAAATGTGTCTCCCAACCTTAGCCTTACAGCAATGATTGAACGCTACGGAGCTGCTAGTAAAAGTTACAAGTTTGCAAACACTGGAATTTCATCGCAACTGGCAAGACAAATAAGTAGTGACAAATCATAGGCTACATGCAAAAGGTTAACAGGTTTTGTTTTGTTAATTCGTGCTTGTGGGAGCGCCATAACATAACAACGGTATACTCTCATGGCAGTCAAGAAGTCGGTTAAAGATAAAGTGCAATATGCAAAACAGTACCAAGAAAGTCACCCTAATCACGTTGCACAATGAAACACTACCAATTTTTGTAAAAACCAAATTCACACTGTCGGCATCAACAAGCTTGAAAAACAAAGGCAATAATAAGCTGAACCTAACCAACAACCTCTGCTTGATTTTTGAGAGAGATGTATTAACTACACTGAACAAGTCGCAAATATCTAGGTAAATAGTCATGAAATGCATCTCTGACTATAACAGCAAACTAAATGACTTGTTTAAAACACGCTGCATGGCCACAGACATGACCCTATACAAGCAGGGCAGGACAAAAGTGTTGCCGGATAGCGACGCAAACAATTGACCTTTAATTAGGTCAAGTTAAAAATTCTGCAGCACAGTAATCACTAACAAGCTGGTTTTGAAAGTTTACTGTCCAGATCAACCATGGGGGGCATAGCACAACCTGTGTCTAATTCCTATGTCCGGATGATTAGTTCGATAAACCATCATGTAAATACAATTAATAAAATATATGGAGATGGATACGATAGAGAACGCTTCTATATTTATGAATAGCAATCATTGGATTTGATGCATTTTGATACTCCAGTAGACAGTCATTGGCAGACATACAGCAGCAATGATGCGAAGGCAGATATCAGAACTATTACACAAGCATACCAAATACGAAAAATTTCCATGATTGAACGAATATCTTAGCGGTGTATGCAAGCCAAAAATGCAGGAAAATATGTACAATGATAAGCGAAAAGGCATTTGAATTACCTAATGATATCCAGGGCTATGCAATAATAATAGTAGTAGTAGTAACTTGCAAATAGATGACTGTGAGCAAATTGAAAGACATCAATGAGGAAATTCCCGATCTGGAAAGCAAGCTGGAGCAAGCAAGGTCCACCAGTATATGACAATAGCCGCCCAAGATGAGGCAATTCGGACCCACATGGCTGCTACACTCCCTTTCACATATCCATCTTCGAGACTGGCACCAGACGTGGGGCTAAAAAGAATTTTTCATATTACATCTATGACCCCATATCAACATAGTGAAGTTGTTTAAACCCAACAACCATAGCACAGACAGTTGAACAGTTTAGTATAACTTGAACTTACTTGAACCAATTTGTCAACGTCATCATTACATATAAGGTCGTCAGAAAGTAGATGAAGTGAAAGAATGAATAGGAATATGTGCAACCATCCTCATCATCATTAATAACTCCTTGACCACCTTTCTCTTCATCAACTGAACAAGACGATTTATGATGATAAGCACGTAGCTGTAACCCCTCAGGAACATAAAAGTCAATCATGCTGATTGCCAATTCACATGCAAGAAGTCCCTTACCAGTTGCAACACTGTCACTTCCTCCACCACCACAGCAGCAACAACAGCTCGGCTCTTCGACTTCAGCATGCTTCCCTCGTAGCGTCAGACGCTCTTCCTCTGAGGTAGTACGAAGCCTATCAAAAAACACAAAGAAGAATATTTTTAACCACCAATGTACAATGAACAACTGAGCAAGCAGCTCAAGCACGCATGGGAAGACTATCAACCATACAACCTATACAATGAGGCAAGTTTCACGGGTTATAGCAATAGTACTCTCTTGAATTCAATTCAAGAGATACCAGTTGGATTCTTGACGGGTGCAGTGCTCAGCCATTTAGAAAAGTTGTCAAGAATCAGTCGCAAGCTCGAGTAAATGTACGACTGTACGGGGTGGGGCCGGAATGGTGCCCGGCACAAAGTTATCTGCAAATCCGTCGACTTCTCGGTGACAATTTGGACGTGGAAGAAAAAAAAGAGTGAACTAAATGTGGAAAGTTCCAATCGCCTATGATTAGGCCATTATAACTAATGACAGTTATATTGCAAGAATAGGCCTATGTTATGCCCTAGGGCAAAATCGTGTAATATGTCCAACTTACGAAATGTAGCAAATTGTAATGAAAACAATGACCAATCCACTAGCAATGACAGCTGTATTAGTCGTTGGGCCAGAAGCTCCGTTGAAACATGAAGTCAAATTCGCATGCTGTACACCATTGTTTTCAGTAATAACTTTAAAAAAACAAAGTAGATAAATTTATACCAACATATAGAATAAGATGCAATAAAAATACATACATTTCATGGGGCGAATAAATCATTTTATCATGCTTTGAGGTGTTACTTACCGCATGGTAAGGACGGTTACCAAAATTTTACCGCAAGTTTCTATGGAAGTGGTGCTTTAATTAAGCAGTATTTGAACATTCTGTAGCTTACCTATTTCACCGGGGTTGCTTGATATAGCAGATGCAGTGAGGAAGCAAACATAGGCGGAAACAAGAGCAGACTGGAGAAGTCCAGAGCCGGGGTGCACTGTTGGAATAGAATCTATTATTAAAACTAAAGTAAATAAATAGTACACCACATGCTTCTCAAAGGTAAGTGACTCTCAGCGCAGCTAACCATAATCTCTCGAGTTTGTCTGTACCAACATTACATAACATTATAAATAAATATAATTATTTATTTAATAATTTAATAATTGTTCATCCTTAAAGTAAATGGACTGTAAACTAAATCACATACCTTTTTGAATACATGGAGTGACTGCAAGTATGGACATCAGGATAGATATTGTCCAATTGACCCCGATAAAGGCTTTATTGATATTGCATCCGGTTGCATTTGTATAATATACAATAAGCAACACATATCCAACTACTGCCACGGTGAAAAGCGTGATGGTACACAACAGCAGTGCTGTAATTATCGGACATTATAAGCACAAAACCTACTCATGAAATAATAGGCTATAGCTGCTGAAACTCGTGCTGTTACATAACAACAGAGTTAATAGGTCAGGACATGATTGGGTTCTGAAGAATAGGTCTATGGCAACCAGCTAATACATAAGTGCCGCTGTCATTGATATATATTCAGTTGCTCTGTACGATAACAGTTGAAATCAAGAGTTTCACGGGTTTCATAAAAGTGCTGGTTGATGTAAAATTGCTCATCAGGCAACAAGCTAACACATGAGTGAATGAATCATTGCCACTGTCGTAGATGTATAGGGTCTACCATGCAATTGCTCTGTACCATAATAGTTAAATTCAAGAGTTTCACGGGTTTCATAAAAATGCTAGTTGATGTAAAATTGCTCATCAATGTAGATTCCGGATTATATCATCAGGAAACATGTCAATTGAAAACGCAAAACTGATGCATGCAGTGAGGAGATATAAGATCAGCTTCCTTTTCAAACTTCCTATGATTGATCACGGGCTATGTCGAATGACAGTCGAACGCATTTCATAAAACTTGACGGCGGAATGAAATTTCAAACCGCAGAAAATATACACGCGGCAGAGGGTATTGAGGCTGTAGGTCTATTTCAGCAAAGCGTGAGTTGTAAATATATATATATATATCAGTATATAGTCATCCTTACCTACGAACCAACATTTATTGTTTTCAATACCAGACGCCCAATTTGCATTCCATGTGTACCCAAAATCAACCAGTAAAACCAGCTGCAATATTATGTACAACACACCTCCAACCATTCCTATGTACATCCATGCCTGAAAAGAATGGGTTTTGCTAGGAAGAGTTGCTGGTAAGCTGGAGTAAAACACTGATATTTACTTCCAGGTTTCATCAATGAAGATTTAATAATTCGTGGGATCAGTCAACATTGGTGACCTGATATTGATGCCTTTGAGTGTTTGTAGGAGATAGACATATATCAGACCATCAACCCATAAGGAATGGACACTGTTAATTTTTGTCCATATTTGATTTTTGCTGTATTTACTTACACAGACTTACATGATATACACACACACTACTGGTACATAATTATGCATATCATGCGGGCATGATGCATACGTAGGCCGGACAAGGAGATGCTGAAGGAGCCAGAAGGCTATTGAAGTCAAGCGAGCCCATTGGCTTTAACATGAACCAGACACAAGACACAAGAGCCATGTGTATGTTGTGTACAGATAAACCTACCATCTTACCGTCAGGAAAGTCGTTTGATTTGGGATCCAAAATGAACCACCGCACAACGCAATGAGAATGATAAACTTGAAGAACCAAAATCTGCAGAAAAAAAGGCAATGGAAATTGGAATATTTCAAATCAGCTATGGTGTCTCACAACTATGACTGACCTTATTTCCACTCTATATATAGCATTTCTAGGCATGTAGGCTAAGTGGTTAACCACCATAAATATATATATATTACAGATATAGCTCCTAGATACACATCCCTATCACACCTGCAAGGTGAACCAAGCTCGGCATTTTGGCAGCTGGATTCACAGGAATCGACAATTCGACATACCGGTATACATTGGGCATAAAGCAATCTATGTACTTACGAGTTAATATAGTAATACATTTAGTAAGTCACCACAGATTTAACGATGAAGGAGTGGAGCTCCGAAAGCTTGTGAATTCTAATAAACTGGAATGGACGTTAAACCTGTGGTGACTTACTAAATCTATTACTATTTGGATCGTACACCATCGGCTCCACTATTTCTCGACATAATATAGTAACTTGACAGAGTCTGACTGTTATTACACAACAGCAAACACCAGAGCCAAACAAGTCACAATAGAAACAGGGAAGTTCCACACCGGCAGGCTTGGCCTAGGAGATTAATACTGTACTACTGTGTTTGTAGCCCACAGGAGAATACAAGACAAAATTTCACAAATCAAGCTTACCCGTTTTGAATCCCAGCTCTGCAATCTTTTGAGCTCTTTATGCCAAAAGTGAGAATCATCATGAGAAAGAAAAAGCATGCCATTCCGAACATGATCTTATACACAGACTCATATCCAAGCACAGCCTCACATCCTCGGTATTTTTCAGCGCCCAATGTTTCACAAATGGTGCCAAACGTCGTACCCTGAAAGTAGATTCCCAAATTGAAAAATGCCCAACACTTATATTCCCGGCCATTGTTATAAAAGCTCCATTCACATCAGACCTGGTCTACAAAGGATCCATTTGCTCCTTCCATTGGTCACAACGCTATCACCACTATCTACTCATCATCTCATTACCCAAGCACTCGCCCCAAACCTTCTGTGACTTAATATCTTAATATCAGTACCGGTAATTGCAATCGCCGGAACTGGGATCATATCCTGTCTCAGAATAAACGGGTCTGAAATGACTGGGACCTCAACAATCAGGTCTGAAACGACCAGGGCCATAGTGTCTAGACCAAAATGACCAAGTTTGAAGACACAGTGCTATTGGGTTCAGTTAAAGAGACAAACAATTCATTCAGTATATCCTGAATTCTTGCTCATCAGCTGGGTCTAGGCGGGGATTGCAGGCATAAAACAATTTATCAATTGGCATTTCCCACTGAAATTGACGGTATACTGGTATCTACATCTAGGCTATAATATAATATATATATTATATTGTAAAGAAGATCACCACAGATTTAGCGTCCAGCCTTAGTTTAATAAACTAAGGCTGGACGCTAATCCACAATATTGATCGTCCGCCATCGGCTCCACTAACTCTTCAATATATATATTATAACTTGAATTTCAATATTTTTACGAATGCTAGCAGCCTTAAGCTTCGCAGATTTTAATTTCGTAGTAACAGTGGGAGCAGAGGCCGCAGTCCTTGTGCGTGTGTTGAAATCATTGCTGCTTTATAACTAATCATGAAATAGAATCGATCGCTCAAGAACCCTGGGCAGACACGGCTGTTTAGTCGTCATCAATCCTTGGCAATTAAGCGGTTGGCATACATTGTCGGTTCAAACCAAGTTATTTCAAGATGATGGAGTGGGAGCGGAAATGGGATTCTATGCAGACTCTACTTATGGCATTCCTTCAGGAAGGTGTGGGCTATATCATTGCCCACTATATTAGATGTGTTAAAGAAATTGTCAAGAACATTCCAGACTAAACATTTGAAAAACAATACCTTAGAGACCATATCAGCTAGTTATATGGTTGGGTGAAAATATCCCCATTAGGTTTGAAAAAGGACCAACCCAAACATGAACCGTGCGAAACATGAATACAGTTTTAAAACCGTAACTTACTGTTCTCAGAGCTTGTTGAACTCCGGAAGACAGCATAGCCATACTAAGACCAGTCACTAAGACCAAGAAAAGCATGTACATCAAACGTGTTCCAGTAGAAGTCTTGATGCTGGGAAGGCAGACACAGCAAAGTGAACATGCTGCCGATCCAAAACAGCATGCCAACTAGGAAGAAAATTAACCAAGTCAATTGTGTGTTGATAAAGGGAGCGATTGTTTTGAATTAAAATCATATATGTACAGTATGATTACTCACCGATCCTATGCACATATTGGTAGATCAGAAAACCTAATAAAGCTTTAAACTACAGTCGTACCAGAATCCGAAGTACAAAAACACACTCGTGTATTGTATATAACTATAGAACTGCAACAGTAAAAACACAACATCAATACCATATTAAATCCACTTAACACTGCAACTAGTTACAAAATATAGTATTCTAGTTATGGAGAAATTGTACGTAATCATAGAACACTCCATGAATAAAATACGCAATACAAATTGATAATAAAGTAAAAGAAATCGCTAGTAATTTCGTGCTATCCATCCAGAGAAACTATATGTGCGGTTCTGTCGCAGCAGTAGGCCTACCTGCCTGCCGTACACCATGATAGCCTACCTCACTCGGCCAACCCTCAATCAACCTTCTCCAAGGCTTAACCTAGCCAGAGTGACTAAAAAATGTTTTTTGGGAGACTTCGAACCCAGCAAAAGGCCAAGCAAAACAAAATAAAAACAAGCAGTGAGTGGTTTTTTTCGTTGTCCCGCCCTCATGTGGCGCTATATCATATGATTATGATGGAGCATATTGCTCTTTGGCGACAGCTCGCGGTGACCTTTTCCAGTCATTTTGTCGTTACGATAAGAACAGAGGACGTTTTATCGGGTTATGCACCTTTCCAGGCGCGCTAACACTATTCCACGCGTTAGACCTGGAAGCCCAAATGTCTTTGGCGACTTTTCTTCCATATCTTGGGCCTACTCTAAAGCAAACTGCAGTAGATGGCTATTTGTCAATGATTAACGATCGTATAAGGTGCGAAGAAGTTCCCAGGTGCCGGTATATAAGCGCCTCTATATCGACAAATATCATCTGTTGGCGGTTTCAGCGTTACCGTCGCAATTCGCAGTCACGATCGAGGTAGGAATCGTGAAGTACTGACTACTGAGAAGTCTGTCGCCACGCGCCTGTACTAGCCACCTAGAGGTAGTTACGAGAACATGCTGGATTAATTTGCGGACAACTGAGACTGTGGCCGCCTGATCAGCCGCAAGCCTATGGAAGTCTATCCTCACCGATTTGTACTAAAGGTTTCACTGTGATCCCACTTAACCACCATCCACAGCAGACTAGAACAAGAATGAGTTTGTTGATCATTGTTTGAAATATGCGCGAGTGACTGAAAACAGGCAAGGACACTGTTTGAACACTAGAAAGAAAGGGACTGGAACAAAGAGAGTACAGCATAATCACAGAGTCAATTGTGGTATTGGCACACCAGGCAATCAAGTACTAGTCCGAACTCCTGTGATAGCAAACCAACAATACACGAAACACGAATTGGGGAAAAATGAAACTGTGCATATCCCAGATTCAAAAGCTCGATCATATGGATTTCCAAGGTAATAGGCACATTGGTAAAATAGTATATTTCCTAAAAAATTTCATCTTAGACACTTCAAACAGTCAATTTAATCGAAATGATGTAGTACGTCGCGTGTGATTACTTGTTCAGTGCCTTATTGAGGCCCTTCTCTATTGCTTCCAGGAAGTCAGCAGTGACCACGTAATGCTCATTAAGTTTAACATTCTTGAGACCGTGAATACATCCAGCAAGATCTTTGGTCATAACACCAGCATCGACAGTATCAACGCATACCTTTTCTAGGGTTTGAGCAAACTTTTCTAAATCAGCATTTCCATCCAATTTTCCTCTGTGTTCAAGGCCTCTGGTCCAGGCAAATATGGAAGCAATTGGGTTGGTGCTGGTTGGATTACCCTTTTGATGTTCACGATAGTGCCTTGTTACAGTTCCATGAGCTGCTTCAGATTCGATTGTTTTGCCATCCGGGCACATCAACACACTGGTCATTAGGCCAAGTGAGCCAAATCCTTGGGCAAGAATATCCGATTGTACATCACCGTCATAATTTTTGCACGCCCATACAAATCCACCTGCTGATTTCAGCATCTGAGCGACCATATCATCAATCAATCTATGCTCATACCAGATACCGAGATCATTAAATTGCTTTTCATAATTCTTCTCAAAGATGTCTTGGAAAATATCCTTGAAGCGACCATCATATCTCTTCATGATAGTATTTTTTGTGCTCATGTAAAGCGGCCATTCCTTTTGGATCGCAACCTGCATGCAGCTGTGCGCAAAAGATGATATGGAGTCATCGGTATTGTACATTGCCATGCCAACTCCACCGTTTTGTTCAAAGTCAAAAACTTCCATTCTTACAGGTTCTTTGCCTTGTGGGGTGTACACAATTTCAAATTTTCCTGGGCCTTGTGCAACGAAATCAGTGGATCTGTATTGGTCACCAAAAGCATGACGTCCGATTACAATTGGTTCTTTCCATCCTGGAACCAATCGTGGAACAAGCTTACAAAGGATTGGCTCACGAAACACAGTGCCTCCCAAAATATTACGGATAGTGCCATTAGGGCTCTTCCACATCTGTTTCAACTTAAATTCTTCCACTCTTTCCTCATCCGGTGTAATAGTAGCACACTTCACTGCAACATTGTGTTTCATGGTTGCAAGAGCAGAATCAATGGTTACTTGATCGTCGGTGGCATCACGATATGGCAATCCAAGATCATAATATTCCAGCTGGACATTAACGTGAGGAAGAATGAGTTTATCTTTGATCATCTGCCAAATGATTCTTGTCATTTCATCACCATCCATCTCCACAACAGGTTTGGCAACTTGGATTCTTCTTCCATTTCCATAGCTTCTCTGTTGGGAAACTTGGCAGCCTAGCACAGAGGCCACATTTACAGACTTTCGGAACGTCTGCATAAGTGTGTTAGATTTAGATAGGGCCATGGTTGGTGGCAGTACGATACAGTAGCAATAGCGGGAACTAAATGAAAGTAAAGCAAAGATTGTTGTTCAGTATTCCCTAACCTTATACTCAAAAATTTAATCATTTGTATAATCATGATGTTTATCATTAGTAATATGTAAACTGTTCAGATTATACCCTCTGGATATCAAAGAGATTACTCTCAATTCAAATGCCTTTGACTACATGGCCTCAATCTTCTGAGATTCAAGGACGACTTCAAGGTCAAGTCAAATGATATGTGACTTCGAGTTCAATTGAGATGACGAATTGGAGTGGAAGCCATATTTTGTGAAAAGGCAATTCGCAAACTTGGCATATCAAACTACTGGGAAAAAATTGTATTCCAGGGTGGTAATGGAAGCTGGATTTTGCTTTGTGAACACAGAATGCCATATCAACATAGTGTTTTGTTAGGAAATCCACATGGTGTCTCGTGTCTCCATAATAAACCCAAAGCAAGTAAATTGCAAAATCATTCCATTCCCACACATCCTGATGAAGACCAAATCCCCAACATGAATGACAGAAAACAGATGGACAAATAACAGAGATTAGGGTCGATACAGCCAATTGGCCAATATTTCCTTCTTGAGCAGGTTGGTAATCTCACACACTCGACTACCCGTCATTAGTATTTTCCTATCTTTCATGTTTATTAATAATATGGTCAAAGCACCTAAAATTATTGACTTTTGATCAATGTTTTAATCAAAAAAATATTATTATATGCCTACATATTATACTGCGCTTATCTTCAAGAACATATTTCTACAACAAAAGCTAAGGAATCACACCAAGAGAAAAGAACAGGTGACACATAAATGCAGTTGCCTGGCACTTTCTCCTTTTTCAAGTGAAGAATTGCATATAAATAGCAAAGGTGCAGATGATAGAGATACAGAGTCTTGTTAAGGGAATACAATTCAAGTACATTGGTGCACAGGGCCCAGAGCATTATGCTTAAATTTGGAAGCTGTCAGATAATGAGCGGTTTGCTCGACGGTAGCAATTAATTAACCACGATTTGTCGCATGTATATTACCTACCTAGCATCTTTCTAATTTTTGATGCTCATGCTTATTCTTTGCAGTAATTTAAAGTCATGCGATGCCAATTGCTACCTTTACTGGTACCCTATAATTAATAATGTCGACGGATGCGAAATCAATAATTTATTCTTAAAAAGCAAAGGCATTAACGTGAACATGGTGTCTGCGAGTACTTCTTATAACCACATTGACCTTGACACCATTAGAAAGGTTTTACCGCCGCTGTTTTCAGAACTTTTCGAGCGGATATCCTCCCACCGTCAAGCCTCAACCTAGCATAACAAAGACTTACTGATGCCAGATATCAAACGCCAGGCAAACGACCTTTCAACGCCGGCCGGTCAAATGAAGTTGCGCAACACCGAAGAGGTCAAATAGTGATCACGTGGCGCTCATTGATAATCATCCAGCCGTGGCAGGTAGAAGAAAACAATGGACCACTGAGGGTACAAAAGAGGTAAAGGAGAATGGGTGGGTCTGTGCCGGTCTAGGTGAACTGTTCCCAAAGTGTCATAGTGTTTTGTCTTGCCCAATATATCAGGGGATGTCGATGAGCTAATACATTTCACAACCGCCACGGCAGTTGCCATCGCAGAATCTGCAACGTATATATGGCCCAGGACAGGAGTATTATGAAATCTATTGTCGGTAACTAGTTTAATTGAGATTATTTTACGACATCAATAACATGACCACAGCATCGGATATAAGACTCGTTTTAGAAATCGACTAGAGGTTGTTCCGAATGAGTGCTTTTTCGTTTTGCATGATCGCCGTTATAAACAAAACATTGATTCAACGGCGGCAAAATGAAGAAGAAAGCTGCACTGCACTCCGAGTTTGTCCGCACCCGCTGTGCTGAACACAGTCGGTACGTAGTCTTTCTAGCAGAAGTTTGGTAGATAACTTTTCTTTTACTTTGCACCATAAACTTTAAGGGCGATGCGCACACAGACACAGTCTAGCGGCCGCCGGGAGACTGCCGGAAAGCGGAAACATGGATAAGCTCAAGTATCACCAGTATAGTGCTTCTATTCTCGAACACAAGAAGTTATGGTATCAAGTTTAGTATTGGAACTTAAATTAGTCCCCAACTCTCAATGCACAATTCCATTGTGAACTCGGCACAAACAGCCGGCGGTACCCTAGGAGGGTTGAGGCTACATACTGCTATTAAGGTTTTAATAGGTATTTTACAAATTGAAAATGTGGCATGCGTACAGGCATAATTTGGTAATTAACATCTTATGAATTATTTCTTTACCCTTATAGTACCATACATTATAGTGAAAAGATTAGGCAATCAACATGTTTGATCCTGAAGTGAAGAAAATTGTCTTCCTGATAAGTTCTAACATGAATCAAGGTCAACTTGAAGAATTAAAGAGAGCCATCTTGAATTTCCTGTTCCAATTTCATAAAAATAATCCATATTCATCGAAAGCGTACAATAAACAGTTTGCGGAAAATGTGAGATGGTCGTTTCAATTCTTGGAAAAGAAACCTCGCAATTACTCGATGTTACAAGAATGGAAGGAACTGAAATATGCCGAGGTCTGTCTATTCGAAAAAGCATTAGAAAAACACTGCAGTGACAATCAAATTGATAAAAGTCCGGTGAAAAATCAAGCTTCGTTTCTCTCTGACGCATTAAAAGCAATTGTTCATGATTACAGTTGGGATAATTATGGTTTAATTTCTCCTGTGAAGAAACCGACAAAAAGGACAAGTCAATCAAATCGAAATTGCAATTTGACTAGTCAAGTTGTTGATAGATTTTCATCTAATATTGTTGTGGTTGTATCTCAGCTACCGAAGTCTCAAAATGAACTGGATGAATTCTTTGATTGGCAAGGCACTGATAAAGAATACGTTTGTCGCAAATTGATGCCGCCTCATTTACGTGTATACTTCAAACAAAAATATGATATTTCCCTACTTTGGATTGATACTACTGCTCCGTCTCGTCCAAAAATTTTGGTAAGGATGCCTATACACTGTAGTTCATCGTTCAACTTAGTGTTTTTATGCTCCAGTGTCAAACCATTAGTTTCCGATTACCCGGTAACAGTTTATTGTATCAGTGTTGCTCCTGATAACTCTGTTATTACACTGGATTTGTTTGGCATAAAATGTTTTGAAATTTGCATTTTCACTGGTGTACAAATTGACTCTCAACGACTATCAGTCGGAATTTCAATGCCAACCAGCTTAGCACTTCTTATAACTTTGTGTGTGTTTATAGTATGACTGTATGGCAGTGTGAGCCATTTATACTTCAGTGTAGATTACTAATAGTCCCGTTTAGTTACCCGTAATTCTTCAACTTTTAGAGTGACCTTGGCGGAATGAATACCATCAGACTTTTTTTGAATTCACTTGGGGGAGACATTTTACCAGTGACAGTGTTTGCTGGAAGCAACTTGTCGAATGGTGAGTGTTTGGAGGCAATAAAACTCTTTGGAGCTATACCAGATTTATAGTGTATGATGCATTATTAGAATTGATGCGAATCGAGTGACTAATGTAATAACTGGTTGTTGTTTTCCAGGTTTCAGTGTGATGCGTGAGATCGGAGCGTTTCCGTTTTTTCACAATGCAAGAGATGGCAGTAATGCTAAAACCAACAAGAAACACCTAACCATCCATGTTGCCAAGATGTTAAGACATGGAGACGGATCCTTGAATGTTGAAAAAATCTTTTCATTAGTCACCAAGGATGCGTCAATCTCTCCATCTCTCCAACAACTTTTTGATCATCCTTGTTATTTTTGCTCAAAACAATCCGGGTTTAAACCTGAACTATCACACCCGATTTGTCTTTCGAAAGATAAAAGTAAGGTGCATGTCACAGTCAATGGAGGTTTACAAAAGATCGATTCAACATCCGAATCACTCACGGACTGCACTATTCTTGAAAATGTTCTTGTAGTTATGGGTAGATTTCTGAAAGAACAGGTGCCACTCCTACTTAGTCACCCTGAAATTATGGAAATATGTTCAGTATGGTGTAATGTTGAATGGCCGTCAACGCAATGCAATTCGAGCACTTGGACGGGTGATTTTGTTGCCGAAGTGTACAGATACTGCACTGCTTGTTGCAATGAATCTTCAATCGAAGAACTAGGAATCAAGTATGCGATCATCGAAATGAAGACGAAAAGTCTAGCAACAATAACCTACCTGAGGTACAGTAATATTTGTTCATATTTTGAGCTAATGTACTATACTGACTTATTATGGACATTGTGTATTGCCATTTGGAAGTCAGCGAATGCTCGTCAACGTCAACCATTCTCATGTTGAAGAATTTTATCAGATTAAAATGGATTCGTTAAGTGGCAATATTTTTCGTGTATATACGCTGATTTGATTGCCCCAATCTCTAAACGTATATCATACATAATAGCTTGCTAGTTTATAACACAGTACTCGATAGAAATTCCGTTTTGTGCAACTGCTAGAGGTGTACGGCACTGCTGGACTCAGCTGCAATTCACGCCATGCATAGGTCATGATGCCTTTCTTGTATGATAATAATCAAACTCCCTTTTCCCTTTACATGTGACATGGTTAGCCTCAGGAATTTTTCCCATGCCGAAAACATGCTCATGATCTGAGTATTAGATGACTTTTGACTTTATCATTTAGATTGAAGTCAAGCATATTGTTGAATCCGAGTTGTTGGCTTCCTGGGGAGAATAGCTACAGTGTATCATCTCCACTAAAAAGGCTGAATAAACCAAGAAATGAATCTCAAGAATTGGATAAAGCGCCTACTTCTTATACATTTTGCTCCTCAATGTTGGAAGATTGGTATTTGATGAAACCACTACCTGCAAGTATTGGAATAAAATATCCGAAACCCAAACCACGGTATAATTAATACTTTTTACAGTAGTAAAAGACTCTTTGATAAAGACCTTACATTGTACAGTACATAAATATGTGGTAAAAACTGCTTATTCCCACCAAGTTATAGCAAAGAAAAAATTATTTATTTTCTGAGCAGACCTCTTTCAGTATCGTTTATCTAGTCCCTGTCATGTAGAATTTCAAATAATGTCTGTTGTCTTTAAGACTGTCATTTAGTATTGACTAAGCCTATTGAGTATTTTTTTATTTATTCTGATTAAATGATTTTGTCTATAGTCAACAGAAATCATTGGCCAAGCAAGAGTGGATGGCGAAGCTAAGACAGCATTATAAGGTACTGCACTTCAGGAAAAATTGTGGAGTCCATGTCGGACAATCGAATAGTAATAGATAGAATAAGTCACCTCAGATTTAAGGAGTATTTGGTGTGCTAAGTGAATTACATTCTAAAAAACTAAACTGGACGTTAAATCCGTGGTGGCTCATTCTATCTATTACTTTCCGATACTTTGGAATAAAGAGTTGTGTTTGTGATTACAATTGCAATACACTTGTAATTATACATATTGAATTTGCCTGGGTGCTGTGAACTTTCGAGCTAGGTTTGTTCTGCTCGTGAGAAATCTTGTGGCAGGGTGGCGAAATTCGAGTCAACTCTGTTTCAAGCTGTTCCGCAACCTGTACTCAAATTAACTCACATCAAATTTAACCTTAACAGACAAAATTGGAAACAAACCAACAAGCTGTTACTAGCTGTAAAATTCGTGCTGAATCCAAATTTGCTGAAAGTGTGACACCATTGAATAATGTTCGTAGTCTGCCTGAACTCAAGGATGGTTTTCTCAAGTCTATCAATGAATTGACATATTCTGATTTGACAACTACTCAGATTAAAAGCTTAATCCGTTCTGTGAATTCATTATTCTCTGCAATTAATCGAGATCATCTGAAATCAGGTTAGTACTTGGTACAATGGAACATGAAATCAGACTTGAATCATTTTTACAAATAGTTAATGCAAGCAATTTGCATTTCTGCCTTCGGAACTTGCATTGTTGTTGGAGCTCCAGTGTATGATCTGACTGCGATTTTTTATCGTGGACAGTGGATAGGACACCCTCTCATGTTTTGGGACCTTGGTCTTTCGGTGACTTATATTTTTTCCTTTGCTCGATCGATCATGCATTGGCACAACATGACGATATTTAACTCTGAATAGATGTGATCAGTGCATGCTGACAAGGCATCAGGTGCGCAGCTGATCTCTGTTTTGTTACAACCCTCCTCAGCGGTGTTTCTATGGATCTGTTTCAGTGAATCCAACCATGGCTGATTATGTTAAGAAACTTGAAGAAGTTGAATGTTTTCAAGACCTTGCAGATATCAAACAATTAACAGTGAAGAGTGAACAAACGAATTCGTGAGTTAAAGTACTTTCTTACTTTCAAAAGCTCCTTACATGTTCTCCTCAACCTCAAGAAGTGTAGAATGGCTCCTGGTTAGTTGTCAAGATTTTCAAACCAGTATAATATTGACCAATATTGAAACTTTACCTCCTTTCCATAGATCAGTAATGCAAGTGATGTTGCTCATAAAATTTGTGGAATGTCACCTGGATGAAAAAAACCTCCCCAAAGTCATTGATGCTATCACGTCACACGTTCGATTAATTTCACTCACTGCTGGATATTCTGCCATGATCAATTTTTTGGACAAAGTTTTGGTTGAAAAGTGAGTACCTATAACCAAACCTAAGCACCCAGTAGGGCCTACTGAACCCTTACTGTTCCTGTCATAAATTAAATAAGTTGGACTGAGCTGCCTTTCATATGCCATAGTTAATGAGCATCGGTATCGAGAAATTAGTTTATCTTTTCTACTGTATGTGCATCTGTAATACGTAAATGCGCTAAGCCATGGAGAAATTGAGATTTCTTGTTTTCAATTCAGATTTTACGATGTTTGCGGAAAAGTTCTGTATGAAGTTTACAATGAGCTGATGTTGTCGATTCCGGTATTACTGCAAGCATATGCAAGGGAAGAAGAAGATACAACCCACAGTGATAGTGTTCTATTCTCCGTTAACAGTTTCAACTCCCAAGCCAGCATCTTTGGGAGTTCTAAATCATGTAGTTTGGCAGATGCAACATCAAGGTATGTTTGTGAAAGTCGTGCAAAGTAAAGGAATGTGTAGTCGTTGTAGGTATTTCAAATAGAGTAGGCCTCCAACCTTGTATTGAAATTCTGAACCTTTATTATGTGTAGCCTGCCACCCAGCGTAGATTGGTGGTGCAGGATTTTGATCTGTGGCATTTTAGATGCAGCTGTCTTGCTGCCAATACTTCAAATATTGGTGTTTATTCAACATTTGATTCTATCAGGCGACAACGATTCGGAACTTCTTCTGTTTCCCAACTTCGTAGAATCATTGAAATTCCAAGTCAAGCTGCTTGTGATGTGATCAAACCCAAAGAGAATACGGCTAAGACAAGAGTTCGCAAGGGTGAGACCTTAATATTGATTGATACTTAGAAATATTTATGTACCTGTGTATAATAGACAAATTAAATTGGAGTCACCTCCTCATTTATATGAATGCAGATTAATATTTCCAGAGTTAGCAAGAAGGCTTCACTATTTGAGCTGCCTGCTTGCCCATTCCTGTTGTAGACCTCTGTCTTAATGCACGAGTAACGAATATCTTGTTTCAGAATCATCAAAAAGCAAAGGCATAATACGTGACCTCTTTTCTGCACAAGACAAGCCACAAACAGAAAGAGCGGTTTTTGAGAGCCCAGGTCAGATGGCTGTTTACCCTAGTAGTTCTCATAAGCGATCCTGTGTAACAGGGCAATGTCATGTATGGTAAATTCTGTTAGCGAAATGACATCTAGCCAGCCTACCATGTGGAAAAACTGATCTACAATAAGTAGCAGTGTTGCTATATGGAGTTCATTATTTGTACAATGTATTTGGCGGAGCTTGACCCTAAACTGCGGGAGACATTGCTAAGAGACAGGAAGCACGCCATCCTAAAATACGGCAGGGCATCATTAGAATAACGCAATGTTCAAACACGCTGGCCGAGAGGCTGGATGATGGGCTTTGTTTCTAGTGATGTCACCCACTCACTGTATGTTTGTGTTACCATGTGCCGTATACTTTCTAGACACCAAAAAGCAACGCAACGTTTATGTGAGTGACACACCGAAGGTAAAACAATGCATGACCGCTTTCACGAGACAAAGATTACGAATGCAGAAACAATATTTGTGTGATGAAAATATGCAAGGTATTACTCTAATCGAGGAATCTCCTGCAAAGGGTGATGAAGCTCCGAATGATTTTAAAAGGTATAAGATTAGAGCCTTTTTGTCTACTTGCGTCTGATTTCCGTAACAGGTTAGCTCAGAATTCCTACTTTTATTTTAAACCGCGTCATGTTTTGACTGCAGTGCCCTTTTAACAGTAAAAGTATATTTCAATTTAATTTTTAGTTCCAAATTGACTCGAAAACATTCGTTTTACTGTGACGGAAAAGATTCGAGAAGTGTCACACGAGCTCAATCTCTCCAACAACATCAACAAGGTGTTCTTGCAACACCAGTAGTAAAGGGAACAGGCGCAAGAGGGGGGCCTTCACCAAAAATCGGCCGAAGATCACTAAGCAGTTTGTTTCGCTCACCAAACAAAGAAAGTGTAAATGAAAATCAGGGGATCAATCGTGCACCTTCGACTTCAAAGATTTTGCAAAAATCTCCAAACGACACGTTTCATTCTCCACTGAAGACGGCGTTGAGAGGCTATCGAGCAGCAAATACTGAACAAAATGCAAAATCACCACACAACACCAATTTAGACACGTCACCAAAAGTTTGGCGAAGATCTTTAAGTAAATTATTTCATTCCCCCTTGTCTAATTCGAGCAAGAGTAATGGTGAAGCGATGCTGGTGGATGGGCAAGCTCACGAAGCCTCAAAATCATCAGACATTTTTGAAAATGTCCACTTGCAAGATGTGACAATGTTGTCGAGTGAAGATAGCTTGCATGGCGAACCCAATGCAGGGGCTCAATGTCAAGTACCATTACCAATTGAAAACGGCAACGTAAATAGTCCAACAGATGGTAACACAAACTCCTGTAATAAAACAGTTGCACATACGCAACCACAGCCAGGAAAGACACTAACGAAGCGGAAACGTCACAAATCATCCAGCAGTTGAGAAGACAGTACCGTTGCATTGATTCGTATTAGCCTTTAGCCATATGGTGAATCTCATATCTATGTGGTCTTTTGTAATCTGGCAAGGCATGCAAGTACTAAATAAATTGCTATTTTTCCTGAAACATTTCATTATAAAAACGACACCATTTTATTGCCTAGCTGTGCATGTGCACATTGTGCTCTCAGCTCCGAGAAGGGAACCCATGGAGGTCAGCTACAATGTTGCGTTACCCAAACTCTGTTAAAGCATATCTATTTGAACCATTTACTGGGTTCTGCAGATGTACGAGGAAGTAAGTACCATCACACGATCGGTTACATTTAATCTGTAACTGTGAGTCTGACTACTACCACTGCACTCGGTAAGATTCGTCTAATTTGAGAGGGGGATATGTTGCTGTCCATGGGTAACCAACGATCCAGTTATCGGGTAAATGCCAGGAAGTTTGAAAAGTTTAAGTCGGATAGGGCCTACCTCTGCTACTCAACTAGTTTCGTGTAGGTGCAGTCAAAATTTTGCGAGAATTTGCAGTGATCGTAAGGTTATTGGAATCGTATCAAGTTGTAATTCCAATTGTTCGAATCCTGTTAGCTGTGTCATGCAGAAAAACATTGAATACTTTTTGTCAGGTTTCCCAGATAGTGTGGTGTGTAATGGCATTGGCCAAGCGGCGTGCACAGATGCATGTGCACTGTGCAGTTTGCCTGTAGAGTGTAGACGTATGATCAATTCATGCTTGAATCTGAATAAGCGGGCCACAGAGCAGTTTGTCTGTAGAGTTTAGAAGTATGATCAATTCATGCTTGAATCTGAATAAGCGGGGCATAAATTCAATTTGGAGTACAGTACGTATGTCACTGGAAATAATTGGTTCCCTATCCAGGGCTGAAGTTAGCAATTACCATCACAAAAATTTTGCGTCACCCATATTGTATTTATCAATCAAGAAATACATATATATATATATGCACTCGTCAGTAGTCAGAAGAAGTAGTGAATAATCGGGCTTAGACAAAGAGTGAAATTGCACACTTACATGCCCTGCCGCTCAGCGCAAATAATACTTGGAAATACTGCAAATGATGGTTTTATATCAGTACTGTCCAAGCTCTTCCGGTCACTTTGGTTTCGCTTGGCATCTAGCAAAGCGGTCAAAGCAAGTTGTGGTAAACACTTTCCAACATGGCACTGCTTCGGGATTACTCTATCAAGAAATTTGTGACAGAAGTCCCTCCCCCTCCCCCATTCGGCTAAGTTTGCCTTAAGTGACATAATAGCACAAGTCTCATGCATCGCTAGAACATAACATGACTTCGGTGACGATGCACTTATTTATACTCGATAGTTGGTCGTAGATACAATACAGAATATTAAATCATATGAAAAAAAGATGTAGACTCTATAGACAGTCACCACACTGTGTAAGGTTAAATATTACTTCAATGAATACTCATAGTTGGCAATACAATAAGGCGTTAAAACTTATGAAAGAAATTGAAGGTCCATTCTCTAATGTCATGGATCAATTAGATATCAGAATTGATGAAATTAAGGTGCTTCGTCGCACCACAGTTGACACTTAAGTACGAAATTTTTCTATCACTGAAATCTAGTGACTAGGCAATGTATGCATGGGCAAATTTAATCAGTTGTGATTCCGAGTAAGAATCGAATATTTTTTCAAATCACCACACTATTGGGTCACTACAGGGTTACTGCAAATACAGGGAGGAATCTGGTTCTGTAATGAGCCGAATATATTTAAAAAATCTGTTGATTTCAACTGTTTTTGTCACATATCACATTAGTCTGTGTCGATGACAACAAAAAACTGTCAAACTAGGTGGCGCTATAGATCCCTATTCGGAATTGTTCTCAAATCAATTCCGAGTATTCAATTCAATGCGCCCATCGCTCCCAGTGAGTAGTGACTTGTGTTACTATAAACAAACAAAAATATGTAGATAATCCATCAAACCCTGCTGATGCATATATAATAATCAATGGTGTAACATGAAAAAACGCATCATATACTTTGCTCGAATTCATTTGCATTCATCCTCACTCAAAAGCGACACAGACAAGTTCTGATTCGTTGTAGGAGTACTTCCATTTGCTATGTTAATTCTTTTTTCAATACCTGCTTCAATATCAAGACTTCTATATGACCCTCGACCATCATTCGAAGGGTTTGATATCGGAAATGAATTAATTGATGCGAGTTTATTCTTGATTGACAGTCCGATGGTACTGGCCTTGGACCCTAAGATATTCCTCTTTCGCTGTGGTAAACGATCACCCGTCCCCACAGTGACAACTACTTCATCATCTTCCAGCACTCTATCGATGTCAATAAACTGCGGATGTCCGTATTTATCTGGTGATGGCTTTTTGTACCTAGAAAAAGCATATCGTGTGTTGAAGTAGAAGTTTGGGAGACAGTGAGTAAGTGAGAGCCCCCTACTGAATTTATGCCCACATTCTAAAACACTATCTCTGCCAACTTCTCAATTTGTGCGTAGACCAAACAGGAATCATGTTTGTAATTATCGGAGTCACTTTATAGACGGACACCCCCTTGAAATCAACATTTATGTTGTCATCAGGAATCCGAATAGCTGAAGCCGCGCAGACCATTTCACAGAACAGTAAATCGTGGAGAAGTACATTAAGTCAGTACTACTTAGCGTACTTCTCAGCAAATGTGTTGAGGCAGTGGAAACCGGTTATACATTTTGGAATTCTAGCTACATTACTTTAAATGGAGGTGCCTCTTATTTTCTATTGAGTGCAAAAATTGGTCCACCAAATTTATTATCTGTTTACGGGAGGGGCTCTGCATATTAACAGCACTAAGGATGATCAATAAACTAGTACTGGTATAAAAGTTTTCCTTTCTATTCTACCGTATTTTCTACAATCTACAACTACTGAATCTATTGTTCATCCGAAATGATATCTGTTTCTTTGAATTCGACGCTCAAGGATTCATTAAGTACTACTTCAACCCTAAACCGAATATCCTTCTACATGACATACAGTACCACCAACTAGATATTGTGGTAAGATATTGTGTTCGATACCAATAACCGTCTACCTAGGACCCCACAGTTTACCGGCATATCACGACATTGTGACGTTACGCTTCCAGCTGAACAAAAACAAAAATTTTGACAAACCGTTTGTTAACAAATAATGAAAATTATAAAAACTGAAAACACGATAGTGACATCGCAATACCATTGGGATACTTACATTTTCAAAAATAATGACGAGAGAACAACTGATACCGAACTCATTGCCATTGCTGCTGAACCCATCCATGGTTCAAGCGTCGCACCGAGGGGTAGGAAGACTCCAGCAGCGAGTGGTATTCCAACAAAGTTGTATAGGCAAGCAAACATGAAATTAATCCTTATTCTTCTGATTACACATTGCGATAAATCGATTGCCGCGACGACGTCCATTAGATCATTCTGTAATCAAAATAAGCTCAATCTATTGGGATTGGGAGCACACTTAGCCAATTTTGTATGATTGTAATATTAGCCCGATGTAGTGATCTCGGAGTCATCAATGCTCCATATGGGCTATCTTAGCAGGTTCTGCACGACCTACAAATTTATGAAGCCCCTGGTTATTCTGATGGAACAGGTGCTTTCAATTTATTTTTCACCAAGATACATTACCTTATTGAAAAATCCATCTCACAGAATACCACAGTACATGGGAGAAACAAAAGAGTCAACTGAATCGATAATGTAGCAGCAAACCAATACGAAGGTTTCCTAGGCTTTTATTAACTAAAATTCCAACATAACTGAGAAGACGATCAATACTCTAAGCATGTAAATATAATGAACAGGTTAAGGGGAGCAGGAAAGAAGGTTATGCTGAATGAGAAAAATATGAGGTGAGGATATTTGGATAAAAAGAATAAAGCCATGATAAACTGTCTGCCAACCTCGCTTAATTTCTAATCTGGTCATATTAATTGTTATCACTGACATGTACTGGAATTGCAATAGGCATCTTACCTTAATTAAAACAACATCAGCAGCTTCAACAGCTACATCTGTTCCAGTTCCGATAGCAATTCCGATGTCAGCTTGTGCAAGTGCAGGTGAGTCGTTTACCCCATCGCCAACCATGGCAACCTTTACCCCTGACGCTTGAATTTGCTGAACTTTCCCGACTTTATGTGATGGCAAAACTTCAGCATATACATTTCTTATTCCACACTGAAAAGGTTACATAAAGCTACATAAGGCTGAGGTTGTTATGGAGCAATGGATATTGTTTTAAATAGGAAGCCTGCCGCCTTTTCTTGTAGCCAAACTTCCTAATTGGATTTTCCAAAACAAAAGTAGAGGTAGGTCTACTATACCACTCAAAAAATTACATTTGTCAGACAGGTTGCTAGATGGAGACTTTTCACATTTCCTTAATAAGGATGGTTGTTAGTGGCTGCTGCCTGTACATCCATTCCCCATCAGTCTATAGACTATTGTATTGGGTCTAATTTATATGGCAACATTCTGTTTATATTCTATTCTGACTGGTGAATAAATGAACAAACAAAATTGTAATATGCATTACTTGTGCGGCTATTGCCTTGGCGGTCTTCATATTGTCTCCTGTAAGTAGCACGACATCGATTCCCATTTGATTCAAAGTGTGAACAGCCAGTGCCGCTTCGGATTTGATCGTGTCAGCAATCGCCAAAGTACAAATGAGTTTGTTTCCGATACCCACAAGAATTGCAGTGTGACCTTGGCCTTCATACTCTAAAGTAGAAAAACTGTAAGAACCAATAGATGGCTTCAGTAGTTGGCTTTGAGAAATGGCGGCACACACGTGACAACCACCACATGTGTAATTTCATTCATTTCAGCTTTGAAATACCAATACAGCAGCCAGCTAGCTCAGTTTGTAGAAGGTCTACTGCAGATCTACAAAGTTAGTCTTTCGTATTGAATCAACCATATCAACCGTGTCTAAATGCCAACATCTGTAGAAAATATGGTTCCACAAGAGAATTCCAACACATGACATGACAAAGGCGTTGTTTCCCTGCCTCCACCTAAATTTGGCAAATCATGGCATAGGCCTATATGTACCGTGAAAGATCGTAGTATGATGTCTAAAGCTTAAGCTTACCCAACAGCCTTGCTTGATAGCAGGTCAAAATCAATAGCATAACTGTTCACAGCGAATACTACATTTTTCTTGATCAGAACTTACCACTCATGATCTCATCTACATGATTCGGTAAATGTATGCCATTTCTACGCATCCACTCTCGATTTCCGAGAAGGACTTTGGTTTTGACACTGGACGCAGCAGATGATAACAGAGCTTTTTCTGACGGTGTTAACTGTAAGCCATCCTATAATATACAATACACAGCTGCTTATATGATTGCATTTCAATCATTGCTTATTGTCACCTCTTCAGGGAATGCATTGATGCTATTCATGAGAACACTTTCAATGTTTGTTATTGTGCACTCGATCCCGCAACCAGGTATGGCCTTGAAATCTGAAGAATTTGCCAGAGCTTCGACTTTGAGTAGCTAAACAAAATCACTCTGCCATTATAGAGGGTATGTGGTTATAGAGGTTATGTAAACTTGCATATATGGTGATGGTCAGCCTATTGGGACAGGAAACCTTAGAGCATCTGGACACGCATGGGTATTGGGCAACTGGGCATCAGGGCATGCATGGATACTGGACAATCGGACATTGAACAATATGGAGACGGGTGGAACACCCTCGCTAGCAGCCAGCTGGCCACTTATTCTAAGCCACCGTAACTCTCCAGAACTTTGGAAATGAGGTCGCAGTTTACTAGAAACGCTGCAAACATGCCTACCAATTTTAACATCTCTGGTTGAACCCAGTCATTGAGTTATGAGCGGATGCCACAACATAATAGATTTGCGGCTGATGACAGAAATCCTGGTCTACGCCTAACACCCAATAGATATACAGTATACCTCACAGTAACAGAGCTAAATATATTATCACAATCATCGCATTCAAAAGTAGGCATACTGGAAAGCCTCACCTTTTTGCCGTGTTTGACAACAGCTTGAGCAAGTGGATGCTCGCTCGCACTTTCAGCACTGGCAATCAATGCAACGAGAAAACGGAGAGAGGGTGCGCTTGGATCGCCTTCATCAAGCCTTATGATCTTCTGGACTTCAGGTTCTCCGTGAGTAATCGTGCCAGTCTTGTCAAACACAACCGTCTTGACCTTTGAAGTAAATATTACAAAAATTTTCAACATATTCACGACATGGTTTATTGAGACTTAGAACATTTGCAAGCCTTCAGACCTCAGCTCCCTCGTTAGAAATTGCAACAGTCTCGCTGTTTTGGCTTACTTGGCCCTACTCATTTATTCTGTGACGACTATGGCTGAAGAATGTGATGTTTGTATAAAACCGTAGACAATACAGCATGTGCAATTGTGCATACACTATAATTAATTGAACTGTATTTTGATAAACAGCAAACAGGCTAACACATACTCACAAAAAGTCATTGCTCAACAGGTAATCACACAAAGAAAATGGCAAATAATACAGCCAATCAGGTTTCAGCAAGATCATATCAACCAATAGTGACTAATTTGACTATGATAAATGCACATTGCACATATTGAAAGTATGCAGGTTGTGCAAGGCATTACTTTGCTACACTAGTCAACACTATCCCTATAATGCCAAGAGCCTGACAGAGAAGCTACAGATACTATAAACAGAACTCTCAACAACATAATTGCTAAAATACACAGCATAGCCTATGGGTTGGCAAGTCATTCCAATTCTGTTGTATATCAAATGTTGTTGGTTAACTAAAATCTCTCCACCTATGGGTACTAATACCGCACAAATGTCCTCCTTACTTTATGAGCAACTTCAAGAGGCTCTCCACCTTTTATCAATATACCGTTCTGCGCGCCGACTCCAGTTCCCACCATGACAGCAGTGGGTGTAGCCAAGCCCAAAGCACAAGGGCATGCAATCGCAAGCACCGTTATGGAAGTTTGAAAGGCAAATCGAACAGCCATTTCAGTGTCCGACAGGTAGCTGTAATAATACCCACATAAGTACTTCATGACATCAAGAAAAGTGTTTTGAACCAGAGATATATGTCAGGTTTATGTTTCCCATGATGTCCATCCAGTGCCTGATTGCACTGACACAGAACAAGCCAGTCAGTCGGTGAACCGACCACAATTGTCAACATCATACTGAACCATTGTACGACACAACAGTTATTAGATCACGAAAAATGGATGCCAGAACTTACTTGTGCGAAGCGAACATATCTCTTATAACATCAATGTCAGTGAGACCAATAGATAACCACACAACGAAAGTGACCATTGACAATATTATAACCCCAGGAACGAAATATCCTGCAATTTTGTCTGCAATCTGGAAAAAAAACATCAAAATAATAAAAGCAAAAAGTTACTGATCATTTTCTTCTTCTTCTTTCATTTGGTATCGTTGTTATTTCTTCGGACTACGTCAGGGCAGCCACAGAGGAGCCAGCAGAACTGATCACTAATCACAGGTTTATAAAATACAGAATCAATAAGAAAAACAGTCAGCATCTGGCAACCGAGGGCTCTCGATTTCTACAGCTGAATTGTACACTAAAATTTAATAATGGCGCAATAAGCATAAGCCATAATGCAATTAGAGATGAAGCAAATCAAATTCAAAGAAGTCAAGGATTTCTCATAGAGTCTACAAGTGAATTTATTTGTTGAATTTCAGTTCGATCAAGGATACTGATATATCCAACTCAGAGAACAAGTTCGATTCACAGGTGATCTTGCCATTTACAAACCGCTCATGAGCTCTGAAGGGGTATAGTTATTAATATAGTTATGTCAATACCGGATACAAATAACATGATTTTATGTACCTTGTACTTAATACTTTCCTGGATGACAAAATAAAGTTCTCTCTCTCTTAGGCTAGAATTTGTATTTTATTTAATTTGCATTCTGTAGTCGGAATTATCCTTGGTAACTAGCTAAAAACTATCATTATATACTTAATAAACTACGTTTCACAATAACTGATTGTGTGATCAGGTGCTTGCGACCAAGGCGGGGACTTGTTCGATACCCTTTACACAGCCACATTACATATACACTGCACTGAATACTCATTCCAAATTTTTGGTCGCACGAATATTACAGCTAAATGCCGGGATGCCGATAGCATGCCTTGCAAACAACATCGGAGTCAGTATAATACTTTGACGTTCAGCTTGATTTCAAGAATATACCATTGGGGCACTCAAGATTAAAGGCATGTGAAGGAAAGGGCTCCAAAGATTACCAAGAAATTTAGCTTGCTATAATAATTGTCATGACACTATCTATCAGGATCAGTAATAAATACAAAGTGAAAATTAAATGAAAATTCATAACTGCCATACTTGCTGAATGGGAGCCTTTGATGTTTGAGCTTCTTCTACAAGTTTCACGATTTGCGACAGAGCAGAATCAGATCCCACATGAGTTGCTTGCATTAGTAAAGCTCCGTTCAGGTTCATGGAACCACCAATAACCGAAGATCCACTTTTCTTTGTTATTGGCATAGACTCACCTGTAAAAGTTGAAAAAAAATTACATAGATTGAATATATATATTGGTTAGGAATGCTGGAAGCAGCCACAAATCGTTGAGCAGTTTTAAAGCCTTTACATAAAAAATTTATGGGCATCTTGTCAACAGTAGATACCTAGATAGTCACTACTCAAGTGACGCACAATATTTGCCAAGTGCTTTAATAGCCTTCTACCAAGTTGCTTCTAAAGGTTGAGGCCCATGTTTACATCATGGGTTACTATGAGACACTGACTCATGTTATGGCTTAGGTCAGGAAATTTTGGGTAGGGTCTGAATACCTAAGTAATGCTGAGATATCTATCTTATGTCTATGATAATCAGTCATACTGTCATTATGATTTCTAACCAATATGGCTTAAATCCAACAGTTGTGGTAAAGAGCGGTAAAATACTTTAATGTCTTCAATTTGCCTATGTAGCATTCAAAAGCCTTTTAATTGCCACAATTTTACCGAATCCCACCGAGATATCTTATTTCACCGGAGTACAATTTGCAAAAATGTTTCAAAAATTAACTTCAAACCCCATTTTCTCAAAAGTCCCAAATGCGACTTAATCCACTCGATATAAGTTTAGGTATCTGTCTGATACCAGTTAGTTTTCAGTGGTTTTGGGTTTGTGGCTGACCTTAATCTTAATCCCTCTTAATCCCACGATGAGTTGACACTTGACCGAAAATATTTTGTACATTGTGTGCATATTTCTTAACTTTTCACCTGTTATCAAAGATTCATCCACCATCGAAGTTCCTTCAATTACTTTCCCATCGACAGGAATTTTGGTGCCAGGCTTCACACGAAGATAATCTCCTCGTTGAACCAAACTGACATCGATTACTTCTTCTGAAAGGATGGTTAGTCTTGTTTCGTCAAACTTAACCAGCGTGGCTTCAGTAGCCTGCAACTGTATCAGCTTCGCAAGAGCTTCTGAAGTCTTGCCCTAGAAATGACAAGGTTTCCCAGGCTAGAACATTTTTCTATAAAATGTAGGGTTTCTTGTGGTCCTCCTAATATGGCTAGTAGGCCTACTGGTAGGCTAATCATTACTATGACAGCTCATTGCCATTTGGCACATATCGTGGATGCTCAGGTGGTGCTGGTGCCTTAAGTAATCTATGTGTTATAAAAACTATCATCATCATTATCATTTGGTAAATTTAGTCTAATTCCAGGCCATTTGACGCTTCTTGATAAAACAATATTATAGTCTATCATGTTCGGTTACTAGCCACAGCATTCAAGTCACATGGATACATCACCTGGCAAGGCAGTGCCATCCATGATACCGGTATAGAGAACACAACAACAGTAACTCAGCAGTCAGTACAACACATATACTGGTACTGCACCTTTGCAATATGTTCCAGCCATCTTCCAAGTGATATAAACACAAACAGCATCGGTGGGGTTTCGAAGAAAGTCTTTGGAGTAGACTGTATGAAACATAATGACATATCGATTAGGGTTAGTTTCCCAGGGAGTTCCCAAGGAATTAATTAAGTCCGCTTGCTAGGATTGCAAAAACATTTTGGGGGTTTCCCAAAACCTAGAAATCTGGATTTGATGATTTGGTACGATACTGTACCGGTACATTATGACAATGTGTAGGCATACAAACTTGTGCTACTGAGTGTAGAATGAGTAAACTAACTATCCATTAACTAAAACATAATTACCAGGTGTCTTACCGCGCTCTGCTGAAACATTGCAACCAAGACGATGACAACAGAATATGTGTAAGCAATTATGGTTGTCATGACGATCAGCACATCCATGTTTGCTGTTCTATGCTTGACCGCTTTGTACGCTTGGATATAAAAGTATCGCCCTCCGAACACCTGAAAACCATTTTCACATTATATTTATGAATTTTCGTGAAAGATGTTTGATTGTTACTAGGCATGTCTTCCTGGCTTGATAAAGGGATACCTGGCATTGACACTGTTTATGATTTATTCCATTTTCACCTGATGGAGAAACACAGCTTTTTTGAATGTTATAATTCTCAATGAACTAAGGCTGGACGCTAAAACAGCGGTGAACATTATTTACGATATCTTTATAATTAGCAACAACTGGTGGTGACATTGCCAAATCCAAAATCTTCACTAATACCAATGCCCTTGATAAATCCTAACCAATCTCAGGAAGCAAAATGTTACAAACCTGAACAGGAGTGCATAGAAGAAACATTATTAAATTGTGTAAGCTCAATCCCGGAACTAATATGGTCGGATGGTTGTGTGCACCAGAAGCCATATAATATATCATGAATCCCATGACTGGCACACCAAATATGAGAGACAATAAGAAGGAACGTCGCCATTGCCGAATCTCTTTTCTGTGATCTAGTGCGTCAGATCTGTTCTCTTTATCCCGGACAACAGCATCAAACCCGATATTCTAAAAAATTAGTTTAAAAAGCAATAAATAGTCAGTATAGTATGTATTGGTTCTCAAACTGTAGTCCACAGTTGTTTTGGGATACGCAAGACAATTTTCTTAGGACTGTGAGCAGTGAAGCACTTGCCACGCAGCCAAACCAATCAACACAACCATCCTAAAGAAAAATCTGCGTTTTCGGCATTAGGCCTTACTTTCTGTCGTCAAGCCAAAAGGCTGTGATTCACGATATGAGGTACCATATATTCATACGTTGTCTAAAACAGAACTGAATATCACCGAAATAACAACAGAAGCACTTGAACACCAATACAAATGAAGTGTTGCTATCTGTTGATATTTAGTAAAGCAACAGTATTGGAAGAAACGGAAATGGGATATCAAAATCTCAATTACCTTATTAGTTATTACCATCACGCATACCCGCAAATAACAATTGAGATTAAATGAGGGGCATGTATGATATCTCTTTGCATATGGATAGCCAAGCAATTTCATGAATTTCAAATAAAGAGAAAACTACTGGATTAAAAAAACACACAACAACACCTCATCTAGTGTCATGACCAATGTGCAACTTCTTAACATTACAATGCAAATCAAGGTAATATTGGCTAACAATAGAAACTAAATCCTTATTCATGTCCTAGGGGCATATAGAAATATATATATATATATACATAATGAGGTAATCCTAGTATGAAGAATTCAAATGGTATAAAATTTTAGAATGTTATAATAACAAAATCATCAGGATAAGTCAATTAAAACAGATCAGTCTACCGCATAAACTCACGAATAAGTGGAGAAATTTACACCAGAAAACACAGACCCAAAGTCACCATGTGTCTTATACACCATGTTTTTTGTTGTAATTAGGTCTGACAATACCTCCACTAAAACCCATAGTCAGATACTGGAAACGTCTTGTACATTCAGTTGATATCGGTAAGGTACCAAAGGCTGCATGTCTTAGATGTTGTCCATGACCAATAAAGATTATGGTAAGTGCTAAGCTGCTATCCATGTGCAAGAAGAAGCGCAAACATCTTTCTCATCCTGGGCAGCAACTCAGTGTCACCCACTAACGCCTTCAAGCTCCCGAGTGGACTAGCAAGTTGGTTCACGGATCGGTGATGATATGCATGACTTAGCGAGTTCATGTGGTGGTTCTTGTGTACGTATACGGTCGCAGGCTAGCGCCCACTCCCAAACGCTACCGGTACGTGATATGGAGCAGAGGCTCTATCGGCTTAACATCCATCAGGCCTAGTGAATGACTAGAAATTAACTTCGTAGAGAGGTGAGGTCATCTTATAACCGATTAAAAATTTTCAGACTTATGTTGTAGCTTTGTTAAGAAACTTCGACATGTGCACATGATCCTACCTTGATGTTATTGATAATATCTCGGACACCAACATCGTCCGGGTCATATTCAACGACCGCATTGTTTGTTGCCAAAGCAACAGATGCATATTTCACACCTTTCAACTCGTGTAATGAGGTCTCAATCTTGTGGACGCAAGAAGAACATGTCATACCAAAGATCTAAAATGGAAAACAAAAACTGAATTTTATAATTATGCCGTTTGAATTACTCAGATTTCCAATCAAAATGGGACAAGCCATAAAATATTCAATAATGGCCGTGGACTGTGGTGTTTCAAGTAGGCCTACATGGCATGGATCTCAGAACGTGACATGTAGTCACGCTTCGATTAAAGCACACATGCAACATTTTTTCAACTTGTGATGTAGTAAACAATTGTCAGTAAACCATTGTCAAATTTTCATTACAAATGGCCTAGTGCACACTTGTCATAAATTCAGCCAATTCAGCTGTAGCCCTGTTCCCACACCTTAGTCTAACTACAGATTAATAAGAAATGCAATTGTAAATTTGGGATTCAGTCATCTTTTCTTCCTTGCATGCCCACCTGATTTGTAAATCAAGTAGGCCTATAGAGCAAGGGAGTAGAACTTCAGTTGTTACAAAGAAACGGCTGCCTGCCAACTTCCCGACATTATACAGTAGGTGTTGCATTAGATAACAGTGTAGGCCTACTGGGTGCCAAAAGCAGATTCGTCGTGCATAATCTCATCAATAACTATGAATACTTGATACTTACACACGTCACACACTAGGACTAGGTTCGGGCCGCCATGTATGACTAGAGATGCAAAATAATTCAAAATGACATGTTTGAAATCGGTACCACCCTCTCTATATTATGACCCAAATCTAGCATAAGATTCACAAACAATAGCATCTGACTATTAGGCCATAGATGTCAAATAAATTGCCAGGTACAGTATATATATTATTTATTGCTATTTTTAAAATAACAGGGTACATAAACTCACATTCAATTCAACGTGTCCATCTTGGTGTAAGTTTTCAGGTATAACTTGAGAAGGAAAGCCGAGATCAGAAATGAGAGTTGCTATACTTTCTGGACTGGTCAGGTCTGTGTGATACCTGATTTCAGCTTTCCCAGACATGAGTCCCACAAGAATGTTGGCAACGCCTTCTTCACGGCCTAAATAAAAGGATCAATCACGGTCAACTTCTAATAAGGTAACAACCAGGGAAAATGGTGCAAGGGTATGACAGTATCATCCATCTTCCGATCTGGGTTCAGACAACAGTGCCAAGCTGTCAGAGTAAGACCATCTCTCACTACCTAGATTCCAATTGTACCAAAACATCTCACATTTTCATTTGCGTTATCAAACACTCGTAGGGTAGGCCTATGGTGTTTATTGTAAATTGCATCATGATATTCTGTGAACATGAGCAATTATAATTGCTAGTTCTGTGTAACAGAATTAGTAAAGCCAAACCACAGGAAAACTAAAGTAATAAAATATCCAAATAAATTGAGTGATTGGTTGTTAATGATCTGACAGTAAAATATATATAGTGTCAGGCCTACAAGTAGAGATAGGCCTATATCAATTTCCTTCAAGCATCAACTTGAGTACCGCACGATCTTTTAAAGCACAATTTCTGCAAAATAATTTAGGTTATATATGCGATAAACTGCTACAATTCAACAATGCCTAAGGTAATGGGAAGAAATATAAAAAATTGGCAGTGTTTACTATCTGCCAATCTGCCTGTCATTTTACATATTCCATTTGTGAAAATGATATTTGGAAGATAGAAATAGGAAAATTCGAATTTGTCTTAAATTTTGAATGAGACTGTTGAACAAAAAGTTCAGGGTCTTCGACTATGAATAAGGTTTCAATCTTCAAATGTTGGAAGTTAAACTGATACCGCTGCTGAGAACTATATATATACATTATATTTCTATAGTGTATAGACCTATCAGTTTGATATAAAAAAGGCAAGTAACAGTGGCAACTGACATTATTAACAACTTTCAGCCGAAGCCGTTGACACCAATACTGAAAAACATAATCAAGTATATATATACTTGACATCAGGTGAAGTTAAGGTGGACCAATTCACAAACAAAAGCAAATGTGAAAAAGATGAAGATGGAAACCAATGAAAAAATTATCACTACAGAACTGCCATAATTATGATGTCAACACATAATATTACGTGAACGTTCTAACCAGAACAGCAATGACTTACCTATATGTTTTTCGATGTTATTCACACAGGAAGCGCAAGTCATCCCTTTTATTTCGATAAAGCATCGTTTCACATCTTCTTGTTGTTCAGGGTTATTAAGGACCGTCAACTCCACATCATTGGTGCCTGAACTAATTATAGAAACTGCAGGTACTTCCAAATTGGTCCCTGACGTCATCTTCGATTTATTAGAATCTCTATATTCACTCGAGGTCAAAATAATTGCGGGTTGACTGTGATTTTTGTGAAAAATTTGTCCTGATGTGTTGGTCACTTGAAAACCCAAGCTGGCGATTTTTTGTGCTGTATCATTCTCCGTAATCGAGTCCTCCGCAATTGCGACATCGGCACTCTTATTTTCCAGAGAAACTGAAATATGCAGTAGTCCCGGAACGTCTCGCATGTTTTCTTCAATTTTTCGAACACACGATTTGCAATGCATTCCTTCAATTTTAAATTTCAGACTTTTCTCGTCGCCAAGATTTGACGGATTCGTTGGCGTGGTAACATTTATTAGTGGGGTTTCTGCACTGAGTCTGGATAAATCATCAGGTATACCGAGCTTTGGGGCAGCTTCAAATCCCATTTCTTCTACAGCATCGACAATGTGTGCGACAGATATCAACTCCGGGTTATATTCTATGGCTGCCTCTCCATCCGACAGTGAGACCTGTAATACGAAGTGAAGCAATTTTCCAAGTAAGGTAAGTAAAAATCGAGACATCACGTACAGTCATGATAAGACTGCTTGGGGGGCTGATGCTATAAGCAAGTATGAAGAGACGTACGTCGCTAGTTGCAAATGATGGTCGACGATGACTTTGATAGATAGCCTTTTTAGAGAGAGTGTTACCACAGTTTTAACGTCCAGCCAAATTTATTGGAAACCTAATTCCTGAGCTCTGCTCCTTCATCAGGTAAAAATGGATCACTAATAAGATAATAAGCCTACGAGTAGCAGTCTCCGACCAATATGTTGGTGGTTCAATACCTCAAAGTTGATAGATGGTGGGCAAGTGCAACCGATTCAAGAATGCAAGATAGCATACCGTTACTCAACCTCAATGAACTCATGCTTTATTACCCGTACAAGATAAAAGCACCAACAATAATCCCAAATTTAAAGCTCCAAATCCCATTTTCTGTTGACCATCAATGTCATCATTGCTTGGCAACATTTGTGAATCGTGAAACTTTTTATTTGATTTGTAAATATTTGGAAATCATATCCCAAAACCAGCATGAAAAGATGGAACGACCAGTGCTACACCATGTTAAAATAGATACTAGGATACTAGGCCTACTACCATCGTGAATTAAATCAAATTTGTCTCGAGCCTTGGTTTAATTAATTAAATTAATTAATAATAATTAATGGATTAATTTCGTTGTGATGCTCTGACACTATATTTATTTCTTTTATTGAACTCGTCGAAAGCTAAATGCAGATATATATGTCCACTGTCCACAAAAATCGCTTTTTTCATGTATATGGTATTATGGACTAAATGGACATGTATCGTAATTTTGTCAAATTTTGGGGCCTGTGAGGCTTGCAGTTTATGAGATAGATATGACACGGGCTTACTTTTGAGAAAGTTAAATAGAGACATGTCCAACATTGGGACATATACCCTTCTGATACCATTTTCACTACTATGTAACATTTGGTAAAATGGAGTTTTAAATAGGGATATGTCCGTGAATAGGGGTAAAAAAATAAGTGGGGATTCCCCGAGAAGCATTTCAACATTAGAGCAACCCTTGACTACCTGAAAGTTAATACTTGTAACATGGAAAGGGTTTGGGCTTCACAAGAATGAGGCATCGTGTATATCGTACTCCCAGAATCTTCAAATGACATTTACTCGAAAAAATTAGTTTGGAAAAATCGTGGACATAATATATCCAGTCAGCTTTCTATCAGCATATATATAAACCTCTCTTGACCAGCGACCTTATAACATTCAAATTAGGGTATATGTAGTGACTCTTTTTACAGCTAAATCAATATATCGGTAGTGCGACTGTACTGCTAGCAACATTACCTCACAGAAAATGATTAATTAATCCTCTTATTCACAACAGTTCTGCCAAAGTTGTATTTTGACCTAGAGCCAGTAAAAGAGGCCTATAAAGCATAACAGAAGAAGAATATAATAGATGCTCAAAATGGTATATATATATAACACAAATACACTTCTTCAAACCCAAGCTAAAATCCTGATTGAAGGATAGCTCTACTGTATCTGACAACAATTTGCATGGCTGTGTTGGACTGACAGAATAGAGCTACCTACATCAAGATCCTAGCAACCCCAAGGTCAAAATAGTAGTATAGGCCTAATAGGACAAATGAAATGGATTAGTATGGTACCAATACCAAAAGTTTTAAATGTGCACAAAGAGATTGATCATGTTGGTTATTTCCAGTATCATTTTCGAGACTTTATCTAATTTGTTCAATTCAAGCATTTAAATTTTGATATCACGAGTTTATCAAGAGGCATCATGTGAGTCATGAAATTAAGCTTGTACGTACAACCATGACACAACGTTTTTAATAACGTAATACTAGCAACAGTTCAGCTACCTGAATCACATCACTCTTGTATACATATTAAAATTTAATGCTGCAGGCTACACGTTCAGAATCTTTACCTCAAATACTATTAGAATTTGATTCAGTTTCATTCAATTTCAAAATAATAAAGTTAACAAGATTGCCACAGATTCAATGCCAGCCTTAGTTTATTGAGAATTAGAACATTCACAAGCTTTCGGAGCTCTGTTCACTATGAGTCACTGTGATGAGAAAGGGTTTTGAGAAGGTCTTCCACTTTTACCGGGTTTTACTTTGGCCTCCGAATGACTTCCTACTAGGAACACTCAAACATCACTTACATAGATGTAATGCGTAAATTTACACAAACGGTTTTCAACATCTAGTGGCTCCTATCCACAAGCTTTCACCACCACCATCGCCAACTCTCCCGCTCTCTCTCTCCTGGGCCAACCTTAGCTGTCATACAATTGGCTCATTCGTCCACCCACTCTATAACGTCACAATATCTATGATTCTGTTTATAATTCAAATTGTGCTATTACGATTCATTCCATCTTCACCTGATGAAGAAGCGGAGCTCCGAAAGCTTGTGAATGTTCTAATTCTCAATAAACTAAGGCTGGACATTAAATCTGTGGTGATCTCCTTTACAATATCTATTGATCATCTGTCATCGGCTCCACTACACTCTTCAAAATAATAAAGTACCTAGGGTGCGCAAAACAAGCTTGAATTTAGCATTAAAGAAACAGCTTGAACTTGATACAGTGTATCTAACTTTAAGACATACCTTGATTGAATTTACACCCGTGTATGAGCCGAGCTGCCGTTCAATAGTTTCCACACAAGAGTTACATGTCATTCCGGTGATCCCAATATAAACTGTGGTTGTTCTCTTTTTCTGTCCACACTCACTGACTTGGGCCTCAAATCCAAGGTCTTCAATGGCTTCGATGACTTTGGCAGTGTCCGGTGAAAGTTTGTGATCAAATTGTACATAAGCCTGCTTATTCTGCAGATCAACCTGGAGAGAATTTATATATATACCGGCATATATATACCAATTAACACTGATATCAGTTTAGTTACATCCATGTTCATTCTTTAACAATTATTTTGGGTGTGCTTTAGGCTATTGTAATCAGGTGTCAGGGTGTCATGTAATGTATGATCCGTTTTTTTCTATAAGGCAAAACTTCCTTGGCAAGATCGTCAAGAATTTCTTACAGTTAGACATAGAATCACATGGCTACAAATATACAATCTCTGCGCATGTATTACATTGATGTAAAGTGCAAAACATTAATCACAGTGTGGGACAAGTGAACCAAGGGGCTATAAAGTATAAAGTATAAACACACTTTGATGCGTCCATTAGGTGGTCCCTGATACGATCAATATTCTTCTCTGCATATAGGCTTACCTGAATCTGAGATACGAATGGAAGCTGGGAAACATTTGTTTGGATCGTGTTGACACAGGCTTCACACATCATTCCCTCAACATCTAAAACCACTTCATATGATAGGGGATCTGGTACAAAGAACAAAAGATTATTAAGAGTGAAGACGTAGAAAAATGTAGAATGAATATGCTGCAGCATCAAAAGAAGCTTCCGATTATCTCACGAAATTAGTATGAAAGTCAACGGAGCTGAATAGGCATTGGTTTTGTTCGCCTTTTAGGGTTTTTAGCACTAGGCCTACTCGTCCCAACAGAATGAACCCCCCAGACATCTGCAGTGTTCCAAATAGCAGTAAACATTGTGTGGAAAAATTGGCATTTGTGCGCCTTTGGTGCGAAAAAGTTTACTTCTGGTGCCCCAAAATCGACATAACAACCCAATTCAGTTTACACAGTGGCCACAGAATCAACGACAAACATGGTAGCATTGCAAATGACAATGACGAATTTTCGTGCACGGCTACTTTTGGTTACAGAAGCATTTTGTACTTTTTGTGCAGAATTTAGAGGGTCTGGCGCGGCGTTCGGTGTGACCCTGCCACGGTTTGCATACAGGCCAAAAAGATTTTTTTTTGTAGCAGTACATATGCTGCTGAGATTTCACCAGAATTACTCAGGTGATGCACTCTGTCCACTATGAAGGGTGAATATGTTGATGCATTGAAGCATGTGTAAGGAAAGATTCTAGTTCATACTTTGATCAGAAGTTTTCGCTTCAAATCCTGCATCTTCAATTGTTTCTATAATCTTTCTCATTTCTACCAGGTCAGAATCATATTCCACGTCTGCTGAGTTCTTCTCTAGGAATACCTACAAACAACATAATGTATGTTGTCAGAACCATTCAATACAAGTTACCGCGATAAATCGATAGCTATCTTGTTTACTCACAACTCTTACCTTAATATCTTTGATCCCATCCAGTGATCCAACTAGCTTCTCAATCGTGTCAGAGCATGACGAACACGTCATACCCTCTATTAATATTTCTGAAGTGACTGTCATTCTGATGATCAACCACTCAAGATTATTTCACTCAACTATATACCTGCAAATCATCAAGTGTACTGCAGGTGAAAATTGTCACTTTTCTCTCCAATGTTCAATGTGTTACAAATTACAAGTTTTATTTATCGATTGGCATAGAGAAAAATATAACTTATAACTTTTGCAACACAACGAAGATCCTGGGACCTCGGGATGAGGATGGGCTGGGAGAATTTAGGAAATAGTGTTCAAGATTCAAAAGAAATGCTGAAACTATGTTATTCAGATTCACACACTAGCATAATGATATTCAGACTACCTTGTACTGATAGTTATATTAAAATATTCTGATAAAAATGCACAACGACAATACGAGAATATCGTTCCGCGATAACATCGACAAAAGAACGAAGAGGAGCAATGTTGCAATTTATCCAGAGTCAATGGCCCATAGACAACTAACCTACAGGTAGATGTGCAACTTGACGAAGTCAAGTGATTTCGTGCTTGACAAACTATAGACAAACCAGTTACTCTTTTGTCAGCTGATGGCTGAAGTCAGATAGAGGCGACTGATCAGCAGATTATTGGAAATATTTAGGTAATGCCGGTACTTTGATGGGGTTCCGTGGGGTTTGGTAACAATTTAAGTTAGGTGGCGTAATTCTAAGCAAGCATTTTTCACTACCTTTAGAAGTTAGACACCTCAAGAAAGCGCTCTCATACAAATGTGATCCAGTATTACTTACTCCTGGCTGGAAATTTATCCTGAACGCACATCCTTTAATGCATTCACAACATACCCAATTTTTCACGAAGTCTCAATTAGACAATTGAGACCTTTACTGTCACCGCCATGGCTGTTATCATACCCAAACATTGATTTATATATATGTCCCAAGCTGTTAGTCACGATAGCCGCCCTGAAATGATATCATCCACTTTAGGCTGCAATCCTACCATGACCATGTTATTATTTTTATTTATACAGATGGGTCCAAAACTTGCCATGGGACTAGCCTCTGCCTTTACTATTCCTGCCGCACGTTGTAGTCAATATTGTCGGATTTCAGACTAGGCTCAACAAATTACACATCACAATTGTACAGCATATTACGTTCTCTCTACTGGACCCGCCCTATTTAAACCCCAGCGAGCATTATTACAGTACGCGACTCCAGGAGCCACTCTCGACAGCCTGAGACTATAGAGAGTCTTCGAAGACTCTCTATACTGAGACCACGTAATGCTATGGTGCACAACCAGCACGTTGTGTACAAAATATTTACTCTTATACAAACGCTTGCCTTTCATGGGATGTCAGCCATTCGAGAATCAAAGGAAAATGGATGGCAGACAAACTAGCAAAAATGGCCAACTGGGAGAAGCGCAATAGATGCAGACATATACCAATTTCACCGGAGGATGGCAAATCAGCACTCTCTTCTATCTTCCGAGCCAATAAGTGGACAGAAATATACGAAAATAAGGATAGGCCTACCGCTACCCACAAAATGTTTTTCAACTCGACGGATACGTATCCATGCTCCACGACAAGGCATTACTGTTTTGTTTCGGCTGCGAACCGGCCACTACCGATTAAATTATCATTTACACGTAATAAAACTGGCCTTATGCGATATTTGCGACAAAAAGAAAACCGTTCGCCATTTCCTGCTCCAATGCCCGCGCTATTCAGATTATAGACAAAATTGGAAGAAAAACGTATAAGAAACCGGAAAAAGTAATTTCAATCTTTTTACTTTACCCACTGTCCCGTCGCTACAATCATATTCTATATGTTATTTCGTACATTTCCTCAACGAAAAGACCTATTTAATGTTTTCATACACACCTAGAATTTAAATTGAAATTACTCCGATCTATTTTCTGTTCCACGTTTATATAATCTTTGGCATCCAGTTACGATTTTGATTCTGGTGTATAAGACCGCAGCAGTCAACACCAAAAATATATCCGTTATTACATAGAATGTAATCATTACATTCTATCATATTCTATGGTTATTATCATTATCATTATTGTGCCGCGAGGTGTCATCAGCGAGTTACAACTTGATGTACCTGAGAGCTGTGACGTGAGAAGAGGCTCATTCGCTCAGCAGCATACAGCACAGCAGGGCTCCCGGTCCCGATTGGGCTTGTAGGCAGATTTGTAACCAAGGCGATCGCCTTGTTTGTAACCCCAGTGACAAGATATTTGATAATGCCGCAGCCATAGCGCTAACGAAGAAATTTTGTGTTGATCGAGCAATAACGGTGGGAATGATTTCGCCCAGGTAAAGGTATCGACGTCGGCGCCTACGTAGTGTTTATCGCATACGAAACGACGAATCATTTGCGTTCTCTTAATAGTAGCATCAAATACGTAGGCGGTAAAAGCAGATAAAACCAGGCCTACACCACAAATAACAAGAAGCCGTGCAATCGACTAGACTCTCTCTGCGAAATTCTCGGCACGCTAAAAAGGGACCCAGCCCATTTATAATTTTATAGTCTACTGCAAACGCTTGTCGCCTGTAATCAGTGAAGATATGTTCACCATGGTTTAGAATGTTTAGATGAATGAAAATTTCTGGTAGGCTCTTAGACTATGGTAAGAGTTTAATATGATATGGAATTTTCATGCGAGCCAACAGTTCCAAAATACGGGATATCATCGTTGCTGGCCAACTAGCGTGCTATCACGTTCGCGGTCACTCATGATGCTCACTCACATTGACGCACATTTTGCGTTGGCTGGTGTTCAGATACACGCACTAATTTGATCCTCGCCGCATTACATTTATAGTCATCTCTGATTATTCCGTGGTGTTCGCGCAGTTGAACATCACCCATAGGCCTACTGCGATTGTTTCTTGATGATCCGCATGTCAACTAAACCTTACTTTAATTCTTGTGGTTCGATCTGAAAAGAATTTGTGAGGCACTAGTAAAGCACTTTGAATATGACTTTCTGTGCAAGCACGAGAAAATAGTCTTCGATGGGAGTGAGACATTCCCATGAAGACCCTAATCGCACTGGTGCAGACGATCTGGGATGTTACGCGCGTAGACATACTCCATATCCGATATATACAACGATTTCATATTCGCCAAGAAAGTTTTGACTGACACACGGGGTTTATATGTAGGTGCGCTCATCTGAGTCACGGGAACGTTCTCTAGTGGTCACGTCAAAAGCGCAGCAATGTCCGAAGTCTTTCAAAAACACTCAATTTTTATTCACTCTGGCAATGTCGTATGCGTCACGCCCACTGGCGGTGACGGCATCCTACCATCATAATTTTTTGTATGTCCGACTAGCCCGCCCGTAATGTGTTAGGCGCTGTTTGAAGGTCACTTCGTTTTCCGCGTCAGCCGACTCCGATTTTACCATACCATATTCCAACTTTTTTATCGTGTGTTAGCCGATTTCTAACTTACGTAAGCGTAGGATATACTTGCACACTTTCACTTGTAGGCTATACTTGCCTATATACTGACACAGGCGAGAATCAACTGATCTCGTATTATCGACAATTTTTATAAAACCGCCGCCAGCGGCCTGTATTCATGTAATAACTACCGTAATTGATATGTCACAGACTCACAGCCCGGACGATTTTGCATAGCGGTCAGTTAGGGCATATACGTTGCCGAGCTTTGATAGATAGGCCTACTCGTTATGATCAGCACGATATATTGAAGAGATATGTTCGAAGGACTGCTGATTATGTCGATTTGCCGTTTCACGATTGGCCTAGGTATACACGCAAAGGGAAGGGTGGATACGTTGTATTAGCAAACTGTTTTGATTTTTGATGACATATAGATAGACATGGTCTACTAAATTCCTTTTTAGTTAATTAACTAAGCGTTGGACACTGCATATTAGGCCTACGGGAGATCTTGTAGTTTCGTAGCTGAGAGTCTAGTTCCAATATTAATTGCTCCCTCAGTAACTGATTCAAAAGGGTTGCATATATATTGCAAAACATATTTATTTCTGAATGGAACGAAAACCGAAATTGCACATTTTTCACTTGTTACTTACGCTTTTAATATATTATAATAATAAATAATAGGCTATATATATATATATATATAAATACGGTACTGCGACTATCTATTACAAATAGACTTTATATATTGATTGTAAACGTAAACTATAGATATTCATGGAAAACATACAAAAATGGAATGAATGCAAACGGTACAGTGGGTGAAATGGGCATGCACGGGGCATTACAACAAGCATGAGATGCAGACGCTAGCTAAATATATATATTAAATAAAAACATATGTTGTGATTTTATAATGCATCGTAAACAATACGTGATCAAAATAATGTCTTTCACGACCTCACAATCCAGAATGATTACTGAAAACCGTTCAAGATGTACGTCGTTCAAATCTTGCTATTCACTATTATGGATAGCCTAGTTTTATGTACGGAGACTCGGTGAGTCGAATTGCGGATACGCGGGACAAATTCTTCACGAATGAAGAAGAAGATTTTCACATACTCGAATATTAGGGTGAGATACCATACCATTTGTATTTATAGCACTGGCAATATAGATGTATGTCTGTGTGTGAAAAATGTATGTAAAAATGTGAGTATAGATTGAAGTAGCAGACCTCGGGCAATATATAGCTCTACAGCAGTCTAAATTTTTGCAACGGGCATTCACTGCTTATTTCGAACTTGTTGTCAAGGGAAACATGCAAGTGCAACCAATACTGACTGTCGTAACTCCTAACTTGGAACGAGATATCGCTGGTACGTCCATTGTAAGCGGATGACTTAGGAAATTTTCTGCATCCTCTCGTCCGGTACTAGTGTCAATACATCCTTTGCAGAGACATTGCGAATCCACCAAAGCCCTGGGAATTCTGAAATATAGCAACAGAATTAGTCTACTTTCCAGACATAGCAAATTTTAAACCCCTCATGGATTTTAGCTAACCTGTTCTGATCAACGGTTTTAACGAATTTCCAGGGGGATAAGCTTCGCTGTTGAGGCTTTCGTACCGACGCCAGGTATGCTTGGTCGTATAGAGGGCATGACGATTCAGCACTCCGTTTATGACGAGTATGGCTCCTGCCGCTGTGGTTCGTTACGTCGATAACTTCCAGACTTTCGGAGAATTCCTCATCTTCGAGCATTTCTTCTGACCATTTCACATACTCATTGTTGAAAATAATTTCGCAATCTTTCCTGGGAAAAACGTAAACGATTACATAATGTAAATAGGGTAGAAATATTATTACAGAGAGAGAATTGTAGGGCCCAGTACAAATGCGACTCGACTTTTCAAATCTTAGCAACTCTTGGGAGGGGGTATCCCAATTCTGAAATGGTGAGCTTTATAGGCTAAATCATATTCCTACTCCAAGAAGAAGCGTCTTGCGTTTCTCTGTGACCTCTGCGATTGACCTTGCCCGCTAGCAATTATATGATATGTAGCACGTTATTGCAGCAGAGGTGAATTTGATAGATGCGTCATACATCAAAAACGAATTAGTCACAGAATTCCAACATGGGCAATAATCCTTACCTTAGTTGCGCCGATTCAATGTTGTCACCTTCTAAGCATTCGGGATGCCGCCCGTACCAATTCGCACGTTCAGCATTATATTCCGGCGCGACCGGCTTGCAGTCGCATATAATCACCATAGCAATGAATAATGTTACTAAACACAACATGATGATCGTAGCAGATTAGATTTCAAACTGATCATATGCCGCGAGCTGCTGGTATTTATGACCGCCGAAATTTCGCCGTAGGCAAAATAGTAGCTTGCGGTCACCATAACGTACTTTCAGTACATAGCATTGTTTGTAGAAAAAATTGCGGGAACCGCAAAGTAAAGATACGAGATAACTTACATCTTGATGGGTTGTTTGAAATTTCCTATGACCGGATGACGTCACGTAGCCCGGTAGCGCGCAACTACCGTTACGTATAGGTTCTTTTTCAATTTAGCGGGATATGTGTGATATTAATTTATAGTCATGAGACTGTAAACCATATAGTATTTTATGTAAAGTATCTATTCTCAATACCGTTACACCAATCGTAGTGGAGAGAACGGTTATATGACTATGAGTAGTGCATGTGTGTGGTGATTAGGGCCATTACATAATTATTCTTCCGTTTGAATGAGGGGCATATAATTCATAAAACTTTCCGTTTGAACGTCGGAAGAAATATTTGCGCTCAAAACCAATACGAAGAACAGCCTGCAGCGATTGGATGACGAAATAAATATTCAGCCTATTCATATTATTCGCACTCTTATACCAGATTATAGACCTACAGGAATCGGGAATTAATATAATATATATGTATGATTTTGTATCAAACTTTGTTCTAAACAAAACCATGTGCGGTATGTAACGTGTGTAATAATATATATTATAAATGGCTATATCGGCTACAGACACCTAATACTCGCTATCCAGATCCCCCCACGTGACATTATATTTGTCGGCTATTAGTCAAAACGATGCGGAGGTGTTGGCATTGTTGAGAGCTAGCCTACCTGCATTCCATTGAACAAGTTTTCATTTCGCATCCCACTTAACAGCCTAATCGTACACCTTAATGCCTACCATCATCATTATCCAAATTTCCTATTGGAGAACTAAGTTCTCATCAGGCGATTCCACTTCCTCAGATGTCGTGAGAAAGAAGTTGCTGAAAATTTTCTCTATCAATCATGGTGCGTCTGAGTTGACTTTCGTCGACGCCCTTGCGTTTAGCTAATTTACTCCAACCTCCAACAGTTGATTGGGCGGTTAGAGTTGCAGAACAAAACTTTCTTTTGTAAACTTCCATTATCAAGACGTGTGACATGAGCTATGTACTTTAGATGTTGGTTTTGGCAAAAGCGGTACCGGTACCGAAAATCGATAAGGTGCATAACCTACTTTGAGATTGTGTCGATATATTTGATTTCTTGACGTTGCTGTGAAAGTGAGATTCGTGTATATGCTCGTATCGGTATAAACTTAATTAATCGCCGCCGCATTAACCAAATTGAGCAAGTGACTTCAGGTTTTCGGCGTTTTAGAAAATGGAAGCTATTTACAATTTGCGCACATGCTCTATTATTAGAATTTTTTTTTGAAAGTTGTAAGCGGTTTGCGCGACCGGGTCATTACCATCCTCAGGTCGAAGTGTTGTGAAAAGTGCGTATCTCCCAAGCAGATATGAGCTTTAACAGACAATGAAATTACATCATAATTCCATAACATTTGGCCCCAATACCTATTTCTGATTCGTTTTACGCTATAAACTCCAGCCTTACGCTGTAAACTCCATTCCTATTTTTAAAATACGACTGAGTGATTAGGCTTCATTACGGATGATCAACCCCGGTTTTTCCAAACAGTCAATGAACGATGAGTCGCGGTCATGTCACGAATGAACCGGACTGACGCTGCATAGACAGAAAATTATTTAGGCGTACCCTGACATGCCTCAACGTAAATAAAGTATATTTGGTAATGTTAGTTGTTGCGACGCACTGCTATGATTACTTTGGGTATAGCGTATTTCGAGATGGTATAACATACGTAAATAAGAGACTGTAATTCACATTTTGATTGTATTATATCGACCAACAGATGATTGAGAATAGCACGAACAAAACGTACACACATATGTTATGAAATATAGCCAGTTTGTTGTTGAACTTACCGTTTCAGCTTGCGCATTCGCTTATCAATATGCATACAGTCTCTGTCATTTTTGCTAAAAACATTCCGGGATATTTATATATTTCTGTTGATTTGTAGTTCCAAATGCAAATACCTCGTTTCCGGAGTTTAATACCAGCAAAGAAAAATCCTTTTCGGTATATGCCTTTGAAGTTTTGAACAAGAGCGTAAAATATGTTTTAAATTATTCGCGTGGGTGTTATATTCCCGTCAATAAAGTATTTTGACTCTATTTAGTCAAATCGCGTTGAAGAAACAAATATATTTATCGAAACTCCGAAAAACAAGAAGGGTACATGTTGGGTAAAGCTATATGTGATTCCAAACAGGAGTTTGAATCAACTTGCCGCGATTGCTATTCTGTATTAAAAAACATATCGATCAAACATTTGTACAATGACTAACTGTTGTTGTTATTTCTCGCATACCTTTCGATATTAAGTTATGTTTTCTTGATGACTATATTGACTACGACTGGAACAAAGATTGCGTCGGACTTGACGCATAAGAAAATCACCTTTTGATTTCTCCAAACGTTTAGCCGACAGTTCATATTTCTACGCTTACCGAAATAGCGCGGAATTTGCTTAAAATGGGTAAATAACAACATTCAATATTGACACACATGGGACAAAGATAGTAGGGAAATCAACCATTAGGCGATAAATTTTAGACAACAAATAGTCGCTTATAAGACGATTTCTCTCTAATCTACATTATTTGCAGGTGTTCATGTAGATATTCGATAGTACTGTAGTATTCAATAGACTCTATCACTTTCGAACTAATAAGATACGATTGCCAGTGGCATGAAAATGAAAATATTCTCGGTGTACGAATTTGCCGACAAATGGCATCTTAGAAATCTATCTGTTTATGATAGTCACGAAAATGATTATAGCTTTATATCCCTTCCTCCTTGTACATTATTACTTTACTAAAATAGGCTTAAATGTGAGATTTTTTACTACACGGAAGGTTGTTGCACAATTGTTGCGGCATATCACTTCAAATATATGCATCATATCTTCAATGTATAGCATGCGTATTCGAATGGAATTATGTCAAATTGGTTGTATGCACTGTAAATTTAGTTATGACAGAACTGGATGCATATAGCTACAATGTGCATAACGGTACGAATGAGTTTGGCCATATGGCCATGTCCTATAGAATCAAATGAAATACATTAACGGAAGCTTGTACTCTTCCATGCAAAGTAAGAACAAGGCTCATATGCCAAACACTGAAGCCTCTATGTCATGAGTCATGACACATCTATAGTCGAGTGTCTTTGTTAGAGTGGGGATATCGACTTTCATACTAATCCTTATCCCTATTGCATCGCGACTAGGCATCACAAGCGATCGAATTTAGTCCTACATAATTGTGGGGTTAACACACGCGGTATCTAGACGAAAGCTTAGTGTCTCGTCCCCGGATTTTTGCGGTTACAGTAGTCTTTCTTTATGAAGAAGCATAACAGGTAGGCTACACACTCCGCGTTGGGGAGTGATAGCTGCAATTTGTAGGTGGGCGCGAATGGATTTGGCCGTGGAGTTGCAGTATATATGCACCGGACCTTGGTGGTCTTTCTTTATTATGAACAAGCATAGGTAGGCTACAGCATTTTGCGTCGTCAGGCATTGTTGTCATTTGCAGGAGAGCATGCGAACAGCCAAGGGAGTAGGAGCATGCTCCGCACGTTGGTGGTCTCTCTAGCCTATCTATATGAAGAAGCAGTAGGTTACAATGCACAGTATTTCGCGTCGTCATTAAAAGTTAATGTGAACGCAGTGGACGTGTTTATCGGGATATGTTTCATTCTTAGTAGCGCCATTATAACTCTTTCTTATAGCATAAGTCATTTAGTATCATACGTAACGGTCATTTTCTCATAAAGCAAGTGGTGTTTTCCCGCATCTATACGTAGTTTGCTGACATGGCGCTGTCCGATAGCTAACCTGGCAGAACAACTAACTGGTGAACTGATAAAATTGTAAATGCCCATTACTTCTACATGACTCGCACATGTGGTCGAATTTCTCATCGCGGGAAACTGCTATTTGCGTACCAGTATGATAATACGTATATTGACCTATGTCTATTCGTCTCGATATCGTAGGCCTATTGTTGATGCGGTCTGGCAGCAAAATGCGATTGGTCTATGACGGGCCCCATGCATTATGTGTCAATTAATAGAATATTGGCAACACCAGGAAAAGAATATAGGCCTAGGCTATATATATATATACAGGCCCGCAATGAATACATATAGGCCTATAGGCCTACACTTAAATTATAATTTGTAAAAGTTGTAAATCTGCGACGGCTTAGCCTATAGGCCTATAAGTTTGTTCATTCATTCATCACTCTAGGCCTATACTGCGATTTCGTAACATTGAAGGCCGGTTTAATCATCAGCGATACGGTCGCGAGGAATGTACTTGTGTTTGGTTGCCTGATATGAAACGTAGGCCTACGCTGGGTTAATGCTTTATTCGTAACCTCCCGCTAGGCCTACTATGGTTCCAAAGCGTGTTTGGCATCCTACATAGATGTAGCCATGCAGACGTCACTTGGCTTGCGATCGAGCTACATCTGCCCACATAAAAAGTCAAGAAATATTTTCTCTTGTTCGGTATAAACAATTTCACTAGCATATTAAAGTCACAGGCTGAGCGAGCTCACATTCATCGGGTAGCTCAGTAGGCTAAAGGGTTAGCCTATGTCATGATAACCGGACGAGGCCTATGCCGAAGATTGCAAGACGCCAAAAACGATGAGAACTACCGCGATGGAGCGCGATGCGAGACCAAGGACTTGTAATTAGTCGTTACCACTTATGCCTTGTACATAGAGCTAGTGTTGCCTAGTATAGTGATGAGCGCGATCGAAACATGCGAGCACAGGTCCCTAACTGTCCATTGACGCCCACTGATGGCGGAAAAGTTTTCATGAATCAGCATCTCATGCATGACACAGCGAAATTTCTAGATTCTTCTTGTTTTTCGGCAAATATCGGCATTGGTCGCGTTGTTCTTACATTGGTAGTTACGTCGTTTTATGTGACCTGACAGACCAAGGCGTTTCTGAGTTTGAGAGCTTGTTATTATATTATCTACTATATTAGAAGGGAAGTATGGAATTACCATCAATTGGATCGCATTGTAGCGACGCATTTTGCCGGCAACTTGATTTTTTGCCTATTAAGTGTGATGCTTGTGAAAAACAATTCTGTAAAGATCATATTCGTTACCAAGACCACAAGTGTGAGTCATCTTACAAGAAAGATGTCCAGGTACCAGTTTGTCCACTATGTAACAAGCCAGTACCTGTTCCTAGAGGAGAAGTGGCGGATATAAAGGTAGGAGAGCATATTGATCGTGATTGTCAGTCGGATCCGGCAAAAAAGCACCGAAAAGCATACTCAAATCGGTGTTCTGCTGCGAAATGTAAACAGAAAGAGGTAATGCCAGTTATATGCCCTGAATGTAAACTCAACTTTTGTTTGCGGCATCGGCATTCACAAGATCATGATTGTAAAGGTTTTCAAGGAACTGGTCGAGGAATTTCAAATGCCGGTGTTGCTGCCATATTCCGAACTCAAAAGCAACAAGTGAATTCAAAACCATCAACCTCACGATCATTGCCCCAGCGAAGTACTTTGAATAATCTTGGCCGCAGCTTGAACAATGACCGTCAAAGTCGACAATTAGCTGTATCACAAGTGCAAGGAAATTTATCAGAGGATGAGGCTCTTGCAAAGGCTCTTGAAATGTCACTTGATGAAAAGCCTATAACACAAGAACAAAAAGATCGCCTGTTGGCACAACGTCTCCAAAGAGAGGAAGAGCAAAGAAGAGCTTCGCGAAGAAACACAGCTCGTTCACAAGAAAAAAACGATGACTCTTGCAGGCTGTGTTAAATGAACATTTTAAAGATTTTGACCGCTTACGGTTTCATGCTTGTCACTGGGCTTCTAAGTCCCAACTTTGTAGGCTACAATCTATTCCTAGCGTTATAGAAGCTGTATTTTATAATGTAAACCTCCCAATCTGTTGGATTATTGGTGAAATTGAATACCGTTATTTATAGAAATTGTGAAGCGATATTTGTCAAAGTTTAATGTGCTGGGCTTGTGGCTTGTGGGCTAACCTCTTTTGTTCACTGGACATAGTCACACTGTTGTATTAAGCCGATTCTTGTATTAACGTCGATTGAGTATTCATTAAGTGTGAGGTAACATTATTGTGACACTCCACTGGCCAGTAACTATTCCTTGAGTTATCCATTCTGAGTATTTGTGACACTGTATTCTTTGTAAAGAAGATCACCACAGATTTAATGTCCAGCCTTAGTTTATTGAGAATTGGAACATTCACAAGCTTTCACAGCTCTGGTCCTTCACTTTATTCTTTGTTTCTCTTTCTGTTAGATTCAACAAAATAGTGTGCTTTTTACGTTGAGTCTCAATTCCGTCTTTCTGACCCGTACCCCTACGCTACGCTCTGCTGTTTATAGAATAGCTGCCTCTGCAATATTGTCATATGGTGTAAAGGTATCCGGTAGGGGCCTAATGTGTAGGGCATTTCTTTCCTCGTGAATATTGGGTGAAATAGTAGGCATGTTTTTGAAATATGGTACTACTGTAGGATTAAGCGTTTTGCTGTTGTAAAAAGAAATTTAGGAAGTTTTAAGATTCCTTGATATGAGCTGATGTTGTTGCTGCAAACGGCTCAGAATGATATATATAACCGAAAATTATATTTTAAATACTGATGCCATGTTTTAATGTTGGACCTGTTGAATGCAATTTGTATGTTAAGAATGTCTATCCATTTTCACCTGATGGAGTGGAGCTCCTTAGCTTAGTAAGCTAACTTTCCAATCAATTTGGCTGAATGTTAAAACTGTGGGGACACTTCGTACACCTGTCATAAGAGAGAGGCCGATATTATCTCTCTTTTTATTGCCGAGCTCTACACCTTCAATCAGAATAACTGACAGTGCTGACAAAGAATTGTTTGTCCATGAATTAGAACTGCCATCAACTAGTAACCTTAGAGCTTCATCTTTACAGAGGATATTTATGCCCACACCTAGTTTTCTAGTAGGCCTATATATTTATTTTATATATTGTTGCTTATGAAGTTAGTAGCCTATTGTTAGGGTGCAATTTTAGTTCGTCTGCATTGAATAATAACTTGTTGTAGACTAGATATGTTCATTCATATGTCAACGATGATATTTTGTTGCTTAAGGGTGGGGATCAAAAAGTCATTATACTATATGCTGGGCTTAAACCTGCTTACCATGCATGTCCACTGCAAGGTGACAAAAGACTCGTGAATCGACTCTAGTTTAACTACCTTTATACACGGGATATGTCTGAGTATTAATTCCCTCCCACAAGCCAGATTTGGCGTCTATTCTAATTTTTGTGGCACAGTTAGAAGTTATTAAACCCAGAATTAAACTTGATGATTTTCGCCACCTTTTTGATCTCCCGCTTTAAATATATTATATTGAATCTAAATAAAATATTATCATGCATCTATGGCCTTGAGTACAAACAAGTGATATTGTTCGGGGAGGGGAGACCCCTATGGATATATTTTGTCTGACGGGAAGATCTGGTATGATCTCCTGCTCTTCATAATGCACCACATACCCTTCACTTTAACTTCATAGCATAGATGTGAAAGTGAATATCGAGTGACAGTGGAACCAGGACTTGAAGTCAGTGGAGTGGACTTATCTGCTTTCGGCTCTTCAGCCCTACCTCAATCTAGATTTCTTGATATCCTTGCCACTTGGCATCATGTTGTGTGAAAACATGGCTTGTGAGACTATTTCAAGTGCAGTTGATATGTATTGGAACCGTGTAATGGCGGCAGTAACAGTAAAATCCATGGATGGGAACATTGACCGTGAGATAATTCCCAAAAAATCACTCGTGTGTTACATTTGAACGTAAAATTGCGAATTGCTGCATCTTGACTCTTGAGTTAGACATGCCAATTGTGTTGTGTTTACCGCTACCGGTACTTCATCAAGTTAAGTAGCATACTAAGCGCCGAAAGATACCAAACGGATATATCAATTTAAAGTGCAGTACATAGTGCAATATATAAAAATGTGGTATGCTAACCACTTGATGGACAAGCACTGCGCTCAAATCCCATACTTGGCGGGAATCTGTTCTTGCCTGTGTATGTACTATGTAGTATCATTTTTTTTAATTATGTGCCAGCATTATGTTTTCTTTGAGAGAAATGGTGCATTCTAACCTACCTATCTGACTATTTTTCCATGTTATAATGTCGCTCTTCGATTAAGAATATTTATTTTTACCGCCAACCATATGTTGCGGCATCTTCAAGCAAACAATACCGTATTGTGTTATGTCTACTATTATCATTTTACAAAATTGAATTTATGATGCCAATATCATTTTGGATGATTTCTGGCAGTGCGCTTACGGTATGTCTTTCTGTCTAACATTTGTCATCAATTAACCAATGTGATTGCTTGCTACACCGTTTTAGGTATATATAATATACATATATATAATACGTTTAAAATTATATCGAGCTAATCCTAGAAATTTTGTTCTCCAACTTTATTCAAATATTCCCGATTTCAGATTGTAACATAACAGTAGATAACAATGTCATCCAAAGCTGCAACACTATCTGATTCCAGTGATTCTGAGAATGAAAAGAAGATTTTGGCTCAGCTGCGAAAGTAATTGCACTATACGTCGTTATCTCTTTATTAATAGACCTCCTTATCGATGCATGTATGTGAAGGACTTGCATCATACGTAATGTTACTTAGTTACCTCAAAAACTGTATCAAGAGACTGGCCTTAGTATAACGGCAGTAGAATAGGCATAATGTAGAGAGGTATGCCTCACTTGGATAGCCAACCGCGTCTCTTGACACCTCCTAGTCCCACAAGTCTGCGTATCACACAGAAAACAAAAGTCAGGGAGGCGAGGCATAGCCTGTTTAGATCCTCTAGATCAGTGGTTTCCAAACTTTTTGCGCGCGACTCAAATTTGAGTTGAATGAAAACATGACGACCCAAACCTCAATATTGTACTTTTAATGTCAGCAGTACTAGTTTTTTACATAAAACAATGATTAATTACAAACCATTCAGTGCGACTGACGGAACTAAGATTTCTCCTTCATAATATCTGCAATGTATGGCTCTATTTTGCTGAGTGCAATGCGCAGGTCGGGGCCAGGATCGAGGCGATTGCGATACTTGGTTTTAACCACCGCATGGCCACAATAATTGTTTTGACAGCTTTGAATCATCTTGCCTGGACCCGTCGCGACCTATACTTCGGGAACCGCTGCTCTGGATTATGCCATATAGCTTACTGTGGAGAGCTGGTTTTGTTGTTCTGCAGCAATTTCTACATTTTCTGCACACATCATCACTTTGATATACCACATGTACCTTGTCTATTATGTGCAATTGCAAAACGGCGTCAAAATTTCAGCTTAGTTTTCTTGTGCCAAAATTGTACTCTTTTATCCAAGACATAACCAAAAGACCTCGAAAAGAAAATCAACCAACCCTGCTCCTGGAGAGCCAGCAACAAAATCAGCTGCTAAAAGGACAACGTCGCAGGGAGAGGAGAAGATATCAGTAAGTATCTACTGTACTTAGGTACTGTAACATAGATTCTTTTTTCTAGGCCTCTTCGATTCACTTTAGGCTTATACCTCCTTTGTATCATTCTTACTATAAATTTCTTTCATGCAGATTGGAAAAATGAAATTTGTCACCGTGCGCGAGTTTAAAAGCAAACTTTACGTGGATATTCGAGAACATTATGAAAAAGATGGCGAACTTCTACCAGGAAAGAAAGGTGTGCGATTATTACTAATAGACCTTCCTTCAATTTTCGTATGAATCACACATAGGCCTCCAAGATATGGAGTAAAAGCCTAGCAATTGTCTCTTTAACCACCATATCAATGCTTCTTGATGTAAACGAGGCTGTTGGGCCTGGCGGTCTTACGATTCTCGATTCATCGTTTCTGATTCCAAGACTGCTTGATGACAAGCATATGCTTTTATTTCAGGAGTCAGCCTTCCAGCCGAGCAATGGCAAAATTTGAAAGCAGTTATTGATGATATCGATGAAAAATTGTGGCAGAAAAGTTAATAGGTCTACTATATGCATATCTAATTGTCTGTGCGATGGAGAGATTGCAAGGAGAAATCCGGTGAAAATGACACCACTGTGATAAACTTCATCATAGTTACTGGAGTGTGCGGTGTCATATATTATACATTTTTGGGTGCGCCAAAATCTACTGGGCAGCGATTTAAACATTTGCGGAATGATTTTTTTGACTCGCCTAACTGAGATGTTTTATGTTGTTTTTCCAAAATACACAAGGTGTAGACCTATGTATTACACAAGTTCTTTGCTGTGAACTTGGGCATGGGTTTCAAGTAGAAGCACTCATTTGGGTCGAGTTCGAGGTAGCCTCTCATGAAAGCTAGCGGAACGTGTTAATGGCTTTAGTTTTAAAAATGAATTTTTCAATTGCTAAGCAAAGCCTAAAATGAAGATTTTCCTACGACAGCCTACGCAAATCTGCTATAAGAAGTGTGAAAATGTGTGGCGTTGTGATGATAGACTGACAGATATTTATTCATTTGTACACCGAGTGCACGGGAAACCCTGATATGACCGTATGCTGTAGCCAACAGGTGTTCGAGCATCACGCCTCGCGTGAATGCCTGTTTGTTTGATTCTGAAGTACTTGACAATTTTCCTGCATATGTAGGTTGCAGATTTGTCAGAAGAGTGCAATAAATGATGTAAGTCAATTTTCGATTTCTATAATTTGTCTTCGAGCACAAAGGTGAGAATTCCCGGCTGTCTGTCCCACTCTTCTTGTACTGGGACTCCAAAGCGAAAAAATGTAGTCACTGATGCTGGAAGGCATTCGTTATCCACAAGTGGAATAAATAACTTTGGGTCGCACCGCTTGGGATCGGCAGGACCTACAGAAAATGAGGGCGGGCAATTAAGAAGTGGAGTGATGTTCCCACCAGCTCGGCGGCTGTCAAGTAACTTTACGCGTTATGAAATTCGCCTACCTGTTAATAAAGACAAAAGATATCCCAGCGTAATCGTTGCTACCATCCCGATAAATACGAAGGTGTTGAAGTTCAAGTTAAATAGATCTTGAAGCCCACTGTGCCTAAATGATATCAACTAGGTTAATACGCTCAAATCAAATTGCGACACATGCTCCAGATCCTAAGATGATAACTATAACCACACCAACTCGACGATAGGCCTATAATGTTTTGCTCACGTAACATAAGTTGGTTTACTGGACCACGTGAATTTGTCTCTTTATATTCAATGTCACGAACAGTCAAGCTCCTATATTTAAACGGCAGATGACTGAGTGTAACAAGCTTACTCTTAAAATCGGACTGTCGTCCTCATCTCTTGTTTTGTAGTCTAGGTGTCTAGCTGATTGAGACCAAATTTATCCACCGCTATCTAACGTAAGAGAGAATAACGCTCTGTTTCCTCCTGCGCGACCCTGGAAACTGCTGCTAACTATGGAGAACAAAGCTGCAAATCGCAACTGGATGAATGGAAATACGGATAGACGATTTTGCAGTGTTACATTATAGTCACTCGTGCCGCTAAGCTAAGGCAAAATTTGTTTGCTTGCTTGCTGGTCAGATATTTAAGGTGACAGCAGCAAGATTTGACAAACGCGTAGGCCTACGGTCCTACGCCCTGAAGTCTTATTCATGCAATAGTTTACCTGCCAGGCTACGGAAGATGTCATGCAAAGGGTTGTCTCCCCTGTTAGGTCAACTTCCGGGTATTGCGTCGTTCGATAGCACATCAGGCCCACGCAGTGTCTACCAACACCAAATGGCCAGTAGTCCAATCATCAGCGTAAGCCTATGGCGCAGCAGCTACTGTTATAAACCGCAATGAAAAACGTTTTTATACCCAACGGAATTAGTTATTGTTGTATCATCGTAAAGTGAAATTGTTTGAGTGGTCGACGAGGTCGTCTCCGTAATGTTATTTGTCGTACAGCCGTACGTAAATCTTGGTGGTAGGTTCGTTTGGTAAGGAACTTTCAAAAATTCGTTGCCAATGAACAGGAATAGTCCGAATGTCATGCTTATGACAAATGCAGAGGTCCCACCCTGTAAAAGAAAATATAGTGTCATATAGGTATAACGGAAAACAGTAAGTCTATAGAAGGTTTGTAGGACGCCAACACAGGAAATACTGAAGCGTAAGTTTGTGTAAAATTGTAGATTTTCTGTGCCGTGCGATGCATAGCAAACACACCATTCAAGTGCAAAAATGCATAGATATACGGCGGGCCCATAGCGTTTACGACTCTGACAGAAAATGCCTCGAAATGCGCTTTGTTATTGCAACGCTGACCGTTGCATATAATTGTGCAATTTGTAGGAACACTGCTCACGAGGAACCATGTGGTCGCAGTGAACACGTACTCATGGGGATCACTGCTGCTCACGAACCCACGTGGTCGTGGAGAACCACGTGCTCAAGGGGAACACTGCGCTTGCGGGGAACCACGTTCTCGGGGGGAACATTGTGCTCAGACCGCCCAAGTGCGTATTAGGTGTACATTTATAACATCTATGGTGACTGGAATATACATAGCCTATATAGCGCTGTACATAGGCCTATATTAGGCCTATAAGCATTATTGGATTATATTGTTATAACGGTATATTGCAGTCATCAGGTACTGGAACTAAAGTAGGTCATGGGTAGGCCTACGTCTACAAAGTGTAGGTAGATGTGGTGGTAGGCCTACCACTTCATTTATCGAAATGCCTTTTCGGATCAATTTACCTTAGAATTTGCTTTCGGAAAAAAGAATCCCAATACGTATAAACCAGTAAGCGGACCGGTAATAATACCAGTGAAACTTTGGAGAAGCTGGGCGATGTTTGATCTTGAATTAGAAGCGAAATATGCGATGCCCATGATGACAACTCCGAGAACAAAAACTGTAATAGAAACAAGGTAGGCTACACCATTCTTATCAGCCTAGGTTATATATATATACAACAATATAAGTGTAGGCTTTCGTGCGTTCATCGCCCCGGATCAACAGCACGTCGTCTTTGTGGCGCGACCGGTCGGCGGTTTGCGGAAAGGTTGTTGGTTCGAATAACACAAGTTCTTCATGTCGCCGCGTCATATATAACATATAACAATTCCTGGGTGCTGATTTGCCATTATGTACCATCTATTGTAGTGCATAGGGACCTATCAGTTGGTTTGATTTATTTTCTATGCCAATATAGTCTTTTCTAACGTACTTGGTGCCGCGTTAATATAACAGGGATAGCCTATTTCGCACCTGCCACTTTTCCAAATAAAACTTTCAGATGCTCTGAATTACGTAATCTTTTCCAAAATGGGGAAAAAAAGTCTTCAGATACAAGAATGGCGATAGAGTTGATGATAGATGATATTGTGCTGAAGAACCGCAAGCATTAGAAAACGATGGGGCTTCAAACAGCATATACATACCTTAACGCTGCGCTGAATATAGTGGCTACGTATAACCCCATTAATCCAGGTGTTTCTTCAAGCAAGTATGCTGCTGTAAACGGTACCATCTGGTCTATTGACTGGATTTTTCCTGAGTGAACCGGGTCGCATTTTTCGTAGATTGCGTATATAACGAGACCGATTCCGGAAAGTCCAAACGAAAACAAAGATCCGAAGACCATACTGAAAGCCGACGCCCTGTTCAAATTAACCACAGAAAGGTCTATAGAAAGACTATATAGCGAGAATATAAACGAGACAGAATTTTTATTACGAGGATCCCAAGCGCTCTGAATTTTTCGAAGATAGGCCTACATGTACATACCAACGAGCATGAGATGTTGTTCTGCAACTTTGATATCGTTGCACCATTGTTTGTGACATGGCCGCCAATTGAAAATACTGTCCAAAGCTTCCCAGTATCGCGGCTAAAGGGGACACTCTTGAAATTAATCCATAATCAAACCTGAAAATGTAATATAGGCCTACCTTATTGTTGGGTTTTTTGTGACGTCGACCAGAGGTTTGGAATAAGTATATAGGTCCGCCAGTTCTTTTTTTGAACAGGCTACTAGTCATACGGTTAATATTCTTCATGTCTTTAGGCCTATATCGCTATATGTCTCCTCTCAACAATTTGTGTGATGTAGACTGCTGGCCGACCAGTTGCGATGGAGGGGGAGGGTAACTAGGATGTCGGTAGCATATTTGCTGCTTCGCTTGAGCGCATACCATCTATAGATTGTTCGTTAGTGACATGGCCTACGTAGTCGTAAGGTTAGAACAATAGCGGGCAATGCGACTAGTCAGCCGAATATCCCGAATTTATTAGGTTTTACTCCAACTTACCTGAACATAGTGTACCGTTCACCCCTCTCCATTGCAGAGAAAAGATTTTCGAACCCTCCAATTTTTAACATTCCACTAATAAATATGGCTAATATTCCAGCAAACATGAAAAACAACTGTACCGCATCCGACCATAGAACAGCATTCATACCTCCCTATAAAATGACATAGGATGACTACGGCGTTTTTTGGACATGTCAAAATAAAGTCAAAATTTGTCAAAATTTACTCGTTAGGTCAAATGTTTTGACCTGAGAAAATTGTTTGACCTAACACGTTCCTCCGGAATTTCATCAAAATTGCCGAGTTGGCTACTTATTCAGAGTTACTACTGACTTTGCGGCGTGTGCTCTAGCATCGGGTCACGCTGTGGTTACCTTCAGTTGAAATCTGCGACGTCTAAAATATTTGAAGACTCAGCACCTAACACCTGTCCTGTATGGCGAGATACAGTGCTGTCAGCCAACGTCTTCCTCTGTAGAAAGTTCATTCTCACTTCTCGGAAAGCGTCTTTGCAAGGACAGGAATTTGTCCCCAGAATTTCCTGACCGTATATTACAATAGCTTGTAGTTTCAGATAGTTTTTCTGCAGAGATATGCCTACCATGCATTGGACAGAATAGCTACCGTCTTATACATTTGAGCTTCTGAACATGTACGTTTTTTCCCAAAATTTAAGACTGCATATTATTAAATCTGTAGCGATGCAACAATCTGCCATAGCGTGCATCGTCTGCTGACCTTTTCCGGTACGATGAAATTTGTAAGGCAACAGTAAGCGTAATTTAATTAAGTCAAAATATTGTCAAAATTCCAGAGTTTTAAGTCATAATTTGTCAAAATTCGAATTTGTCAGGTCACAATTTACCATTTTTTAGCCAATAAAAAACGCTCTAATGATGACTCTTAATTTCGAACTGAGTAAATCTACACAAATTAAATATGTTTTTACTCACCAGTGATGTGTAGAAAATGCACACTAGTGCCGTGATCGGGATTCCCCAGTTACTTGGAATCGTCGTTACTGCGCTCAGAGTGGCTGCAGTTACGTATACGATCATACCGGTATAAAATAACTGAAATACCGAAAGAATATTTCAACTGCTGATGCTCTGTGGAACCTTTCACTGAATTGACCACGACGCCCGGGAAAGTTGTCAGCCACCATGTGCCTTGTAACGCATCGCTTTTCCGGAATTGTAAATGGATATTCACGACAAAATCACAAATTAGAAGCAAAGAATTACGTCGTTCTATCCAAACCTAGCATTGCATTTAACTTTATCATGTACTAATGGTTAAGTAAGTATATATATATATTACAAGAGATCCGTCCCTGCTTGGCAGTCGGTATCGGGGAAGTGCAGAGAGCCGTGATTGCAATTGTGATCCGGACTATAAGCCGAAAGTATTGACACGTATACACTGAGCATCGACCTGGCGTAAATGACCTTAGTAGTTGAAAACACCATAAATTCCAAATTGAAAAAAAAAGAGATCATTTGCCTAATAGTGACAAAATAAAAAAACTGTCTCATTATCTGTCTATATCTATGCTATCTACCTATCTATATCTATCTCTTCCTATCTCTAACGAACAATCTAGAAAATGAATAAACGTAAGAGGTCGATTGGGTATTCGAATCGAAACTTCAAGGACCCTTTTTGTCGACACTCGTTGGTGATTTCTAACTAATGCGTCGCGAATGTTCCAAACCTCCTTTTCCCACCGGTTGATGTGATATGGAATTTCAAAAAACATTTACGATTTGATAAAATCTCGGTGCGAATTTCAACCGGGGTGATTATACCAGTATATTGGTACGGTCTGTTTCTCAACCCTGATGTATGAAAACGAATGGACTCACCCCACTAATGATACCGGCAAATGAGGCGATCCTCCGTAAATAGGCGTTGAATCTCATCTCCAAGTACTAGGATATAAATAAGCAACTTGTATCAGTTTTGCACGAAAATACAATAACAATGGAACGCATGATAGGTCTATTGACTTACTTCATATTTTGACCTGACGTTCAAGCGCCGAAAAGCTGGAATAAAGTAAAGAATCGCTGGTATTACAGCTACAAAACGCATGATAGAAGTCCACAGATATGCATTCCCTGTAATGTAGCATTCTGCTGGTTCAGATATAATGCTAGCGGCGGATGCATATGTTACCAGCAACGACATTCCGACAGTAACCTGGAACACAAGGCTAATTTATCATTATCATAGCAACCAATGCCACTACGCGAGTCAGCCGGCAAACGAATGCATCCTGTTTGCGTGTCGTGCATATACGTTCCTATATCTCACCGTTCATCACCAGCAACTGCGTATTGACTAAATATATGGATTTGTAGAGCTCTCTGAATCCGTGATATTCAAGGACAATAAAGTAGCGGTTACGTGAGTTTCTGCTTCAGGCACTTTCTTTAACGCTATTGTCGGAAAATTTTTCAACTAGACCTCTATATCGAAATTTCCAATCTCAATGTATACTGTACAGTAGCCTACCATGGGTACTGTATAATGCGCAGACTTTACAAGCATTATAATTTCTATTATCGAATATAGCTTACCGGATTCATTGCTCTTCCTGCTAAAAAATAGTTGTCAACAGACGCATTACTTCTGTCCTTCCAGGCAAAATACATTCCGATGAAGGCGGACATTCCTAGGGCCGCTGGTAACAAGACAAGATACCACATCTCTAGTCTATAAGAATTTCAGTAATGCCACGTTTATCTTACCTGAGCAAATGACTATATCTACCCAATCCATCTTGTAACTATATATTCAGGTAGATCTGCGAGCTTGAACAGGAGACTGTATTGAAGAAATAGATAAGCAATGACGCCAAAACTGAAGGATCGGAAATCACGAATCACCGAGTCACCACAAATAATAAACGCGTCGAATAAACTGCAAGCTAACAAAGTTTATACGAATAAGGCGACTCTCAACTCTGTCTGGGATTGAGAAATTATACTATAGAAAAATATACCTAGACACACAGAAAACCGTATCTATCGCTTATAACTATCCGGATGTAATATAGATTCACGACGCCGTAGGCCTACATGATGCGCTCGGTTTGTCGTACATGAAAGTGTTAGAGCGGGAAAATAAACTTGAATACTCTGCTTCGAATAAGCAACGGCTGACCGGTATATATGCGCTCTTGTCGTTGCTAGCGCAAAATCTAAACAGAGCCAGGAAAGTTGGGGATATTGCATTGCTTTGTCGGCCTTGATTGCAAGCAACTGGTAGGTAGGCCTGTATGCGATATAAAGGCCTAAAATGCTAGCGATTTCAGTGATGTGAGATCAGG